>JAQPZY010001686.1:3602500-4803333 GCA_029931535.1 Margaritifera margaritifera
TAATAATAAACACTTCATTTTATGAGGGTATCTCAGTCTGTATAATATACTATTCTCCCCTGAGGCCCTCAGGATACATTAAGTATTATAATATACTATTCTCCCGCGAAGCCCTCAGGATACATTAAGTATTATAATATACTATTCTCCCCTGAGGCCCTCAGGATACATTCAGTAATATAATATACTATTCTCCCCTGAGGCCCTCAGGATACATTAAGTATTATAATATACTATTCTCCCCTGAGGCCCTCAGAATACATTAAGTATTATAATATACTATTCTCCCCTGAGGCCCTCAGGATACATTAAGTATTATAATATACTATTCTCCCCTGAGGCCCTCAGGATACATTAAGTATTATAATATACTATTCTCCCGCGAAGCCCTCAGGATACATTAAGTAAAATGACTTTGGCATGATGGAATGTCTGAATGAACACCTGACTAGACAGTTATGTTCCTGATTGTTTTGACAGGAAGGCAGTCCTGGCATAAACCATGTACAACCCTCATACATTTTCAGTTCTAGATAAGACCCTAACCTGTTTGCATAAAATACAGGATATTCAAAGAAAATGTACACCAAGTTGTTAAAAGGTTGCTAATCTTTTTGTGCGTTGTGTATCTGCATCTTTTTGATTCAACAAAGTGCTCCTGTATTCATTAGAACTCGGAACAAGGTTTATGATGGCATGGGACCACAATATATTGGTGATTTTATAAAAAAATATTCCCCTTTCTAAAATCCACGTAGATGACATTCACAATTACCAAAATGAATGTAAGTTTTGGGACAGGAAATTTTCTTCTGTCTTAAGACTTGTATGCGCATAAAAAATACAACTGTTTTCGGTGTCCCAACACTTATAGACGCAACAAATTTTGAGGCATAACCGACAGTAAGAACCAGCTCTTATTCAATTACTAAGTAAATAAACTGTTACACATTACTATGATTGCTTTCATATTTTTATTTTTGTTTGCATATTTTCTTATTTCTTCAAGATGAAAATAAAAAAAAAACAGAGCTCTAAATAAATAGCATACCTGCATATTTAATGCTGACAAATCAACTAAAAATGCATAAAGAAATTTTAATGTTTTCAAACTATGCAAAACAATTTAATATTACCGTCTATACTTGCATATAAGCCGATACCAACTGCAAACTGCATAGACCCAGATCTGCCATTGCATAATGTGCTGGCAGATCTGGGTCTATGCAGTTTGTAAGGTCTAATCAGTAGAACAAACAACATAGACCCTGATCTGCCAGTGCATTATGCAATGACAGATCAGGGTCTATGTTGTTTGCATTTGGACTGGGATTATATGTGAGTATATATGGTACTCATATAGGCCAAAATTGTCAGCATATTGCTCCTGCCTTAAATACAGTACATGCTATATGATGGAGCATTCATGTCGGCATATTGCTCCTGCCTTAAATAGTACATGCTATATGATGGAGCATTCATGTTGCTCCTGCCTTAAATACAGTACATGCTATATGATGAAGCATTCATGTCAGCATGTTGCTCCTGCCTTAAATACAGTACATGCTATATGATGAAGCATTCATGTCAGCATATTGCTCCTGCCTTAAATACAGTACATGCTATATGATGGAGCATTCAAGCAATATAAACTATGCCATTGGTTCAAGTTCCAGCTGTTCCATACATGTTGGAAATGATAGCACTAAATCACTGAGAAATCTCACTCCAATATAGCCATATAGTCAAATGCACCATTAAATTGTCATGGTCACTACTCTGTTTGATGCATTCCAATATAGCCATATAGTCAAATACACCATTAAAATTGTCTTGGTCACTACTCTGTTTGACACATTCCAATATAGTCAAATGCACCATTAAATTGTCTTGGTCACTACTCTGTTTGACGCATTCCAATATAGCCATATAGTCAAATGCACCAGTAAATTGTCTTGGTCACTACTCTGTTTGACGCATTCCAATATAGCCATATAGTCAAATGCACCAGTAAATTGTCTTGGTCACTACTCTGTTTGACACATTCCAATATAGCCATATAGTCAAATGCACCATTAAATTTTCTTGGTCACTACTCTGTTTGACAAATTCCAATATAGCCATATAGTCAAATGCACCATTAAATTGTCATGGTCACTACTCTCTTTGACGCATTCCAAAAGGCATGATTAACAACATGATGATTAGGACTTCGTCTCAAAGCAAAAGTTTTTTTGGCGATGTTTATGAAAACCCCCATTAAATTTAGAACAAGAGTCGATCAAAGGAAGTGATGCTCTACTGGCTGAAAAGAATTTCCAGAGATCCAAGATGAGACCATTTCTACTATCCTTTTATTCTGATTGATATCAGTCCCTTAACAACCAGTAAGTCAGGAATTATGAAATTGTAATTGCCATCAGTCCCTTAACAACCAGTAAGTCAGGAATTATAACATTATGATTGATATCAGTCCCTTAACAACCAGTAAGTCAGGAATTATAACATTGTAATTGATATCAGTCCCTTAACAACCAGTAAGTCAAGAATTATAAAATTGTAATTGTCATCAGTCCCTTAACAACCAGTAAGTCAAGAATTATAACATTATGATTGATATTAGTCCATTAATGACCTGTAAGTCTGGAATTATAACATTATGATTGATATCAGTCCATTAATGACCTGTAAGTCTGGAATTATAACATTATGATTGATATCAGTCCATTAATGACCTGTAAGTCTGGAATTATAACATTATGATTGATATCAGTCCATTAATGACCTGTAAGTCTGGAATTATAACATTATGATTGATATCAGTCCATTAATGACCTGTAAGTCTGGAATTAAAACATTATGATTGATATCAGTCCAATAATGACCTGTAAGTCTGGAATTATAACATTATGATTGATATTAGTCCATTAATAACCTGTAAGTCTGGAATAATAACATTAAGATTGATATCAGTCCATTAATGACCTGTAAGTCTGGAATTATAACATTATGATTGATATCAGTCCATTAATAACCTGTAAGTCTGGAATTATAACATTATGATTGATATCAGTCCATTAATAACCTGTAAGTCTGGAATTATAACATTATGATTGATATCATACACTGCTTGACAAGTTAGAAAAGAAAAGTTCTCAAGGTGTCCCAAAATTTGTAGTACATGAAAAAATTACTATGATTTTGTGTCCCAAGTGTTCATACAATGAAAAACTTAAGTCTTACAATAATTAAGGGTGTCCCAACTTTCATGGTGTCTCAAGACTTAAATTCATTATGGTATTTTAGTAAGTAAAATGCTCATCAACAAAAAACATTGGTTACTATGCCTGTACTGTTGATCTGGCAGTTAGGATGTAATCAAGGTTGTGCTGGAAAGAAGCAAAATGCATGTAGCTCTACAGTGAATTTTTAGTTGACCAATAGGAAGGCTCTGACCCTTCTTCTATGGCACAACAGCTGTTAGTCAGATGTTACTATCACGGCAGACTATCTATCCTCCTCTTAAGAAGATCACTCATAACTGATAATTTTCCATTCATTGAGTCAGAAATATCTGTCAGCTTGTCTGAAATAGTCCTTGTCAGTGTATCTGTTAAGTTGAACAAGACTGGTTGCATGAATTTTTCTAGAACTTTGACTGTCTCTGGAGGAAGGTCAGTGGAACCAGTCTGAGGCAAGTCCTGAGCAGATGACACATTCAGTGAGATGTCTGGCACTGATTTTCTGCTCTGTGTCAAACAGGTAAGAGTATTCTGTGTCTCTTGAAATGCATCTTTCAATCGTTTGGATGCCTCCATTGATTTTTCATCTCGACAAGCAGAAATCTGAAGGAAAATAAAAAAATCAGAGTGGTGAAATATTCTAGGATTAGGAAATGTTAGTTGTACCCTTTCACAGTAACTTGTTGCCATTCATACTCTTCTTATATGTACCCTTTCACAGTAACTTGTTGCCATTCATACTCTTCTTATATGTACCCTTTCACAGTAACTTGTTGCCATTCATACTCTTCTTATATGTACCCTTTCACAGTAACTTGTTGCCATTCATACTTTTCTTATATGTACCCTTTCACAGTAACTTGTTGCCATTCATACTCTTCTTATATGTACCCTTTCACAGTAACTTGTTGCCATTCATACTCTTCTTATATGTACCCTTTCACAGTAACTTGTTGCCATTCATACTCTTCTTATATGTACCCTTTCACAGTAACTTGTTGCCATTCATACTCTTCTTATATGTACCCTTTCACAGTAACTTGTTGCCATTCATACTCTTCTTATATGTACCCTTTCACAGTAACTTGTTGCCATTCATACTCTTCTTATATGTACCCTTTCACAGTAACTTGTTGCCATTCATACTCTTCTTATATGTACCCTTTCACAGTAACTTGTTGCCATTCATACTCTTCTTATATGTACCCTTTCACAGTAACTTGTTGCCATTCATACTCTTCTTATATGTACCCTTTCACAGTAACTTGTTGCCATTCATACTTTTCTTATATGTACCCTTTCACAGTAACTTGTTGCCATTCATACTTTTCTTATATGTACCCTTTCACAGTAACTTGTTGCCATTCATACTCTTCTTATATGTACCCTTTCACAGTAACTTGTTGCAATTCATACTCTTCTTATATGTACCCTTTCACAGTAACTTGTTGCCATTCATACTCTTCTTATATGTACCCTTTCACAGTAACTTGTTGCCATTCATACTCTTCTTATATGTACCCTTTCACAGTAACTTGTTGCCATTCATACTCTTCTTATATGTACCCTTTCACAGTAACTTGTTGCCATTCATACTTTTCTTATATGTAGTACAAGCATTTTTAGCATTTTTTTAGATCATTGCTGGATTATATTGGTGGCAGTCTGCATCATTGTTGATCTCAACACTTCGGAGATGATGTACTGTTATTGGATCCAGGTTTCCTCTAAAGTCAGCCTGAATTTTCCTCAGAATGGAAAATATCCTTCTTAGTGTCTGCATTGGAATGTGGCAAGGTCAGTACAACAATACTGAGTCCACCAAGAAGTTGAAATTGCTTCCTGCCTGTGGATGGATTCAGATTGCTGAGTGCCTGCCAGAACTACTCAAGATTGGTACTTTCTGGGTCTAATGTTGTTTTAATGTCAGTAAGATTCTTCACATGAAGTACAAATGCATACATTATACCATCACACACTTTGTGACGTTAAGCCTAATTTGCAGACACCCTTTGTTGTCATCATTATCATCACTATTCTTTAATAATGACAATAAAATGCAGAAAACGATTATCATTTACCAGTATTATAGACCAAGACAAAGACCCCATTCATCCTAGGCATTACGGATTACAATGGCAGTTAGTGACATGTACTCTTGTCCGGTTTTCATTCATGTTCACAAAGAATTAAATCAAGGTCAATGGTGTTTAAATCAGTTTTTGTGATGTAGTTGTTCATAGTAGTGTGGAATGTATATTTTGCAAAAAAATCATGGTCGCTGGTCGTGTTCGGCAGATGGTCACTCACAACAGTGAGTTTATATAATAAATTATTATTATTATTATTATTATTATTATACAATTAAGAGCATGATTTCTTATGAGCAAAAAAATAGTCTCTATGCGATTAGTTTTTGTCAATTTGCAGGAGAACTTTTGTGCAAATTATGAGTCAGGGAACCTTATTTTGACTATATCTGAAAAATGATCTGCTACCAGAAATGGGAGATTATGTTCGGCTATAACGCTGGCAAATAGTGTCTCTGCACATGTAACTTTATCCACATTTGATGCATATTCCATGAACATGGATTTTAGTGATGGCATATTTGTTGTTGTGGTTAATATGCTTTTATGAGATGGAGTTTCTGCATGATGCGTGATGTCATTCTTGCCACCTTAACAGACTTTAAAATCAGCTTTACAGGAAGAACAGAATGCATATTCATATCCCTTTATACTTGATTGCAACCACTGAAGTTCTCGTTTCCAGCCTTCATTGAATTTTGTGTGATATTTCAGTTGCACGGATTTTGGTGTTTTGGCATTGGCATGCTTAGACATCTCAACAAACTTTAAACACTGAAGTCAAACCGACAGAGTTGTATGTTTCTTGAGCTCTTGAGTAATCCAACCATAATCAATTAACATCTTTAATCCTGTCCAAATTACTTAGTATAGACTCTAATCAACTTTAAGCACTGAAGCAGAACATACCTTGCAAAGAGATTCAAAGTAATGTTTACTTTTTTTATGCTGATAGAGCTCTTTAGAAACCCAACCATAATCAATTAACGTCTTTAATCCTTTTGGAATTACTTCTGCTGACAGATAGTATAATCCACCTCGACATTCTTCAAACAATAAGCCAGCCGACAATCCTGAGAGGATCAAAGGGTGAAATTAGCAACTACATTGTCTTGCCCTATCCTGCTTAAGCCAGTTCAGTCACATGATCACAGGCAGTATTACTGTAAATATACTACAAAAGTAGTCTTGTTGTCACAGCAAAAGTGGGAGTTGCCTTTTGTGCCAGTGTGAATGGTACAGTTGATGTCAGTGAATTAAAGTTATCTGATGTAACAAGCTCATTTTGAGGAGAGATACATGTTACATTCCTGTTCATTATGGTTGGGGGCATTCAATATTTACAAAACTCTTTAAAGACAGACAATGTTTCATGTTTCAGTCCATGTGTTACTACCAATAACCATATTAAGCTTCTTTTCATGTTCATCAAAGGCCTCGCACATAAGCTGACTGTCTTTTGATCTCAGCAAGATGAGCAACTGGTTAATCCAGATTATTGTTTGAAGTGTGAAAAACTGTTTCAAAACCTAATTATACAAGCTGGCCAAACAAAGAGTCAGTCCTCTGTTTCACAATCATATGTAAGGTGTCAGTTAGTAGTGAAATAAGTGTTTTGTCATGGTGCACAAAACAAACTAAGTCAGTGATTATTTCATTTATAGGATGGATTAAAGTGAGTAGGATAAAGTAATCTTGTGTATAACATAACTTTAGGAGAGAACAAAATATGCATATATTTAATGAGTTGCTGAATAGTGCACTAAACTAAATTTGTTGAAATAATAATAATAATAATAATGGGTGCATGGTATTTGTTCAAAATCCAAGTTTGAAAGGTTAACCGGCATACAGAGGTCACCTGTGTACAAAAGCCAGTTTGCTTTTTACCATGGGTGACTGCTATTGACAGGTATGCACAACTTGGGGAATAAGGTACAAAATGATTTCAACCAAATGGCCTGTGGATGAAATGGCATGTTGACAAAATTTAGTTGACCAAGTGTATCTGTCGACCAAGTGTTGTTTGACGGTCTTTGAAGGTTTTGTGATATACCTAAAAAAAATAGACCAGTATAAGTTTAACCAGACTAACCTGTACTTTACAATGATTAATTTTCATTACAAAGATGTTACATGTGCTTAAGTCAGAAACAATGTCATTTATTGTCAAAAATGTGAAGTACAACGATGATGATATGAAAATAGTTTTTTTTTTCTTTTTTATACCTTGAAATCATAGTTGAAAATAGCATGTAATTTGTTACAAAGGGAAACAATATTTAGTTGTCTCCCTCTTATATGCCATCAACTCCAAGAGGGCTGCCACTTCTGATGAGAGCCCACTGTCTTTCACCAAGGTTATGCATTTTTAACATTGTGCTTCTCTCAGCAGCGGTTACCCTTATAAGGCTATTTTCTTATTGCAGATGAAGTGGTCTTAAAACAGGGGATTACAGCAGTTCTGTAAAAAAAATTTTCTTCTGAAAATCCTAACAATAGTTTTGGATAATTGATAGAAATGTCACCTTCTGGTATAGCTCTGTTGCATTTCTAACTGCCCTCTTCAGATCCTCTATGGCTGCTTCACATAATTTGAGGGAGTCTGAAATAGACAATTAAGTATTAGCAATGGCTGCTGCATCACAAAAAAGGGGCTCACTCCTTACAATTTGCTTGGCAGGGCCTTAAACTGAAGAACTTCTGTTGGAAAACCAAAGTCTGGAAAAGATGGGTATTCAGGGTCACTAACACTTCTAAATGATGAAGTGGAATGCTGAAAATCCAACTCGTTCAAGGTCTCATCGATATAAAAGTGGATAATAACTTTAGCTGAAATGCAGTATTCCTTAGTAATGTTCTGCTGTGGAAAATAAATTTAGGAGCATGGGCAATCGAGGGCCATAACTCTTCTAAATAATAATGTAGAACACTTGAAATTAAACTCATTCAAGGAATCATCAACATAAAGCTGCATGCCAATTTTTAAAAAATCCAGCAAAGCTTAGTCAAGGTATGCTGCAGAAATCAAAAGTCAGCTGGACAGGCATTCAGGGGTCATAACTCCTGTAAATGATGTCATGGAATGATGGAAATCAAACTCACATAATTTTGCATGAATCTGAAGGTAAATGTTAAATCTGGTATGTATTTATGTATGTATGTAAGTATAGAGTTTAACAGCACATCAGCAAAATACTAGCTATATGGCATCAATGAAAGACTAAGTTCTGAAAATGTAAAGATAAAGAATTGCCCCCAAAATGGTTTAGTAAGATAAACCCTTTCTAATTAAATATAAACATGTTGTGCAACAAGATAAAAGATAAAAGGTAAAGATGTTAAAACTCTTTAAAAGGTATATCAAATAGAAGCTAAAGGTAAGCTATATAAAATCATGAAAATATAGGATCACAATTTTTTTTATAAACCGTATTTTCTCAACAAATCCAAGAGAGTGTCTGGTGGTACATCTTCATTAAGTTTCTTAACTGAGTTCACATAAAAAACTTCTGTGTCACAGTGTGGAAGTTGATACACTTTACAAGAATGTGTTTCACTGTCACTAGACAATGGTAGGGTATGTGCTCTGATCGAGGTTCACCCTTCAGGAGGTATGTGTGAGTCAGGTATGTGTGTCCTATACGTGACTGGCACAATATCACCTTATCTCTGCAATATGTTATATATGAGCGATACCATTCTTCAACAATGGGTTTAATGTTTCAAAGCTTGTTTGTAGAGTTTTCATTCAACATATGTTGCCAAGTATATAGAACACACTGATATCTGGTTGAAATCTAGTAAATTCTGGTGAAGTTATCTTGCAGAAATCAAGGTCAGGAGAACATGCAATCAGGGGGTCATAACTCTTCTAAACAAGACTAAACCCAATATGGCACATGTACATCTATGAGATAATGTTCATACCAAATAGCATCATAATATGTTGAATGGTTCCGGGGTTATGTCAGTTACAAGCAACATCCCATGTGAAAATATGATGTTAATTGTCAAGGGCAATAACTCTATCCAAAATGGAGTTGACAAGACAAAACCCATACAAGGCACAACTAGGTCTATGAGACAATGTACAGACCTAATTGCATCAGAATATATTAAATGGTTCCTGAGCTATGCTGGTTATAAGCAACATCCCATGTGAAAATATGAAGTTAATTGTCAAGGGCCATAACTCTATCCAATATGAAGTTGACAAGACATAACCGATAAAAGGCACATTTGGATCTTGAGACAATATACACACCTAATTACTATAGGGCTTAGGCATTTTGATGCAGGGCCCTAATAAGAGCATGTATGTATCATTTAAGCATTATTGTAACAAGAGTCATCTAGAGACAATGTATCCCCCCAATCCCCTACTTATGTAAAGACTCCTACTGAAAGTATCCTATGACTCGTCACTCTCAATGTTTATACTACTTTTGCTAGTACCTTATGGTCCAGCACTGGCAACTTACCGTTTATACTAACTTATAAGTCAGGTCCAACTGCAAATAACATAGACCCTGATCTGCCATCGCATAATGAGCTATGTTTTTTGTTCTACTGATTACTCCTAATAAACTGCATAGACCCAGCTCTGCCAGAGTCTATGCAGGTTGCAGTTGGATCTGATTTATAAGTGAGTATACACAGTATATATTACCCATGCTACACTTTGTTTCCATTAAGAAAATATTAAATATGAAAAGGCACCTATACACAACTTACTTGACTTGTACATCAAGTTCAGTTGAAATATCTTAAATGGTTATAACTATGGAAATGAAAATGTTTATGGACAGACAGACAAACAGATGGACACAGTGATAGCTATATCACCCTGTATTACATACTCGGCTAATAAAGAGTCATGTGGCAAAGCTGTGAACATATAACAGTATCTGAAAGTACTTGCAAAGGATTTTTGACAATTCTCCTTTCCAATTATTTGCCTGAGATTCATGTGCCAGTTATGTTGTGTTTTCTCAAGTTTTTAAACCAAACATAATTAATGACTGAGCTATCTGACATAAAGTAGAAATACAAATAATATATACATGTATATATATATATATTAATTCCTGTATACACACATATATATATATATAAATAAAATGCTGTGAAGTTTGGATAGGCACTATATACATATATACTAATTAGTAATGCTGTGAAGTTTGGATAGGCACTATATATTTTGTGTTACATTTCTAAGATTTGTTTCTTACATGATGTTACATATTAGTAGTATACTCAAAAATGATGAGGTGTGGTGGTTTGTGTAGTTTTCCTCTTTTCGAGATTCTTGTACTTTCTTCCATTAATTCCTGTAAATATTTTTATTTATTATCTTTTTTTAAAAAAGTTATTGGATCAGATGACAAAACATCACACTTTTATTTGGTTTCAATGTAAAACTGTCTAAAACTACAGAAACACATACAAATTATCAGAAATTTTCTCTAGTTTTGAAGTAAAACAATGTCTAGATCTTTAAAAAAAGTACATTATAAGATACCTGAGGGAGGATGGCCATCATTTCTTATAGACTGAATCTCCAGCTGCCTGAATGTGGCCTGTGATACACTGTAATACAAATGTGCAACAGAAATTGATTAAAGGGACCATAAAGAGTTTGCAAAGTTAACAACTTTGCTGGTACACTAGAGAATATTCTGATATCAAAAGCAAAAAACTATAACCACCCCACCCCCAAACCTAGTACATATTGTCCTGTACTATTATACAAGAAGGCCAGGGCTTGCATGTCAAGCTAATGAATGAAGCATTGCTGTAAACTGAATGACATATTGCAAAATGTACTGCCCTAGCTTCATAATGATTTATCTGTAGTAAAGAAAACCCTTCAAGGGGTTGAGAAAATATAAAGAAAAAAAAAACAAACTTGAACCAAAAATCTTAACACATATTGTCAATAATTGTGGCCTTGTTGACTCCAGGGTCAAAGGGTCAATGAGCATGTCAGAGACTGAATTGTCTTAGCTTCATAATGATTCATCCCAAGCTTTTACAAAATCCATCAAGAAGTTATGAAATGTTAGCACATGAAAAATCTTTAACCAAGCCCTTATTGCAAATGTTTTGTTACTGTGACCTTCACCCCAAGGTCAAAGGGGCAAGTAGGCATGCAGCAGAATGAATTGTCTTAGCTTCATAATTATTCGTTCCAAGTATGAACACAATCCATCAAGGGGTTTAGGAACTATAAGCAAATGAAAATACTTGAACCAAAACCTTAATGCAAATTTTCTATAACAGTACCTTTAATTCCAGGGTCACCTGGGCAAACACACGTCACAGAATGAATTGTCTTAGCTTCATAATGATTCATGTCACAGAATGAATTGTCTTAGCTTCATAATGATTCATGCCATAAGGGTATATCAAGGGGTCTACAAATGAAAAATTCTAATCAAAACCTTAACTGTTGATGCCACCGCCACTTGTGCTGGAAAAGTGACAGCTATGTCTAGCTTCCCACTAATGTGGGACCAGGCCACTGCCACCAGTTCTGAAAAAGTGACAGCCATGTCTTGCTTCCCACTAACATGGGTTTGACAATAAGAACAGACATAATTTTATTCTAAAACAACAAATTTCAACCCAATGAAATTTTCTATCTTATGTCAAATGGCTGCTGAACTTTGATGATAACTCTGTAAAATATGAGAATGAAAACGAGATGTACACCTCAGTCCTTCAGCAATAAGACTTCAGATACCTAATGTACATCAATATACATCACATGATAAAATCAGAGGGACAGAGAAACAGCAAGAAAAATGATTACTATTAGATTTCTACATCTTCATATGGGGCTCTAAAAAGGGTTCCAACTTTAGTGAAATGTCAAAATATGAATATGTAACTTTCTTTAATGTTTGAAATGTTAGAAATTGCCAATATTTAACAAAGTCCAAAATATTTCCCGTGTCATAAAGAGTAGAATGTCTTGCTAAAACAGGCACACAATAACACAAGCAACTTGTACTAATCTGTTTGTAACAAATACTAAAAACAAGAGTCCATTGAAGGGACTGATGTTCTACTGACTGAAAAGATTTTCCAGGAATGCAAGATTAGACCATTTCTTCCTTTTAACTGCAGAGTGTTGAAACCATCTCTGATATTCTTCACCGATAACAAGATTTTTAAATTATCTGCTGTGGTGGACATACTGGATGTCAGATTGGCACCATTTTCTTTTAGGACCAACTAGACATCATAAGAAGTCTTTTAGTGAAAACCCCATGTGGATATGACCATCCATTCTGGAGGAATAGCAATAACAAGATTTTCACAATGGCCACTGTGGGAGCAATAATGGATGTGTGAGAGACACCATTTTTATTTAGGATCAACTAGACATCATAAAAAGTCTTCTGGTGAAAACCCAATTGTCAATATGACTTGCCTTTCAGGTGTAGCAGCAATAATAATATTTTCAAGATGTCCAAAGTGGATGTGGGAGCAGCACCATTTTCATTTAGGACCAAACCAGACATCATAAGAAGTCTTTTGGTGAAAACCCGATATCAATATGACTTTACATTCAGGAGGAGTAGCAACAGCAAGATTTTCAAGATGGCTGGTGTGATGGCCATATTAGATGTCCGAGTGGCACTATTTTCATTAAGGACCAACTGAACATCACAAGTCTTTCAGTGAAATGCCCATGTTCATATGACCATCATTTAGGAGGAGTAGCAAAAACAAGATTTTCAACATGGCTGCCATATCAGACACCAGATCAGCACCATTTTCATTTAGGACCAATTGGACATCATAGAAAGTCTTTTAGTTAAAATCCCATGTAGATATGACCATCTATTTAGGAGAAGTAGTGATAACAAGATTTTCAAGATGGACACTGTGGCAACCATATTGGAAGTCCAAGCAACCCCACATCTATTGAGAACCAACTAGTTTAGGAAGTGTAGCAATAACAAACTTGTGCTAATGGACTCACTGACATCGGACAATGGACAACAGGCTATCCCATTGCTCTTCTGGTCTATGACCAGTAGAGCTAACAAGAGGCCCAAGTAGGCCTGAAATCGATCACCTAACTTACATCTGCCTAACAGCCAAATGCAAGAGAAGTTGGTAAAGAAATCTGGGTCAGTTGGATGTTTTCTGTTAAAAATTTCTTCCAATGTTGTTGATTGTACACGTTTATGAAACAATCATTTCAAGATTTCTCAAGTTTTTGTATCTTCATCCATATCTGATGGCACATCAGCATTATTTGACCAATACTAAAAGGCAACTATGCCAGGGCAATAGGTGTCAATGTTGGTCAAATTCTGTTCAGCACTTTTTTTGTAGATAAAGTGTTTTTCTACTTTAAGTGGTGGATTGGCATCATTTGTACAAATTTGAAAGCCCTCTATGCCAGGATGCTTCTGTCAAAGTTTCGTCAAATTCAGCTGAGAGTTTTTTTTAGAAGAAATTGTTTAAATGTTGTTCTTTTATAGTAATTGAGGCCATATTTGATGATGTATCTTCATGCCAGGATGCTTTCTATCAAGATTGGTCAAATTCTATGCAGCTGCTTTGGAGAAGTCATTTAAAGGTTTTTATATTTTTAGTAACAGCAGCTACATTTTATGGTGGATTGGCATCATTATTACAGTCTTCATGCCAGGATGCTTTCTGTCAAATTTGGTCAAATTCTATTCAATGGTTTTAGAGAAGTCATCATTTCAAGATTGTTCTATTTTAAGTAATGACAGGCATATTTAATGGCAGATCAGCATCAGCTGTATAAACTTTAAACCTCTCTATGCCAGGATACTAACTGTTAAATTTGGTTAAATTCTGTTGAGAAGTTTTTGCGAAGTCATGTAAGAAAATTACATTTTTAAAGACAGCAGTCATATTTGATGATAGATTGGCATGATTTGTAAACAATTTTAAAGGTCTTTATGATAGGATGCTGCTTCCTGTCAAGATTCATAAAATTCTTTTTAGCGGTTTGCTGCCATACTTGATGGTGGATTAGCATCTTTGATATAAACTGAATAGTCTTCACACCAGGATGCTTTGGTCAAGTTTGGTCAAATTCTATTCAACAGTTTAGATGAAGTTGTTCAAAGGTTTTCTATTTTTAGTGACAGTGGCCACATCTGACGGTGTATCGGCATCATTTGCAACAAATTGAAAGGTCTTTTGGCCAGGATCCTTTCTGTCAAATGTTATCAAATTCTGCTGAGCATTTTTTTTAGAAAACTTTGAAAAGTTTTTTTTCTTTTTTCATTAACTGCGGTCATATCTGTTGATGTATAAGCATCATTTGCAAAAATTTAAAAGCCCTTCATGCCAGGATTCTGTGCTAAATTTAGTCAAAATTGGTCCTGTGGTTTTTGAAAAGAAGTTTACAATAGTACTTGCTGACAAACATACAACACACTTAATAGATTGCCATACCACAAGCTCACTATTTGTAAACATTCTTTCTTGAAAAGTTAATCAAATAATTTAGTTGAAAAAAAATATGTTGATATACCATCATTTGTGAACATGCCAGGGCTATTTCTTGATGAAAAATAACCAATGGTTCTATGTTTATTACACTCTGGTATTTTGTGGATTTTGTTGAAGAACAAGTATCTTAGAAAATAACTAAATATGAGTTATTTTCATTATTATTTTTAAACAAAATATTTTTGAAAATATAATAATATTTCAATTTTCCCATTATATAAAATACTATTGACACTAATATCGAATAAGAATACCTTGAAGGCAGTGATCTATGAACTGTGGAATGACATACCGTATATACTCGCGTATAAGCAAAGTCCAAAATGCAAACAACATAGATCCTGATCTGCTGTTGCATAATGTGCTGGCAGATCAGGGTCTATGTTGTTTGTTCTACTGATTAGTCCCTACAAACTGGATAGACCCAGATATTGTAGCGCATTATGCGACGGCAGATCTGGGTCTATGGAGTTTGCAGTTGGTATCTGCTTATACGTGAGTATGTACGGTAACTTCATGTGTACAACTTTCAAAAGCTTTCACACAAAATGTTTGCTCAGAATCTTGGCATTATTGATATCACCACTGCCACCACAAGCACACAATACCTAATGGTTCTTTATCTGTTAACACAGGCCTGACAAAAACTACCAATGTGTTCATGAAAAATGAATACCCCACAGCAGTGCCTGAAAACTTACCTAAATGCAGAACTAACTGGTAGCTGCATGGACAGAAAATGGATGGACAGACATTGGTATCGCTATATTTCCCTAACACATTCAAGTTGGTGCATAATAATATTATTGATCAAAATCATTTTAACCTGTCTGAATTGTTTCAGTGTTTAAGCTGGTTCAGGTTTTGCCATATAACTATCCAGCTTTTACCTGTTATTAAATTCCGTGTCAGTATCTGAACCGACACCTGTATCCGTTGTGCTGTGTGGACTGTGACTACTTCCTGGAGACAAGTGTTTGGGCAGCGACTCAGAGTCCGAACTAGATATCATCATGCCTGGGCCAGGAAGGCTATGCATATTTCCTAGCATAGCACTGACCCCACCTGAACCAGCCTCTGTAACTCTGGCTGTGCTAGGTTTTGAATTGTCCATGGCTGCCCCAACTGAAGCAGACTGCAATGAGGATTGATCCCCTTCAGTATTGTATTGAAATGGATGAAATGAAGAATGTCCTTGAGAATCCTGGATTTTGCCATGACTTAACACACGTGGAATTGTGACAGGGGATGACATTGGTGCACCTGTTACACTGGTTGTTGTTGTAGTTACAGTATGATTGGAGATGTTTGACACAGGAGTTGTTGAAGCTGTGGTGGTTAATGATGAGATATGTGTTACAATACCTGATGAAGTACTGGTCAACACAGAACATGAAGAGGTTATTCTTGGACTGGCAGTGGTATATTTAACAGGGAGAGGACTTGCATCCATGTTTCTCTCCCGTAATGGACTTGAGGAACGATGTTGATCTGTGGATCTATTTAACTGAGCTATCCGCTCCTTTACACTGGGTGAGGAACTTAATTCTTCATCTTGACTGGAGAAGCTCGAGTCCAAGCTTCTAATTTCTTTGGAATGTTTCTGTGAATTTAACTCCACTATAACAACATCTTTCGATAAGTAATTTTTACCAATTGACTGTGCATTGGATGATGTGTGGGCTGATGATTTGTTTGATGATGGACCTTGTGATGTGACAGGAATGTCTCTTTCTGGGAGATCATTTGGACTGACATTGAGAGCAGAAATCCGTCGAAGTTCAGCTGCTGTTGATTCAATTTCAGAAGCAACTGAGAGGAATTTTGGATCTGACAAGGAATCATTCTCAATGGAATGTATTCTATCAGTTGATGTTTTCTTGCTGAGGTTCTTTGATGATGAAAGAGAGGGCAACTCTCGCTTTCGCTTTTCTTTGTCCACATCTGAGTTGTCCCCATTCAGTATTCCCGATTTACCTAGCAGAATATTTTTTGCTTGATCAAGAGTCAACTCTGATGGTTTTCTTTTGGCCTGAACTGTCTTTTTTATTAACTTATCTTGTTTAGATCTAGGAGCACCCACTATTGTTGGAGGTGGCATCAACTCTTTGTCCTTCTTGTGGCTCTCTTCTCTCTTAAGACTGTCCTCCCTCTTCAGACTCATTGACCCCACTGATTTCCTTGATGTTGTGGAAGGAGGGGCTGATTTTTGTTCTTCTGTTCCTATTTTAAAATTGCTAGACAAGGAGGACCTTCCAGCTGTTCCTTGTCTTGCTTTTTGAGTTTGAGTGTTTCCTGTAGAATTTCTATTGGAATCTGTGACTAGTGACAAATTTGGACTTTTTATGGCCAATTTGTATTCCACCGAAAAATCTGGCACACTTTTGGACAGGTCTGAATTTAAACCTGGACGTGGCGGCCCTATGTTGTAGTCATAGTTCTCAAAATTTTCCTCGTCTGACAGCAGAAGATCTGGTTCAGAAGAATAAGATGACAATTTTGGCTCAGACCAGTCCTTGCTTTTTGCTGGCACCTCTTTGACAGTTTTTCCCTTTATAGCACTCAGTTCCTTTGAAACACTCAGACTCTGCATTGAGGTAGATTTTGATTTTGACAAGTTAGTTGAAGGTTTGCATTGTTTCTCTTTTGACATTCTCTTTGTCAATGACATTTTGTTGCCATTATAGTCCTCCTTCTTTGGCGCACTGGATGGTGCTGTTGTCCTTGTAGTTGTGTATGTGCTGGTCCTTGGTTGCTGTTTGGATTTTTCCTTGTTGGGTTTAGTTTCCTTTTGATTTGATTCATCTCTGCCAAGAGAAAGACTTCTGGGTCTGGCAGTCTTGGAGATTGAAGACCTTGTTGGTGTTTTATGATCATCTTCCTTGCCATCATCACCTGGACAGAGAAAAGTAAGGAGGAGATATAATTGGAATGCAAAGTCCTCCTCTAGTTGTGCAACCCATAAATAAAAGCTATATAGTAAAACATTGATTATCTGGCCTGCTAGAAGTACCTATTAGGTAAAAGTTTTCAATGTTACATGGCCTTGGTTCTTGCTAGAAGAACCTATTAGGTAAAAACTTTCAATGTTACATGCCCTTGGTTCTTGCAAGAAGTACCTATTAGGTAAAAGCTTTCAATGTTGCATGGCCTTGGTTCTTGCTAGAAGTACCTATTAGGTAAAAACTTTCAACATTACATGGCCTTGGTTCTCGCAAGGAGTACCTATTTGGTAAAAGCTTTCAATGTTATGTGGCCTTGGTTCTTGCCAGAAGTACCTATTTGGTAAAAGCTTTCAATGTTATGTGGCCTTGGTTCTTGCTGGAAGTACCTATTAGGTAAAAGTTTTCAATGTTACATGGCCTTGGTTCTTGCTAGAAGTGCCTATTAGGTAAAAGCTTTCAATGTTACATGACTTGGTTCTTGCTAGAAGTATATATATCTATGAGGTAAAAGTTTTCAACATTACATAGCCTTGGTTCATGCTAGAAGTACCTATTAGTAACAGCTTTCAACATTACATGGCTTTTGTTCTTGCTAGAAGTACCTATTAGGTAAAAACGTTCAACATTACATGGCCTTGGTTCTTGCTGGAAGTACCTATTAGGTAAAAGTTTTCAATGTTACAATGCCTTGGTTCTTGCTAGAAGTACCTATTAGGTACAAACTTTCAATGTTATGTGGCCTTGGTTCTTGCTAGAAGTACCTATTAGGTAAAAACTTTCAATGTTGCATGGCCTTGGTTCCTGCTAGAAGTACCTATTAGGTAAAAACTTTCAACATTACGTGGCCTTGGTTCTTGCTGGAAATACCTATTAGGTAAAAGTTTTCAATGTTATGTGGCCTTGGTTCTTGCTAGAAGTACCTATTAGGTACAAACTTTCAATGTTATGTGGCCTTGGTTCTTGGTAGAAGTACCTATTAGGTACAAACTTTCAATGTTATGTGGCCTTGGTTCTTGCTAGAAGTACCTATTAGGTAAAAACTTTCAACATTATATGGCCTTGGTTCTTGCTAGAAGTATCTATTAGGTAAAGTTTTCAATGTTACATGGCCTTGGTTCTTGCTGGAAGTACCTATTAGGTAAAAGTTTTCAATGTTACGTGGCCTTGGTTCTTGCTAGAAGTACCTATTAGGTACAAACTTTCAATGTTATGTGGCCTTGGTTCTTGCTAGAAGTACCTATTAGGTAAAAACTTTCAATGTTGCATGGCCTTGGTTCTTGCTAGAAGTACCTATTAGGTAAAAACTTTCAACATTACGTGGCCTTGGTTCTTGCAAGAAGTACCTATTTGGTAAAAGCTTTCAATGTTACATGGCCTTGGTTCTTGCAAGAAGTACCTATTAGGTAAAAGTTTTCAATGTTACATGACCTTGGTTCTTGCAGGAAATACCTATTAGGTAAAAGCTTTCAATGTTATGTGGCCTTGGTTCTTGCTAGAAGTACCTATTAGGTACAAACTTTCAATGTTATGTGGCCTTGGTTCTTGCTAGAAGTACCTATTAGGTACAAACTTTCAACATTACATGGCCTTGGTTCTTGCTAGAAGTATCTATTAGGTAAAGTTTTCCATGTTACATGGCCTTGGTTCTTGCTAGAAGTATCTATTGGGTAAAAGTTTTCAATGTTACATGGCCTTGGTTCTTGCTAGAAGTATCTATTAGGTAAAAGTTTTCAATGTTACATGGCCTTGGTTCTTCCTAGAAGTACCTATTAGTAAAAACTTTCAACATTGCATGGCCTTGGTTCTTGCTAAAAGTATCTATTAGGTAAAGCTTTCAATGTTCTGAAGTTGACTAAATGGGCATTGTTTTGCTGACCCTGACCTACTTTGACGACTATTTTTTAGCCTAGTAAACAGCAAGTTATTTTTGTAAAAATTAATGTTTCTCTCTAAACGGTGAAGTAAAACTTATTAATCTTATTACATGCTGAAAACATCATCTATTACCCGGGCTAAAAATGACCCTTTGATTATCCCCCCTCCCCTTGCCTAATCTTCTCTTGCATCTACAATCTGTTGATAATATAATGTGTGCTGATTACATGTATTACTTGTACATAGGACATTACCAATATACAATATTTTGTCATGTCCTCACAGAATATATACACATATCAACACTCCTAACAACAAAAACAAAACTGAATGTTCATTGAAATGTGTGGTATTGTCTGCAAAAACAAAGTGTATGGCGTCACCAGAAAATTCACTATAAAAGGCTACAATAAAACTTAAACCAGCATGACACAATGACCAAGAACTGACAATATGTATGTATGGATAGGGTTTAATATTGTTTATGATGCTGTTGCTGCCATTGCTTAACTGTCAAAAACAAGAGTTCCTCGACAGACACTTCACTGTCCAAAAAGAATTTCCAGAAATTGAAGATATGACCATTTCCTCTTTTAAATGCTGAGTGTTGAAACCATCCCATATATTCTTGAGTGAAAAGATTTTAAAATTAGCCACTGTGGCAGCCATATTGGATGTAAGATCATCACCAGGACAAACTAGACACCATTAGAAGACTTTTGGTGAAAAACCCCATGCTAATATGACTAATATGGCTAATATGACTATCTAATCAGGAGAATTAGTGACAACAAGACTTTCAATATGTTCATTGTGGAAGCCATATTGGATGTCTGTGTGTCACCATTTTCATTTAGGATCAACTAGACACCCTGTATTGATATGACCATCAATTCTAGAGTAGTGTCAACAAGATTTTCAAGATAGTCACAAGATAGGCATCATTTTTATTCAGGACCAACAAGACACCATAAGAAGTCTTGTGGTGAAACCCCATGTCAATATGACATGCTATTTAAGAGCAGCAACAAGAAGATTTTCAAGATGGCTACCATCATGGCCATATTTGAGGTCAAATTGGCACCATTCTCATTTAGGACCAACTAGACATCATAAGAAGTCTTACAATGAAACCCCATGTTGATAGGACCATCCAATCAGGTACAGTAGCAATAAACAGATTTTCAAGATGGCCACTGTGGCAACCATAATGGATGTCTGGGTGGCACCATTTTCTTTTATGACCAGCTAGACATCAAAAGAAGTCTTCTGGTGAAAACCCCATGCTGACAGGACTTTCCGTTCAGAAGGAGTAGCAATAACAAGATTTTCAATATGGTACCATGGTGGCCATACTGGACACCAGATCAGCGCCATTTTCATTTATGACCAACTGGACATCATAAGAAGTTTTTAAGTGAAATCCCATGCTGATATGACAATCCATTCAGGAGAAGTGGTGTTATGTTTTTCAAAATGGACACTGTAGTGGTCATATTGGATTTTGTCTGAGCAGCACCATTTTCATTTAGGACCAACTAGACATCACAAGAAGTCTTCTGGTGCAAACCCCATGCTGATATGACTTTCCATTCAGAACGAGTAGCGATAAGATTTTCAAGATTGCTGCTGTGGCTGGCATTATAAGAAGTCTTAGTGAAAACCTCTACTTGATATGACCATTCATTCAGGATGAGAAGCAATAACAATAGTTTAAAGACGACCATTGTGGCAGCAATACTGTATGTCCAAGCATTTTCACTTAATACCATGTAGCTTAGGAGGAGTAGCAATAACAAAATTGTACAAATGGCTGGGCTGATGACATACAATAGGCCATTCCATAAACTAAAAAATATATCCATGTCTCATCATTTACAGGTGAGATAAATATGAATCAACTGACTTCAACTGATCCCCATGTCTTGCATTCTTTTGCAGAAAAGACGAAAATCCAAAAATTCTATGAGAAAATACGAAATAATTGTCACTGTGCAGTAAAAGAAGAAAACAGAAAACCAAAGACAGAATAAATGAGAGAACTTCATTAAAATGCAAAAGGAAAATAGTAAGAGGCCCAAATGTTACCTGGGTAACATCTGTTTAACAGCCAAATGCAAGAGCAGTTGGCCAACAATTCTGGGTCAGTAGAGTGTGTTCTGTACAAATATCTTCCAATGCTATTCATTGCATAGGTTATAAAAACAGCTCTTTCAAGGTTTCTCAAATTTTTGTTTCTTCTTCAAATATGTTACCCAATCATAATACCTTAGGAGAACTACTACTACCTTGCAAATCCAGCCCTCCCAGGCTAAAACTTTTTAGCTGAAAAGCTAAAAGTTATCTGCCCACCTAGGTGGCAGTTAGTGATCTCCCCTTAATACAGGGATTGGCACCAAATGCCATGAATACTTCAGTTACTACTTCCACTCGTACATACAGAGAGGCTTCGCAATACACATGTAAGTATCCTTGAAGTTTTCTACCTTAAAGCAAATTGGAGAAGTTTCTCTACTAAGGGAAGTATACTCCATCTATATCTTTCCAATTTTGTTTCTTTCTTCATCAACAAAGTTCTGTCGTTTTCATTACTTTACCATTCGAACACACCTAGGCGCTCTTGGTATGTACCTGCACGGGTTGCTAGTGCTGCTTTTATGTGCAGGTATGGTGTGTAATATAGAAAACATTTATTATTGCTGTATAATTTCTGCGATGGTTGAATACATACAGGTAAGTTTTCTATGCTAATCTAGTCTAAGCGTCCACTTCGCAGGTATATACGTGACACTTTATTGATTTTCCTGTATAGGCCATCTTTTGGCCTTTCCTACAGATAACATAGTATTACAATTGATATTATAGCGTCTACTTCGTAAGTATCAGTAGCACGCTTCATTGCACTTTTTGTGCATACAGGTAAGTTTTCAATACATAGTAGTCATAGTGTCCACTTCGTAAGGACTATAAGCGATGCTTTGGTGATTTTACCTGTATAGGCAGTCATTTGGCCTTAGCTACAGGTAGCTTTTATTAGAATTGACATTTTAATGTCCACTTCGTAAGTATTAACAGTGACATTCTAATACTTTACCTGTATTGACTGCCATGTGCGCTCTTTTACAGGTAAGTTGTCATAGTGTATAGCTCTGCCTGTGCACTCTCTGAGTTTATAAAGCAGGACATGTGCCGGACTACACCTGTATATATTATCTGCTCTATTTTGTCTTACAGATTTAAATCATAGGCAAGACTAAATGTAAGCTTTGTAACATTGGAACATGGGAGTGACAACCACTCTACATGTGTAGGTTGCTCCAGTTGCCAATCTACGAATACATGTCAGACTTGCACATCATGGACCGAAGTCAATGGGCTGCAGTACTGGGGGGGGGGGGTACTAAAGGGGAAGGCGCAAAAGCACACCTTGAGGGATGAAGACATCATCAGTATACACGCTGACATCATGGCCATGAATGATTTGCTTCTCTATGGGTATGGCACTCCACATGTTTCATCAACCACGAAGCGATCCAAGCTATCTTGGCCAGCGACAGCCCTGACTCTTCCCTCACCACTGCATCATGATAAATCTTTCTTGGCAGAACCAGTAGGTCATTTACTGCATGCGCTCAACACCCACTGCATGCACTCAACACCCAATCATCTATATCACCTGCCACTGAGAGATCGAGATCAAAACAAACCACATCATTTACTGTCTCGTACTTAAGATGTATGGACCAGCTACATGGATCAAATATCCTGTACCCCATCCCAACTTAATAAACTGGACAATGTCATGCCAACTATGATGGCCCTGTTCCGCCATGATTGGACTCTGACAATGGCTCTGATCACAATGGGTCACCACCACAGTCGACTGTACATTGTAAACCAAACTATGGAAAGCCTTTATCAACTACATTGGAGCGAGATCAAGATCAAAGCAAGACTATTACAATATTCTCTCGCACATCAGCTGTACGGATTGGTTTTGTGGATCAAATATCCCCTAACCCGTCTCAACACAATAACAGGACAATGTCATGCAAGATAAAATGGCACAGTTACATTACAACCGGACTCTGCCATACATCTCAGATTACAACAGATCACCAACCAGTCGGTCTTACCATTTAAGCCAAAAGCAGAAGGTCTTCGTCCAGTTTGCCTACCCCACACCACAAGGCACTCTCATAGATCAGCCACAGGTCACTCAATGCACCTGGTGCCAAGTTTAGTGCCCCAGTACACACAGAATATGGATTCACTGTGTTCTCATGTCTTTGCTACTCAAAGGGAGCACTCGCTTAGTTATCGTTTTGAAGTAACTGTAGCCCAATCAGGACGTTCTGCGAGCATGGTGGGCTGCCCCTTTAGACAATCTTCTCCAGCTTCATTTCAGATTGCATAGGAGGTGTTAGCATTGCCCTGTTCACCTAGGGACAATGAACTATGCTCACAAGCTCCATTGTTTTTGCTAGATCTCACTTTGACAAGAGAAGACTGCCTTCCGAGCATCAGTCGAAGTCTTTCACTTGTTGCCACCAGAGTTTTGTTCTTCTCCTCCATCAACAGTTTGGTCCAGAGTTCCAGCATCTGTTATCAAGACCAACTGGTGTTCAACAGTTGCTGCTGTCAGGCCGAGTGGCTGTTTTGGAGACACAGCAGCTATGGGAAGGGCGAACCCCCCGCACAGTGCAAGTAGGGACCGATTTTGCAATTTACGTATCCCATAACCCGCTCCAGCATAAGGAATTTGACAACATTAGGGAGGATACAATGGCCCTTTTCCATCACTATGGAACTCTGCCATCTGAATCTGACTGCATGAGATCAATAATGAAGCAGATCCAGCCTATTATGGACCCAGGACAACCGTTAGCCATGATAGACCCCTATTTAATATGGATTTCTGTAGGCATGGTACCTTTGAGATCCGTCTCCATCTAATGCCTATGATTCTGGCTCCAAGAAGGAAACATTGGTGCGGTTCATCAAGACTGAACTTTGCCATGGGAATCATGTACAGCCATCAAATATTATGATACAGCCTTTTGTTGTGCACAAGGAGATACGTGATAGGGATCCAATGTCCCATATGCCTCCCCGGCACCCTAACATGGGCTTCCACCTTGCAATCACATGGTCTCTACCTAGTACTGGACCCATATGACCACTGTATCTAGGTGCCAGTCATTTCAAGCTAGCTTCAATCCTTGCAAGAGTCGTATTTCAACCAGACAATTCCTCCTGAACTGAGTATATCTCCTGCACAAACTTGCATCAAAATCATTTCAATGGTAGCTTCAATTCTTACAAACAACCATCTCTCAATCCTTCGTCTATGGGGTTTACTCAATGCGACAGCAGACATCATTATCCTAGGTCACCTATTTATGAGACCATTGAAATGATACTGTTGTCCCAATGGAGGTCGAAACTTTGTTCCTCAGGAAATGGAAGAACCTCACTTGGCTTACGTCAAATGGTCCCTGGCAGGTACAACCTTTGAATTGATGGTTTGTACGGACTCAAGCAGAACGTACTAGGGTGCACATCCCTTTCCATTATTCCAGGAGGCCAGTGGACAGTGGCTCACTCAGGATCGTCTATTGCATATCAATATCCAAGAGATGGAAGCCATACAGAAAGCATTCCATTAGTGGCAGGAGAATCTACATGGAAAGGGCATTCTCATTCTCTTCGACAACCCCACTGTGGTGAGTTATTTCAGAAGGCAAGGGGGAAGTAAATCCCCAGACCTTTGTGTTCTTTGTGAATTTCTAAGCTGGTGTCGTCAACGACAAATCCATGCACAAGTTCATCATATTCCAGGCTGACTATAGGTATTAGCGGACTCACTGTTCCAAAAGAATGAACTAATACAAGCAGAATGGTTGCTTCATCCCTTGGTTTTCACTCGCATATGTGCCCACTGGGATTGACCAGTGGCGGATCTTCAAAATGGGGAATGCAAAACTTCCAACCTTTGTTTCACCAGCCCCAGATCCGAAGGCCTGGGCAGTCGACACTCTTTCCATAGATGGAAATGGCTTGGACACATACACTCACCATCCAACACACCTGTTTCTGAACTTGATACAGAAAGCAAGACAATTGGAGTGTCCCCTCATCCTGATTTCTTCACTCAAGTGACAAAAAATCATGGATTAACGATCTCATCAATCTAGTGAGAGAAATCCCCAGGAATAGAGATATTTCCTCATTTGCTCAAGCAACCACGATGGCAGGCATTCCATCCCAATCCAGAGTTGTTGAACTTTCACATCTGGATCATATTAAACAAGCCCTCAAGAACAAACAGTTCTCTCATCAAGTGGATTAGAGAATTGCTCAGGCAAGAAGGCCCTCTTCTTTGAAATGGTATGAGGGAAATGGAGAATTTTTCGCACAATGGTGTGAGCGTGAACACATTGTACCGCTGAACACGTCAGTACATCAAATAGCTAACTTACTACTATGGCTCTTTGATGAGAAACAGCACCAATCACAATCAAGGCTACCATACCATGATCTCCAACATGCTGTGTCATCATGGATGAGAGGATGTAGGACAAAACAAAGACTGCTGACAATTTCAACTTCACACGTCCAAAGGCTTTGGCTCTGTGTCCAAAGTGGAATCTGTCATGGGTACTAACCTGGCCGAATAAGACACTGTTTAAACCGCTCTTGAGGGCTTCATTGGTTCATCTCTCATGTAAGACCTGCTGCCTACTCACACTAGCTATGGCAGGCAGCATCAGCGAAATACATACTCTAACCATACATGTGATTCTACCAGCGGTAGGCCAAAAATACCATTTTAAAGGCCGTCTACCGCACATACCGTTTAGTAGTTAAAATCTACCGCTTTTGAAAATTAAAAGAATTTTAATTTTTGTAAAAATAAAAATACCCAAACACGGTATTTTTATGCGTTCTGTCAACACATTAAAAAACCCAGCAAGAACCAGTCTAATGGGGACCGGAAATGTTCTACCAGTACAACAACCGGTGCGATGATGCGTTGCAGAGTAATAGGATTAGAATTGTTAAAGAACAGCTGACATGTGTACAGAGCAAGCTGCTAAGTGATTACCTTATTGTTGGAATTTGAGGAGTTTAAGGCCAAATGCGGGATGGTTTTTGAGGTGTTATAAGTAATAAAGGGATCAAAGGTGGTCCATGATGTCTTCTGAGCCTTTGATAAAAATTGGCCGACCCTTGGTGGAGGTGAGATAAAATGAAGAGACCAACCATAAAAAAATTATTTCGGCAGACACACTAGAGTAAGTATTTTGATTTTTGTCCTGTTTAATTGGTATTGTATTGTTCTAGATGTTTTAAGAGGACAGCTCTTACATTTTTCGTTCGATTCTAAACATGTGCTTTCTCCCAATGCTAAGAAACCACCGGCTTAGAAATATTACAAGTTCAACAGTGCTTGGATATCAGTTTAAGTTTGTGCATCTTTTGCATTTCATAAACTATTTGAAGTTTTCATAAATTTAGATCAAGCCTTAGATACAATATATTACAAGATAATTAATTTTAAAGTTTGGAAAAATTATTCATAAAAGTATAAATAAATATATTTTTTTTTCATATTTTTATCAAGTCTAAATCAACCTTTATTTTTTTTAATTTACAGTGGTGAAACTTGCCAACAGATTTTTGATCTGAGCCATGAAGAGAAAGAAACCTTTTGAGGATGAGGCTCAGGAATACATCCAAGTTAGGAACTTCCTCCTCACGGTGAAGATAGCTTGGATGAATATTGGAGAGTAATCAGCAACCTTACAAACCCAGCAACAGGAAAACTGAAGTCAGAACTTCTTTGCATGCTGAGCGTGTTTGTCCTGTCATTACAACATTCTAATGCTGATACAGAGAGGACATTCTTCCTTCTTCACAAAATACAAAGAGAATCATGGGGAAATCTGGACCAGAGAACTATTGAAACCCTGTTAAGTGTGAAGCTTAATAATCACAATGAATGTCATCAGTGGTCACTAGACAGTGATCTCGTGAAGGAAACTGAAAATGCTATTGGATTTTATAAAAGAAAAATCTTTGCAGTGAACTATCAGATAAACAACTCTTCCTTTTTCATTATTTGACCATATATTAACTCATAATAAGTAATTATTATTGTAACATTTTCCATCAAAATCTGAATCTGATTCATGTTCAAACTTGCTATTTTATGAAGAGAATAAAAAAAATTTGGCACAAGAAAGCACTGGTTTTGTTTTCCAGCCCCTTGAAACGTAAAATTCGTGCCGATAAAAAATCTACTGGTTTAGAGGCCAATCTACTGATCAAAATTTGCAAATCTACTGGTTTGAAATCCTATGTCTATCAGTTGACCCGAACTACTTATCACTCATGACAGCCCCTGCTTTCATTTCCAAGAATAGGTTCCTGTTCATGGGGAATCAGACTTTTGTAGTGAAATTCCTATCTACTCTGGACACTTCATCTCAAGGTCATCTACAGGACCCAGTGCAAGCTCTGAAGAGGTACTTGAAAAGGACTGAGCTGGTGCAACGAGGGAGATCCCACCTCTTCTTACCCCTCAAAGAGGGAAAGGACGACATATCAGCACAGGCACTTTCGTCGTGGATAAAATGGGTTTGCTTACTGGGAAATAACCCAGATCAAATGAATTCGCTACGCATTTTGGCTCAGAAAGTTAGAGCAGTCACCACAAGGATTACATTTCAGCAAAACTATTCCCTAACTGACATTATCCATGCTGTGGGATGGAGGTCAGAGTCCACTTTCTCCAGCTTTTATCTCAAGAGATCTTTCATCCCAAATGGCTCACCTTGATCCAGTAGGACCTATAGCCATGACGGAACAGGTTACCTCCCCAGGTCATTTAACAGCAAGTATTACTTTAAAAAGACTGAGCTGGTGTGTTGAGGGAGATCCCGCCTCTTCTTATCCCTTAGAGAGGGAAAGAACAACATATCAGCACAGGCACTTTCGTCCTGGATAAAATGGGCTATATGCTCCGCATATCGGGAAATAATCCCAAATCAAATGAATTTGCTATGCATTTCGGCTCAAGAAGACAGGGCAGTTGCCACAAGCATTGCATCTGAGTGAAACTGCTCCCTTACTGACATTATCCATACCATAAGATGGAGGTCAGAGTCCACCTTTTCTAGCTTTTATTTCAGAGATCTTACATCCCAAAAGGCTCAGCTCAACCCGGTATGACCTATAGTCATGGTGCAACAGGTTACCTTCTGAGTCATTCAAAAGCTTCATAAGGACATGGCTTCGTGACTTCCACTGAATTTGCGGGAGTTTATTCTCCAATCGGGTTATCTAGAGCTGTCTCACATACCTTAGGGGACCAGAGATGCCCTCTCTGGGGTAAGGGGATGTAACTCCCTCAACCTCTAACCTATTTTCCAAAGGTATTATGATCAGGTAATGTATTTGAAGAAAAAAACAATTTTTTTCTAGTAAAATATAAAATAAGTTTCTTCAATAATACTTACCCAATCATAATACACATACATCCTGCCAGCCTCCCCCCAGTTACATCCATATAGAGGACATGCCTTTCACCCAAGTAGTAACTGAAATATTCACAGGATTTGGCACCAATCCCTGTATCAAGGGGTGATCATTTTATCTAACTGCAATGAAGGTGGGCAAATAACTTCTAGCTGTTTAGCTAAAAAGTTTTAATCTGGGAGGGTTGGATTTGCGAGGTAGTAGTAGTTCTCCTAAGGTATTATGATCGGGTAAGTATTATTGATGAAACATATTTTACTAGAAAAAAATTGGTACCTTCATCCATATCTGACGGCACATCAGCATAATTTCTCTAATACTGAAATGCCTCAATGCCAATATGCTTAGTGCCAAAGCTGGTCAAATTCTGCCTAGCGTTCATTTGATATAAAGTTGTGTAAATGTTTTCCTACTTTTAGTCATGGCAGCCATATCTGATCAGCATCATTTGTATAAATTCACAAGGTATTCAGATTTTTCTATTTTCAGTAACAGCAAACATATCTGATGGCAGAATAGCATCTTTTGTACAAACATAAAAAGCCCTTCATGGCAGAATGCTTTCTGTCAAATTTGATCAAATTCTTTTGAGTGGGTTTTAAGAAGTCATTTAAAATCATTTTTTAACTTTTAGTAATGGTGGCCATATTTGATAGCAAATCAGCATCATTTGTATAAATTTGAAAGCCCTTAATATCGGAATGCTTTCTGTCATATTTTGCTGAGCAGTTTCTGAGAAGTCATTTTAAGTTTTCTATTTTTAGTACTGGTGGACATATTGGTGAATAGGTATCATTTATTAGGCCTTCATGCCAGAATGTTTTCTTTCAAATTTGATCATATTCTGTTGAGCAGTTTTTAATAAGTTGTTTAAAAAGGTTTTCAATTTTTTTTGCAACAGTGGCCATATCTGATGGATCAACATCATTTGTACATATCTGATAGTCCTTTCTGCCAGGATGCTTTCTGTCAATGATGATAAAATTCTGTTGAGTGGTTTTTGAGAAGTCATTTAAAGGTTTTTCTACTTTTAGTAATTGTGGCCATATTTGATGGCTGATCATCATAATTTATACAAATTTGAAAGCCCTCTATGCCAGAATGTTTTCTGTCAAATTTGGTCAAATTCTGTTCTGCAGTGTTTGTGAAGTCATTCAAAGGTTTTTCCAGTGTTTATAATGGTAGCTATATTTAATGGTGGATAAGCATCATTTGCACAAACCTGAAAGCCCTCTAAACCAGAATGCTCTCTGTCAAATTTGGTCAAATTCTGTTGAGCAGCTTTTGACAACTCATTTAAAGGCAGCCATATTTGATAGCGAATTGATATCATTTGAACAAATTTGAAAGACATTCATGCCAGAAGGTTTTAGTCAAATTTGGTCTTATTCTGCTAAGCAGTTTTTGAAAAGAAGTTGTTTAATGGTTTTTCTATTTTTAGTAAATGATGGTCATATTGGATGATGGATCAGGATCCAGTGAACAAATCTGAATGCTCCTGGTAAAACTGTGAGCAAACTGGTCTAATGGTTTTTGAGATGAAGTTGTAAATAACAATTATGAAGGGACAATGGATGACGGATCAAGGACTATATCATAAGCTCACTTGACCTTACTGCGAGGTGAGTTAAAAAACAAATGATACAACTGAACATCAGTGTGGACACAATATATAAAATGCTGAAAGAGAATTCAGAGAAAAGGAATGAAGTACACATTCATGGAAATATTTCGAGGAAACAAAAAATAGAAAGCTCTCATTATCCATGCTATTCTTCAACCGGGCTTTTTATTCTCTTTCAATGGATAGCAAATTGGAGTAATGGAGAAAACTTATAATGCCAGGATGGCCAACCACTAACCCATGAACAAACAAGCAGAAAATCATAACTAAGATGTCAACAGAGCAGCAAGTGGCTTTAAGTTTTTGACCAGATATATTTTCCAAAACCATATTTTCACACAAATAACTTCAAAAGGACAATGGAACACCAAGAAAAAAACATGCAAATGCAAGCATCATAGATATTTCCCATTGAACACTGAAAGATTCCAGACACAGGGTTAATGGAGGGGACTAAAGACATAAAAAGAGCATTGTGTTAGTGCCATTGACATTATAAAAACGTATCTGTATCAAAACTTGATTGACAACATAAAAATGCTACGTGAGCAATACCTAGAATGAAAAAAAAATTTTGTTCAGTAAGTAATACAGTGGTCCCCTCTCAAGAGAGACCCCCCCCCCCCCCCCCCCCCCCCCCCCCCCGCCAACGCTGATAGACCAGACCCTTGCCCTACACCAAAATAATACATGTATATCTTGGAGATTTTATTCCATCAAAAGAGGCCATCCATTTTTATAAGGCCAGCTTTTCAGTGCAAATTGGTGGCCTCACAAGAGTGGGCCACTGAACAAAACATGCAAGTCAGAATAACAGAATAATTATACCATTTACTTTGTATTATTGTGATGAAATTTACAGATATTTTCATCGGAAATCAAATATGTAAAATTGAAAAAAAAAAAAAAAAAAGAAATAAATTATTCAAATATTATTCAAAATTTTGATGATTTTTAGGATGCTAATTGCCATTAAAATGTTAACAACTGCTGCATTAGATTCATGTGAAACAATACTGTTACCTTGTTTTATGAATTACTCATTTCTACCATTCATGTTACAACTATCTGACCTCTTCTCCTTTGTCTTGAGTAGATCAAAGTCCAAGACAAGTGGAGACATCAACAAACCATCTTAAATAATTTCTCTAGTGGTAAAGTTTGTATTTTAAATGGAGCTGCATATTATCACACACAAAAGCACACACAAATTTTATGTCACACAATTTTCCATGCGTTCTCTAAAAGACACAGGGACAGTAGTTGTAAATTAAATTTTGGGGGCCAAATGCTAACCCATCCGAAACAGAAACTAGGACAAAAGGAGATGTCCAGTCCTTACCTTTGTCTAAATTCTGTGCAACAATTTAGGATTTTTACACACACAAAAATTGGTACAACTACTATACTATAAAACATAAATACTAATATATTTTTGATAGACAAATGTAATTCATTATGATAGTGATGCAGCCTTTTGATACGACATAATATAACATACAAGCGATACATCCTTTTGATACTATACAATATAATATACAAAGACTATTAATATAAGTGCGAGATATCAATACATACACAGACTGATAACATACGTACTTGCATATTATGTTCGTATTGTTAGAATTGGACTCAAACTGTGGAAAGTGCCTTGGTCAAGTTTTAGGTGTAAGACATGCAGATTAACACAAACCTATTCTATTCTTTTAATATTGAACACAAGTGAATTAAGTTGTCTGGTCCTTCTTATGACATTGGAAAAATGACCTGCTCGACAAACTACTAACGGACATGTCTAAATCCTCAAATACCGTATTTATCTATGTGTAATAGGCACCTTGATACCAATGAAAATACTGTATACACTTGCATATAGGATGAGTCCTACTGCAACCATGATCTGCCTTCGCATAATGTGCAAGAAGATCAGGGTCTATTTTGTTTCTTCTATGGATAGCTCCTAACAAACTGCATAGACCCAGATCTGCCTATGCATTATGCAGTGGCAGATCTGGGTTTGTCCAATTTGCAGTTGGACTCAACTTATATGTGAGTATACAGTAAACAAAATGACAAATCCCCAAGCTCCACCTACCTACCACCAACAGTCAAATGTTGTTTATTCAACATTACAGCGAACGGCTGTCCAATATCAGGTCAGGCTCTCTTTGATTTACAATGTAATAGCGTCCACAGTGCCAAGCTTGTCCAACTATAAAGTGACCTGTTTAACCGATGGGCTGACGCCTTGGCCAATTTCACTATATAACATGTACAAATTAATAAACTGTTATAACTTCACTTTCTTTCACCCGATTTCTGTGAAATTTTCACCATGAAAAAAAAAAAATAGTTTCTAGTGCTTTCTTATAAAGTGCTTCAACTTTGAAAATAAAATCTTTAATTTGAAAGAAAATGCTAATTAGTAGTTATGGTTATTTGGATTTGGTGATTTGTCAGTTGACATTGTGTTAACTGCATCTGCACTTTCAACAGTTTGAATGTCTCTTGAATTCAAAAGATGATTCAAGGGATTATTGGTCCTCTGGTTGATTACTGTAAAAGCATGAGCACCTGTCACCACATTGAATTATTCATTGTTAAAACCTTGACCAAGTAAGAATAGACATATTTTGAAAGCCATTGGGGTATAGTTACTACTGTAGTTGTCACTGCAGGTGGTAAAGTCCATGAAGACTCATTTATTTCCTGTATGACATTTTTATATGCGATGTTTTGCACGAGATTTTTCCAAATAAATGTAACTAACAGGTGTCTTCTCACCTCTATGCTGACCACAATCAAATATACAGGATACTGTATCACTTAGATACAAGACAGGATACAATCAAACATATGGGATACTCCATCACTTAGATACAAGACAGGATACAATCATTTGACAGGTACAATATGAACGTAAAAAATATAAAAAGAAACAACAAAGCAGGGAAAAAAACAACCTTTTAACCTACATTTGTCAGAATTGAAGCACTGAACCTTGAATGGGTTGAATATTTTTCCTTGCAAATTCCATATCAGGAGCGTACCCTGTGGGAAACTAAGAAGTTATAGATATATTGACGATATCTACATTTTTTGAGTAGATATAAGGAAATATTTCACGAGTGAAATGGAAACATTTTGTATTGTTACTCATGGCGAAGCCACAAGTGACAGTAAAAAATGTTTCCACTTTGCCATGAGTGCCAATACAAAATGTTTCCACTTCACTCATGAAATATTTCCTTATATCTACTCAAAAAATGTAGATTTTCTTTTAATTATAAATTCTTTAGGGCAAAAACCTTCGATTTGCATGGATTTGTTTCTCTATTCTGTGTAACAGCTGCATTACTACATCGATAAAAAGAAGTTATGAAATTTAACAATAATTTTAGGACAGCAACATTTTACACATTTTGATTGTACATATAATGCTTCAAATTGTGTTTTTGTCAAATTATTGATTGTTTTCATACGAAAATGAAGAGACTTTTAGTTTTGTTAACTTATTTCTTGCGCAGATTGATACAGTGAACATTGCTGGGGGTGGGGTGTAGAAACATGACAGAACGGTCCAACAGACTTCAGAGCGTAACATCATTCAACAATAGATTTTAATGATTGTCAGTTTACTGTTAAGGATCGTTTATTTCTAAATTCAAACGTAAATGTTTGTGTTGGCAAGCTTGCAGTCTATTTCAGTAACAGACCAGGTACCCAAATTTCGAATGTCACTTAATTTCGGGTTGCAATCAATGCTCATCCATGCCTGATTTCTCCATTGTTTTCAGACATGATTATGATTGTGATGAGAGTTAAAAATGCTAATTAAACAATTCTATTACTAAACTTAATCAACAGTTTAAACATGTGTACCATTTGTTGTTGAGTGTAACAGGTATACAATACTGTATGCTTGACACAGAATATCAAATAGCAACAGGTCATGTAAGTTTAGTCACTGACAATTCGCATGATTCATGTGAAAAACTAATTATAAAAAGTTACCTGAAGTCTACTTTTTGTTGTTTGTGGTTCATTTTTAGGCATTCTTGATTGTGCTTTCTTATTAATTACATAAATATATAACAGAGGGTCCACAATCTTGACACATTTTAACATCTGTTCATCCTGATGGTGAGAGAGAGAGAGGAAAAGTGGGAGAGAGTTAAGGAAAAGAAGAAGAAAAAAATGAAATAGCCCTAAATATGGAAATACAGGTCTGAATAACATACATATGGGCAGATATGCTTCGAAATGGAAAAAGAAAAGTAGTTCCAAAAGTGGTATCTCCACTGTGGCGATATAATTTTTTTCCCGCTGATATATTTCAATATCTCATTATGAAATATATAATAAAGAGTGATACAGTCAAAATCTAAAAGTCCTGTGTGTCACTATTCCTATATACAAACAGCTCAAATCTCCATTTCTCTTGTTCTTCCACATATTGTAGTTAAACATGCAGAATTATCACCTCTGACATTCAAATGTATGTAATTAACAAGAGTCCGTTGAAGGGACTGATGCTCTACTGTCCAAAAAGAATTTCCAGGAATTCAAGATAAGGCCAATGATTAAAGGTAAAATGACAAGAAAGTAGACTGAGAATGCGAGAAAATGGCTTTCATGTCATCATCCAAAGATGAATGATTAAAAAGGATCAAGATGCAGCAATAGCCCTGATCTCACGAGCTTTGATTTTCATGAAAGAGATCTCTCTCATTGAGAGAGTGATAAGCTCTATTTAATAGTCCAAACAATCCACCTCGAGATGGTGGCTGCCCCATCCCCTGGGGCCATACAGTTGAAGACCCTAAGTCACAACTTATAAAACCATTGAGATCCCAACTCACTCACTCTCACTCCCACTCTCTCTCTCTCTCTCTTTCATGAAAGACAAATCCAGATGTGCAACTGCTGACTTCGGTTCCTGAGTCTATTCTTACTCCCAGTAACTTAGCCCCAGGGTAACAACAGAGAAGCTATTGAGATCCCAACCCTATTACCGTTTACCATATATACACTTACTGGTCATGAAAAAACAAATTTATACAGACATTGGCTCCAGGATCAATCCCTAAGGTCCCAAGGACTTAGCCCCTGTTTAACAACTTGGAAGCTATCAAGACCTCACCCTATATCCATATATACACTTAATAAGCATGAAAAGATACAATTATATATGCAACTGACACTGACACCAGGGTCCATCTCTACCCCCAGGGACTTAGCCACTTGGTCATAACTTGGAAACTATTGAGATCTGTACCCTATAACCTTAAATACACCTACTGGGCATGGAAAGAAAAATTCATATATGCAACTAGCATTGGCCCCTTGGTTTATTCTTACACTTATGGGACTTGACCCTAGATGGACAGATTTTGGGGCATGGTGGGACAATGCAGGGGAGTGCCAAGATATGTGCTTCATACACAATCTAGTTTTCGAAGAAAATGCATTTAGAAAATTTCTTTAGCATTTGTTGCACTTAAGCTCATGAAGGTATCACTTATCGTATATAACTGCCTTTACGTTCCAACTGCAAAGACCTAGTTCTGCTGTTGCATAATGTTCTGTCAGATCTGTATCTATGCAGCTTGTTAGGAGTAATCAGTAGAACAAACATAGACCCTGATCTGCTGGCACATAATGTGACTGCAGATCAGGGTCTATATTGTTTGCAGTCAGACTCAACTTATAAGCGAGTATATACAGTACATGGATTGAGTTCACAATAATGTTTTTATATCCTTTTTATTTCTTTTTGTAAACAGAAACTTTGTTGCAGAAGTGAAAATAAATTAGGACTCAATTGTAGATGATATGCTTTAGATGTTAACAGTACAACCACCACCAACAGGTTATAGTACAAAGTCTTTACTGTAATCTGTAGACAAGCCAACAAAGGTGGATTATTTGATCTTCATAAAGAAAACCACATGAAGATGTTAGCAGGTTCTATGTTCAAATGGATCCTGTCTTGTATACATAAGTGTACAGTATCATTTCAGTGAGTATAAACATTCACAAAAATAAAGTGAAATAGCACCAGTAACAAGCTTTGATATTTCCCTTTTGATGTGGTTTAAAATCAAATGTGTGTTAGTACATTCATTCCAATGGTTGAATGTCACATTTTCAAAAACAAGCAAAACTGGATGAACTTGCTGGGATATTGTCAATAACATGCATACAATTCCATTTCTGCAAGCAACTTTACCCCGTGGTTTGTAAGTCCGACGATTATAAGAGGTACAGTACATCTGTGGTGAAGGAATTTTACTCTGCTGAGGATGCTCGGAGTTAGCTATGCTGTCTACATGACCGTTTTGTTTACCAGAATTCTTTGAACCAGGAGCTATCATGCTCAAGGGCTCAGCTCCTGTTGTAAGCTCCTCAGGGATTGGCTGCTTTGGAAGGTCAAGGATTGACCAACATCTTCGTAAAGATTTGGGGGTTTTGGGGCCTGATTGTTAATGCATAAAAATAGCCATATCAGATCTAAACTTTTGACTACAAAACTCTTATTGACAATAATAAAGAAACATGCAAATGAAGAAGTAAAATATCAATCATCTAGACTCGGCAAACACAGATTTGATCCAAGCCAGAAATCATAAAAACTGAGCTTGAGACTGAGCTTCATTTTTTGCCAATCAAAACTAACTTCTCAAAAGTAACAAGAGTACTGATACCTTGCCAATGTAAGGTTAGTTATGACCTTGCCAATGTGAGGCTAGTTATGGCCTTGCCAATGTAAGTTTAGTTAAGGTCAAATTTATTTTTAATAACAATGACCCTGAAATTTAAACTACCAACTCTCAAATCAAAAGTTCTCTTTCTTAGGTCAAAGGATTATAATAAATGTTGAAATTGGTTGAAGAGAACTTGCATTTTAACTAAATTGAAATGTAAAAGACAAATCTATTTTTAGTAACAGTGACCTTGAATATGTGCGGCCACAGATTGAAAAAAAAAGTCACCGCTGATTCTGCCAAAATCATTTTTTTCCCCACCTCAACTAAATGGACTGATTTTTTATTTGACAATAAAGCATAAAACACTGTAGAGTTAGCTAATTATTTAATTTAGAAGAGTGCAGTTAAGGATTGTGTAATGTAGTTCACACTATGTTTGTCATCTGGCGATCTTTGCCTACTACAGGCAATGTTGACACCTTAGTAAATAGCTCTAATTACTGAGCAGCATGAGTGTTAAATAAAAAGGATTAAAATCAAGTGATTCAAGGTATTTTTTTAATCTACCTGTCTGGATAACAGAGGAGGAAAATGACTCAAACATAGTCAAGTCGGCAAAAAAGTTGCACAGCAAACTCTTTGTTTTTCCCACCATAAATATTTGCCAAATCAAATACTTATTTTTTCTGCCAGATTTGTATTTTTTCAGAAATTCTGAAACTGGCAATTGACAATCAACGAATCTATAGAGGTATTTTTTAGGCAGAGGGGAACATGTAAAAAGTTTCATACAAATGTTCTGTATGTAGTGTTGAAATTATTGCACAGAAATGAAATGCAATGGACAAATCTATTTTTTGTGACAGTAACCCTGACCTCAGAGCTACTGACCCCCAAATCAACAGGATTTTTCCACAGACAAAGGGAAGTAAATGCAATACATTTCTTTTCAAAATTCTGTTATTCAGAATTTAAGTTATCATCTGGAAAAGAAATATATTGACAAAATGTATTTTTAGTAACAGTCACCATAACCTTGGAACTACTGACCTACAAATAAACAGAGTTCATCCTTTGGCTAAGGGAAACACATGTACTAAGTCACTTGAAATCTTTTCACTTAAGTTATGATCTGGTAACCAAATGGTCACCTAACTGCCTGCTGGTCAATCTAACCACCCAAATTACGATAAACAATAACACCTTGCAACTTCTGCGGGCAGACTATAAAAACCTTACTTACTAGTGGACATAAAATCTCAAGCTCAACTGTTTTTAGCTACTGTGGTGTGTCCTCGGGCAAGATACTTTTGTCTACTTGCCTTGGCACATTATAATCTTCCTGTGTTGCCATAATACAGCAAACTAAACCAAATCAAAATTAACTCTGAAAATCTGCTGAGCTTTAGGCCGACAACTATTAAAATGAAAAAGAAGAAAAAATATTTTCAAAAGTTATAAAAGTGAAAGAAAGTACAGTGAATGGCATATTATATGCCTGCCCTATATTGAATAGTCCTTTATGCAGACAACTGGACTAGTTTGTGCAGAAACCACTTTCTTCTTTCAGTCAAAGTGACCTTACACCTTTTAACTTTTAAGCCCAAAATGAATAGGCTTTTTCCTGAGCTCAAGTGTTAGCCAGACACAAATAAATTTGATCCTGATCTGTGATGTTGAACTGTTGAACTAATGTTATAATGTGAAAGCTATTTTTCTTTTTTCAGTCACAGTGATCTTGGTTTTTGACCTTTTAACACCAAGTCGACAGGCTTCTTCCTTACCCCAAGATCAAGCCATCCGCACACACAGTTTGACCCAGATCTGTGATGTAGAACTCGTGTTATTGTACAGAAACAATTTTTTCCTTTCAGTAAGTGACCTTAACCTTCAACCTTTTGACCCTGAAAACATAGTCAAGTCGGCAAAAAAGTTGCACAGCAAACTCTTTGTTTTTCCCACCATAAATATTTGCCAAATCAAATACTTATTTTTTCTGCCAGATTTGTATTTTTTCAGAAATTCTGAAACTGGCAATTGACAATCAACGAATCTATAGAGGTATTTTTTAGGCAGAGGGGAACATGTAAAAAGTTTCATACAAATGTTCTGTATGTAGTGTTGAAATTATTGCACAGAAATGAAATGCAATGGACAAATCTATTTTTTGTGACAGTAACCCTGACCTCAGAGCTACTGACCCCCAAATCAACAGGATTTTTCCACAGACAAAGGGAAGTAAATGCAATACATTTCTTTTCAAAATTCTGTTATTCAGAATTTAAGTTATCATCTGGAAAAGAAATATATTGACAAAATGTATTTTTAGTAACAGTCACCATAACCTTGGAACTACTGACCTACAAATAAACAGAGTTCATCCTTTGGCTAAGGGAAACACATGTACTAAGTCACTTGAAATCTTTTCACTTAAGTTATGATCTGGTAACCAAATGGTCACCTAACTGCCTGCTGGTCAATCTAACCACCCAAATTACGATAAACAATAACACCTTGCAACTTCTGCGGGCAGACTATAAAAACCTTACTTACTAGTGGACATAAAATCTCAAGCTCAACTGTTTTTAGCTACTGTGGTGTGTCCTCGGGCAAGATACTTTTGTCTACTTGCCTTGGCACATTATAATCTTCCTGTGTTGCCATAATACAGCAAACTAAACCAAATCAAAATTAACTCTGAAAATCTGCTGAGCTTTAGGCCGACAACTATTAAAATGAAAAAGAAGAAAAAATATTTTCAAAAGTTATAAAAGTGAAAGAAAGTACAGTGAATGGCATATTATATGCCTGCCCTATATTGAATAGTCCTTTATGCAGACAACTGGACTAGTTTGTGCAGAAACCACTTTCTTCTTTCAGTCAAAGTGACCTTACACCTTTTAACTTTTAAGCCCAAAATGAATAGGCTTTTTCCTGAGCTCAAGTGTTAGCCAGACACAAATAAATTTGATCCTGATCTGTGATGTTGAACTGTTGAACTAATGTTATAATGTGAAAGCTATTTTTCTTTTTTCAGTCACAGTGATCTTGGTTTTTGACCTTTTAACACCAAGTCGACAGGCTTCTTCCTTACCCCAAGATCAAGCCATCCGCACACACAGTTTGACCCAGATCTGTGATGTAGAACTCGTGTTATTGTACAGAAACAATTTTTTCCTTTCAGTAAGTGACCTTAACCTTCAACCTTTTGACCCTGAAATTAATAGGGTTTGTCCTTACCCCATTTGCAAGCCATCCACAAAGTCTGGTAACTGTAGATGACGGAGAACAAGTTATTGTACAGAAACCATTATTCTTCTTTCAGTCAAAGTGACCTTACCCTTTGACCTTTTGAGCCCAAAATGAATAGGCTTCTTCCTAAGCCCAAGTGTAAGCCATTCCACAAAATTTGGTCCTAGTCTATGATGTAGAACTAATGTTATTGTGTGAAAGCTATTTTTATTTTTTCAGTCACAGTGATCTTGGCCTTTGACCTTTTGACACCAAGTCAACATGCTACTTCCTTATCCCAAGACCAAGCCATCCACAAAGTTTGGTCCAGGTCTGTGATGTAGAACTAATGTGATTGTGCGGACACCATTTTTCTTCTTTCAGTCATTGTGACCTCAACCCTTAACATTTTGACCCTAAAATAGATAGGGTTCTTCCTTACCACAATTGCAAGCCATCCACAAAGTTTGGTAACTGTAGATGGTGGAGAACTCAAGTTTTTGTACAGAAACCATTTTTCTTCTTTCAGTCAGTGACCTTGACCTCTGGAACCCAAAGTCAATAGGGTTCTTCATTACCCCAAGTGCAAGCCATTCACAAAGTTTGCTATCAGTAGATGGTGGACAATTTTGAGCCATTGTGTGGAAATTAAATTGGTAACAGATGGACAGATGGATGGACATACAACATCATAACATAATATGCTCCACCTTATGGCAGGCATATAAAAATTGCTGGTTTGTGGATGCTGAGCAGGCTTCAATTTGGAAAGCTGTGATACACTATAAGTATATATAGCTCAATATGGGTGTAGAGTTTGAATTTGAGTTCTGTACACAATAAATTTAAAGAATACAGGGTCCAATAATTATAGTAAAGTCTAGATAATTGATTTTCACTTAATTCTGCAACTAAAGATTCATACAAAACTAATGTCCAATGTCAGATGAAAGTAGTTCTAAAGTCATTCATATGAATATTAAATAAATATTATGGTAAAATACTGTTGTCATGTACAAATTCATTTCAAGCTAAATAAAACATGAAATAGTTAAAATGATTGATAAAATGAACTGCATATCATCTAGCATGCAGTAATAAAAAAAAAATCAAAGTAAACATGAGCCAATAACCAAATAGATTAAATCTTATAACTACTAAAACCAATTTTTTTCCCTCATCCAGGATGCACACAGTAATTATTTAAACAGGATGCACACTGTAATTATTTATACAGGATGCATACTGTAAATTTTTAAACAGGATGCATACTGGAATTGTTTAAACAGGATGCATACAGTAACTATTTAAACAGGATGCATACTGGAATTATTTAAACAGGATGCATACTGGAATTATTTAAACAGGATGTATACTGCAACTATTTAAACAGGATGCATACAGTAATTATTTAATCAGGATGCATACTGGAATTATTTAAACAGGATGCATACTGGAATTGTTTAACTCATCCAGGATGCATACTGGAATTATATAAACTCATCCAGGATGCATACTGGAATTATTTAAACTAGTCCAGGATGCATACTGGAATTATTTAAACTCATCCAGGATGCATACTGGAATTATTTAAACTCATCCAGGATGCATACTGGAATTATTTAAACAGGATGCATACTGGAATTACATAAACTCATCCAGGATGCATACTGGAATTAAATAAACTCACCCAGGATGCATACTGTAATTATTTAAACAGGATGCATACTGTAATTATTTAAAGTAGTCCAGGATGCATAGTAGAATTATTTAAACTCATCCAGGATGCATACTGGAATTATATAAACTCACCCAGGATGCATACTGTAATTATTTAAACACGATGCATACTGTAATTATTTAAAGTAGTCCAGGATGCATAGTAGAATTATTTAAACTCATCCAGGATGCATAATGGAACTATATATAAACTCACCCAGGATGCATACTGGAATTATATAAACTAATCAAGGATGTATACTGTAATTATTTAAACATGATGCATACTGTAATTATTTAAACTCATCCAGGATGCATACTGGAATTATCAAAACTCATCCAGGATGCATACAGTAATTATTTAAACTCATCCAGAATGCATACTGGAATTATTTAAACTCATCCAGGATGCATACTGGAATTATTTAAACTCATCCAGGATGCATACTGGAATTATTTAAACACATCCAGGATGCATACTAGAATTATTTAAACTCATCCAGGATGCATACTGTAATTATTTAAACAGGATACATACTGTAATTATTTAAACTCATCCAGGATGCATACTGGAATTATTTAAACAGGATGCATACTGTAATTATTTAAACAGTATGCATACTGTAATTATTTAAACAGGATGCATACTGTAATTATTTAAACTGTATCCATACTGGAATTGTTTAAACAGTATGCATACTGTAATTATTTAAACAGGATACATACTGGAATTGTTTAAACAGAAATGGGTGATAAAAAATGAAAATAAATAACTAACAAAATGAAAATCTATAGTTTTTCCAAGTACTAGTATATGTATCAATAATCTCAAATCATCAGACAAGGCTGATAATCATCCTGGAATGAAGTATACTGAGCAAATTAAAGCAAGCAACAATAAGGTCATCTAAATCTAAACAATCTGGAGATGAATTGTTCATACATTTTGAAAATGGTGCCACTATTAATTTCGTATAGGATACTATAATTAGTAACACCTTAGAAATTACTTTTCATTTTCTTTTACTTTTTTAATTTTATTTTTCATTCTTCAGAGAGGATATACAGTTTTGTGAACAAAGGAATGTTTTTCTCAACTAAAATTATTATTAAATGTTTGTAAATCTATTGCCATCATCCTTTTTCCTACAGATTTCATCACAAACATTACAATTTTTCTATAGAAATCTTTGTTACATAAAGTTATATATGCCATAGTAGCCCATTCTGTACATATCTTTGTTACAGAGAGGATATTTGCTTGCTCCGAGTGTATAACGGATATATTTCATCTCATGGGTGAAAATACTTAAGTTTTTCACCCACGAGATGAAATATATCCGTTATTCACTTGGAGCAAGCAAATATTCTTTTTATTTTATGCTCAAGCGTATTATCTAACAATTTGTATAACACATTGAAGTAGCTGATTTCTTACTGCATCCCGCACGAAAATGTCAGCAGTTTACCGTTTATGTTATGCTCTGTTTTGTGTATATTTGCACATAAAATATCAGTAGTTACATAATGCTCTTTCCCAATTCAAGGTAAAACAGCAGATAAAAAGAAAATGAAAAAAAAAAAATTTGCCCATTGCTGGATTTGAACCGGGTTCGCCTGGATGCGAAGCAGCAATCTTAACCTTTACACCACGCAAGAGTCTTATAAAAAGTTTGGAATTTCTTAGTTATAATGTTATCAATGTTTATTGACGGCCAGTGAAAATATCACAATTATTTACTCGGAAAATCCAGTAATTCTCTGCCTAGCATAAAATAAATAAGTTATATATGCCATAGTTGCCCATCCTTTAGTCAACACTGTATAAATACATAAAATAGGACTGACATTAGTGTTTACTTTATTAGGCAAAACCCTGTCTTACTGCCTGATCTCATTCAGAGCTTTTTGTCAGTTTAAAAGTGTTTAACTTTAGTTCTTCTTTGCTGTTTGCTAATGAATATTCAAAGCTATATACTGCCAAAGAATATGGACGATAGTCACATGACGGTTTTTCCCACATCCATTCGATTTACCATTTTAGCCATAAGCCTTTTATCTACCATATATACTCGCGTACAAGCTGGATCCAAATGCAAACAACATAGACCATGATCTGCCATCACATAATGCACTGGCAGATCAAGGTCTATGTTGTTTGTTCTACTGCTTAGTCCTTACAAACTGCATAAACCTAGATCTGCCGGTGCATTATGCGACAGCAGATCTGGGTCTATGCAGTTTGCAGTTGGTATTGGTTTATGCACGAGTATATACGGTACTTAACCATAATATATAACAACAGAAATATCAATGAGATGTACTCATATGACATCATCATTTTGGTCTTGAATAAATAAGCACCCTCGTTTCGGGAAAATAGATACTTCCTGGTAGCCAGAAACTGTGAAATTATATTGTCCAAGCACCTTAAGGCAAAAGGTTTTAGTTTATGAATTGAATGTTTGTCTTGATCGTGTGAAAGTGTCTGTTCAATTTTGGAAAGGTATAGGCAATGATCCATGAAATAAAGTTGAAGATTTCACAAAATAATGTATTTCCTGTAATTATCCTGTGAACCAACAAACGTAAAAAGGTTAAAGTCAATAACTTTTTTAATGGGACAAAAATATGCATTTGTAAACACTTTCTATATTACATCAGAAAATAATGAAAAAAATGGCCAATGTATGTATGTATGTATGTATGTATGTATGTATGGATCTAGGTATATATCTAAGTAAAACCAATAGTTGAAATAAGTAATCATCAAATCAATCAGTGATCTCATTTTTTTTTTTTTTTTTTTTTTTTTTTTTTTACCCAATATTAAATGAAAAGTAGGCTATAATTTACGTTTTTACAAATAAAGAACAGGTTCGCATTTAGCAATGTATGGAATGTTATTTTCAAAAGTAGTAGTACATTTGCATATTTGAGGGCTTTATAATTTATTGAATTTTGCAAAAATATTTCATTCAATTTGTTTTTGAAAAATTAAATGTGGCATGACATAAGTTGAGCTAAGAAAAAAGTTTCTTTTTTAATATGAAATAAAGAAATAAAATATCATCACTGATGAAGAAATAATCCCAAATAGAAACTTTTATACAATACTCACTTGTAGGAGGGTCATTTTCCTCTTTAAGTCTGTTCAGACTATATGTTTGGTCAAACTGGAAATTGGTTGGTGTCTTCTGGTTCTCAAAATCATCCACTGATGCTGAAGACATCTGGAAGAAAAATAACTTTAGCAACGTTGATGGCTCTCTTTTCAACTCTTCAAATTTTACCCAAATTGTTTGGTAAATAGGTGTATTACCTGAGAAGATTTTCACAGTTCTGATGCTTTTAATAAGAAGCCCAAGTGTTCCTTGATGTTGCTCACCTGGCTGGCATCTGTCTAATAGCCAAATCCAGGAGCAGCTGGACAAAAAATCTGGGTCAGTATGATGCTTTCTGTATACATGTCTTCCAATGCTGTTGATTGTATATGCTATGAAAAGTTTTTTCAAGGTTTCTCTAGTTTCTAATCTTGTATCCCTATCTGATAGCACAACACCATTTGTCAAATATTGAAAGACTTCCATGCCAGGATGCTTTCTGTCACAGTTGGTCAAATTCTGTTAAGTGCTTTTTTGAGATCAGGTTGTGTAAATGTTTCTCTTCTTTTAGTAATCGGAGCCATACTTAATGGTGGATTGGTATCATTTCTACAAATGTGCAAAGCCTTCAAGTGATGATGCTTTCTGTCAAATTCTTTCAAGTGGTCTTTTAGAAGTTATGAAATGTTTTATTTTTTTTTAATTTTTAGTAGCAGCAGCCATATTTGATGGCAAATTACATCATTTGTACAAACTTTAAAGTCTTTCATGCAAAGATGGTTTCTGTCAAATTTGTTCAAATTCTGTTAGGTAGTTTTTGAGAAGTCATTCAAGGGAATATGGCCATATTTAATGGCAGATCAGCATAATATGTGCAAATCTGAAAGCCCTTAATGCAATAACGTTTTCTGTCAACTTTGGTAAAATTCAGTTAAAATTTTTTTAAGTGAAGTCATTTGGTATTTATTTTCAACTTCTAGTAATGGTGGCTATATTTGATGGCAGTATTGGCATCAGCAGATCAGCATTATTTGTATCAATCTGAAAGCCCATATGCCAGAATGCTTTCTGTCAAATTCAGCCAAATTCTAATGAGCATGTAATGAGAGGAAGTAATAATTAAAAATTGATGTTTTTTTAGTAATGGTGGCCATATTTGATGTCAGATCAGCATCATTGAGCAAATTTGAAAGACCTTCATGCCAGAATGCTTTCTGGCAAAATAGGTCAAATTCTGTTGAGCAGTTTCTGAGAGGAAGTAATTTAAAGACTTTTGTATTTTTAGTAATGGTGGCCATATCTGACAGTGGATCAGCATCATTTGAGAAAATCTGAAAGACCTACATGCCAGAATGAGGGGCCCCGGGAGGCCGAGTGGTCTAAGGCGCTCGCCTTTACAGATCACTGACATCTCACCTCTGTCCACGTGGGTTCAAGTCTCAGCCCAGCCAACGTGGGTATGTGAGAAAGCTTGCCAGTAGCTTCCCATGGTTTGGTGGTTCTTCCAGGGTTCTTCCTCCACGAAATATACTGGCCGCTATGTATAGCCTATCATGTGCTGAAAAATGGCATTAAAGCCATAAAACCATAAACAATCATGCCAGGATCCTTTCTGACAAAATAGGTCAAATTCTGTTGAGTGGCTTTTAAGAAGTTGTTTTTAGGTTTTTCTATTTTAGTAACTGAAGCCATATTAAGAGCAGATCAGCATAATTTGTGCAAAATTTAAAACCATCTATGCCATGATGCATTCTGTCCAAGTTAGTCAAATTATGTTCAGTGAGAACAAGGCTATTTTTAGGTTTTTGGTGGCAATATTTGATGGTGGATCAGCATCACCTTGCATAAATCTGAAAGTCATCAATGTAAGGATGCTTTCTTCAAAATCTAGTCAAATTCTATTAGGCGAGTTTTGAGAAGAAGTAATTTTAATGTTTTTCTATTTTAGTAACAGTGGCTATAATTATGGATCGGCATCATTTGAAGATATTTCAAAGACCTTCAGATCAGGATGCTTTCTGTCAAATTTGGTCAAATTCTGTTGAGCGGTTTTTGAGAAGTAGTTGTTTATAGGTTTCTCTACTTTTACTAATGGTAGCCATATTTAATGGAAATCAGCATCATATGAATACATTTGAAAAACCTTTAATTCCAGGATGCTTTCTGTCAAATTTAACCAAATTCTGTTGAAAGGTTTCTAGAAATTGTTTAAAGGTTTTTCTGTTTTTAATTGCAGCCATATTTGATGTATGTTGGTATAATTCAACAAAATCTTAAAGACATTCATGCCAGGATGATTTCTGTCATCAATTTGGTCAAATTCTGTTGAGCAGTTTTTGAGAATAAGTTATTTAAAGGTTTTTCTATTTTTAGTAATGGCAGCCACTCATGATGATGGATCAGCATTCATTAAAAAAACAAAAACATTACAAGGTCTTGATGCCAGAATGTTCCCTGTAAAATCATATGCATATTGGACAAGCAGTGTTTGTTGAGAAGCTGTAAATAATATTTGTGAATGGAGAAAGGGTGATGAACCATGGACCATATCATAAGCTCACTTAACCTTACAGCTAAAAATGTTTGTTAAACATTGTTGAATATTCATAGAATGTAAACTACCTGTATATACAATACCTGAACTCTAATGTATACTCAATTAAATATGACTTTTATTCATGACAAATAGCAGTGGCAAATCTTCACAGTTGATTTTTTCAGAGATAACAGAACTTGATATGTAAAAAGAGGAATGAGTATTGTAGATCTGGGTCTACACTTTTCCCATCCAGATGTATGTTATACATGTGTAAATATTGTATTTCTTTCAATGCCCAAAACTAAGTCCATGTAGATTTATGTACCTTAGATGGGGTAAGTGTGGTATCCAGGACTGGAGGACCAGGCTCATAGGGGTTACCATGGTCTTCTTCAGGACTTGCTGATTTCCAGCCCATCTGAAAGAGTTTTGTTATGAATGGTGTAAATTTGCTTAAATTTTATGTTACAGGTCAATTAACTTAAAAAGAACCAATACATACTTTGTGACCTTGTACTGGTAGTTATTAAGCAATACAGTAAAAACTGTCTTGAACGACCTCTGCTATGAGCGACACCTGTCATTTACAACCACAGTATTATACAAACGCAGTCGTGAGTGAGCATGACCAGATACCATGATTTTTTGGCACAATATGCATTTTTACACTGCTATGAACAACTGCATTGCAAAAACTGAGATAAACACCACTGACCTTGATTTAATCCTTTGTAACCATGACTGCTTAAAAGAGTCTGCAGGCAAAGTGCAGTTTCTTTTATACAACGCTGCTTTAAACGACCATATCACAAGAACAGAGACAAACACCACTGACCTTTATTTAATCTTTTGTAACCACGACAGCTTAAAAATTAAAGACTGTTCTAAACAAAACAAACAACAACAAAAAAAGTGAGGCTGGCTACTGGTTTCCTAAATTATACAGGTCATGCATGTAGTATCACTTGTCATAGACTGTAAACCAGACTGAAGTATATGTCACTAACTGCCACTGTAGTGCTGAAGTCAATGTAGCAGCTGAGTATATCGTTTGTTTTTGGAGTTAATCTGTAATACCTGGGGTGAATGAGGTCGAGGTCTTTGCCTTTAATACTAATAAGTGAAAATAGTTTTCTGGATTCAACTGTCATTGTTAAAGGGTTGTGTTGTTTGTTTGCTTTTTTTTAACATTACAGTGATTACAACCCACACACCAAGCCATCATCTGTTCACCTTAGTGCAGCTGGTGACACCGTTTGTTTATAGAGTTAATCCCTGTTGTCAGTGAATTAAGCCAATTTATTTTCTTTTTGGATGAGTTAATTATGTCTTTTTATTTCATTCATTGGTACATATACATTGTATATATATTCCATATTTCCCCAAAGCCTGATTGAAACCGCTACAGTCATGATTACAATTAATTACTGATAACATTAACACCTAGCGCCTTAATAACAATTGCAGAACCTCCAATGAAAAAGAGAAACATTCTAACATTGTAGGAAAGAATTAATGTAATTAAAAGAAGTGAAAAAGGGGAGACTGCTTGCAAAATAACAGCAAGTTTAAACGTCGGTAAAACTCAAATTCAGGTTGTTATAAAAGACAAGGAGTCAATTAGAAATTTATTCATATTCTAATGCATGTACATGTGATCTTCAAATATAATGTGATTCATGTTGAATGATAGATGTATATCTTTATTGCTATATAAAATTATTTTCAATTGAATGTTTGCAATATTTTCACAAGAACTATGAATAAAGAATACAATACATGTACAGTGATTGTGGTTATTTTTCCTTCTTAAACAGTACGGAATTTCGACCTTAGAAACTGATCCTTTTGTATAAACCTGTTATGAGAGACCACCTGTCTTGAGAGACCACTTTTTGTTGGCAATAGTGGCAGTCTCTTGTTATGTATGATGTTTATATAATATTATAAATATTTTAGGAAATTATAAATGTTTCTTGACTTTAATATTTGCTTAAACCTTAATGTTAAGTATAATGTTGACATGTTTAGCTATTGTCCTTGAATTAAGTTGTTTACTTAGTATTTGAGTTAAAGTATGGTTTTGGTAAACAAGTTGTTTATTCCATTTGAGGTCTGGGTTGATTTAGTTTACAGATAAAACCAGAATTTTCTTAAGAGTTATGTGTTAAAAGTCACACACCATATAATATTCTAGAACATTCTGTCATGTGACTTGTCTTATATTTATACAGCATTAGGTAAACAAGATTCCATTCCAATTTTAAATCTTGTGTTGAAAACATTCTTGTTTTTTTAATGATCAGTCTTTTGGCATCATCAGATTGTTTGAAATCATAGTTGTGCTGTAATCTCGTAATGCTGTAATGCCATAATGTTGTATACATAATTCAAAAGGAATTATTTATTGGAAGATTCATTGGAGTTACCTAAAATGCTTACATCAACCTTTGGATTTAAATATATGACTTTTGGATACCTGTAGACATTCTCAAAGATTATCTGGATTACATTATTGGGGTACATCAGGACATTCCAGACTACCCATTAATTCGGAACATTCGTTTATTAGGAAGATTCATTCATTCAGAACATTCAATCATTCAGAACATTCTATATTTAGGACTTGTAATTAGGACACTTAGGATTATTGGATTATTTGGATTTTAATTCACGTTACTGTAAATATCTTTTGAATTTTCACTGTAATTGTCCAGAAATAAATTGTTGGTTGATTTTACAAACATTGTTTGTTTCACTTTCTTTCTGTTACATTTTTCTTAGACCACTCTCAAGACAGGTTAGTTTACTTTAGGGTTCCAACAGCTAAAGCTTGAACATACATAACATATTCTGGTATTGTGTTATAATTCCAAATTGTTTCCAAACCTCCTAACCATGCATAACTGAATCCCAAGGTTCTTAATATCAGGGTCATGAAAAGCTGATTTTTATTATTTCATGATGAAGTCCGAGATGTATCAATACAAAAGTAAAAGGGAAAACTTGTTAGCATTTTTTGTTTTGTTTAATTTTATTGACTTACATTATTTTACAGAAATGAGCGCTTGACAAATCCACTTGCCCGATGCCTGGGACATGCTCAAATTCATCCTAAATGTGCCGAGCTTGTTAACTCTAAAAATTGGCTCGTCAAAGATTGTTTTCATGCATGTTGCCGAATTCAAGTTGACTTGGTGATAATTGTTGATAATATAACTTGTGAGATTTATTTGACAAGTGTGTTTAGAAATAAAAGGCACTCATCTCTAATGATTAACCATGTGGATTTCTTTAAAACAGTGATTGATGTACCAGAAATCTAGTACCCTAAGCGGTGTTTATCATCTGTTATTTATGTGATAATTACAAGAGACTGATACATACTTATTGTTTGTAATTAAATGGATAAAAATAAGTGTTCTCAAATCCTTCTCAAAAGTCAGCTTGTCAAAGATTGATTTGATGCATGTCATCAAAATCAAGATGACTAGGTGATAACTGCAAAGTAAATGGATAAAATAATTGTTCACAAATTATTCAGTTGTGAGTATAAATAAATTATTACAAAAAGTCTGGTTTTTATTATTGACGTAGTTGAACAGATGAGTCTGCTATTGTACATAGGCCAAAAAAAGGAAACTTGATGAAGTTTCCACAAACAAATCTAATGAACATGTTTCAAAGAAAAATAGCCAGTATGATGCTATGAAACATCAGGAAAGTTCCAGTTGTCATGGATTAATGAGTATCCCAGGCTAGAGTATGACTCACAGAATAATCTAATGTTCTGTGGCTGCTGCAGAAAATATACCAAAACTGTTCAAAGCAAAAACAGGACAGCAAATCCAGTTTCCATTGGGATTGAAAATTATAGGATAGACCCTATTAGATCCTATGATTTGAGCAAAGTACACTTGGGCCGTGTTGTAAGTAGCATGAATGAAAATTGGAAGGATAAGACTCTGGTCAAAAGTTTGATGGCTGCACCTACCCAGCAGTTTGCAGCACTGGGAAAAGAATTAGGCAAACTTTGAGACTGTGAGCTTGTGTGCTTAAAGTTGTGATATATTTTGGGGCAAGGTAATGGTTGATATTTTGGGGCAAGGTAATGGTTGATCACAAACAGGGACACATGAAAACATGAAATTTAAAGAGAGAGAGAGAGAGAGTGAGAACTACATTGTACCTTTTAGCTGATTCTAATGTTAGAAAAGCTGCATTATTTCAATAGTGTACAATAAAAACTTACTGCCTGTAGTCTCTGTTTTGTTTCATCAAGTTTTCTTGCCATTTCGTCTTTATTCCTTTGTACAGACTGAAAATAATCGAAGTAAAATATTAAGATTTACATGCATATTACAAGTATAAATCAGCACTAAAGTACCAAATCCACAATGCTTTTTCTTATTTATTCATTCCCTCCCATCATCATCAATCCTACAAGCTGTGCCCCTTAAAGGGACCTAAGTTCTGAGACCAATGTACACATCTACAATGCATTCCTAAAAATATCACAATATGTACATAGTGCAGCAACAAGTACTAGGGTATAAGTTGGGTAAATCTTAAACTAGAGTCTAAATTTGAAACTCAAGTACTCAACAAAAACTGGAGAAAACTCGTACAGACAATCTGGAGCATGTATTACTGTATGTACTCACTTATAAGTCAGGTCCAACTGCAAACAACATAGACCCTGATCTGCTGTTGCATAATGTGTGAAAATATCAAGGTCTACATTGTTTGTTCTATTGATTACTCATAGCAAAACTGCACAGACCCAGATCTGCTGGTGCAATATGCAACAGCAGATATGGGTCTATGTAGGTTGCAGTTGGACCCAACTTATTAGTTAGTATATACAGTACCAAATATTTTCTTCTCACTTAAGTTAAATTTGAATTAAGGCAACCACAGGGGCTTTTATTCTTTCTTGTATATCATGTATATTTGAGGTCAATATGCAATACTATTTTAGAAATACAAGGGAGAATTCCCCGCGTGCATATACCATATATACTTGTTTATAAGTTGAGTCAAACTGCAAATATCATAGACCCTGATCTGCTGGCGCATTATGTGATAGCAGATCTGGGTCTGTGCAGTTTGCATTTGACTTGTAAGCAAGTATATATAGTACTAAACACAGGAATAAAATGTGCATTTCTTATCAATGCAAAACGTACTCATATTTTGTATTCAAATTTTGAAAAATGTTGGGGAAGAGCATACATGCCATATTCCCAGACAGTGTTGGTTTTTTTTGAGACTCTAAAAGTGTGTTTTGGGGTCCCAAGGGGGGTCAGTGCATATGACCAATGGGGGTCAGTGCGCGTGACCCCCAAAAAACGTCATCCAAATGAGAATAAGCTATCTTTTCAAATCAGCCTATAGCAAATGACTGGAAATTCAAATCTGAATAAAAGAAAATACCATCTGTTTTCTCTGAAGCACTTAATATACTTACAAACAAAAAAATGGTAGACTTAGCATTGTCAAATAATATCACCACACATATGTACACATGGTCACAAGCTCACATACATTAAATAAAAAAATACACCAAGTTACTGTCTTTAAAATTCACTTTTAATTACATGCAGTCTTTGCTGTTTTCAATAGTTCAGACGTTGGTTTGAAGGTAATGCAAGCGTCATTTGTGTTCATCTTAGCACTCATCAGAGATTGAATGGTGGTGTTGTTAAGCCTTCCCCGAAGATCTTGTTGAATTTTTAAAACATTGAAAATGATCTCTCAGCATCGGCATTGCTGTGAGGGAGTGTCAAACATGCAATGGCCACTTGAGTCAGAATATCAAATCATGGTTTTCCTGAAGGAAGATTTCCTTGCATAGGTCTGTAAAATGATCTGCTACTGAAAACGGCAGATTGTGCTCAGCAACGAAATTGCAGAAAAGTGCTTCAGCTCTAGTTACATTGTCTGTCAATGACTGTTTAAACAAGATATTTAATTTTGGTATTGAGCTCTGCATTTTTGCCGTGTCACGATGCTGGGTGGTGCACAGAATAAAATGTTCCCCCTTGATGCTGCGCTTCACAAAGTCAAACTCCGTCAACCAGGAGTTCTGGATTTTTGTTTTGCTGGGCTTTGCTCGCTTGGGAGATGGCTCCATATTTCCTGAATCGCTACTACGTTTCGACATGTTTCCTTCCAAAATGAATCACACTTGTACACTTTTCCATTTTATATATGGAGTAAAAATCCAACTTCAAAGAAACGTTGCCGCTGATCACAAACTTTAATAAAGATGGCTTCAACATTTTCATTCAAGGCAATCAGTTTGTTCTTCCACATGCATCTCTTTGATCTACTTAACTTTAAATTGGGTTGTTCCACTTAATGTACAAATTAGCTAATGGGCTCTCCCACAGCAGTGCTCAAAAGGATTTGACCTACACATCACCCTAGCTATTGTGAGCCAATTAAGTAAATCTCTGAAAGGTGGCTGTTTATCTCTGACTGCCTTACCTTTTAATTGCCTCTAAAACGGGTGTATAAACCTGCCCCGAGGATAGTTTTAGATGAGCTCTGAGCAGTACTGTTTACTGTTTATACATACCACAGATTACGGGCATATATAATAGTGATCAAGAAATATATGTTTTTTGGGGGGTTTTTTTCCTTTTCTTTTTTGGGGTGAAAAAATTTGTGTTGTTGCAAAATTGCAGAAAATGGTGTTTTTCGAAACATGATCGTGTCGGGGGGTTTGGGAGTCCAAAATCGTGTTTTTCGCGTGACACGTCGTGTTATGGCAAGTATGGAAGGGAAGTTGAGTGGATAGGCATGTACTAAGACATGTGAGATAGTGCCATTGGTGATTGCAATTTCAAGTACTTGCAACCAAGTCAAATCTGCAGCTCTAAGTACTCATGTTCTAAATTTCTTTACTGGTGTAAAAGGACTCAACTGTTACCACTTGAGTTTTACTTATTCTGGTACTGTTTAACCTTTTTGTTGTCAGTAACCAGAGAAATAAACATTGTAAAGAACTGTTTTCCCTACTACACTTCCCATAGTTTTCATTGCAAGTAGAAGAGTGTAGTGTGGTAGAGGAAATGGTTATGTGATCCAACAATCAGGGGCCACAGATCCAAAAATAAACTTGGCTAAAGTGCTATCAATATAAAGCTGCATACTATATTTGGTTGAAATCCAGTAAGAGTTAAAGGAGTTACTGTGAATAAATGAAAGTGGGCGAATCCAACAATCAGGGACCATGACTCCTCTAAAATATGATGTAGCATGCTGAAAATTTAACTATGCAAAAATTAAAATCAATTATTATCAAGCTGCCAACTAAGTTTGTTAAAAATCAAATAACAAGAATGGGAGTTATTGTGAAAAAATGAAAGTGGGTGGTTCTGACAATTACTATGCTAAATGATAACACACAATGCTGACAACCGATTTCATCTTAGGTCTCATCAATATCAACCTGTCGATCAAATCTGATTGAAATCCATGCATCAATTACTGTATGGAAATGAAAGTCAGTGGTGTAACATTCAGGGGCTATAACCCCGCTAAATGATGACACAGAACACTGACAATCAATGCAGCCAAGGCCTCATCATTAAAGTCAGTGGTCTGACATTCAGGGGCTATAACCCTGCTAAATAATGACACAAAACACTGACAATCAACACAGCCGAGGCCTCATGAAAGTCAGTTGTCTGATATTCTGGGACTATAACCCTGCTAAATGATGACAGCACATTGACAATCAACACACCAAAGGCCTCATCAGTATCAAGCAACCCACAAAATTTGTTTTAAATCCAGTAATAGAGACAAATCCATGTATAATGAGCTTTCAGGGAACCATTTCAAAGTGGTCTTTTTAATCAGGAAGACCTAACGTTATTGTGCATAAACCATTTACTTCTTTCAATGACCTTGACTGTCTGAACCTGAAATAGATAGGTATCTTCCTTACCCTAAGTGCAAATCATCCACAAAGTTTTGTCCAGGTTTGTCATGTTGAAATAATGTTATTGTGTATAAACAATTTTCTTTTTCTGTCAGTGACCTTGACCTTTAACCTTTTACCTCAACATCAGAAGGTTTCTTCCTTACCCCAAGTACAAGTGGTCCACAAAATTTGGCAACTGTTGATGAGAACTCGAGTTATTGTTCATAAACAAAATTAAGATCAGACAAATGGACAACATCATACCACAGTACACTCCACCTTATGGCAGGTGTATAAAATGCTCAGGACAATACAGCAAGAAAAGTACCATGCATGGATACTTTATAAAATATATTTAGAAGAAATCAACAAGAAGCTTGCCACAGCCTTTATGGCGAGCCTGCCCTTATCTTTGATAAACGAGGGCATTTTATTTAGCCAGATAAAGATAAGTGCACACTGAAGCTATGTTCCAAATCCAAAAAGGGTATGATAAAATGGTATTTAAATAAAAGTAACATAAAAACTTTAACACTGAGGTTAATCTAGGGTGTGGAGAGACATATGGATGGACTCACATGGACGCCAAAGTGACCAGGTTGCTTCATTAGTATGACTGAACCATCTGAACAAAACTGCATGTATTTCAAATCTACGGACAACACATGCAGCTCACTTACCCTGCATGTGGAAACTAGTGCTTTGCCCCTCATCTTCTGGATTAGTTTCAGTATTAAAACCTCTGAGAGGGGGTCATAGGCCCATATTCCCTCCCAGCTGATTCACTAGGAATGGAGAGACAAAGGTGGGTAGTTTGTTGTTCCACCTTGTCGCAAATAGGTCTAGCATCGGTTGGCCCCATACAGTGCAAACTCAAGATGGATGGATAAAGACCACTCTATATGAAGCAGCCAGCCTCACCTTGATAATGAATTGGCCAGGACACTGAGCCTGCCAAGGATGTGTCTGACTTGTATGCATATATTGCGTACACCAATGGAGGAACTCCCGTACCATAATGCAGAGCTCCAGTGATTCTGTTCACCCTTATCTGAAGAGGTAGTTTGCCACATCTGAATCGTCTGACATTATTAAAACCATCTTCCCTTGGATGTGCTCCCTCCAAGCATGGAGAATGGTCTCTTCATTTCCAAGAGATTGATGTGAACAGCCTTCTCTTGCACATTCCACCTGCCACTAACCATCAAAAAGCATGACAGCAAGTTTGCGCCCCCCTGACGAGAAGCAAGGTAGCAAGTGTGCCCCCAACAAACTGGCATCTGTAAAGAATGTGACTTCTAGTTGTGGGGCTTTCAAAAATATTCACACTGCATGCCACTCCACGTCTTGCCACTGAAGCAGGAAGTGCTTGATTTTGGTTGAGATTATGATCTGTTGATCTAAATGATCTGAGATCAGGTGTCACTGTGCTAGAAGGGCCATCTGCAGAGAGTGCATGTAAATGTGGCCAAGACAGAGCAAGTCCACTGCTGCATTAGGTAGGCTGAGGAGTTTAAGAAAATCCCTAACAGTAATGTATGCCTGGTGGACAACATCTCCAATGCATAGACGATACAGTTGATGAATTTGGGAGGAAAACAAACCAGGTTTAGATGATTTAGAAACTCTAAACCTAGATGAACAAAATCCTGAGAATGGACAAGGTCTGACTTTTCCACACTGACTATCCAGCTTAAAGTGTGAAGGAGGGAGAGAGAACTAAAACTGGAGCTACTGAGTGTTTTTGCCGAATGCTGTCCAGGTATATTGCTGTTGCTGTGGAAAATAATATCCTGATGTGGGATATGGTGTAGTCCAATGTCTTGGTCAAGGCCTATGGGCTGAGGTTGTGGTTGCAGCGAAGGAGCTTGCTAGGTACCATGTGAATATGTATATGGAAATATGCATCAGACAGATAGAGACTGATTAAGTATTCTTCATGCCACACCAACAGCCAAATGGACCTTTCCATCTCCATTTTGAATTCTGAGGCAGCAATAATTGATTGAGTCAACTCAAGTCTATGAATTTTCCCAATTTCCTGTTAGCTTTTGTGACCAGAAAAAGTCTGGACTATAAACCAGGGGAGTCCAGTTTTCAGACTAAATCCATCATCTGATTTATGAGCAAATACTCCATCTCCTTCTGTAACATGTCCACCTTCATATGATTGCTTGAGATCTCCATCATGAACGGGGACAATGATAGGGGTGGAAGCTGGATGAAAAAGAGCTGGTATCCCTCTGAAATGACTTGGATCACCCAAATCATTTGTCAAAAAGAGGTTGATCCAAGTGTGGTGAAACAGAAGGGGTCTTGTGCCCACAGGAGGGCCGCCAGTGGGTGAGAGGGATGGCAAGTCATTGTTGGTTTGCAGTAGGCTTGGGGAAAACTCTGTTTTCTTTTCCCCCTCTGGGCCTGCCTGTGAAAGTTAGGGGCATACGGTCACCTATAGTTCACCTGACCATGAAAAGGTTGTTGATGCTGAGATGTACCACTGCAGTTTTTTTGCCAATGATTATCCCTTCTCTAGTATGATCCCTGATGAGGTCAAGATGAGGTAGGGGCTTCCTAGAAAAGCTGAAGTGGCAACTTGCCAGCCTGCTCGCTAACCTCCTCCAGGCAGCCCTCAAACAAAAGGGAGGAACCAAAAAGAAGAGAATGTAGTGTCACTGCATGGTGAGGTTTTGAACAAAGAAGATCGCAAAAGAGCATCTCCTCTTATCAAACAAGATTGCACGCAGCCATTATGGTGGTTGCCATTGTGTGGTGAGCCGCCCCCAACACCGATTTCCAAGAGTGGTCACTACCTATCTTCTCAGCTAGATGAAAAATAGCTAGCGACATTAAGTCATGTAGGGAGGAAGCAGATATGACATTCCTCACCAACTTTGGTGTGGTATTAAACATCTGTCTGTCCACCTGTAAAGGTGAGTGCCTTAGACCACTTGGCCACCCAGGGCCGCAGCATGTAATGTGGTCCAGCTCGAGGATATTCATCTGATATGGCCGGATGAGTGGACAGGTGGCACAAATTGTGAGGCCAGTCTGCTATATTGTGTTGGTGTAATATCTGGTTGAGCCAACTAGTCATCGGGGGAAGTTGGATGGGCATAGCCCACTGTTGCAGTAGGAGCTGCACTTCGCTATTTCGAAATGAGAGTTATATCCGCTAAAACTGTACACAGGATGGTCTGATGGCTGGACCATTTGATTGGCAGCTGAGACAGCGTACAGCGTATAGCATGTGATTTGTGGGACTAGCTGGTCAATGAAGTCAGATTGTATTGCCGGATTTCTGATTTAATGGCACTAAGACCATGAATGGGTGGAGATGGTGCTTGTGCCCCGTAAGCTGCCAAAATGAGGAAAATCCGCCCCCATTTCCTCCAATTTGCTTGTTGACATCCTTGAGGACGGAGCTTCTTGTATGAGATGTAGTATACATGACTCAAGCAGAGCATATGCAAAACCACTTGCAACAGTTTCTGTTGGGTCAGAACTGATCATTGCCATCGGTGCAGTTGGGAGTCTTCGCCGGGAGTGAGGTTGGTATCCCTACATCCCCCATAATGCTTGCTAGTGAGTCCGAGTTCAGATGAATACTCAACACATCCTGGTCTGACAATTCAGAACATGCCCTCTTTTCTAGGCCCTTTAGCTGCTACTTTAAGATGTTGGACCATATGTCTTTGACCCACAATGCACACACACTGCATTGGTGCAATGATAAACATTTAGTACATGCAAAGCATGTCTCATGATTATCCTCTGTGAATCTGAAGTGCTTGCACTTCTTGTACTTGCTGGACATCTCCAAAATGATAGAGAGAAAAGACAAATGATACAAAAAATACACAAATTATATTCAATTAGGCAAAACTTGTTACCTAGACTACCTATAAATAAAATGCATAATAAACTGAAGTTTAACAGCACAAATTCAAAATATGATGGTGAAAGCCGACATGTGAGTCTTACTGATTGATATCAAATGGACAATAACAAACTGCAGAAATATTCATAAATACACCAAAAAAAATGCAAATGTTGTATACACGAGGTAGATCAACCCTCTAACTTACTAAACCACCCAGAAATTTTGCTGGAAGGTCTAAGAAGTATGACAAATTAAACTGGATTTTAGAGGCATGGTTAACAGTCTTGAGCAAAAGTTTTGGTAAACATCCAGGATACAGGTTGTCACCTAGCGGGGGCCAGGGGAGGTATTATGTAAGAGTTACTTCCCTTCATCTATATGGTATATTGATGTAAAGGCATTTTTTCATCTTTCAGCGAGGGCTGGATTTGGAGGTAGCTGAGATTATTTCCTAATATTAATGTGATTGGGTAATGTATTCTACAGAAGAAATGACTAGCACTAGCATTTTTTAGAAATAGGCCAATACATGTTCTGTGAATGTCCATTTTTGTTTAAGAAAATTACAATTTATATGCGTACGTTCATTCCAATCTCACCAAGTTCTACTGCTTACTACAATTTATCAGCTGAGCAAAGTATGAGCTTATTATTCAATGAACTACTTTTAGAAAATCTTTACCTCAAGCTTGCACAGTGCATGTAGTACATTTCAGTTTTACATGCTTAACTTGGTTTACAAAAGAACAATTTCTTGCAGCATGTAATTGAAAATCAGATGAGAATTAAAGAAAAATGTAAATAGAGTACTTGCAATGGAAAAGATCCTAACAACAGCATGTGATCAGTTACATTGAAACCATAAATTGGCACATGACGATATTCATACTTACCATTACATAAAAAGGGTTTGGACTACGTGTAACTACCATAGCAACGGTGGCTCAGTGGTTAGTGTACCAGACCTATGACTGAAAGGGTGTGGGTTTGAATCCTACCATCAGATCAGCCTGAAATGGCTACTGTGGTGTCCTTGGGCAAAGCACTTTACTCCAATTGCCTCAGCACTTAATAACCGACTTGTGTTGCTGTACCGTAAAAACCCAAATCAACAACAACTACCATAAAGATTGTGGGGCAAATCAACATAAAGAAGCACAGTTTGTTTCATTTGTATGGTAAAATCTTGTTTGTCATGTTATGATGATTAACGAAAGTAAGGAAAAGGGTAATTAAAAAAAATCAAAATAATTTTTTTAAACAAGAAAATAAAGTTGGAAAATGAGTCTAAATCTGAAGAAAAATAAGCATTCCCTCTACATGAAATCAAACAAAACTTTTCTGAGGGTTTCTAAATTAAAAAATAATGAAAAATATAGTGGTAAATTATTTGGGGATTCTTGTGCAAGGAATACACTTTACTGGACAGATACCAAGGTAAATTGTTGAAAAGCAAAACCAGTCCGATATATCATACCTTACGCCAAAATTTTAGTATCAGCCACTGTAAAATATGTAAGAAATCTTTCTTACGAATATAGTCTATAATTCTAGCTAAAAAAATTACTAGATATAAAAACCATTATAATATGTGCACTTTTTGTCACCTGTAAAAATCTGCCCTTTACCCACATCCCCATCACCCCCTCAATTCCATCCATCCCCCAAGGCTGCTCTGAGACATATCTTGTAAGATTCATCATATCAAATATGATCACCCTCTCTCAGTCAGTATAGATAAGTGTAGTTCAGGCTTCAAGTTTTCACCCAACCTCCCCTCAACCCTGAGGCTGCAAAGATCTGAAAGCTTTATCATTATCAACTCATCCTTGTGAAATATTATACCAAACATGATCATTCTTTCAGTCAGTGTAGCAGAATTCGGGTTACAAAGAAAACCTATTGATGATGGACAGAAGGACAAGCAGAAGTACTGGCAGACATAACTGACTACAATATATCTGCCACAGTGCATTTATAATAAATGTTTAATTTAAGTGCTGACTTTCTTACACAATTTATGGAAATTCATGAGGGAAAAATGAACAGGAACAAAGATACAATGGAGCAACAAGAGTTTTGTTGATATTCAGTGATTCACTTCTTTAACACAGTTCTCTTCTACACGAAAAGAAAAAAGTAAATGGACATAAAACTATAGACATAATAAATTCAAGTAAAATACAAGATGTTACTCTTCTGATACTTCTAATTTTCACTTACATCAAACCAATTATCTTGTCTCTGAACTGCCACATTTCTGTAAAGAAAAAGACAACAAATTTTTTTTAGATCATAGACTAGTTGTAAAACAAACTGATCCATCCACAATTCTGAATATTGGTTAAGAGATTTTTTAAAAAATTTGTATCAAAGATATATTAAGTGACATGTGTGTCAACTTCATTCATTTACCTATCACCTCATATAGTCCTATTTGTTACAAGGAGGCATCATAGATTATGAAGACTGATACCACCACTGAAATATGCTCAGCTCATGTATTTAAAATCAAGCTGCTGGAAATTCTAATTTCATTTTAAACTGAGAATTCCTTTGCTTTACATCCTTTGACCATTGCAGTGCATCTTACTTAACATACTTTAGAGTGGACAAATCTGAAGTGACTAGACACAACTATCATATGATGGTTACTGTATATACTCGTGTAACAGTTGAATCCAACTGCAACCAACATAGACCCTGATCTGCCATCACATAATGTACCAGCAGATTAGGGTCTATGTTGTTTATTCTACTGATTACTCCTAACGAACTGCAAAGACCCATATCTACTGGTGCATTATGCGATGCCAGATCTGGGTCTGTGCTGTTTGCAGTTGAACTTGACTTATAAGCAAAAGTATATACGGCAAGTGATGAGCGTACTCAAACCAAATACTGTACAGCTTCAATCATCCTAGCCCTGATTACGGTATATACTCACATATAAGCCGATACCAACTGCAAACTGCATAGACCAATATATGCCGTCGCATAATGCGCCGGCAGATCTGGGGCTATGTGGTTTGTAAGGACTAATCAGCATTATGCGACAGCAGAGCAGGGTCTATGTTGTTTGCATTTGGACCCGGCTTATATGCAAGTATATACAGTATTTAAATTTTTGGCCCCTCTGAACCATAACCATATATCCCAAACTTTTCTGATATATAAACGGAGATGCCAACCCTAAAGCATGCTTATCAGGAATCCGAGTGTCAATTTTTGAAATCTTGGCAGCCCATCCAGAATGGATAAAACATGAGCCTATACATACCTGTACACAGTCAGCAACAATTAAGGTCTAATGAGAATAAATGGTACCGTATATACTCACGTATAAACCGGTCCAAATGCAAACAACATAGACCCAGATCTGCCAGCACATTATGCAATGGTAGATCCGGGTCTATGCAGTTTGCAGTTGGTATCAGCTTATACGCGAGTATATACGGTATATCCATTCCTCCAATTTCAGAACCTTAAATTCCTTCAACATTTTAGGCCAAAACAATAACCATAAACATCAGTTTCCATACAAAATTATCTGCATCTTCCTTTTCTCTTCATCTATGTTGCCATTTTTCGCCTATTTACAGCTTAACAGATTGTGTTCTTGTTATCTATGTTCTCTTGTTTTTTTTACACTGAAAAACTACATTCTATGTACCAGTATATCATATTGGTGATGAAGTATTTTTTTCCCTGCTCGAGTCCACCTGTAAAACTCGTGTTTAAAATATTATCCCCAAAAAGTTTGATTTTCAGGAATTTCTTTACATAATTTGGAATGCAGAATTTTCAATAAAATTTTTTTAATAATTCTGCAGAATCCAGAATGGTTGGCATATCTGTCTAAATAAATAACTTTTCTATTACAGACTCAAATATCTAACTTCCTAATTATCTAACCTATTCTCATGTTCTCTAACAAACAAAATCAGACAATCAAGATTATACTGAAAAGTGGCTCCTTGCTATAGAGTAGAATTTGGGGTCTGTGTGAGTTGTTTGTCAAAACCAGGACTGTGATGTGGGTTTCCAGAATGGATTCAGTTGAACGTCCCTTTCCAATTAAATAGTAAAAAAACTTTTAGTGGAAACAAAGTTGGGCATTAATAGCAACAATTAACCACCCTTATTCAAAATCAAACCTGCTGGAAAAAGTCCAAGATTCACTCCTTGGACTGGTGTTCATTTTAGTCAAGAAATTTATGTATACATATGTTATGTGCAAGCTTGAGTGAAGTTTGTTGTATCATGGAATTCATTCAAGTGAATTTCACAATAGGAAGGGACCAATCTGCTGTGTGAGCTGGAGTGAAGTTTGTCGTATCATGGAATTAATTAAAGTGAATTTCACAATAGAAAGGAATAAATCTGCAGAATTATTCTGTAATTAATATTTCGACATATTCTTAATTGCACAGAGGAAGAAGACCTTTCCTTAATTTGCTTTAAAAATACTGTTAATAATTATTATTTCAAGTTATTGTGAAAATACATCTATATTCCAAGATAAATTAATGCCACTAAGTACTTCAGGTGAATGGAGTAATGTAAATATATTAATAAATCAGACAAGTGAATTCTGACCAAATAATCACAAAAATGTCAGAGCAAAAAAACTAAACTTAAAGACTACAAAATTAGGAATCACACTTAGTCTTTTGACATCAGTGAAACTCTGCAATTATGAGGTGAAACATCATTAACCTAATTCTAATGTGGTGTAAAATCTAACTGTATTCTAAGTATGGTTACTGAAAATTACCAATTTAAAAATTTGAGTCTGAGTTTTAGTTGGATGTTCCAAAACACTGATGACTACTGGATCAATCTAATGAACATTTCATGGCATTACCTGTTCCTGTCCTGCTGATTGCGTGAGAGGAATCGTGCTGAGATACTGAGGCGGGAGTTGATCAGACGAGAACTGGCTAATGGATCTTGGCTTATTTCCTTCTCCAAGTTGTCCAAGCCATGTTCAAATTTTTCTATCGACAACTGAGGTGTGAAGTTCAGGTTCTCAAATGCATCCTTCAGGAATCTTTCCTGTATAAGATTGAGAGTAATCAGCTTCAATGGAGGAATATTTTTACAAACAAAAATAAAATCTACTGTTGGCTAAATATTAATCATAACCTAAAACTGCACTAAAACTGTTACAGTTCATAAATTTTGTTCTAAGTTGATATTAAATAAGCTCTAGTTAAATTTTGCAAAACACCAGTTCTCTTAACATAACTGAAGGTAAAAAAATGTACAACTCAAAGCATATTCTCTACAGAACATACTATGGCTATATTAACTCACCCAAATGGAATTTCTAACATGTAAAATATTTAGCACAGAGTCTTCATTTATACTAAGCCAGTTCTTTTTCTTTTTTCTAGCAATGTAGCATGTTGGTTTATTACTAGAGGTTCCTGATCACAGGGTTGTACATTAGATTTTAAATATTGTCACAGTTTCTATACCTTTGGACTGATTAAAATAAGCAGACATGTATAGGTGTTGGTGGAAAATTGACAGAATATTCCCCTTCTTTGTATACTTGATTTGCAAAATCTGAGAGAATAAGATTTGTTTTATCCGAGTCCCAACACCAGTCCAGTTCTCCCTCAGTATAACCATAAATATAACACCTTATGATGAAGTATTAGATACATATAATTTTACTACCACTTCATCAAATGATATCCATGACTGTATCCACCTAGTAACGGGAACTGTGTTATAATGAAGGATTGCCTTATAACAGGAACCACGTTACAATGAAAGGCCTTATAATGAGAGAGTGTTGTATTATTCCATAAGGATTCTACCTTCTTATCCTGTCCACACAAATGAGGAAGATTCTTTTTCTTACCCAACACATCCATAATTTGCCTTCTAACTTCATAGATAATGAAACAGTTAAAGGTTTTGTTTATTAACAATGTAAGTTGATAGTATCAGCTGATATCATAGGCTGCATGCAAACTGAACTTACTCTACAATCTATTCTAGCCTAAGGAAGAATCTGTGTTAACTCTGTCCTTTTGGCAAGGATAAACTGCAATGAATCAGTATCCCACAAATGGGACTCTCATATTCACACTAAACACTATTGAAACTATGCTCCTGGTCTAGTGAAGAATAAAACCCAAATCTTGACCACAGTGTTTTATTACATGCAAATAACCTAACTACTGTACACGTGGTGACTGGTTTATTTACCCTATTTGGTGTTTTAGGATCATCCATTGGTGTGGTTGGTCCTGCAGAGTGCCCAGAGTCTTCATCTTCCTCTACATCCTCGAGTGAGATGGGATCTGTGCTCTCTGAGTCAGCATCCTGACTCCTGTCCAGGGATGTAAAGGAATGCTTTGACAGTCGGCTTCGCAGCCGTGCATCTCCATCCTCTTTTGCAGCGAACACTCTATAGCTGAAAGAGACACACACAAAAATCTTCAAAACAATTTGTTAAGTTTTCAAATTTAAATAAAGTTATCTGCAAATTGGAGGGACTATCTGTGAGGCTGTTTTTTTCACTGCTTTTTTTGAGTGATTTCGAAATGAATGATATAAATATAAATCATCCTGTATTTTTGCATTTATAAAATAAACGTAAATAACAACATTTTATTTTCTGTTTTAATAATAAGTTTTTACTACATATCATTTGTGTGGCAAATCATCAATTTAAAAGAAAGAGGTGTCTGTAGAACATAGCTATTTCTGCCTCATATGACCTACCTGCTACAAAACAACAGGCCTAAAAAAAATTAATATTAGTTATATCTTTAAGAATAACCTTATAAGAATATTTCTGTCTTTTTAAAATCCTTTCTTCAAGGAAACAAAACATACACCTCTCCCTTGATAACTTGCGAGTGAAAGGATCTATAAACATAGACTGCAGCATAAGCCAAGGCATGAGATAGTAGGAAGGTAGATTTAATTTGTGGTTAACAGAGGGCAGTGGGGGAGGAGGGGTGTGGTCAGTAATTGTTGATGCATGAGAAAGAGATGTATAATCGCTAGTGTATTAAACAAAAATTAATTTCATAGACTTTGATATATATTGATATAAGATCTTAAGAAGTCAACTGAGGTCAATAAATTATTGATATACTTTTAATATAATTCAATTTGACATGCAGTACTCACATATATACACAATAATCAATATTAGCAAGTGCATTAATCATAAGCAAATACAAACTAAAGATTCTTACCGTATATACTCACTTATAAGTCAAGTCCAACTACAAACTGCATATACCCAGATCTGCCATCACATAATGTACTGGCAGATCTGGGTCTATGCAATTTGTTAGGAGTAATCAGTAGATCAAACAACATAGACCCTGGTCTGATGGTGCATTATGCAATGGCAGATCAGGGTCTATGTTGTTTGCAGTTGGGCTTGATTTATAAGCAAGTATATACAGTAACTTACACTTACTGCCAGATGCTGATATATGTTTGCATTGAATAATTCCTCAAGATTGTGATTTATAATGTCAGCATTATTTACTTCAATCTATATCTGATATCAGATGGCAAAAGTACAACGCCATGTTGTTGATACCAATAAATACATTAAAGCATGGCAATCACCAGACCTGGAAAACCACATCTGGATCAAGAAAAAGAGAAAAAAGAGAAAAGACAAAAATAGGAACATTTTGTTGGAACTTGCCAGATATTTTTGAATATATCACTGCAACTTTTGATGAATTAGCCATAAGCAAAAACTCAGAAGTTGTTTATGGCGTGATTTTAACAAGCAATTTGGGACATATTTCTGTAATGTCTGCATCTTTTGCATATTGAAAATATGTATTATAAATTTTGTTCGGATATTTGTGCAAGGCATACATTTTATTAGACAGATACCAAGGTAAATTGATAAAAAACAAAACTAAATTAATAAAAAGCAAAACCAGTCCAATTTATCATACCTTATGCGAACATTTTAGTAACAGCTGCTGTAAAATGTGTGGAGCTCACTTATTATCAAATCCAGGATCTTGATGACATAAAACTATATTGCAAGTTTTAACACAACTGGATCAGAAATATGGCTTACAGAGGGACAACAAGATCAGCCAATCAGATCCAAGATCATCTCATTAGTATAAATGGATCTCACTCATTATTGAACTTGTCCAAGATTTTAATGATATAAGCATATGTTCGATTATAAGTTTGATTATAATTGTATCAGAAATACAGCCTCCAGATTGGTAACCAGCTGAACCAATCGGATGCAAGATCACCTAATTATTATCTGTGGATTTAGCTCATTATCGAACTCATCTGAGATCTTAATGATATAAGCATATATTCAAAGTTTGATAAAATCTGATCTGAAATATGCCCTCCAGAGTGGTAACAAAGTTAGGTAATCAGATGCAAGAAATCTGGATCTTGCTCGTTATCAAACTCATCCAAGATTTTGATGATATAAACCAACATTCCAAGTTTTATTGAAATCAGATTCTGAAATATGGACTCCCGAGTGGCAACAAGCAATTGTTGACCAACAGACAGATGATGCATGACAGACAATACACAATGGACGCAGGGCCATACCATAATCTCCCTTAGCCTTATGATCAGGAAGTTAAAAATAACATGAGCCCAGTCTGATACCTTAGTCAACTTCCAACAATCGGAATATCATCCTTCTTTGACTTGGACTAGGGTAAGGTTCTCAAAGAAAACTTCAATCAAAGGTTCAAAAGGAGGTTTAGATAATGATCAAAGAACACAGGAGAGGTTCCACCTAGCATTAAACACAGAGTAACTGGTCTCTGGAGCTAAAATTACCTGATCAGTTCAGAAAGATGTGGGTCTGACACTATAGTGGAGCCCATGGAGAACTTATGAGTATTGGAGAGGGCTGCTCTATAGCCCTTAATGGTGGATACTGAGCAATCTTTGTACTCAAAGAGAAAAAGAAGAAAATCTGCAACTGCAGTTAAAGGGGACCAGATATGAACAATGCATTTCCTACTGCACCAATTACAGAAAATTCTTCACTTGGCATCGTAAACCTTAGAAGTAGATTGCCTTCTAGCCTGAGTGATGCATTTAGCAACCTAGCTGAAAAAACTGGTCCTGGCAGATAGATTATTTGATATGAGCCAGGCGGTAAGGAGGAGAATTTGAGGAGTGTTGTGCAAGAGGGACCCTCTGTTCTGTGACAGTAATTCTCCAGGGTCATTGATCAACAGGTTGAGGAGACTGCTGAACCATGATCACTGTTGCCACAGGGGAGCTATCAGGATGAACTGTAACTTGGAAGTCATGACTCCATGAAGAACCTGAGGGATTATTCTGAAAGGTGTGAAGGTGTAGGCACAGTCAATCCCATACCCTCTGTCTGGCACTGTACAGACGCAACGAGGGAGCTTAATGTTAAACCTCGTTGTGTTGTCATCAAGTCTTCCATTGGCTTTCCCTACAGATGAAAATGTGTCTCTGCTACCAAATGGTGTAGAGACCATTCAATGAGGACTACTTGACTCAGGCATTGGTGTAAAGGAAGGAGTGAGGTTAAAGTCTGTGAATCGAACTCCATTCAGAAACCTATCCTGATTTTTCCACCAACTCATATGGTGATGAAACTTGGATCCTAAGGTGATCCAGGCAGAGAGGGGGTCTTTGTGAGGTCTCCAGTTTGCTAGAAGCAAGAACTGGAGACACCGCATATGAAGTCTTCCTAGGGGAACAAAGTCCATTGCCATGTTCAAAGTCCCCAGGAGAGAGAGATAGAGGTAAGCAGATAAAAGTCTTCTTATCAGTCTTGCTATGATAGCACGTATTTGTGAAATTCTGTCAGAAGGAACATGAATTTTCATAAACATTTTTGGTGAAATGTATTATCTAAAATGTTGATATACTGTAAGTATTAATTATTTGGCACCAAAGTTTTGATTCCAAAGTTTTGATTTACACAAGAAATATAAAGAGCTTCCTCTATTATTATATTCAGATATTTAATTGTAACCTATAAAGGATATTTAAACATATTTTCAATGATGTAAAATTATGGCAGAAGACTACACTAATCATGTACATCTAGAAATTGTTCATATTGAAATAACTTATGACAATTCTAAGTAGGTGAAAGTGATGAAAGTGGAGGGTCATTGAATTTGTTTTGCAACTATAAGCATCAGTGTAAAATGACCGTCCTGACTGGAATTTACATAGAATTCACTTTCTGACCTTGTGGAGATATCTTAATTTTTTTTTATCTATTTGTCACATCAGTGTCCCCCTTGATCAGCTTTTACATAGAATTCAATAAGAATTTGACCTTTCTATTTGTCACATCAGTGTCCCCCTTGATCAGCTTTTACATAGAATTCAATAAGAATTTGACCTTTCTATTTGTCACATCAGTGTCCCCCTTGATCAGCTTTTACATAGGATTCAATAAGAATTTGACCTTTCTATTTGTCACATCAGTGTCCCCCTTGATCAGCTTTTACACAGGATTCAATAAGAATTTGACCTTGTGGAGATGTTGTACAAAATTGTGTCTGTCTGTCACATTAGTGTAATATGACCCTCGTAATCAAATTTACAAGGATTGCCCTTGAGAACTTATTTTACAAAATTGTATCAATCTAACACATCAGTGTAATATGACCTTCTTGATCTCTTTTTACATAGGATTCAAAAGGAATTTGACCTTTGGGAGATGTTTTTCAAAAACTGCATCTACCTGTTTTACATAGGATTCAATAGAAATTTGTTCTTAAGATGTTTTACAAAATTGTATCTATCTGACACATCAGTTTAATATGACACTCTTGATCAGATTTTACATAGGATTCAATAGGAATTTGACCTTGGGAGATGTTTTACAAAACTACATCTATCTGTTTTATACAGGATTCAACAGGAATCTGGCCTTGAGATGTTGTACAAATTTGTATCTGTCCGTCACATCAGTGTAAGATGACTCTTTTGATCAGATTTGACATAGGATTCATTAGGAATCTGGCCCTGAGATGTTGTACAAAATTGTATCTATCTGTCACATCAGTGTAATATGACTCTCTTGATAAGATTTGAAATAGGATTCATTAGGAATCTGCCCCCCCCCCCCCCCGAGATGTTGTACAAAATTGTATCAATCTGTCACATCAGTGTAATATGACTCTCTTGATCAGATTTGAAATAGGATTCAATAGAAATTTGACTGGAGTAGATGCTTTACAAAATTGTATCTATTTGTCACATCCAGATTTCTGAAATATTTTCCAGAGATATTTGAATGATACAAGTTTTTGAAAAATGAAAGAATATTCATAGGTCACAATGCCTGAAATAAAACGTCTTTTTCCTGAAGAACTGTGAATAATAGTATACTGATGGTAAGAAGGTATAGCTCTCGCCCATTATAATGTGATTCTAGATATAACACGGTACTATTATGGACCCAATGACCAAAATCAATCCAATGTATAACAGTCTGGGTTGAAAGTAAACAAGGTGAAAGTTAATCTTATATCTTCATTTCCTTTTCAAAACACCATTATTTAAAAAAATGTTGATAATGCCAGCTATACAGTTCGGCACAGTATGCTATTCTTAATATATTTTGGTTCCGTACAAATCACTGTTCTCAATATAATGCGGTTTGGTACATAAAGAGGTGGGAGGTTATGGACCTTGACTACCACGTTATAATGAGGGAGAGCTGTACCAAGATGCAATTCTGAATATTTTCCTCATTTCCTCATGTACACATTACCAAATGAATTATTTTATTATGGAAATTAATCAGTTTAGCAAAGAAATTCACAATCTGCCTCAGCCCAATTGGTTCTCGACAGATTTCTGTGTCAAAATGGCATGCAATTCTGAAATCAATGTTCTTTTAAAACCATTTTACGACATGTCGTAAAATGACTTCCTAACTTAAAATCACATTTAATTGAGGTATGTATTTTAAATGTGTATTTGTAATTTTAAGTAATTGATTTTGTATATACTACTTGAAGGTTAACAAGAAGATAGAGTCATCTATCCTGAACCCTGTCAAAATGTCTGTTAGGAGACGGAAGGATTTATCGAAGATTTCATAGAAAAAAAGTTCATGTCAAAATGTCTGTTAGGGGACAGAAGGCATTGTCAAAGATTTCATATAAAGGATGTTATTGCCAAAAGGTATGTTAGGGGAGAGAAGGATTTATCACAGATTTCATATAAAGAAAGTTCATATTTACAAAGTATTCACAGAAGTAATAGGAATCTTAACTTTTGCTCTGGAAACAGAAGTATGACTGATGGATGTATGATGAACAAACTGACAAAAACCTAAAAAGATATTGAAACTGAAGAATTGTGAACAGCGAAAGGCACATGTGGACCACTAACCCAATGTCTAACTTGAATGGTTTTGGAGTTATATTTCGGAAACAAAAGTGTTAATAATGGATGGATGGATGAATCAACAAATGGATGAAAACATTGAAAATATTGAAATTGAAGAATAGTGAATAGCAAAAGGAACAGCTACAGTAATATGTTAACATGTTAAATTTCATTGGGATTTCTTAAATACTATTATTGGAGTGTAGATAACACATGGATGGATGGCCAGACAAATTTACAAATATATGAAAAATACTGAAACTGAATAATTGTGAATATCAAAAAGGCTCATTTGGACCATGAGTCTAATATGTGTACCAAGTTCACAGAGATATCTGAAATGGTTTTGGAGTTATGCTGCAGCAATGAAAAAGTTAATGTTGGATGAATGGATGAATAAATTGACAAAAAATGTCAAAGATACTGAAACTGAAGAAATGTGAATAGAAAAAGGTACATCTATACCACTAGTCTAATATGTGTACCATGTTTCACAGAAAAACATTAAATGGTATTGGAGTTTTACCCCAGAAACAAACGTGTAGATAATGGATGGATGGATGAACAGACAAATGGGCAAAAACATTAACAGTATTGAAATCGAAGACTTATGAATAACAAAAGGCACATCTGCACCACAAGTCTAAAATGTGTACTATGTTTCAAAGGGACATCTTGAATGGGTCTGGAATTATGCTTTGGAAACAAAAGTGTGACATCTGGATGGGCAAACTGATGGATGGACAGAATCCATTTCTATATCCCCTTGACCTTTTCAATGATTTTGTAAAACCTGCCTAAAATGGTTGGTTTTTTTATTAGTATACATGTACTACTACCTTATAACAGAAATTCCACTATTTTCATTTCTTAAAAAATATTAAAGTACAAGTCATACAGGTCATGTAGACATTCAGTACCGACAATTTCAGTAATGGGTGTAATTTTTTAGAATTTGATTACACATACCTTTAAATGGTGATTATTCATTTTATTTCAAATCTCATATATCCATATTCTTTGGAAGGTCATCATATACATGTCCAGAGAAATACATACATCAAAATCAATGTTGAAATATCTGGTTTGGTTTAGTTGGTTTCAACACCATTATTCAACACACGATAGGCTATACCTGGCAGCCAGTATATTTGGTTGAGGAAGAACCCGGGAAGAACCCACCAATCCATGGAATGCTACTGGCAAGCTTTCTGACAACCCACATTGGTCGAGCCAAGGCTTGAACCCACGCGGACAGAGGCGAGATGTGAGTGATCTGTAATGGTGAACGCCTTAGACTACTTGGCCACCTGTTGCCCTAAAGTATCTGGACATTTTCGGATGTGGTCAACCTAAAGGTGTGATCAGTACAGTCCGGATTGAATGTTGCACGCTGTGATGTCACAATGAAAGCTGTGCATGTTGAAAAAGAATCGTACTACCATGTTAATCCTCTTTTCTTCACCCAGTTTAGTACATGAACACCATTCTAAAAGTCCATAATGATTGAAAATTTTCATCTGGAAGATGTTTTATGACATTTTAAGTGCAGATCATTCAATAATCACAATTGAATAGACTTTGGTTAAAATCTATATTAATAGTACATTTTAGAACAACAATTAATATTTTATTAAAGATGAGTAAATGAACCTTCATGACCATGTTAACATAAACTTTAGTAGAGATTACTGTTGTTGATGTCAGAGCTATCATTAACTCAGTAACTTGTCTTTGCCTATGAATTGCAACCAATGTTACATGATGCATCACTGTGAGCACATAATGGCAAACGGTACATTATTCAGGGACAATACTACAGCTTCTTGTTGGATATAAATTGAAAATACATGTACTTTATATTTTTGTACTTGCAAAAAATAAAAAAAATATAAAAGCTGACACTACTACTCAAAGAAGTTGTAATGGGAACTAAAATAGGATCAACAAATGTTTTAAGATTTGAATTGAAAAAAGAACAAAACCATATGCATGGAAAGAGTTTCCAAAAATATATACTGAAAATCTACAAATAATATTTGATGCTTCACTTAACTTTTTTAAATTCATCAAAGCAAATAAATGTAATAGAATGTATGTGTAGGTGCATGAAAGAAATGCAAATCCAAATACTATTTTAAGATGTTCTTGGGAAAGGCAATTAGCTCCCATTTCCTTGGCATGATATAGCCAAATAAAGTGCTGAAAGTGCTATTAGCAAGAGGTCCAAGTGGGCCTGAGATCGCTCACCTGGCTGACATCTGCCCAATAGCCAAATGCAAGAGCAATTGACCACAAATCTGGATCAGTAGTATGCTTACTGTAAAAATTTCTTTCAATGCTGTTGATTGCATATTTTATGAAAACAATTGCTTCAAGGTTTCTCTAGTTTTTTTATACCTTCATCCATATTTGATGTCACATCAACATCATTTGTCAAATATTGAAAGAACTCTATGCCCGAATACTTTCACTCAGAGTTGGTCAAATTCTGTAAAGCAGGTTTTTAAGATAAAGTTGTGTAAATGTTTTGCTATCTTTAGTAATGGCCACCATATTTGATGGTGATTGGTGTAATTTCTATAAATGTGAAAGGCCTTCAAGCTAAGATGCTTTCTATCAAATCTGGTCAAATTCTGTTAACCCTTTTCAGACCAAAGCCCAATCAGCCAGGCAGTTGTGTAAAACTGGACATTTTTTCAGTCAGTGGTGTATCATCATGAGAGAATGCAGTGACACTGGTCAATCTGGCTTTACTGGACACATTTTTCAAATAACTTTTCAAAGTTATAAACCATTTTAAAAAGCATAACATTTTGTTTATGGTCATATTTTTTTTTTGTTATTGAAAATTTTCAGATGTAAAAAATTTAGTTGAAAGTAAAGTAAAACTAAAAAAACATGCTTTACATTTTTTTTATAACTTATTTTCTATCTGCAACATTTATTTTACCTCCAATATGTAAGTGTATGGAATGTGTGGAATTTTACGCCATTTAAGATGGTGATAAAATAATAAAAATCCATCAAGAATGTCAAGGGTTATTTCAATTTTATTAAATTTGCTCGCATGAAAATTGGAGACCAAGCACCAACAGATCCTTACTGGAATGTTGACAAAGCTGTTCATTTTGTTTCAGTATTTTTATTCCATAATAAATTCTAACATAAAAATATAAGAGTCTTGTTGGGTTTATTTTGGTCCATTTCCAGGAATGCAGTAAAATTTCATAACATTATGCACACATCCAACCTTGGTATACAGGCGAACTTTATGAGCAATGAAGTTCACAAAATGTCCAGCTAGCTTGAAAACCATCGAAGTCTTCATCATTGTCAATATCTGAGTAAAAAATACCATCTCCTCAGTTCATTTCAATGTAGTCAAGAACACAATCACCACTGCCTAAAATATCAATTTTCCGCACAAAATTGTCTATATTTTCATCAAAATTGGCATCAACACCACTGCCATCACTTGCTGCTTCAGTACTTTTGATCTCCGCACATTAAAATTCAGTTTTTAAATAAAATTTTCTACTAACCAGCTATCATCATCTCTGTTCATTTTGTCAAAGTCAAGATCACTATCTGTGCTGTGTAAAAGGTCATTTTCCCACAAAATTATCTATATTTTCATCAAAATTGACATCCACATCACTGCCATCACTTGCTGCTCCAAACTCATTTTTGAAATTGAATTTTCAAATAACCAGTTCTTATTAACTCTGTTCATTTTGATGAAGTAAAGACAATGAACCCCACTGCATAATGTCATTTTCCACACGAAATTGTCTATATTTTCAACTAATTCAGCAAGCACATCACTGCTATCATTTGCCTCTTCAGTACTGACAGCCATTTTGATCTCTGCATGCTAAAACTCAATTTTTAAATCAAATTTTTACCAGTTTGGGGGGTCTTTTAAACTCATGCATTTATGTACCTTCTAAATTTATTTCCTTCTTTTCAAAAGAGTACATGTAAAATAATGATGAATTACACGGTTAAATGCACACTTCTGCAAAGTGGTAGACGGAATGTAGTGAACATACAACCAGAATCGTATCCCATCAGAAAAGGTAAAGTATGACTGGAATCATATCCCGTCAGAAAAGGGTTGGTTGGTTGTTATGGGTTTAATGCCATTTTTCAGCACATGAAAGGCTATACATGGCGGCCAGTATATTTCGTGGAGGAAGAACCCGAGAAAACTCCAGGAAGAACCACCAACCCACAGGAAGCTACTGGCAAGCTTTCTCACATACCCACGTTAGCCGAGTCCGAGACTTGAACCCACACAGACAGAGGTTAGATGTCAGTGATCTGTAAAGGCAAGCGCCTTAGACCACTCAGCCACCCGGGCCCCCATCGGAAAAGGGAGCTTTTTAAATGAAGTTATTAAAAGTTCATTAGTCATTTTTAGTTTTTTATTTCAATTTTTAGTAATCATGGCCATATTTGATTGCAGATTGGAATCATTTATATAAAATTGAAAGCCATCTATGCCAGGATGTTTTCAGTCAAATTGAGTCAAATTCTGTTGAGTGGTTTGTTGAGAAAAGTTCAGGGCTCAAACAATTTTCAGTTGGTTACTTGTCCTGCTGGGAAAGTGATTTGGAACTTTTATTAGTCCTACATTAATTTTACTCATCCTAAACTGTACAAGATACTAAATTGGCTTAAAGTGCAACTCCTCCATTTGGATGAGCAGCTTGAAAAAAATACTTGTCCTTCCTCATCCATCACTTGTAAATACAAGCGGATAAGAGTGCAATTTTCAAGCCCTGAAGTTCTTTAAAAGTATCTCTATTTTTAGTAATGGTGGTCATATTTGACAGATGATTGAAATCATTTGAACAAATTTGAAAGACATTCAAACCAGTACACATTCTTTCAAATTTGATCAAACTCTGTTTAGCGGTTCTTGAGAAGTCATTTAGATGTTTGTATATTTGTAGTAATGTTGCCCATACTTTATGGCAGATTGGCATCATCTAAACAAATATGAAAGAGTTTTGTGCCTCGATGTTTCCTCTTAAAGGTTTTTCTATTGTTTGCAATGGCAGCCGTATTTTATGGCTGATTGGCATTATTTCTATAAATGTTAAAGGCCTTCAAGCTAGATGCTTTCTATCAAATTTGATTACAGATCTGCATCATTTGTATAAAACAGAAAGCCATCTAAGCCATGATGCTTCCAGCCAAATTTGGTCAAATTTTATTGAATGGTTTTTGAAAAGATGTCATTTAAAGGTTTTTCTATTTTTAGTAACAGTGGCCATATCTGATGGTGGTATGGTGTCTTTTTAGCAAATTTGAAAGACCTTCATGCCAGGATGCTTTCCATCAAATCTGATCAAGTTCTGATGAGCAGTTTTTTCAGAAGTCCAGGGTCTGAACAATTTTCAGTAGGCCACTTGTCGTACAGGGCAAGTGACTTGGAACTTTTACCAGTCCTACATCAACTTTACTGATGCTACACTGTACTTGATACTGAATCGACTTAAAATACAACTAATCCATTAGGATGAGCATCTTGAAAAAGTAACTTTCCCTTTTTCAGGCACCATTTGTAAATACAAGCAGATGAGTTGAATTTTTTAGCCCTGAAGTCATTTCAATGTTTTTCTATTATTAATAATGGTGGCATTATTTGATGGCAGATTGGCATTATCTACAATTTGAAAGACCTTCATGCCAGGATGCTATCAAATTTGGTCAAATTCTGTTGATTGGTTCTTGAGAAGTCGTTTAAATGTTTGTGCTATATTTTAGTAATTGTGGCCATATTTGCAGACTTGCCAACCCTAACAATACTTTCTCATTAAGGCAGTCAACATTTTTTCCATAAGTTAGACCAATTTTCAGTAAGGTATAACACAACATCATGTACTGCTATTGTCAACTTGGAAAACATGCATTTAAACAGTTCAGAAATGTGATCTGAGGTTGATGCAGCGAAGGCAAATATTATGTTCAACTATAAAGTTTGTAAAGTACACTTAGACCTTAATTACCTCCAGTACAGTTTCAGAAACTGCAGTTCCAAACCCCATAGAGCTCAAAGGCTTCTTGCTTATTCTCCGAACTTGACATAATCTTTGGGTTTCTCTTGAATTTCATATGATGACGGCTATCATCTCTCCTGCTACAAGACATATTCAAATCAACACATGATGTCCAATAAATGTAATTGTTGCCTTTCCTGCTTTTTTTCACCCAAGAATCTTAATTTTCCCTTTTATACTTATGCGCTGATTGTTTAAACTTTTTAAGAGGCTTATTGCTTTTTTCATCTGCAACGTGTTTTCATTCACTGAACGCCATTTTTTAATAAATGCCATATAAGCAACAGTCTGAATCTAATATGAAACCCAGATCTGGATCAAACACAGACAAGCCAGTATCCAGATTTAATTGCAATGGTTGTATTTTCATAATGTTTGCTATTATTCCATTAATCTTTAATTTAAGGATCATTTCAGGAAGACTTATGGTCAAATCATACGGGTTGGCAGGTCTGTATTTTACAGCAGATAAACATCATTTTAATGAGCTTCATGCCAGGATGCTTTCTCTCAAATCTGGTCAAATTCTGTTGTTGGTTCTTGAGAAGAAGCTGTTCAAAGGTTTTTCTATTTTTAGTAATGGTGGCCATATTTTATGGTGGAACGTCATCATTTAAATAAATCTAGATGAGCTTTATCCAAGAATGCAGTCAAATTTGGTCAAATTCTGTTGAGTGGTTCTTGTGAAGAAGTTGCTTAAAGATTTTTTTTTTTATTTGGAGCTAAATCTGATGATGGATCAGCTTCATTTGAACACATCTGAAAGAGCTTTATTGGTGATGGATGATGGAATACACAAGATGGACAAAAGGACTATACCATAAACTCACTTGACCTTATGGCCAGGTTGAGCCCAAAACCAACCAACAAACCATTTTAAGACAAAATTACAACCGAATTCACAGCATAATAACCACAGTGACTAAAAAAATCTAAATGCCAAAGATTTCAACCCCGCCCACTTATTTAAAACCATTGTGCAAATGAATTGTACCACGCAATTTTCTGTCCTGTTTTCACCAGAAGGAAAAATATTTCTTTTTCCTCTTCTATCTTTATTCTACACAGGACCTATTTGTCTGAGTTGGTAACAGACACCCCAAAGATGAAACAAAACTGTTCAAGCATGAAACTCCCTCCCATTTTTTGTTTTTGAACTGGTACGTAAGTAACAAATATGCACATTTCTAGCATTCGTATGTACAAAGAATATTGCTACGATGTACCAAAAGGAGATTATTCATCACATATGAATCTTGCAAAAGGAGATTATTCATCACCTGTGATTATTTCAATGATGTACCAAAAGGAGATGCATCACCTGTGAATCTTGCTATGATGTAAGAAAAGGAGATTATTCATCACATATGAATCTTGCAATGATGTACCAAAAAATTATTCATCACCTGTGAATCTTGCAATGATGTACCAAAAGGAGATGCATCACCTGTGACTTTTGCTATGATGTAACAAAAGGAGATTATTCATCACATATGAATCTTGCAAAAGGAGATTATGCATCACCTGTGAATCTTGCAATGATGTACCAAAAGGAGATTAAGCATCACCTGTGAATCTTGCAATGATGTACCAGAAGCAGATTATTCATCACCAGAGAATCTTGTTATGATGTACCAGAAGCAGATTATTCATCACCAGTGAATCTTGTTATGATGTACCAGAAGCAGATTATTCATCACCAGAGAATCTTGTTATGATGTACCAGAAGCAGATTATTCATCACCAGAGAATTTTGTTATGATGTACCAGAAGCAGATTATTCATCACCAGTGAATCTTGTTATGATGTACCAGAAGCAGATTATTCATCACATGTGAATCTTGCTATGATGTACTCCCAATACATCCAACTTTCAACAACTTTAATTCAGAACTTTAACCTAGAACTTTAACATTTCTACTACTGTCACCACCAAAATAGTGATACCTATGTCTTGATATGTTTACACAGGTAAGACAAATATCACTTGTTTAGCTTCACTGCAGGTTAAACAAATGAAATTTGAATGGCCTTCAATACATTTTTCTAATAATGGCATCATACAAATGTAATTGATGGATAAAAATAATTTAAATAAATGGGACTACTAGGCCTCAATTTCACCAACAAAAGTCTTAAGTTAAGTCTCCACTTAAGACATACATCTGACTGTTAAATTTAAAGTGACACTTAAATTTCAGTCAATCAGATAACTGGATTCTAAACTTCAATTTAAATCTCAATGTAAGGTATGTTGGTGAAATTCAGGTCTGACCTAATAAAATGCAATGTCAGCACCACATGGTAGTTGTAAGTACTATTGGTTTTATGATTTGAAAGTGACCAATAAAATGCAATGTCAGCACCACATGGTAGTTGTAAGTACTATTGGTTTTATGGTTTGAAAGTGACTAATAAAATGCAATGTCAGCACCACATGGTAGTTGTAAGTACTATTGGTTTTATGATTTGAAAGTTACTCTTGAGAAAGTAACCATTGCTCAGCACGGTATTCCTAGTAAAAATTACTTGAGGTAGCTGCTTGTAATCAGTGTGTGTGTGTGTGTGTGTGTGAGAGAGAGAGGGAGAGAGAGAGAGAGAAAGAGATAGAGAGAACACCTGAACTGACAGAATACCTGGAACCATGAGTGCACAGTCAAGGAAACAAGATATTAAAACAATCACAAGATAAATTTCACTACAAAACCACCTCAGCATTATATTTGTGATGATACCACCAACACTACAAGTATTAAACCAACCAAAGTCACAACTGTATACCCTACTTTCATGTTGCTACATTGAGATTTAATACAAACTGATATATCAGTTCAAAAAAATTGAGAATAATAGAATTCTGTATTCATAGGATGAATATTGACATCACTAATTTGAAATAATACCAATAGTGGTTAACCAATTTTGAAATCACATACTTTCTGACCAGCACAGTCATAATGCATGAGTACGGTCTGAACATTGTATCAATATTGTGCAAAAAAATTTCATTAAAATGGATACAAACAACTTCAATAATATTTGTTTCCACCATAAAAAGACACATAAAATCTCAATTTGACAACATGCAAATTAAAGAATGGAAAATATTTGATTCTAATCACACTATTTGAACGTACCTGCCATAATTTTTCTTATTTTCTTTCTTTCCATTCCCAGCCTCACTTTGATTGTGAGAAGCTGGTGGGCTTTTACTGCAGGATTACATCATGACATTTTATTATGAGACTTCAAAAACTTGTGACAATTCATATCTCTTTTTACAAACAAGTGAAATAATAGCACTTCAATAACTATATATTAAAAGGCTGAGCTTCAAAACCAATCAGACTAGAGGCTAGAGGACATATGTTCACACGAGCTATGATTGGTCAAGTAGGTGCAACTTAATTTTAATACCTAACCATATCAAACAAGATCCAAACATCTATATTTTTCATTTCATGGTTCACCAAGTTGCAGGCTAGTTAACCTCCCTCAACAGGAAACTGACACTAATAAATAATCAAACAGGTATCGAGCTTCATCTGTCAATAACTGAAGTCAACCAGCCAATCAAATCCTAATAAGAAGCAATTAAATCTAAAATATGCTTGACATTAGTCACTGTTAGTATTTTTCTGCAATAATTTTGTTTATCTGGTAATATTTGAGTAATAAACAAGACATGCCTTAAATACATAGACTGGTTATCATTTTCTATTCTTAAATTTATCACTTTTAGATGCTTGAGCATAATAAAACAGCATTTGATAGTCTCCATGAAGTTTACATTGACCACCATTTTTGCTGTGACACACGCTGGTTCTTTCATTCTCATTTACTAAATAATAAAATTTAAAACTTGGTTTCTGTCGGTCAACATGTATGGAACCAGCATTAGAAGAATTACACTGCAAAAATAGCGACTGATTGCCACTGTAAAACCCCATAGAAATTATTGGATGCTGTTTTAGGAGCTCTAAAATTTTGCTTCTACAAGCTTTTACTTTGCAAATAGAAAATGGTAACTTATATGAATGATGTATGTCTTGTTTATTACTCAAACATTACCATATTAATGAAATTACCATGGAAAAATACCATTATTGGCTAATCCCAAGCATACTATAGACTGAAATGAATCCAAGACCTGCTCCCTTGTATATTTTTATCTCAGCCTTTAAAACACAGCTAGAAATCTGAAGCAAATCAGAATGTTTCCACACTTTTCTTAGTTACTAATTGCATCCCACCATCCATCTCCCTAGCCACTGGGGGATGGCTGGGTGGTGGGAGTGGGGGATGACTGGGTGGTGGGAGTGGGGGATGACTGGGTGGTGGGAGTGGGGGATGACTGGGTGGTGGGAGTGGGGGATGACTGGGTGGTGGGAGTGGGGGATGGCTGGGTGGTGGGAGTGGGGGATGACTGAGTGGTGGGAGTGGGGGATGACTAGGTGGTGGGAGTGGGGGATGACTGGGTGGTGGGATAAAACCAAAGTTTAAGACCATTGTGTACATCTTCAAACACCCTAAACTTCAAGGTTTAAATTCTATATTTTTAATAGTGTAGGAGTTGCATGACATACCTACCTACCTACCTACATGAACAAGGAGTCAAAGAATCAAGGCTGGAAGTTATAAAAATATTATCATGTTCCAACTCAGACTCCACTCCATGTTCTGACGTCTGATTGGCTAATATCCAAAACGCTAATAAACCAATTTAGAATTTAGAGTTTAGTCCGCATTTGCGCATGAGAATATTTTTATAATGTTGGAGCCAGGACAATACACTTAAAGCACTTATGAAACTTAGTAAACTAATCTTTTGAACTTCTGTTTTGAACTTTTACTGAAGATTTGTCCATCCTTCTAAATCTTACTGTGGTACCACTCTTTGTTCTATGTTCAAAGTTTTTATTTTTTCACTACATGTTCAATAGCTATCTTCCAGTGGTACATTGCAAAATTAAAGAAATTCTATCTTTAATCTTGTTTACATAATATTAACAAGGCATACATTGTTCTGAATAAAAAATAAATGAATTTAAAATAAGCATTAATAAAGATTTTAGGTCTTGGATGAAACGTGAGTGCTATCAAATATTTACTGTAATATTTTACTTAAAACAAATCTCTGAAACAAACTTTTCATATATTTACACATTGTGAACAGATATGTCTGCAATGTAGCCTAATACCCAAGACAGGTTCCAAACTGTAATTGCCCTCATGCATTTGATTTTATTTTTCCTGCCATTAATTAAAATTAAATTTTAAAGAAAAATTTGTAAAGCTTAGTATATTAGACCCTGCGCAGGGAACTGGGTGACATGATCATATTCCAGTTTTATTAGCACAGCTCTGAATATTGCAGTTTTATTAGTGCATCATTGTATTAATGGGTATCTTGTATTGTATGTATTAGCAATGTGCTATATGACACATGGATGGGTCTGCTGTATGTGTTCAGATGTACCAAGATTAATTTAAAACCACATGCCACAAGTCTGGCATGTTGTTGTCACATTTGATGTAACAGTGTAAAATCTACACTGTTTTATATCTGGTCAATAAACTGATATTTACCCCCAAGGTTGCACAATAGCTGGATAAGATTTTTTAACTCTCCAGACTAAAATATCCTGAATTTTACACCTAGTTAAATGTCTCTATTTTACCAATTAAGTTGTCTGTAAATTGTTGTCAGTGAAAGCACACACAATAGATGCCTCCTTTATCTTACATCAAATATAAAGTGCCATCCAAGACCCTGATTGTTAAAATAGATCACACTCTTACATCAAATATAAAGTGCCATCCAAGACCCTGATTGTTAAAATAGATCACACTCTTACATCAAATACAAAGTGCCATCCAAGACCCTGACTGTTAAAATAGATCACACTCTTACATCAAATATAAAGTGCCATCCAAGACCCTGATTGTTAAAATAGATCACACTCTTACATCAAATATAAAGTGCCATCCAAGACCCTGATTGTTAAAATAGATCACACTCTTACATCAAATATAAAGTGCCATCCAAGACCCTGATTGTTAAAATAGATCACACTCTTACATCAAATATAAAGTGCCATCCAAGACCCTGATTGTTAAAATAGATCACACTCTTACATCAAATATAAAGTGCCATCCAAGACCCTGATTGTTAAAATAGATCACACTCTTACATCAAATATAAAGTGCCATCCAAGACCCTGATTGTTAAAATAGATTACACTCTTACATCAAATATAAAGTGCCATCCAAGACCCTGATTGTTAAAATAGATCACACTCTTACATCAAATATAAAGTGCCATCCAAGACCCTGATTGTTAAAAATTATGCAGAGTGGTGGCTGAAATCAAGAATAATTTTCTCCATGTAAGTAGGCAATAGATAGGACAAGAAAATACTACCATCAGAGATTAAGATTTTTTTTTACCTGGGACGAGGTTGAAACAAATCTTACCCCCCTTCTGGTTGGATTGTAGTATATAGCATCCTTTCCACACACACACAAGGAAGATTATATTAATCCTATGCCAACTATGTTACCCTACCTGGCCAGAGTGTCGGATCCATCGCTGGGAGGATAGTAGATGATATCTGCATCTGAAGGCTGCTCAAGTTCATCATTGTCTAAATTGTACAACTGAAATGCAACACAATATTTTTACCAATACTGTCACACCTAAAGACCTAAATTGTTACATACCAAAACCCAAGCCTGATTGTAATAGACTGTCTGGGTTTATAGGGTTAACTCTCTGATTGCCATGGAAACAAGAAGCCACATGGAAATTATTAGAAAAACGTACCAGTACTAATATGTAGAATTCAAAGTATTCATATCTGGTAGTAACGGTAGAATAAAAACCATCTGGCAAAAATATATATCTTTTTTTATACTATTTCTTCTTGTCAGTCATGTGATGATATTAAATAAAACATCTATATTTTAGTTCTTCAATTAATTTTACTTCAGCTACTGCTTTCTATGCACTTGGCTGCTGATATGAGTGATTCAGGTGCTTCAATGATGTATGAATGCAAAGATTTAATTTTCTGGTACATCCCTGAAACAACATGAAGGGGCGTCTACATAAGTGCATTACCAGAACATATGCACGAGCTAGACTGCGCATTTATAATCCTGACACATGTGGGTATGTTTATTTATGCATGCAATATTTAAATTAATGACCAGGATGTTTGATTAGTATCATGGCAATAAATTTCATCATCATTTCTCAATTCCCTTGAATAACTGATAAAAGAAGAGGTCCTCAAATGGAATAATGCTCTTCTGGTCAAAATGAATTTTCAGGAATCCACAATAAGTCAGTTTCTTCTGTCCTTTAATTCTTTTTATCTGCTAATCATTGAAATGATTTCAGATATTTAGATAAACTCCAACATACCAAATTTGGTAACAACAATATTTTTTTATATGTTGGAATTAACATGTTCTCAAGATACATGTAAGTGCAGTACAAAATTCTTTGTCATGGCCTTGGACACGGAACCTGATATCATGGATAGAAGATCACAACCTGATATCATGGATAGAAGATCACTGAACTTGTTTCAAACAATGTCAAGATATACTCACATGCTAAGTTTATTTGACTCTATAATTCATTTTTTTTTTTTTTTTTTGGGGGGGGGGGGGGAAACAAGTTATTGAACTGGCATTATTCTAAGTATTCTTTGGATATATCAAACTGGGCTTGGTAAAAATCCCCTCCTACTTGTGTGTGTTATCATACTTACAAGCTGGCACAGCTAAAAACCAGATTCAAGATCTTTCATTTTAAAATCAAATATAAGAGTGCCAACTATCAACTTGCTCAACTAAATACAAAGTCTGGTCAAAATTCATTTGTAAATATACAAGTCACTGTGTTCATAATCTCGGTGAAGATCAAAAATGCAAGCAAGGGTACACTAGGTCTGGTTTTCAAACTCTTTCATGGCAGTGAAGATATGTTGGTGGTCAAAAATGCATCATTTTCATTCAGAACCAATTACATATTGCAAAAAGTATTATAGCAAAAATCCCATGTCAATGCCACCATTTGTTCAAGAGAAGTAGTGACAAGAAGATTTTCGAGATGGCCACTATGATGCCATGTTGGCAGCCAGATCATCACCATATTCATTCAGAAACAGATACATACTAGAGTGCTTAAGTGAAAACACCCTGTTGATACAACCATTCATTCAGGAGAAGTAACCATATACAGATTTTCAAAAGAAGCCATCAAGCCAGCCATTTGGAGGTTGGATCTACAACATTTTAATATTGGAACAACTATAAACTGCAAGAAAAAAAATTAACAAAAAAAATAAATAAACAAAAAAACACCCCCCCCAAACAAAAAAACAGTTAGACCATCTCTTCTAGAGATATAAAAGTAATGAGATTGCTTACTGGGAGGTCATATTGTCATCATTTTCAATGAGGACCAACTACATAGAGTGACAAGTGTTTTAGTGAAAACCCCATGTTGATATGACCATCCATTTAAGAGGAATAGCAATCGAATGTGATAAGATTTTCAAGGTCACTGCCATGGCCATCATGTAGGAGGTCTGATTGGCACCATTGCCATTTAGGACCAACTAGATATTGTAAGATGTCTTTAGTGAAAACCCCATATCTATGCAATCATCCATTCTGGAGAAGCAATAAGATTTTCAAGATGGCTGCCAAGTTGGCCATGTTGGAGGTCTGATCGGCACAATTTTTATTTTGGACCAACTGCATATCATAAGAAGTCTCTAGGTTAAAACCCCATGTTAGTATGACCATCCATTCAGGAGAAACAGCAAGATTTATAAGCTGTGCATCAGCCTTAACCAATAGATCAGTTCCATTTTCATCTAGGACCAACTTCACAACATAAAAAGTCTTTTAGTGAAAACCCCATGTCGATACAACCTTCCATTCCGAAGGAGTAGCAATAACTAGATTCTAAAGATGGCCACCATGGATGCAGGACCATCAAATAAACTCTTCTGGTCTTTGACTAGTAGAGCCAACAGTACCATGAACATCATATTATATGCCCACCCTGTGTTTAATAGTTCTCTATGTAGGAACTAGTAGAGCATGGTTGACCCTGAAGATCATTTACCAATGGGTCTCAATGACCTGGACCTTTGGTCAAGGTACGCAATCTTGAACTAAAGCCACTGTGCAGAATACATTATACAATGACCTTTACCTCTGACCTCTAGAACCCAAAATCAACTGTTTTCTTTATTACCCTAAGTGCAAGTTTACTCAAGGAACTCACTCTAAAATAAGTTATTATGCAAAACCTATTTTTCTTTTCAGCCATAATGATCTTGACCTTTGAACTTTTGGCCCCAAAATTATATAGAACTAAAGTTATTCTGCAAACAACAATTATTCTTTCAATAATATTTACCTTGACCTTTAAATTTTTGACCTCCAAATCAATAGGTTCCCAACTTACACAACATGTAAGTCATCCACAAACTGTGGTCAAGGTACAAGGTCAAGAACAGAAATTTGTGTGCAGAAAGCATTTTTCTTCTTTTCGTTGGTAACCTTGATTTGAGTTTTTGTCCCTGCAATCAATGGCTTCTTCACAACTACAAGTGCAAGATATCCACAAAGTTTAGTTCAAGTCTGTGATGTGGAAATAATATTAGTTTGCAAAAAATACTTTTCTTTCAGTTACAGTTACCCTGACCTTGGACCTCCTGACCCCAAAATTGATAGATTTATTGCTTACCACAAGTGCAAGCTATCAACAAAATTTGTTCTAGGCATGCGATGTAGAATTAAAGTTATTATAGTGAACCATTTTTGCTCTTCAGTCACTGTGACCTTGAATGTTTGACCTTTTGATCCCCAAATCATTATATTTCTAACCCCAAGTGCAAGATATCTACAAAGTTTGGTCCAGGTATGTGATGTAGAACTAATATTATAGTGTGGAAACCATTTTTCACTGATCCTGATTTACCTTTTAACATTGAAATTGAAAGGCTTCTTCCTTACCCCAAGTGCAAGCTATCCATAAAGTTTGGCACAAGTATGTGCTGTAGAACTGAAGTTATCATGCAGCAAAGGAAAAGTTAATAGGCAGACAGGGTCATAGTAAAATTTGCTCTGCCAACAAATTAGAGAGGTCATAAAATATGAGTCCCTCAAAGGGACTGATGCTCTTCTGACCAAAAAGAATTTCCAAAAGTCCAAGATAAGGCCATTTCTTCTTTTTAACTTCAGAGTATATAAGTCATCTTTGAGAGTCTTGAGAAAATCCAACATACCAAATCTGGTAACAAAGCCAAAAGAATTAAAAACATAAGAAATAAGTTTTGTCACCAAATTTGGTATGTGTACAGCAATAATAAAATTGTACCATACTGGATTTCGGAGGGGCACCATTTTTATTTAGGAACACCAAGATATCATAAGATGTCTTTAAGCAAAAACCCCATCTGTTCAGGAGAAGTAACAATGAGTAACAATGACAAGATTTTCAAGATGGCTGCTGTGGAAAACATACTGGATGTCCAGGTGGCACCATTTTCAAATAGGACCTATTAGACCTTGGGATGGATGTGTTTTTAAAGTTTCATGGCAATCCTCCTAGTAGTTTAGGAGGAGTAGAGAGAACAAACTTGTACTAACAGACACCATACGCCCAACAACGAACGGACAAAGGATGAAAGGTCATCACATAAGCTCTTCAGTTCTATGACCAACAGAGCTAAAACTATGGAGAGGTAAAGTTTTAATATTTTGTGCTTAAAACAGCTACATTTAAAAGAAAACACATTATAAGGCATTGGGGATATATTCAGATCAAGTCCTGCCTAAAAGTTACCAAGGAAGAATTATAAATGAGATATAAAGGCAAGTTCTGAGAAACTCAAAAATATATTTACATTATTTACACAAGTTGCAAGGTGTATAAACTTAATAGTCACATTAATTTCAAATTTATTCTGCAAGAAAAATTTATTTACAAATTTTAAGACAAATGAAAAAGAGGCCTATGTAGGCCTGATATTGGTTATCTAGCATACACTGGTCTAAAAGACAAATTTAGTAATAAGGTAGGTACATTGGACTGAAAGACACCTATGTCAGGAGAATTTCCAGCTATCTGGTAGAAAGAAGTGGTATTTGACATAATGTTTAACCATGTTTTTACTTTGAGCAAATTTAGCTGTATTACATGATGTGTTGGCATCATTTGTATGAATGTGAAAGGTGTTGAAACTAGGATTTGACCTATTACAGTTGGTCTGATATGGTAAGGCAGTTTTGGAGGCAAAGTCATTCTATGATAGATTTTTTATATATTAGTAACAACAGCCATACTTGGAGGGAGATAAGTATCATCGCCGGTTTTCCATGTGGCTGCTATGGAAGCCACACAATTGCAAGGTGAGCCACCATTGAAAAAAACTTTGATAAAGCATGTCCTAAGAAACACTCCAACCAAGTTTGATCAAAACTGATTCAGCTGTTCTAGAGAAGAAGTTGAAAATATATTTTCCACCTGGTTACTAAGGAAACCATACCATTGCTGGGGGAGTAGATCCAGACAAAAATTTGAAAGCACATGTCCTAGCAAATATTTCTACCAAGTTTGACCAAATTTAGCTCAGCCATTTAGGAGATGTTGAAAACAGGTTTTGTATATGGTTGCTATGGAAGCGACACCATTGCTATGGGAGCTACCGTGGACACAATTTTGATAAAGCATCTCTTAAGAAACATTCCAATAATGTTTGATCGAAATGGACTCAGCTGTGAGAGAAATCAAAAAAGAGGTTTCCAACCAGTTGCTAAGGAGCAACACTGTTGCTAGGAGAGTCACCATGGACAAAATTTAGATAGAGCATGTGCTAAGAAACATTCCTACCAAGTCTGATCAAAATAGTCTCAGCTGTTCTGAAGAAAATCTAGAAAACAGATTTTCCATTTTGGTTGCTACTGAACCGACATCAAACACAATTTTGGCAGAGGAACATTCCTACTAAGTTTTATTAAAACTGGCCTCGCAGTTGTTTAAAAGAAGTAGTAAAATCATAGGAATTTTGACACATGGTTTGTACAGCCACTGAGAGATGTTTTCAAGGACTTCCACAAGTTTTCAAGGAGTATTGTTTTTTAATGGAAATGAAATTTCTCCAGATATTACTTTGTTTATCACTGCATAACTGGATATAAAACTAAAATCAAACTAATAAGAGCACCGTGAATGGCACATTATATTCCTGGCTTAAAAGTACTCTATATAGATAACTTAAATTTTTGCACAGAAACCATTTTTCTTCTTTCAGTCACAGTGATCTTAACCATTGACCTCAAAATTAATAGGCTTCTTCCTAAGCGCAAGTGCAAACCTTTCACAAAGTTTGGTCCAAGTTGTTTATGTAAAATGAATGTTATTGTGCAGAAACCATTTTTCTTCTTTCAGTTACTTTGACCTTAACCTTTGACCTCAAAATCAAAAGGTTTCTTCCTTACCCCAAGTACAAGTCATCCACAATTTTTCCTCCAGGTAAGTGATGTAGAAGTAATGTTACTGTGTGGAAACCATTTTTATTCTTTCACCCTGTGATCTTGACCTTTGACCTTTTGATCCTGAAATCAATAGGGTTCTTCCTTACAACAAGTGCAAACTACCCACAATGTTTGGTGGAGAACCGAAGCTAATGTATTAAAGCCATTTTTCTTCTTTAAATCAGATGGTCCTTGAACCATGACCTTTTGGCCTAGAAATTGCTAGGATACTTCCATACCCCAAGTGCAAGACATAAAGAAAGTTTGATAATTGTACATGGTGAAGAAATGGAGTTATTGTGCGGAAATCATTTTTCTTCTTTCAGACAAAGCAACCTTGATCTTTTGAGCTTTTGACCCTGAAAGCGATTTGGTTCTTTCTTACACCAAGTGCAAGCCATCCACAAAGTTTGGTAACTGCAGATGGTGAAGAACTCAAATTATTGTGTGGAAATGAAACTGGTAACAGACAGCTGGACAGACAGATGGAGAACATCATAATACATTCCACCTTATGGCTGCCACATAAAAAACAAAGCATATGACTAATTAGCAAAGGGATGCTACTCCATCTGGTAACTTTCTGTGTCATGTGTCACTTAATGAACTCAATTTTATTCCATTTTATTTATTTATTATTTTTAGAATATATTTAAACAACAAAAATTCTGAATTTAAAAAGTTGTATATTTTTTCTCAGTTTTCACATTTTGTATTCTCTCTGATAAATTCAAGGAGTTTTTCAACACATTCAAGGACTTTTCAAGGATAAAGCCAACTGTTTCAAAACTCAAGGAGTTTTCAAGGCAACCCCTCAAATTCAAGGATTTTTGAAGGTTATATGAACCATGTAACAGATGCTGGATGATGCACACAGGGCCATACCATTACCTCAATTGCCTTATGGCCAGGTGCTGGATGATGCACACAGGGCAATACCAATAGCTCAATTGCCTTATGGCCAGGTGAGCTAAACAAAAGCCTCCTGAAGGGACTTGTGCTTTTCTCAGAATCCAAGATTATATCCTCTTTTCTTTTTAACTGCTGAGTGTTGAAACCATCTCTAATATCCTTGGGCTATAACAAGATTTTCAAACTGACTGCTGAGTGTTGAAACCATCTCTAATATCCTTGGGCTATAACAAGATTTTCAAATTGACTGCTTTGGCATCATATTCACAGTACGATTTGAACCATTTGCATTTAGGAACAACAAAACATCATTAGAAGTCTTTTGATGAAAACCTCATGTCAGTGTGACCATCCATTCAGGAGAAGTAGTGATAATAAGATTTTCATCATGTCCATGTGGCAGATATATTGGATGTAAGATCGGCATTATTTTCATTAGGACCAACTAGGCTACATAAGAAGTCTTTTGGTGAATATGATTTTCCATTCAGGAGAAAGTAATGATAACAAGGTTTTCAAGATGGCCACCTTGGTGGCTATATTAAATGTAAGATCAGCATAATTTTCATTTGGATCCAATAGACACAATAATAAGTCTTCTTGCGAAAACCCCATGTCAATATAACTTTCTGTTTAGGAAGAGTAACCATATCAAGTTTTCAAGCTGGATGCCATGACAGCCATAATGGATGTCATATTGGCACCATTTTTATTTTGGAACAAATAGATATCATAATAAGGATGACAATAACAAGATTTTCAAGATGGCTGCCATGGTTGCCATATTGGATGTCAGATCAGCAATATTTTTCTTTAGGACCAACTAAACATCACAATAAGTCTTTTAGTGGAAACCCTAAGTTGATATGACCATTTATTCAGGAGGAGTAGTGATAACAAGATTTTCAAGATGGCCTCTGTGATGCCCATATTGGATGTTTGAGCGGCACTATTTTCATTTAGGACCAACTAGACCCTGGCATGAATGTGTGTGTAAAATTTCATGGCAATCCTCCATAAACTTTAGAAGAAGCAGCAACAACAAACTTGTGCTAATGGACAGATAAATGATGTCCTTCCAATGACAGACAACAGGCCATCCCATAAACTCTTCTGGTCTATGACCAGTAGAGCTAAAATCAACAAAGAAGCAATAAAGAGGTATATGAGAGAAAAATATCTGCTATACTCACGTCATCCCACACATTACTATCTCTATTTGTTTTCTCTTTCTTATGGGATGTTGGAAAAAAGTCATCATCATCATCATCATTTGTCTCATCATCAACGATAATTGGAATGTTCTGCAAGACAAATTGTAAGACTTTTGATGCTTGTTCCATATTATAGTTTTTCATACGAACATTACAGGAACACAACTTTAAAAAAAAAAAATATTGCTTATATTATTTAACTTCCATCCTGAAATGCTCTTAGTACATGGCCAGAATGTCAGGGAATCACTCTGCACAGAGGTAAAAAGCAAATACATGTACAATGGCTGGCTGCGCAACTCCACATTTACATGATTTTCTTATATTCAGCTTGTTATCACTGTTAACCTTGTAAAAGAACAAGCTTGTTATCACTGTTAACCTTGTAAAAGAACAAGCTTGTTATCACTGTTAACCTTGTAAAAGAACAAGCTTGTTATCACTGTTAACCTTGTAAAAGAACAAGGGTTCCATGGAATATTTCACCTTTTTTGACTTTAGCCTAACACCTTTCTGTTGGTTAATACAAATGAATTCCCCTTTTCATGCAAACTGCATATATATTTTTTAGGGGGGGACTATGAACAGTTATAATCCAGGGGAAAGTCCCCTGGTGGTGGTGAGAGACCCAGGGGTCAATGCTGGTTTCATAAATGACTTTGCATTTTTATGCTAAGAAAGTGTATATCTGGTTATACAGTGAGGATCTCAATGATTTCCATGCTATTACTTATGGGGCAAATCCCTGGGTGGGGGAGGACGTAAAGACAGACCCAGAAACCTATGCTGACTGCATACATTAATTCCTCTTGTAATTTGAAGGAAGTGTAAATATACTTTATGGGTGGATCTTTAAACAGTTTCTAAGTTATGACCCAGGGGTCAGTCTCCCAGGCATCAATGCTGTTTAATTTCAGTCAAATTCATGATTGTCAAGTTAGCTTCTGTTGACTTGTGGATGAGTAACAACAAAAGTACATGTATTTTTTTGTCTACCATTTTCAATGACAAATGTCAAAAAGGAAAAAGAACGTCTCTACCCCGAATCTGAAGTTTAAGAGGGAGATCTTAAACAATTTTGCATTTTTCCTCCAGAAACAAAACTGTCTAGGATGTATGCACAGATAGATGGATGGAAAAAAAATATTGAAACTGATATTTTCTCAATAGCAACAGACACATCTAGATTACTAGTTGATTATATATATATATATATATATATATATATATATATATATATATATATATATATATATATATATATATATATATATATATATATATATATATATGTATGCCAAGTGTCATAGGGATTTACTGAAGAGCATTGGAGTTTTGCTCCAAAAAGAAAAGTATGAATGATGGATGGATGGACAGGCCAATAGACAAAGATATAAAAAAAATGAAAACTGAAGATTCCAAACAGCAAAAGTCACATCTAGACCACTAGTCTAATATAAGGATAATGTTTTATAACAATATCTTCAACGATTTTGTAATTCTCTTCTGGAAATGTGATGTACATGCAAAGACAGGCATATCTCAACACTTCAGACATCTTCTTCTTTGTTGTCTTATATGGCAAACAATATACATTACCCTCTCTGCAAAACCTGCAGCAATGAGAGATCAGAATGTGCATTTGGACCCGGATTATACACGAGTTCATACGGTAGTTTCAAAATAATCCTTTAAGCAGGATGGAAGAAGCCATGACAAGCTGCATTCTCAAACTACTCCATTTTTGTATCATTTTTAATAAATATCCCCAAAAATTGGCCACAGGAAAAAGAATACAATTTTATTTTGTATCTACATAAATCACATATCTAACCTACATTGTCGAAGAAGAATCAATGACAAACTGAATTCCACAAATAGCCCTTTTCTGTACAATTTTTTAAAAAGAAATGTCTCTAAAAAAAAGCAAGAGGAAAAAAAACCAACCTTATTGTGCATCTGTGCCAACCACACACCTAACCTACAAAGTTGCAACAAAATCCTTCAAGCAGTTTGGAAGAAGAAGCAAAGATAAGCTTTGTCAAAGATGGACAGACAGATGGATGAACATAGGGACAGACTGTCAAATGGGTGGAATTACAATATCCCAGCTTTCAGATGAAGTGCAGGGATAATAAAATTCTTCGAGCTCTTTAGAAGGGGAAGCAATGATAAGTTCAAATCTCAAAATTCCCCCATTTTTTGACCATTTGTCAAATTTCCCCCAAAAATGCTCCAATGGAAAAAAAGAAAACTTTATTTCAGTAAAACTTCAACTACATATCTTGCCAACAAAATTTTACTATGCTTGAGGAGAAGCAATGATGAACTCAATTCCCAAAATAACCCCTTTCACTGATAATTTGTGAACAATATTTCTAAAATATAGGACAGAGGAAAAAAGTAAAAGCTTATTGTACATCTATACCAACCATATACCTAACCTACAAAATTTCAATAAAATCCTCCAACCAGTGTATGAGGTGAAGTGATGAGGTACATAATTTCCAAAATATCCCATATTTTGGAAAATTTTTCAAGAAATTTTTCCCAAAATGGACAACAGTAAAAAAAATAAAACCTTACTGCACATCTGCACCAACCACATATCAAGCCTACAAAGTTTCTGGAGTAGTGACAACAAGATTTTCGAGCTGGCCACTATTAAAAATAAAAAGTTTTTTAAAAATCTTGGTATGACCTTCCATTAAAAAGTAATTAGATGAGATTTTTCACATTAGGAGAGGTCACATTGGTATAATTTTCATTTAGGACCAACAACATAAAGTAAGAAGTGATTAAATAAAAGCCAGATGTCAGTTTGATCTTACCTTCAAAAGGAGTACTAATAATAATCTGTATTTATTTGGAAGGCAACTCATTTATAATATAATATTCTCCTGAGGACCTCAGGATGAACAAACTTGTAAATACAACAAAATATATACAAGTATTCTTAAATACATTAGGTATAAAAACCACATGGTGTGTATGATATGCATTAGCTGCATATATATGCAGTAACAGAATAATTGGACTGCATGCAATTCAATATTTACAATGAAAACTGCCTTTATGAGTGGTATTTGGTTATCACACAGTCTGGTGATCACACAGTTTTGTTTTGAATGCATTTAGATTTGTTTCTGTTCTAATGTTTTTGGGAAGATCATTCCACTAGACATCAAAACAATTCTTTTAGTGAGAACCCTATGTCAACACGACCATATATTTAGGAGTAGCGGTAACAAAATTTCCCATATGCCATATTGGATGTCAGATCAACACCATTTCATTTAGGACCAACTAGACATGAGAAAAATCTTTTAGTGAAAACCCTATGCTGATATGACCATCCATTCAGGATTAGTGGTAATAACAAGATTTTCAATCTCAACCTTGCTGGTCTTAATGCATGTCCAAGGGTCACCATTTCCATTTTGGACCACAATATTTATGGAATATTTTAAACTTAAAAAAATTAGATTTTAAATATTAGAGAATCACATATAATACTTTTGTTAACACTTTCTAGAGTGACCTTTAGTATGATCAATGCAGAGCTGAATAATAAACAATTTGGTTATTCTTTTACTGTTCAGTGTAATGTCTGTTTATATGGTTAATCTGGTACTGTTCCGTGTAATGTCTGTTTATTTGGTTATTCACTGTTCAGTGTAATCTCTGTTTATTTGGATATTCTTGTACTGTTCAGTGTAATGTGTTCAGTGTTATTTGGTTATCCTTGTACAGTTCAGTGTAATGTCTGTTTTTTAGTTATCTTTGTTCTGTTCTGTGTAATGTCTGTTTTTTTTTGGTTATCCTTGTTCAGTGTAGTGTTATGTATAATGTTTATATAATATTATATATATTTTAGGAAATTATAAATGTTTCTTCACTTTAATATTTGCTTAAATCTTAATGTTATCAGGAAAAACATGTTTAACTAGTGTCCTTGAATTAGGTTGTTTTGATCAATATGTTTTCTCAATTTGAAGGTCAAGGTTGAATTTTGTTTACAGTTAGAATTCCATTAAGATGACACACATTCTAGAACATTCTGTCATGTGACCAATCTAGAACATTCTGTCATGTGACCAATCTTTATATATATCATGTTTGGTGGACATTTTTTCAGTTCGACATTACCATCAGTCTTGTAAAGAGCTATTACAGTTGTGAAAATTCATTCCAAATTCTAAGAGAGGAATTATTTTAAATATTCATTGGATTATAACAGTGCTCATAAACTTTTGGATTTTGGATTTTTAATTGACAATTTTGGAATTTATGTGAACTTATTCAGAGATTTTGGAATACTTCATTTTGACTTAAGCACATCAAGATTACTAGTACATCAGGACTTTGGAGACCATTAGTACATCATAACATTCAAGGACACAGCCGTGAATTCAGAACATTCTATATTTAGGACTTGTGATTAGAACAATCATTCTTATTGGATTATTAGGATTTCAAAACACATTACTGTAAGTGACTTTTTGATTTTTTTCATTTTAATTATCTAGTAATAAATTGCTTGTTGATTTTTACTTGATTTGTTGGTTTCACTTTCTTTCTGTTACATTTTTCTTGGACCATAGAGTCGTAACAGAAATTGGGGGTTCGTCTTCTGGGATCTGAATTTCTTTAAAGCATATTAGAGATATTAAATTTATCTTTGAAATTCATATTGATTTTGTCTTGGAATTTTTTTTTGTCTTTGGCAAAGATTTTTAATAGAGAAATTTTTTTGTGTGTGAAACCAACAAGCATTTACAATGGCATCTAATGTTCAGAATTTCATTTCAAAACCTACCCAGGCGGGGTTAGAGTGCATGAGAAAGGATGAGTTGCTCGAGCTTGCCAGAAAATACAGTCTATCTGAGGCAAAAGTATCATTGACAAAACAGGAGATAAAGATTATTTTGATTCAGTATTTAGTAGGAAAGGGAATTTTTGATAGCAGTGCTTTAAGTTTGAAGAGAAAGCCTGTATCTGGTTCTGACAGGAAATTAAGGGAATTAGAGTTAAAGAACCAGATTGATTTAGAATTGGCAAAGCTTCAGATTCAGAGAGAGAGAGAGAGAAGGAAGAGAGGCAGATCCAAATGCAGAAAGAAGAGAGGCAGATCCAAATGCAGAAAGAAGAGAGGCAGATGGAGAGAGAAAAAGAAGAGAGGCAGTTGGAGAGAGAGAAAGAAGAGAGACAAATGCAGATACAGATGGAGAGAGAGAAAGAAGAGAGGCAAATGCAGATGGAGAGAGAGAGAGAGAAAGAAGATAGACAAATACAAATGCAGATGCAGATGCAAAGAGAAGAAAGGGAAATGCAATTTAAGTTAAGAGAATTAGAACTGGCAAACAGAGCACATTCCACTCCTTTAAATACAAGTTCAGGTTTTGATGTTACTAGATATATTAGGTTAGTACCCCCTTTTCAGGAAAAAGAAGTAGATAAATACTTTCTTCATTTCGAGAAAATAGCTGAAAACTTGAAATGGCCCAGAGAGCATTGGACTTTGTTATTACAGAGTGTACTTATTGGCAAAGCTCGTGAAGTCTACACTTCACTGTCAGTACAACAAAGCACTGATTATGATGTGGTTAAGGAGTACATCTTGTAAGCTTATGAGTTGGTACCAGAGGCATATCGACAAAGGTTTAGGAATTGTAGAAAAGAAACTGGACAAACTCATGTCGAATTTGCAAGGGATAAAGAACAACTATTTGATAGGTGGTGCTCAGCCAAGAAAGTTGATCAAGCTTATGATAACCTCAGACAGCTCGTATTAATTGAAGAGTTCAAGAGGTGCATCCATAGTGATGTTAAAACCTATCTTGACGAGCGGAATGTGGAAACTTTGGAAAATGCTGCTCGTATGGCTGATGATTATTCCTTGACTCACAAAATTTCATTTGGCAATAAGTCATCCTCTCAGCAGTTTTCTGGTAAAAAACCATTTCAATCTCATTCGAGTACTTCCAAATTTCACAACAGCACAACTGTTAGGAATCAAACATCTGATAAGACTGATCAGAAATCCTTATCTCTTCCTACGTGCACTTATTGTAAAAAGAAAGGGCACGTTATTTCTGATTGCTTCAAGTTGAAAAATAAGCAACAGAGTAAAGACAGAGCTTTTCCAAATGCTCTTATTTCTACGAGGTCAAGGTCACGGTCTTGTATTGAAAACAATACATTTGTTGGGTCAAACAAACCCCAGTCTGATTCTATTTTAGAGGCTTATGAACCATTCATGTCAGAAGGTTCTATATCACTTATTGGTGATTCTGCCAAACCTATCCAAATTAAAATATTAAGGGACACTGGAGCTTCTCAGAGTCTTTTATTATCAGGTACTTTGCCTTTGTCTGAGGAGTCTTCTTCAAGTGAAAGTGTTCTTGTTCAGGGAGTAGAGTGCGGCTTTGTAAATGTTCCTCTCCATTGTGTAAATTTGGCATCAGACTTAGTTTCTGGACCTGTGACTGTTGGGGCAGTGACTTCTTTACCCATAGAGGGTGTTCATTTATTACTAGGCAATGACCTAGCTGGAGATAAGGTTGTGGTTAATCCACTTGTAACTGACAAGCCTTGTTTGGATCAGAAAGTTGATCCTGTCGAAACTGAAATCCCTGATTTGTACCCTGCTTGTGCAGTTACTAGAGCTATGGCAAAAAGAGCTCTTGAGATTGATGTTGATCAGGATATTATTCCTTTAGCTGACACATGTATTGGTCAGTTTTTTGATGAGGTCACTTTTTCCTCAGGTATTGATCAATCAAATGGTATTGATCACAGTGATCCTCTTTTGGCAACTCATTCTCTTTGTTCTAATCAGGATGACAAACGACAATCCCTTGTCGTTGAACAGGAGCAAGATCCCGAGATATCTTGTTTGTTTCAGAGGGCTATTAGTGAAACTGAAGCCACACAAGTTCCAGTGTGTTACTTTGTGAAAAATGGGGTCCTTATGAGGAAATGGAGACCACCTGATGTACCCGCTGGTGACGAGTGGTCAGTGAGCTATCAAATTGTTGTTCCTAAGTCATATCGACAAGAAATTCTTAATTTAGCCCATGAAACTCCTTTGGCTGGTCATTTAGGAGTCCGTAAGACTTATCACAAGATCTTGAATCATTTTTATTGGCCGAAACTCAAAAGTGATGTTTCTAAATACTGCAGATCTTGTCACACTTGTCAAATGGTAGGAAAACCCAATCAGAAGATACCTAAGGCTCATCTGCAACATATTCCTGCATTTGATGAACCATTTAGTAGAATAATGGTAGACTGTGTTGGTCCTTTACCTAAAACCAAGTCAGGCAACCAATACTTGTTGACCATCATGTGTACATCTACAAGATTTCCAGAGGCAATTCCTCTGAGAAATATAAAAACTAAAACTATTGTGAAAGCTTTGGTGAAGTTTTTTACACTTGTTGGCCTTCCCAAATCTGTGCAGTCGGATCAAGGGTCAAATTTTATGTCTGGAATTTTCCAACAAGTTATGCATGAATTAGGCATCCAACAGTTTAAATCTTCTGCCTATCACCTTGAAAGTCAAGGTGCTTTGGAAAGATTTCATCAAACTTTGAAGAATATGATTCGATCATATTGCTTTGATACAGAAAAGGATTGGGATGAGGGTGTTCATTTGTTCTTGTTTGCTGTTAGGGAATCAGTTCAAGAGTCGTTGGGTTTTAGTCCCTTTGAACTAGTTTTTGGTCATACTGTCCGTGGACCATTGAAATTATTGAAAGAGAAACTTCTTTCAAATGAAGATTCAAAGATTAATCTTCTTGATTATGTCTCTGATACAAGTTGTCAAAGGCCTGTGAAGTAGCAAGAACTAATCTTCACACTACTCAGTCAAAAATGAAATTAAGGTATGACAGAAATACACAGGAAAGGAGTTTTAAACCTGGTGACAAAGTTCTGGCTCTCTTTCCCATACCTCAAAATCCTCTTCAGGCTAAATGTTATGGTCCTTATACCGTTGCAAAGAAAGTAAATGACTTAAATTATATCATTAACACTCCTGGGAGACGGAAACAGAAACAACTTTGTCATATAAATATGTTAAAGGAATATTTCGACCGAGATACCTCAGCTAATTATTTAGTTAATTTAGTTGTACCTGTCCCACACAGTGAAGATATCAACGATGGAGTACGATCAGACTATAGTGACTCTGGTATAACCAACATTCGGAATTCAGAAATATTGAACAACCTAGACCAGAAACTTTCACATCTACAACAACAGGAAAGAAATGAACTAAAACAGCTATTACATGACTATGAGCACTTGTTTCCTGATGTTCCAACACGAACAAATAAAATTTATCATGACGTTGACATTGTAGATTCTGCGCCTGTGAAACAGCATCCTTATAGGATGAATCCTCTCAAACAGAACTATCTGAAGAAAGAAATTCAGTATTTACTGGAGAATGATTTCATAGAAACACGTAAAAGTAACTGGAGTTCACCATGTATTCTTGTTCCCAAGCCAGATAATACATTCCGTATGTGTACTGACTATAGAAAAGTCAACAGTGTCACCAAAACTGATTCATTTCCAATCCATGAATGGACGATTGCATTGATAAAATTGGAAATGCGGAATATGTCACCAAGTTTGACCTTTTAAAAGGATTCTGGCAAATTCCATTGACGGAAAGGGCAAAAGAAATTTCAGCATTTGCAACTCCAGATGGACTTTATCAATATAAAGTCATGCCGTTTGGAATGAAAAATTCGCCTGCAACGTTTCAACGTCTGATGAACATGATAACATTTGGTCTTGATAATTGTGACGCTTATATCGATGACGTCATTATCTACAACAACACCTGGGAAGATCATTTGGAAACCATTCGAAAATTCTTCGATCGACTCAGCGATGCGAATCTGACAATTAATTTGAGCAAAAGTGAGTTTTGCCATGCTTGTGTCAGATTTTTAGGACATATTGTGGGACAAGGTCAAGTTAAACCTATAGAAGCTAAGGTCAAAGCTATCTCTGAATTTCAAGTTCCAATTTGTAAAAAGCAACTGATGCGATTTCTAGGTATGGCTGGATATTATCGGAAATTTTGTTCCAATTTTTCCAAAATTGCTGAACCTTTGACAAGTTTATTGAGTAAGAAAACCAAATTTCATTGGTCTGACAAGTGTCAGGAATCTTTTGACAAGTTAAAGGCCATGCTTAAGAATGCACCAGTTCTTTCTGCACCAAATTTTAGCCAATCATTTAAATTATCTGTTGATGCAAGTGATGTAGGGGTTGGTGGAGTATTGATTCAGGAAGACAAAAGTGGTGTGGATCACCCTGTGTGTTATTTTTCTAAAAAACTAAACAAGCACCAGAAAAATTATTCCACAATTGAGAAGGAATGTTTGGCTTTAATATTGGCTTTACAGCATTTTGAAGTGTATGTCACCTCAGCTCTTTCTCCAATTATTGTGTACAGTGATCACAATCCCCTTACTTTCATCAACAAAATGAAAGATAAAAATCGGAGATTGTTGAGATGGAGTTTGATATTGCAAGAATATAACATTGACATCAAACACATCAGGGGAAAAGACAATGTGATTGCAGATGCACTCTCACGTGCCTAGAAATGTAATATTGCTTGATGTAATTAAGTCCAGTATCATAAAACATGTTCTTATGTAATTTTGGTTATTATAGTATTAGATGTATATTCAAAAGAAAGCTTTATTATATAAATCTTTCTTTTTCTTTATGAGGGGAGGTGTTATGTATGATGTTTATATAATATTATATATATTTTAGGAAATTATAAATGTTTCTTCACTTTAATATTTGCTTAAATCTTAATGTTATCAGGAAAAACATGTTTAACTAGTGTCCTTGAATTAGGTTGTTTTGATCAATATGTTTTCTCAATTTGAAGGTCAAGGTTGAATTTTGTTTACAGTTAGAATTCCATTAAGATGACACACATTCTAGAACATTCTGTCATGTGACCAATCTAGAACATTCTGTCATGTGACCAATCTTTATATATATAATGTTTGGTGGACATTTTTTCAGTTCGACATTACCATCAGTCTTGTAAAGAGCTATTACAGTTGTGAAAATTCATTCCAAATTCTAAGAGAGGAATTATTTTAAATATTCATTGGATTATAACAGTGCTCATAAACTTTTGGATTTTGGATTTTTAATTGACAATTTTGGAATTTATGTGAACTTATTCAGAGATTTTGGAATACTTCATTTTGACTTCAGCACATGAAGATTACTAGTACATCAGGACTTTGGAGACCATTAGCACATCATAACATTCAAGGACACAGCCGTGAATTCGGAACATTCTATATTTAGGACTTGTGATTAGAACAATCATTCTTATTGGATTATTAGGATTTCAAAACACATTACTGTAAGTGACTTTTTGATTTTTTTCATTTTAATTATCTAGTAATAAATTGCTTGTTGATTTTTACTTGATTTGTTGGTTTCACTTTCTTTCTGTTACATTTTTCTTAGACCATAGAGTCGTAACAGTAGCATCTGTTTATCTGGTTATCCTTGTACTGTTCTGTGTAATGGCTGTTTATTTGGTTATCCTTGTACTGTTCTGTGTAATGGCTGTTTTTTAAAATTTATTCTTGAACTGTTCCGTGTAATGTCTATATTTTTATCCTTGTACTGTTCTGTGCAATGTCTGTTTAAGAAGTATAATGATTTGTTGGAAAAATTTGCCAGTAAAGATCTAGACTTGAAGATATTGAAATCTGATTAAAAACTTTGTTACTGAATACTAAGGAGAGTATCATGGAAGTTTAAGCTGAGTACATGTACTTTGCTTTTACAAAGTCTTCCTGTAAATTTTGAAAGCTTTTGATTGGGTATAATTATTATTTATGAGTTTCTTGTTTAAGTCTAATTTTACTTTAAAAGATGTATGAATTGCAGACCTGTCCATGTATTCTCCAAGCTCTGGAACACAAAACTAACACTGAAGCTCAAGACTTCTGTTACGATACTTGGACTACATGTAATGTAAGCTATCAAAGTAAGTATTCACTGTGACCATAGTAAGCCATACATAACAAGTTACTGAATTAAATTATTTTTTTAAAGTAAAAAGCCAAAGTTTAAAGTTGACATAATACAGGCCTTGGTTCACACTGGTATGTAAATGTCACCCTTATTACCACATTTAATCTGAGCAGGTATGATATATGAATTCCTACCTTCCAGCAATCTGATAAATAACATGTTCTATATTTACGTTAAGATTAAAACAGACTTTAAGACTTCAGAATGAGACAAGGGAAAAGGTTTATCTATCATCAGTCACCTTTCTTTATCATCCAAACCTCAAAAGGTATTTTAACTGTTTGATAAAGGATATGGTTGCTATTTGTTTTTAGAAAGAAGAGCTTTTTGGAGATTGCTGAGCTCTGACAAGAGGTGAAGGTCATACAACAGACAGATACTTTCTGATGGAGCAGACTTTTTGGTCCTTGTTAAGAATAATTCCCTATCAATGAACAATACTGTCAATCTTGCTTTACTATACTCCCATGAAATACAATATAATCCATCATGGGGTAATAAATAAAAAAATTTGAGATGAAAGTTTTGCACTCAATCAGACATCTCTCATATCAGAGCAAGTGTTGTAGCAAGGGCACGCCCATGGGGCATTTTTGCAGTTAGTACTGCCTGTGTCCTGTAGTAGTAAGGGCATATTTCCATTTAGAACTGCCTGTGTCCTGTAGTAGTAAGGGCATATTTCCATTTAGAACTGCCAGTGTCCTGTTGTAGCAAGGGCAAGACTATGGGGTATATTTTATATAGAACTGCCAGTGTCCTGTAGTAGTAAGGGCATTTTTCTAGTTAGAACTGCCAGCGTCCTGTTGTAGCAAGGTAAAGACTATGGGGCATTTTTCCATCTTGACCTGCCAGTGTCCTGTTGTAGCAAGGGCAAGACCATGGGGCATTTTTCCATTTAGAACTGCCAGTGTTCTTTTGTAGCAAGGGTAAGTCCATCGGGTATATTTTAGTTAGAACTGCCAGTAGTTTGCTGGACTCAAGATACCATTGCAGTCTATCATTTATCATCTATTCAAATAAAATCCATCAAGGGGTTTAGGAAATATAAGCAAATGAAAAACTTTAAACTAAACCCATTACAAAATGTTGATCCCACTGCTGGAAAAGTGGCTGCTATGTCTCCCCAGTAACCTGGGCATGACAAAAAATCAATATTATATCAGTGAAGCATGAAATATTGGTCAAATTGATAAATTGGAGTTAAAAGTGCAGTACTTAATATAAACTTTACTTTATGAGGGTAATTGAGGTATAATAAGCTATTCTTTATAATGGCCATCCAGGTGAACAAACTATTGTCCATATAAAATGAGTAAACTTATACAAACTGTATCCCCTATCCAAGTGATACACAATAATTAGTTGCAGGGTATAGTTTAGGACATATAAAACTTTACTACACATGATTAAGAAAATATAATCTTTTAATACAAGTCAATTACTGTAATCATGTGTTAACTTACTTGTTCCTTGCAAAGAATTTAAAAACTAACAATTTTCTACAATCAGAAAGCAGGTCTTCACAATGGCTGACAATACGATGACTGTGAACTTGCATACTGAAGTGGATTATGTTCCATGCAAAATGTTGTTGTTAGTTTTAATGCCACTTTTAAGACATTATTGGCTTACTCAAGCCAAAAATGTAGGTCACTAACACATTAGACCCACTATCTGACTATGTCAAGCATATACATTTCACACTATTCAACTGTAAAAAAAACTCTTCTCATGGAAGGAATAAGTTTCATCAAATATAAAATTTGGATTGTTTTCCTCTTCAAATTGTTCTCATTTGGCATTATGTGGAATGGGCTGAATTATGAATGTTTATGATCCTCAATATTGGTGTGAAACTCATTAAATATCCTGAATATCATTTAAAATTTTGTTTTTTCCACCAATGATGGTGATATTTGTAATGCTCTTATTCACTATGAATCCACACATGTGGGAATGGATGGCAATATTGTAATGCTCTTATTCAATATAAATCCACACATGTAGGGCTGGATGGTGGTATTGTGATGCTCATATTCAATATTAATCCACAAATGTAGGACTGAATTTGTATTTGTAAAACACATATCTCTCCACTGCAGTCAGTGTCAACAAAGTTAAACATGTAAACCATGTTATTATTATGACACAGCTTTCTGCTTACATAGGCATGACATATACAGTGGTCCCTCACTGTACAACAAGTGCCTTGGTATACTGATGCTCCCTCTTATAACATGAGAATGATCAGAAATCCCCTCATTTACAACACAAGTCACCTTTAAACAGCATTATAAAGTGGGAACACTGTTCCTATATTTAAGCATTATAAAGTGGGAACACTGCACCTATATTTTTAGCATAAAGTGGCAATACTGTACCTATATTTTAGCATAAAGTGGCAACACTGTACCTATATTTTTGCATAAAGTGGGAACACTGTACCTATATTTAAGCATAAAGTGTGAACACTATATTTTAGCATAAAGTGGCAACACTGTACCTATATTTTGGCATAAAATGGGAAGAATGTACCTATATTTTAGCATAAAGTGGCATCACTGTACCTATATTTTAGCATAAAGTGGCAACACTGTACCTATATTTTAGCATAAAGTGGCAACACTGTATCTATATTTTAGCATAAAGTGGCAACACTGTACCTATATTTTAGCATAAAGTGGTAACACTATCTATATTTTAGCATAAAGTGGCAACACTGTACCTATATTTTAGCATAAAGTGGCAACACTGTACCTATATTTTAGCATAAAGTGGCAACACTGAACCTATATTTTAGCATAAAGTGGCAACACTGTACCTATATGTTAGCATAAAGTGGGAACACTGTACCTATATTTTAGCATAAAGTGGCAACACTGAACCTATATTTTAGCAAAGTTTCAGTTGAATACAGTATCTGATGTAGAAGATATGTGACCATAAAACAATTTTTGGTCTATTCAATGGTATCCATGACCATACAGATAGGGAAGTAGTATATTAAGGGGTCTTATAGTTAGGGTGCACTGTACTAAATATTACTGTAAAGTTTCAGCTGAATACAGCAACTGATGTGGAAGATGAACAAGTTTCAAAAACTTTTCTTTACAATCTTAACATATGCTACCAATGATGTAATTACAGGTAAGACAGAAAACTTTAACACAAAAATCTTAACATATGCTGCCATTGCTGTCATTGCAGGCAAGACAGAAAACTTTAACACAAAAATCTTAACATATGCTGCCATTGCTGTCATTGCAGGCAAGACAGAAAACTTTAACACAAAAATATCAACATATACTGCCAATGCTGCCATTACAGGCAAGACAGACAACTTAAACACAAAAATCTTAACATATGCTGCCATTGCTGTCATTGCAGGCAAGACAGAAAACTTTAACACAAAAATCTTAACATATGCTGCCATTGCTGTCATTGCAGGCAAGACAGAAAACTTTAACACAAAAATATCAACATATACTGCCAATGCTGCCATTACAGGCAAGACAGACAACTTAAACACAAAAATCTTAACATATGCTGCCAATGCTGTCATTGCAGGCAAGACAGAAAACTTTAATACAAAAATCTTAATATATACTGCCAATGCTGTCATTGCAGGCATGACAAAAAACTTTAATACAAAAATCTTAACATATACTGCCAATGTTGTCATTGCAGGCAAGACAGACAACACAATCCTGGCTATATAGTGCTGATGACAAATTAAGTTCTAAATATGTAAAGGTAAATATTGTTGAAATCTAAAGGAAGATAAATGCTCCTTAATAAACATAAATATTTTCTCCTGCAAGATAACAGATAAATGAAAAAGGTGTTAAAATTCTTTAAAAGGTACAAAAAATAAAAACATATAGGTGAAATGGTAAAATCCTTAAAATAACAAGGTCAATTTTTTTTAACATAAATGCCATTTTTTTAGACAGAAGATTGATATTCTCTACAAGAATGTGTTCTACTGTCAGTGGACACTGGCAAGGCATGCACAATGGATGGATGCATGGATGGATGAATATGACCTAACATAATATAGCTCTCCCTCACTATAACGCAGTAGTCACGTTCCATAACCACCGACTGCGTTATGTACTGAGACCATGATATGTACAGAACCACGATATATTGAGACCATGATATGTACAGAACCACGATATATTGAGACCGTGATATGTACAGAACCACGATATATTGAGAATAGCATAATATACCAAACAGTGGTATAGTGGGGACAATCAAAATTTGTTAAATTATGGTGTTTTGAAAAGGAAATGAAGATATATGACTAAGTTTCACCTTGTTTTCTTTCAACCCATATTGTTATACATTGGTGTGATTTTGGTCATGGGGTCCATAGTAGTACTGCGTCATATCTGGAATTGCGTTATAATGAGGTGTGTTATAATGGGGGGAGAGCTGTACATGTATATCTGCAAAAGTGCTGACATAACAACACACAAGCAAAAACATTCATGGCAAATACGGACTGAAACTGTAAATGAACAGTTTGCCCAACTTGAAAAATCCAAACAATAATTGTACTGATCGCTGTTCATATTACATTTTGTTGACATCAGTATTTTAACAAAGCATTCACTTTCCTGAAGGCTGACTTTTCATTTACCATCTATACTCGTCTATAACCCAGGTCCAAATGCAAACAACACAGACCCTGATCTGCCATCGCATAATGTGCCGGCATATCAGGGTCTATGTTGTTTGTTCTACTGATTAGTCCTTACAAACTGCATAGACCCAGATCTGCTGGTGCATTATGTGACAGCAGATCTGTGTCTATGCAGTTTGCAGTTGGTATCGGATTATACGCGAGTATATATGGTACTTCACTTGAGTCAATTACCTTACAATAACATTGATCTTGATCACAGTTCTGCTCTATTAGAAAATGAGACACAATATGTGGTTATCTGAACCTTGGCCAAATCTGGTGAGAAATTTGAAACTTTTCACACTTGTACATGTTGTTTTTTATTTATGTCATTGCAATATGGCATTTTTCTTGCTGTCAAGATATATTCTGACAATAAAATAACATTTTGGTTTCAAAGAATGAACTTCTTAAAAGTCATGAAGTCTATCAAGGCATCATGCTAGGCTGCACAAATGTTGATATTTTCCTGATCTTCCTGAAGTTGTCAAATTGAACAACTATAGATGGAAAGGCATATGTATAAACTGAGCCCAATTTTTAACACAGTAGTTGAATGGATGCAAGAAAACAACCTGTATTCTAATTTAATAAGGGAAATGCCTTACAAAGTTATTTCAAGACATTATTCACTAATTTTATTGGATGATAAATTAATATACCATTCAAATGGCTTCATGCCTTATCTACAAGCATTCCACTTACCTATTCCTAATATAATATGTTTAATGCCACTCATAATTAAGAATGTTGCTTTGTGCTGAGCTGTTAGAATACAATGCACACATTTTGTGCAATTATTTTCAAAGTTTCAAGATATTTTTATTATTTCCAGCAGTATATAACTCCTTGTATTCTCACAATATGAATCCAATATTAAAATGCATAATGTTAGTAAACCAAAATTTAATGGTTTTTATGATACAATAATTTCAGGGAAGAAAACCCACTAACCTTAGGCATGACTTCTGGATGATCTAGCACCATGGTCTCCCGTCGAATGTCTGCCAGCTGTTTACTTAGTTCATCTGCTTCATATGTGAACCGTGGTCGATCTAAAAAATCCAAGATGCGATAATACAGATAATCATTCATCTCCATTATGAATCTGCCTGTTTGTTAAATCCACAGTTATATCTACAGCTGCACACTTGTACCTCTGTGTAATTTCATCAATTCACCAAGACAGTATTTCTTTTCTCACTAATGAGAAAAGTCTGTTTCAGCTATTTTCCAACATGAGAATTCAGTCAATCTCTTTAAAATTCCACATGTAGCATAAAGAAAAACAAGTCTTTCAATGCTATTTCCTCTGGCTACACACAACACTGACTCAAATACTTCAACAAATTTTCTTCCACAGTGAAATATCTCTCATGGTTGTGGCTTTGTATGTGACACATGAAATTAGAAGGATCCCAAATCAACCTTGTCATGGATCAAATTACTGTTTCACATTTCATATGCAACATTTCAAGTCATAAATCCAATTATACGCTTACCTTTACATAGAATTTATAATTCTTTGGTATGTCCTTGAATTTCTTTTATAAGATAATGGATACCCCATGCAAAGTAATCATTCTGTATGTTCAGATCAGTTCCCTTTATCAGATCTATGTGACTGGATTCCATGTTGTTATAATCCATAATCTGTTATTCAAACAGATTCCACGATATTCACAACAACACATTATAATAAATTCACTCTACTTCCCCAACAGTGTGCCTTGACTTTTTAACTTGTGCCAAATAAACATGTGTATTTCGAGCATGTGAGTTAAGTGACCAAATAAAAGATAGCCCTAAAATAGCATTACCAAAGTGTGTGAACTTCAAAAGGTACACACAGTACTATGATCATATCAGCGAATTGGCTTACTGCTATCAATCTATTCAGAAAGATGCCATCTTTCATCCAACCCTTGTCATCAAATGTTTGGAAAACGACTTAGGTATATAATTGCCTTCTTTGCAGAATGATATAACCACCTCACAACCACTAAAAAAATTTTAAAAAATGGGTTCATTTACTTTTTTCAGTGAAAAAAAAGCCCAAAATTTTGTCAAAGATTAATTTTTGCCAATCTGAGTGAATGATATTCAAAATTCCCTACTGCTGTCTTCAAGATTTTGTTGTCTGTCACTTATCAGGTATACATCATGTACTTATTACAAACAGCACACACAAATTCCCATTTGATTACTGATCATCTGTTTCAATGCACAAATATTTCTGACAAACTTGTTATCTGTTTCAACTACAATAAATGATTTAGTCAAGCAAATTTAAACATTTAATCAGAGACATATAATCATTACACATGAAATTATATAATACAAAAGTATCAAGTTCAAATTCTAAGGAATGTTATATCATCTGCATTGAAAACTGTCAGTCCTACAACCACCACTAGAATAATGAATTTGTGAAAACTGCCATATACTTCACAGTGACTGTATACTGAAATGCTGATAGCTCAGAACTTACTGGGAAAGTTGCAGAATGCTTTAATTCTGTATACATTTAATTCAAAGTTACCTACTTAACACATTGTACCCTGGAAATTCTTGTCATTTTCGCCTGAAATGGGGGTAGGAAATGCATTTTTGGGGTTACTTCCGAATGGATCCAAACACATCTGTTTTCAAGAGATTTTCATGTAACCGGATGTTTAGGTGTATAAAAGATGTTTTTGATTGTGTATAAAAGATGTTTTTGATTGTGTATAAAAGATGTTTTTGATTGTGTATAAAAGATATTTTTGACTGTGTATAAAAGATGTTTTTGATTGGCTATAAAAGATGTTTTTGATTGGCTATAAAAGATGTTTTTGATTGTCTATTTTGGCCGTGCATGTGCAGAAGGGTTAAAATTGGACTTCTTTTTTTGTGTTCGTATTGGACCCACGATTTTCGTATTCCTGGCCCCATTTTACTCAAAATCTGAAACTTATCCTACTTTTGCAAAGGTTCATGTGCAGTCCAGACCGGTCTGATTTAGATCTAAGGCCAATAAGTCCCAGACACAAACTCCCATTTCGAAACTGGTAATATTCAGGCTGAAATAAATCAGTTCTCAAAATTAGTTTTTTCTGCTGTATTTTTCACATGAGTAGAAAGTCTACATTATTTGATATCATAATACAATTAGATCTTTTCCCTTTTCGGTAATACCACCAGCTTTGGTGTATCATAACTGATGTTGGCATTACAGAGCTCAGAAGGATGGTACTGCTTCATGATGTGTAAACGTGGCATGCGGGATTAATGAGTTAACAAGTAACAACAGTGACTAAGTTGAGGTTGTGTAAGCAACCATGGCAGTCTGTACAACTGAGTTCATTTTCATTGACAAAAAAAAAACAAAAAAAAAACACAACCTAACCTGACTGGATGGATACACTAGAAGTTAATGGTCTGGTTCCATGATGTATTTATTCTAATGTAAAAGAGTAAATCCTATATTTAGATCTATGTGTAATAGACCTTCAAGAATCAGAGCACTAATATAAAGCTCTGCTTTGTGTATTTATTATAATCAATACTATTTGCTATGGCTTATAGCATATACTGTCCCAATTGTTGATAATAGTATATACTGTCCCAATTGTTGATAATAGTATATACTGTCCCAATTGTTGATAATAGTATATACTGGCCTAATTGTTGATAATCATCATAAAATTTCAGGAGGTTTGATGGAATGTATATCGTAAGTTTACACAGAAAATTAGATCATTTTAGTCTTGTGGTCCAATGTGTTGAAAGTATTTCTTATATCAAAGGCAGTCATTCAATGCATTAAAGTAAATATATGCAAGTCAAGTTATAATTAATCTTTTGCTCCTGCACATCAACAAACTTAAATATGTATTTTATCCTCAGCTGGACAAACAGGAAAAATATCCTCAGCTGTGGAAAAACAGAAAGTTTACTCAAGTTAGCCCTTTGCAAACACTTCACAAGACAGATATAAGAGTTAACTGGTAGCACATAAACATTTTTTTTAAGAAGCAACCTACTTGTGTTGCTGTGCTGTAAAACACTTAACCAAACCAAATCAAACATTTCCTCTTGACCCAGAATAGGATCAAGTAAAATCATCCCACTTTCAGACTTATCATCTTGAATAAGTAGTTGATATTTTTCTCAAGATAAACTGAAAATCTAGAAGTGAAACTTGTGCAATTATTTCAAAGCTGTTGCTATTAGCTCCAACATATTATCAACAAAACAATAATAAATTTTATTCCTTACTATTGAGATTTTATTCATTTGATATGATTTAATTTTGATATTTCAACTGTATATTTTTATTAACTATTTCAGAAAAGTGGCCTGATAATATACAAAGTACTTGCACTAGTATTTCAAAAATACTTTGTCAATACCAAAAAATGTATCATTTGTTTAGTGGTCAGAAGTCTCTATACATGCATTACAATTTACCTAACTCATGCATACCTCTTGAAGGGTGAACCTTAACTCAAGTGCATACCTTGCTAGAGTCCACTGACAGTGGAACACATTCTTGTTGAGTGCATCAACTTCCAACCAGTAAGAGAAATTATTTCAACTCAATTAAGAAATTTTATAGTTATGTACCACCCATAAAAATCTTGGACTTTTTGAGGGAATGTAAAAAAAATTTGACCCTATATTTTATGGATATTATATTTGTTACCTTTCTCTTATATTATATATAATAGTACTTTATAAGGAATTTCTACATCTTGCCTTTTATCTTGTAGTACATGTTTACATTTAGTTGGAAGGGTTTATTTTCCTAAAGATTTTTGCAATTCAATGACCCAAAACAATTGGTGTCCTCTCATGTGACCCTCATTATCCGATATGGCAGAATCAGAATTAGAAAATTAAATGAGATTTATATAAAAATTGAAGTTTGACTTTATTTCTCTGAAGCCATATAAGATAATGAGCAGTTATGTACCCACCCAAAACAGTTACGTACCCACCCAAAACAGTTACGTACCCACCCAAAACAGATACGTACCCACCCAAAACAGTTACGTACCCAACCAAAGCAGTTACGTACCCACCCAAAACAGTTACGTACCCACCCAAAACAGTTACGTACCCACCCAAAACAGTTATGTACCCACCCAAAACAGTTACGTACCCACCCAAAACAGTTACGTACCCACCCGAAACAGATTCCCTCAATTGTTTCCTACATGATTTGTGATCAAGCTATTTCAAACTTTAAAGACTGACACGAAAAAATCTGCATCATTTATCTTTATCTGTACATTTTTAAGCTTAACCATTAAACACTATATATCCAGTATTGTGATGTCCTGTTAAACCCAATACATAGATACATGTAATAGATACATGTAATAGATACATGTAATAGATACATGTAATAGATACATGTAATAGATACATGTAAACTAAACTGTTAGAGGCTGAAGCAACTATTGGCACTGCAAAATAAAAATGTGGTGAAAATGTTACAAATGTTTTGTGCAAACAGTATAGAACCAGACCAGCTTACTCTGTATGTTACAACAAATTTTGATCTATAGTAAACTTTTTACTCTTGGTTTTGGTTTATGGATGATTCAATGCAACTGAAAATCAATCTGTTTGACTGCAACTTTCAAAGTAACAACGTCTTCCTGCCAGACAGATTGTCCTTATTTAGATTACCTTTGGATTCAACAGTCACAATGGAATTAATCAGACAATAAAGTTTCTATAAATAATGCCATGATTAAATACAAAATGTAACAAGTATTGCTTTCTGACATTCGGACATCATTTCACCAAGGTCACTAATATGGGCTTAAAACTGTATAACAGTATAATGGCCAATTTAAGATTGCAAACAAGGATTTAAAAAATTCATCATATGCAATGTTTGTGGTATAAGAAAATCCCACCCATGGGTTCAGAATATGTACCGTACATACTCGTGTATAAATCGGGTCCAAATGCAAACAACATAGACCCTGTTCTGCCATCACATAATGTGCCAGCACATCAGGGTCTATGTTGTTTGTTCTACTGAGAAGTCCTTACAAACTGCATAGACCCAGATCTGCCGGCGCATTATGCAACAGCAGATCTGGGTCTATGCAGTTTGCAGTTGGTATCGGATTATATGCAAGTAAAGACGGTAAGCAATATGCGAGTAAAGACGGTAAGCAAGAATGAGGGTTTGCCAATTTCCTGCTCTCAAATTCTGATTCCAAGGGTGGGATTTTATCGCACACTAACAGGTATGATTATTTTCTCTCCTTTCTCACTAAGGAGGGGTTGAAAAAAGATGGTGAATCATCAGTATGAATGTATCCTTTGAAATACTGAGTATTTTGCTAAAACTTTTTAAATCATTATAAAGCTGAATAAAAAACTGAGTACAAAGAATTTGTTGTAAATATTGATTACTGTTTATAAGCCACATTACTCAGGCAGCAATTTGTCCTTCCAATATTAACAAGCTCTGCCAATCAGATTGAAGATCACCTGATTTGTATGTGTGGATATTTATCGAACTTGTCTGAAATCTTAATCATATTCCAAGTCTGATCAAAATCGGATCAGAAATATGGCCTCCTGAGTGGTAACAACGTTATTCAATCTGATGCAAGATCACCTCATTATTATGCATGGATCTCACTCTTTATCAAACTAGTCAGATTCTAATGATATAAACCCATATTCCAAGTCAGATTTAAATCAGATCTGAAATATGGACTCCAGAGTGGTAACAAGCAATTGTTGATGGATGTTTTTCGTTCGTTGGTTTTAATGGCACTTTTAACGCATTATTGGCTATATCATACCAAGGAAATGGAAGCTAAGTGCCTTTCCGAAGGACACACAGAGGCAGCCAACCCAAGCTGGACTGGACAGGTATTGAACCAGCAACCTTTCAATTGTGAGTCCGATGCTCTGACAACTGAGCTACCGTGGATGGACAGACAATACAAGATAGATGCAGAGCCATACTGTATGCTCACCTGACCTCAAGGCCAGGTGAGCAAAAAACGCAGAAACATTCCAGACTTTCATCATGTTGTAGGCATAATGTCACTGTTAGTGTCAACCATATGGGACAGGCATATCCCACATGTCTTTCCCACATGAGCCAAATTCCTGTCTATATAGGAATGAGAGACAACTGAACTCTATTACTGTAATAAATGGTGATCCATTTTTACCTATTACTTGACTAGAGAGAACATGACATGTATCCAAAAATGATGTAGATCAAGCTAAATTCAATTACTTTCTACTAGAAAGACCTTTGGCCTGCTTGTTAGACTTGAAATTTCCCACCTGATGATGATAGTCCAGTGCCTTGATTATGATGCATTTTAAGCATGTCATGTCATGCTTTTTTAATCTGTTTGAAGTTCCTCTCCTATCCAGGTTCTATTTGATTACCACTTAAACTTCTAAGACAGCTGGCATTTAAATGTTATTGAAATTAAAGATGTTAAATCATGAAAACTACATAGGTGTCTCTGAAGCTCTTCTCCAATTGTGAAACACTTTCATGGAGTCAGATGTAATTGTGTAATGATTTATATCATGCTGGAAACTGGATTGGAAACACTTTCATGGAGTCAGATGTAATTGTGTAATGATTTATATCATGCTGGAAACTGGATTGGAAACACTTTCATGGATTCAGATGTAATTGTGTAATGATTTATATCATGCTGGAAACTGGATTGGAAACACTTTCATGGAGTCAGATGTAATTGTGTAATGATTTATATCATGCTGGAAACTGGATTGGAAACACTTTCATGGATTCAGATGTAATTGTGTAATGATTTATATCATGCTGGAAACTGGATACTAAGACTACCACTATTTATGCAAAATTCTGAAAATTTCACAGTTGATTAATATCCAGGATGGAGACAAAAACAAGTAGTGCAACAAATGTCTATTTTTTTTACCACCCTACTGCCACTGAGCTGTACTATTTCATGTTCTTATCACTAAAGTCATGTATTTCAGTAGGTATTGATATTCGATTAGATAAATAGTACATTGATTTCTTAAGGCAATACACTCTTGAACGGTGATTTGATAACATCTTGAATGAATAGGGTATATATTCTTTCTTGGGTTAAAGGCTATTACTTGAGATGAGATAAGTTCTTAGCCAATTATCAAATTATTCCTGCTTAAATGCTCTCCAATCCAGGTGCGGTTTATAACACTGATTTAGAAATGCAATAGGAATCTCTACACCTTCTCTACTTCAAAACAATTAGCCTCTGCAAATTGTCCTTACAGATGAATATTCGATTTATCCACAAGCAACACAGGAATAGAACAGCATTTCTACACATCCATAATATAATAGGAAAGGTTACCCTACATTTATATTTTGCAACTCCATATACTTAATGGATATGAATCAGAAAAATGAAGAAACAGTGGATCATGCGGAAAAACTGAATAAAAACGAATAAATTGTACAAACCCAGATCTCATACCTGCCATATTTAAAAAGCATGGTGGGTTTTTTCTGACTAAAATGGGTGGAGGGCGTTTGTGGTCCCATGGGGGGAGCTGTCGCTGCATGTAATGCAAGTAATTGACATTTTATCATGAATTATAAGTTAATGTGTAGTTCACAGTTATTTCTAATAGCCTGGTGTGTTTATTTTCACCATAGTTTTACATTAAGAAATATATGAATATGAATAGATTAATTATCTGAATACAAAATTTTTGACATATACTAAGTGAGAAGAAATATCATTGCAAACACACCATTATAGCATTCAAAATTTTTTATTACTATTTTAATCACACGTTGACCTTCTGTTGGTTATATATATATATATATATATATATATATATATATATATATATATATATATATAAATCATTTGGTGAACTGGTGAACAAATGAACAGTCCTTTCAAGTGCACTGGATTCAGCAAGGGATCACGTGTGTCAGGGATTGATTAAGACAAATGCAACAAACTAGCCTAAGCTCTTTTGATTCTCATTGAGTCTTTGTCAAAGGCAAACACAAAACAAAGACAAGACAAACAATAAACACAAAAAAGCATTTAAATTACAAAAGTTTACATGACCATTTCTAATGGAATAAAAGCTTGAAAATGTTTTATGTTTCACTCAGTTGTCAGTTTGTTGCATTTTTGTGTGTGTGTGTGTGTGTGTGTGTGTGTGTGTGTGTATTTTTTACTTTTTTATTGGACTTTTTGGGGAAGACCAAGATCCAAATTTATATATAAATATTATTTCCAGAATTTTTCAGTCATGCTTCTTTTTCCAGGTCAGTGTTCAAACTGTGTTCTTGGCCATAAATAACAAGTGACCCAAGTGGTTTTACATTGCTCACATGGTTGACACGTACCTAAATGCTAAATGCCAAATGCAAGAGCTGCATTAGTAGAGTGCTGTATGTAAAAACAAATATTCAGATCATGTTGATTGGTTATAAAAAAAAAGTTGTTTAAGTTTCTCTACTATCTTGGGCCATGACAGATCAGTATCATTTGTATAAAATTTAAAAGCCTTCAAATTCTATTCAGCAGTTTTTGAGAAGTCATTGCAATGTTTTGTCTGTTCTTGGTAACAACAGCTATAATGGACAACAGATCTGTATCATTTGTACAAACTTAAAAGGCCTTCATATAAAAATGTTTTCTGTCAAATGATCAAATTCTGTTGGGCATTTTTGAGAAAAAGTCATTTGAAGGTATTACTATTTTTAGTAATGGCAGCCATATTTGATGGCAGATCTGTTTCATTTGTATAAATCTGAAAGACCTCTCTGCCAGGATGCTGTTTGCCAAGTTTGTTTAAACTGGAAACTGGTCCATTGGTTTTGGAGAAGTTTAAAATAGTCTATAAAATTGAAAGACACATGCCAGAAAACAAACAACACATGATTCACAATGAATAAAAGGCAATAATATAAGTTCACAAGGCCTTGCAGCCTGGTGAGCTAATAAGCTGTGTCTATTCAAGCACGAGCAATTGCTAACTTTTAAACAAGAGTCCCTCCAAGGGACTGATGCTATACAAGCCAAAAAACAATTTCCAGGTATCCATGATAAGACCAGTTCTTCTTTTTAAGTGCTAAGTGTTGAAAACATCTCTGATATTCTTGAGCAATAAAAAGATTTTCAAGATGGCCACCATGGTGGCCATATCGATATAATATTAGCACCATTTTCATTCAGGACAAACTAGATATCAAAAGATTTCTTTTGGTGAAAACCTCATGTCAATATGATTAACCATTCAGAAAGAGTAGTGATAACAAGATTTATAAGATGACCGACATGGAGGTAATATTGGCTGTAAGATTGGCACCATTTTCATTTATCACCAACTAGACATTATAACAAGTCTTTTGGTGAAAACTCCATGTTGATATGAGCATCCATTCAGGGGTAGTGATAATAAATGTTCATGATGGCTGATGTATAGGTCATACTGAATGTAAGATTGGCACCATTTTCATTTAGGACCAACTAGATATCATAAGAAATCTTTTGTGAAAACCCCATGTCAATATGACCATCCATTCAGGATAACAAGATTTTCAAAGATGGCTGCCATGGTGGCCAGATTGGCACCATTTTCATTTGGGGATAACTAGTCATCATAAAAAGTCTTTTGGTGAAAACCCCATGTTGATATGACTTTTCATTCAGGAAATGTAACCAAAACAATATTTTCAAGATGCCTGCCATGGTGGCCATATTGGACATCAGATCAGCATCATCCTAATTTAGGACCAACTAGATGTCATAAGAAGTCTTTGGTAAAAACCCCATGACAATATGACCATCCATTCAGGAGGAGTAGCAATAAGAAGATTCTCAAAATGGTACCGTGGCCACCACATTGGTTGTAAGATCTGCACCATTTTCATTTTGGGACATCTAGAGATCATAATAAGTCTTTTAGTGAAAACCCCCTGTTGATATGACCATCCATACTGGAGAAGTAGTGATAACAAAATTTTCAAGATGGCCACTGTGGCAGTCTTATTGAAAGTTTGAACAGAACCTTTTTCATTTAGATCCAAACAGACCTTGGCATGAATGAGTGTGTACAGTTTCATGGCAATCCACCAAGTTGTTTAGGAGGAGTAGTGATAACAAACTTGTGCTAACAGACAAATGGACTACATGACCAGCACAGCTAACAACAGCACTGAAAAATCAACCAAATGTGTGAAAATCTTGCATTATATTTTAAAGTCATACCTTTATTTCTTCATTAAATCCCTCCTATATTCTGAAAATTCTGCCCTTTTTTTCAAATGGGGGGGGGGGGGGTAATTTATAAGAATAGACCCTGAATAAGTGTTCTTCAAACTGCTTTCATTGACATAAGAGTTGAACAATTTTTGAAGAAAAAACAAAAAGCTTACTCAGCTGTTGTGTAAATACCAAGTACACGTATGTTTACCAATGCATAATAAACTCATATTTGCCCAGCTATAATAAATATATTTTTTATCAAGAAGGAATCTGGATATGTCTGAAAGACTTCTAGATTTATTTCTGTTTCAGATTACTAAAGATCTGGGCATTTTAAAAATATAACTTGAAGTAATTTCTTATTGAAGTTTTTATCAATGTCATATTTTTTGTAATACCAACACATCCCCTAATAAGCACATACCCCCTCTTTTTTACTGTGGCACAAAATTTGCATACAAATTTCCATTACTAAGCAGACATTTTGATCGCAGCATGCCTTGTGGGTGGGAAGCAGCTGCTAAAATCCACCTAAACATCATGATTTGCTAAGTGCCTACCATCATGCATGACTGGTGTCTTGTTATCACTTAACGTTGTGGGTTAAATCAGGCAGAATTAAACATTTTAATGTATTTGGCCAATGGGCATATTTTGTTTGGTAGCAGCAACCATACTTCAACTCTAAATTTCTTCCTCATTAGGAACAACCTGGGGGGGGGGGCGGGGATTTTATTGAATCGGTTTATATTTTTTCTTTAACCTTAAACTCATTAATTTTTTTTAAAGTAATATAATGGATATAATAGTTTTTTTTGTTTTGCTCCTATAAAATCAGAGCAAGAATATTTTTTCAAGCTATTTAAGAGCTGGACATTTTTGCCCCCCCCCCCCCAATTAAATGGTCGGACCCTTATTTACAGTGATGTAAATAATGCAAGATTTCAAGCTGTTGCATGCACAAGGGGACAATTCTAGTGCAGAAACATGTTCGTGCTATCCCTGTTTGAAATCAAATTTTGGCCTACAGTACAAAAGAGCAGCTGCCCAACTTCTCCTAGCGAAGTTTTTACTGATCTCTGGAAATTTTCAAATGGAATGATTTTGTGGAAAGTTAATCCATTCATGGTCCAGGTTCCTATTCATTACAGTATAACATCTGAGGCACAACTGTCACCACCTTATACTGCAGCATGCGAAATCTCTCCGATTTTGTTCAGTATAGGTTTTTTGTGGGGCTGAATACCACAAATTATTTGGATTTTCATACACTGCAGAGGAGGGGGGTGTGATTCTAAAGAGGGAAATCATAGAAGATTCAGTTTTGCCATACCAATCATTTTACAGATTCAGTTTCTTCATTCTCTGATGAGATTGAAAATGTATATCTATATGTGGATGGTTATGGAGTTATATTATACCTGCTATTGTCAGTTTTTCTATTGGTACATCTGAATGTCTGTCCATCTGTCTGTGTGACTATTTGTCATTCTCTGACAATGCCTGTCATTGCTTCTCCTCCCACATTGCTTGGAGGATTTTAATGAAATTCTCTAGGCAAGATGCATGGTTGATGCAGATACAGAGTAATGTTTCACTTCGTTCCTCTGGCCCAATTTTCAGCTACCCCCCCCCACACACACACACACTTTGCTTCAAGGATTGTATGGAAACTTTGAAGGCAAGATATGTGGTTGTTGTAGATGTGCAATTAGGTTTTACTTTTTTCCTCTAGCCCCTATTTGGGGGAATTTCTTGAAAAACTGTCAGAAGAGGGATATTTTGGGGATTAAGTCTGTCATTGCTTGTCATACAGTAGATAAAGGATCTTACTGAAACTCTTCATACAGTAGATGAAGGATCTTACGGAAACTCTTCATACAGTAGATGAATGATCTTACGGAAACTCTTCATACAGCAGATGAAGGATCTTACGGAAACTCTTCATACAGCAGATGAAGGATCTTATGGAAACTCTTCATACAGCAGATAAAGGATCTTACGGAAACTCTTCATACAGTAGATGAAGGATCTTCAAGAAACTCTTCATACTGTAGAGCAGGGTTCATACATATGTTAGTAAAACGAATTCCAGACCATTTCCAGACTTTTTCCAGACTGGTTTGCGTTTTTTTCCAGACCTCTCTGGCACATGTTTTCGAAGTCTGTGTCACTATAAATGAGCATGTGGCATCCCCATAATATAAAATAGTATCCACCAATCACAAGTGGGTGATAGGTCATGCATCTCGCCAACCGCTCTGAACCAGCGCTGTCCCTAGACCAAATGGCACCCCAGGTGATTAGCATCTTCAGCAAAATAAAACACAGCAACCTGAAATTCCATACTTTTTCCAGACCTTTAGGGCAAAATCTTTATTTTCCATTCTTTTTCCAGGTCTGGAAAAAGCACCTTTTTTTTTAAATACTTTTTCCAGACTTTCCAGACTTGGTATGAACCCTGTAGATGAAGGATCTAACGGAAACTTTTCATACAGTAGATGAAGGATCTTATGGAAACTCTTCATACAGTTGATGAAGGATCTTACGGAAACTCTTCATACAGTAGATGAAGGATCTTACGGAAACTCTTCATACAGTAGATGAAGGATCTTACGGAAACTTTTCATACAGTAGATGAAGGATCTTACTGAAACTTTGAAGGATAGATATCTAGTTTGTGTAGATGTGCAATACAATTTTATTTTCCTCTGGAAAATTTCTTGAAAAATTATCATTTAGAGCGGGTATTTTGAGAATAAAGCTTGTCACTGCTTCTCCTCCCACACTGCTTGAAGAATTTTATTGAAGCTTTTTAGGCTAGATATGCAGTTTGTGTATATGTGTAATAAGGTTTTACTGTTTTCATCTGGTCCAATTTGGGGGGAAATGTCTTGAAAAATTATCAAAAAAGGGGGAATTCTGAGAATTAAGCAAGTCATTGATTCTTATCCCACTCTGCTTGGAAGATTTTATTGAAACTTTGTAGGCTAGATACATATATTTGGTTGGTGTATATATGCAATAAAGTTTTACTTGTTTTCCCTGACCCATTTTTGAGAACATTTCTTGAAAAACTGTTGAAAAAGAGGAATTTTGAGAATGCAGCTTGTTTATTTAGTATTTATACAACCCTATATAATATTATTGCTGGTCATATCAAGATGTGCAGGAAACATTTTGATCTTTCATTGCTCCAAAAGTCTAGATGTTGTTTGCCATACAAGAAAAAAATATTAAGAAGAATATGATTTAAGTGCATGGATTTGCATGCCTATGACTGCATGTACATCTAGTTTTCACAGCTTGTGGCTTCAAAGGTGAGACGGTCCATCCTCGATAGGGGTGAAATGATACACCTCTGCAACATATCAATACGATTCTTGATACACAGCCTACGATATGATACATTACTGATACACATATCAACTTGATGGTCTTTTCATCTTTATAAAGTATGTTAATGGTAGGGTGGTGCCATTTTTTGTGTTGACATATTGGGTGTATTTCCAGTATTAACAAACAGACATAGACTTATCATCTGTTCATATGCCATTCTCATCTTTGACATGATAAAAAAAAAATACTTCAAAACAGACTACCTGCTAGTTGTCAGTGATTTTTATTCAACCTTTTAGGCCATTTCAGGATGCTCCATTTGATCAGATGCAGGACTCATCCTGGTCACCATGCCCTGTTGTTTTGCACTGCATGAATGTTTTTAAAACCTCTTATTACCAATTTCATGTCTTCACTTCAATTTTGAAGGCATTAAGGTGTTATCTTCAGAACAGAAGAAACATTGCAACTTATTCGTGCAAGGAAAATCATATCTAGAACCAGTCAGAGTGTGGGAGCAGATATGACTAATAACCAAATCCGTGACATTGTACTTCCTGCAGGTGCATAACAACTGCTGCGGCCATAGGCACTCATTTCTGTCAGTGAAAAAGGAAATTATTGACAACACCCACTCCCTTTCTACACATTGACAAGGTGGCTATAACTCATGTGGTTTGTAATCTGCCTCCTTGCAGATTCTGTGCTATTCTTTTTTATCCTGTCGGCATGTTCAGTCACTGACAACATATATCAGAGTGCAATGATACATTCCAAACTTGTGCCCCATGTATGATTTACTTACTTTACAGATCATTTAATAGCCACTTGTGCATGAAGTTTCTGTGTTGCTTTGTATCTATTTAGATGGAGTTTGGATGCCAATACTTTCTGTATGTCACGCAGTGAACAAGCTACCATTAGTGCTGATTGGTGGTTATTGTTTTACCCTGAATTTGAACAAACAACAACCACCAATCATAACTGCATGTAAAATATTTCACTGCATGACACACTGGAAGTGTAGCCTTCAAATTCAATCCAAGTAGACAAGATGTGAAGCAACAGATAAACTTCGCATAAAAGTGGTCATTAAATGATCACTAAAGTACTTAAATCATACATGGGGAACAAATCTGGAACACCCTGTATTAATCTGCAGAAGGTGAGTGGGTGTTGTCAATGGTTTATCCTTTTTTACTGACAGAAATGAGTGCATGTGCTTGCTACGGCTGTCTAAGATGAATTCTCAATTTAAAGAATAAAAAGGCAAATGACTAATAATTATTCATGACTGCTGAAGATTAAAGTAACTTGTATAGGAAAAGTATTGTTTTGCATCGATTCTTCACCTCTACCTCTTGTATTGACATGGGTATTGATATGGAAAAAGTATTGATACATCAATATATCAATTAATTGTTTCATCCCTAATCCTCAGCATCAACTGCAGACAAAAATTGACAAGCGTTACCTCAGTATCAGAAACAAATCTATCCTGTATTTCATTAAATGCAACCATATTGGAGTGGGAATGTATCTACAAAGTGGAGAGCTGCCAACATAGTAAAAGGGAGCTAACTCTTCTGGCATGTACATACATATGATGGGGACATTTGTTATTAGATCGTTGGTGTGGACTTATTATGACTGAACTTAAACCTCACAAAATTTACCCAGATAATAATGCTATTAAACTATTAAGTTGAATGTGGTATAATTTTTTCCCCACTCTTTTCTTCCACACACTTTTCAAAATCTCCACAACGACTCAGAGATTTGAAATACAAACTCTTTTCATTATATAATTTGCTTGTCTACTTACAAAAGTTTGCAAGGTTGACGTTCTAAATGCTGATCTTGCAAAAGCTTGTTTAGAACTAATTTTGATGTGGAAATAGCTCTTCGACCTTGTGCTTTCATTGTTACATTATGCTCTAACTATAAATAAAATGTGTCTATTGTCTATGCACCTTCTAATACCAATTTAAAGCAACACTGATTGCTGGTCATTACAAATAAATAAAATATGTCTATTGTCTATGCACCTTCTAATACCAATTTAAAGCAACAATGATTGCTGGTCATTACAAGCTTCATATATACCAAACCTCTGGAAAACCTTGTATATGCCAGACATGCCTAATTGTAATGATATCTGACTGATTGCAAAACACTAGTGTTGGACATTCATAGTGAACGTAAAACTAATTATTTTTTCTTATATTTAACTTCACAACTGTACAGTCAAATAATTTCAAACCCCTTATCTGAAACAACAAGCACAAGATGGCAAATCTTCATATGACACGTATCGGACTGCCTTGAGCATCAGGCATAATTGCATCCTAATCGTGGATTTGCACTTATATCAACAAAGCAGATTAAGGTACACACTGCCACACCTGAGTGATCCCATATATACTGCTATGAATACTGTCAAGCATCAGACAGAATCTTCACTTTAAATTGTAGGCATTGCTATAATAATAAATACCATTGCAACAGGTATGAAACTGCATTAGAGCTTTTGTAAAAGGTACAACATACCGTATATACTTGTATATAACTCAGGTCCAAATGCAAACAACATATACCCTGATCTGCCGTCGCATAATGTGCAGGCAGATCAGGGTCTATGTTGTTTGTTTCACTGATTAGTCCTTACAAACTGCATAGACCCAGATCTACTGGCACATTACGCGATGGCAGATCTGGGTCTATGCAGTTTGCAGTTGGTATCGGATTACACGTGAGTATATATGGTAACTTCTGACTTACGATTATACAGTTCCATGCCCCAACCAGTTTAGAAGATGACCATTTGATTTAATGGGTAAAGAGGGATCCCAATAAACAGTTAAATCATTTTCAAAAATGATGACGATCAACCCTTCCAAATGAATGCAAACATGTGGTGCAACAAGATAAAATATAAAAGGTAAAGATGTTAAAAAATGCAAAAGGTATATAAAATAATAAAGTAAAAAAATACATTATTCTTAAAATATAGTCAAAATTTGTTATATAAACTGCATTCCCTCAAAAAGTCCAAAATTTTCTCTGATGGTACATCATCATAAATTTTCTTAACTGAATCAATATAAAAAAAGAAGAAAAACTTCTGTCTCACTGGTGGAAGTTTATAAACTCAACAACAATGTGTTTCATGGTCAGTGGACACTGGCAAAGAATGCACTCTGGTTGAAGTTCACCCATCAGTAGGTATGCATATATCAGGTATGTATGTCCTATATGCAATTAGCAGAATACCACCTGATTGCTGTGATTTGTTCTACATGTACAATGCCATTCTCCAACGATGAGTTTGATGTTCCAAAGCTAGTATGTGGAGTTTGGACAGTCAGATGGATGATCAATGGACAAATGGTGTGAGGGATGAATGGATGTGATGCATGGGACAGAGGCTAATAACAATACATTTAATGCTATATAAACAAGAGGCCCAATTAGGCATGACATTGCTCACCTTGCTGACATCTACCCAATAGTCAAATACAAGAGCAGTTGACCAAGAAATCTGGGTAAGTATGATGTCTACTGTAACAATTTCTTCAAAAACAGTTGTTTAAAAGTTTCTCCATTTGTTTGGTATTTTCATCCATGCTTTACAACACATCAGCATCATTTGTACAAAACTGAAAGGCCAGGATCCTTTCTGTCAAATCTGATTAAATTCTGGGACAATACTTAAAAAAAGTATTTTAAAGGTTCTTTGATTTTTCTTTAACAGTGGGGATTTATGCCAGGATACTTTCTGTCAAACTTAGTCAAATTCTGTTGCAGTTTTGAAAACACAAGTCATTGAAAGATTTTCTATTTTAGTAACAGTGCACACATTTGATGGTAGATTAGCATCATTTCTAAAATCTTTAAAGGCCAAAATGCAACAATGCTTTCTGTCAAATTCTGTCAAAGGGGTTTTGAAAATAAGTCATTTAAAGGTATTCTTTTTTTTAGTCACAATGCCCTAATTTGATGGCAGAGCAGTATCATTGATAAACAATTAGAAAAGCCTTCACTGTAATACTCCTCATTACACAATTACATGCCAATTTATCTGACCCCAAACAAACACAAATCACTGGACCATGAAAAAATACAGATCAGTGGCCTAATTTTTTTATTGCAAGGTGTAGTATTCTGCATGACAGATCTAAATATCAACTTATGTAACATTAAAAATAATAGTCTGAGAAAATAAAATAAACATAAACCCTAAACTAGAGAAAGTGAGCTTATTGCAAAGGTTAACCCAAATCACTGGTCCATGAAATATAGCTCACAGTGGCCTAATTTTTGCCAACGGCTGTAGTATTCCTTGCGAGGCAAATGCATACCAAGTTGTGCAACTCAATAGGCAATAGTACCTGAGAAAATGATCCAAATGCACAGCTGAACTATAATCACAAGACTTAAAGATGCAGTACTCCACATAGTACATCTGAACATCAACTTACGTGACTTAAAGGTGTAGTACTCCACATGGCACATCTAAACATCAACTTATGTGTAGTACTCCACATGGCATATCTAAACATCAACTTATACGTAGTATTCCACATGGCATATCTAAACATCAACTTATGTGACTCTACAAGTAACTGCCTCAGAAAAGGACTTAACGACATTATCCTGAGTGTCAATGTCAGACAGAAGGATGGACATAACAGACAAACATCAACTTACGTGACTTAAAGGTGTAGTACTCCACATGGCACATCTAAACATCAACTTATGTGTAGTATTCCACATGGCATATCTAAACATCAACTTATGTGTAGTATTCCACATGGCACATCTAAACATCAACTTATGTGTAGTATTCCACATGGCACATCTAAACATCAACTTATGTGTAGTATTCCACATGGCATATCTAAACATCAACTTATGTGTAGTATTCCACATGGCATATCTAAACATCAACTTATGTGACTCTACAAGTAACTGCCTCAGAAAAGGACTTAACGACATTATCCTGAGTGTCAATGTCAGACAGAAGGATGGACATAACAGACAAACATCATCAATCCATAAGCCAGAACAGCTTTGTGATCGAGTCAAAAAGCATGGTGATGACCAGTCTGTTCTATGTCTACAAAGTGCTCATCAGTATTAATGAATGAGGAGGAGACAACTGTCAGAGCTAAATCAGAAATGAAAGGTAAACTTCTATTTTAATAGCAGTAATACATTACTTATTATTATATCATAATCTATTTTCATGGCTTTAGTCCCCAGTCCAAGGTGAAAATTCCATCCTCCAATTAGTAATTGGAGGTCTAGAACAAAAACAACACAGTCTCAGTCCAATGCCTAATCATTTCCATTCATTCGGAATATTGTCCTTCTTTTCTTTAGATTTTAAAACGTCTTTGGGTGCTCAATTCACCATTCAAAGTGTCTTTTGCCATCATTTTTAATAATTCATTTCCATTTTTGTATTGCAACTGACCTTTTCTCCTCAGTCCTTGCATTTTATATCATTTAACGGTGTCTTGTCCCCATTCATCATTTTGTTGAATTTTGATTGTATCTTGCACATGCTAGTTAAGCAGTGCAGCCATCAATTTATTCCCTTGCCGGTACCAGTGTTAGGGTAAATATTACCCTTTACAATTTTGTTTCAGTTCCTTTGTCACTTTCACAATTTTCTTGCAGCATTTCAGTAATGCCTCAAGAAGTTGGCAAATGCAGCCATAAGAAGGCTTTGTGAGACCCAAACCACCTGTTTGGCGTGCACTATGTGTGTGCACATGGATGGATGTCCTTTCTGTTCTCTATGGGCAGATAATGTATGGGATTTAGCTGAAAGTTACTGCATCATTCAGAAGCTGGAAAAATACAGCAGCCTCTTCTTCACACATGGACCCCCTCCATTCAAGGGAGGGGCCTACAGCACTTCCTGATTTAAGGAATTCGGCAATTCACTTATCTCAAGACTAATCATGATTCCAGGATGGATCAGAGACACTTTCTGATACACAAAAGTAGGCAGACTGTTCATCATGGGAGGGCTCATGAGTACTTCACAGCTCAAGGAAGTCACTGACACCTGAGAGAAAGTCCCTGTCTTTCTGGCATAAGAGAAGTGCAGTCTTCTTCACCTTGCTGTCAAACGGGTCAAAATTGTCCATTGTGTCAAGTCCCCAGGATAGGGACTCCATGAGACAATCTTCATCACTCAACCTGGTCAAGCCACTAGTCACCAACAAAGCAACAGATACTGGTCACAGGGCAAAGTGACATATACCAGTCACCAGGTCTAGGTAAAAGTATTGGGTATCGGGCATGAATTACCAGACATGTCAAATACCAGTCACTGGGTGTTTGCTTCTGCTAGTACAGGACCTTTAAATTCCCTGACCATGACCAAGGAGCAACCTGCCTCCTCCAGAGAAAGAGACCAGGTCAATGCCCACCCTTTCCCTATCTTTCCCTTCAATCCATATGGGGTTTGGGGAATTTCACCACCAAGTGGTGAGTCTGGAAATTCTCATTTTTCCCCTATGGCACCATGGATGAGTTTCCCATGGCCTCATATGCCGGCAGACTGGGCAGGTCATACACCCTCCCATTCTCCCCTTCTGCTTCATTCTTGAAGGAAAGGGAGGAGAGCTGTCACTCAAGCTTCAAGAAGTAATTACCCTTTCTCTTCTCCAAGAAGAAAGGAACAGACAGTCCTGTCTTGCTCCACTTGCAAGGAAAGGATGATAAACTGTAAATTAGTGTGGACTCTAATGAGTTTGAGACCCAATTCAAGTCCATGCCTTCTCCCCATTTAGTGTCCCCATCTCCATCCCGCACTGGGCAGGTGATGGAAGATGAAGATGTATGGACTTTTGACAAGGCAGTAAAAGTTTACCACTTTCTGCCCCTGGATCTGTGTTTGAAATCTTCTGGGTCTATGGACACGAGGATCCTCTCCAGTTTGGAGACATTTTCGTGGATGCAGAAAAAAGCCAATCTTTGTTGCTTCCCCCACTTGACCATGGTAAGAGGTATAGCACAGAAGCTGGCATAGGGCCAAGAGGCAGTAAAACAACAGAAGGGTTGGTCAGTCCCCTCTATCACCCTGCAGCTACTGGTTTCAACAGGCAGTAACAGGGTTCACCTGCTTAAGCCTCCAAGCCTGGATTCAGGAGTGTCTCATGTAGGGATCTCCATGGGGACCTGGTATCACATCCCAGTCAAGATGCCTGAAGATAAGGAAATTAAGGTACACACCTTAGTTGCCACAGCTTCACACACTGACCTTTTCTCAGCAGCCACCTTTAACCTCTCAAGGGAGGAGTCTACATCTTTGGGGCTTCTGAAGGCCAGAGCCAAAAGACTCGGAGGGGGGGGGGGCTGAGATTTTTTGAGGAAAAAAACCATTCAGGCTCTCCATTAGCTTGAAAAAATATTATTGCTCTGATTTATAGGAAAGAAAAAAAAAACTATTATATCCACTATATTACTTAAAAGAAAAAAAATTATCTTGAGGTAAAAGAAAAGAAAATATCCCATTTCGAAAGAAAATCCCAGGCCCCCCTCCCAAAAATTAAATGGTCAGTCACTATAGTCACTAATGAACTAGCTTAATATATGTTCCTTTTGAGGGAGCTGCAGTGGTTCAGTGGTTAGTGTGCTGGTCTCACAACCGAAAGGGTGCAGGTTTGAATCTTACCATGGGACCAGCCTGGGTCAGCTACCATGGTGTGTCCTTGGACAAGGCACTTTACTCAAATTTTGCCAAGGCACTAAATAACCTACTTGTGTTGCTGTGCCATAAAGCACCAAACCAAAAGATTTTCCATTCAAGTGGTGATATCTGAGTATCAATACCTAAAGTTTGTATGAATTCATCTTGACAATAGTCCACATCTGCAGTCTCAAGCTACTGTACATGCACCAAGATTAATTCATCTTCTCTACAGAGACAATATTATATCCCACCTTTATTTCTTAGGTCCAACTCTTAAGATTAAGGTAATTAACAAAGTTTACTAATTAATGTATTTATTTTGAATTAATTTTTTGGACATGTGCTGCCTTGTATATATTTGCAATGTTCCTTTATTTCATTTAACAATGTTGATTTACGCTAATATACATGGTACAGTACATTGATAGGTGCTTTACTCATGTAAGTTTCTTAACCAGTGACACCTTTGTGCTCACAGACTGAAGTGTCAGAGCTTTGAATTTAAAGTAACAACTATGCTTACCAAGAGCAAAGATCAGACCATGCCACTTAACTACAGGAAGTGTACATGCACTTACTGACAAAGGGAAATCTTTTTTGGTGGGAATGGAGACTTTATTTTACTTGCCGAGAAAACAACAGAACATTCTAAATAGTCAATCTTGGGATTTAAACTAAATGGAGTTTATATGGATATAAATATTGTGAATATTTAAATATAAATTATATATAACTGAAACTAAAGTAGTATGGTATATATTTTGTATAATGTCCATTTACTGTTTTATTCCTGTTTTCTCTTCAACAAAAGCTTCAGCTAAATGGGCAATAAAGTATGTTAAACAAAATGGCATGAAGAAGGGCTGAAATCTCTCTCTCTCTCATATTGGGGCATATTTTATTTTGATCACGAGGTGTAAGAATAAAAATCTGTGATGGAATACCTATGTCCATGTCATAGTTATTCATTTCAAAGTTATCTATTCCAATACACGCATATGTAAGCAAATTCAAACAACTTATTGTACTAGTGCATGCTGCTTTAGCACAATTACATCTGAAATATGTGAATTTAATACTGAAAATCATGTAGATATTTTGAAGACCTCCTCAAAGTCGGGTCCCTTATATTTTTTTGAGCACAAACTCTTCCCCAAAATGATAATTAATTTTTTAACACATTATTTTTCATACTTAAAACAAATATTTATTTTTTCATGTAAAAAAAAAAAAATACTTGAAATACAGTACAAAGTCTTTCTGGTGAAAACCTTATTTTGATATCACTTTCCATTTGGGAGGAGTAGCAATATATATATAACAAGATTTTCAAGATGGCTGTTAAGGTGGCCGTATTGGCATTCAGATTGGGACAATTTTCATTTAGGACCAACTAGATATCATAAAAAGTGTTTTGGTGAAAACACCATAAAGATATGACCATTGATCTTGGAGCAGTAGCAACAAGATTTTCAAGATGGTGGCCATATCGGATGTCGGATCAGCACCATTTTCATTTATGACCAACTAGACATCATAAAATGTTTTCTGGTGAAAACCCCATGTCGATATGACTTTCCGTTCAGGAGGAGTAGCAATAACAATATTTTCAAGATGTCTGCCATGTTCAGTAAATTTCAATCCCTGTGGGCAGAAATTTATTTAGACTTAACTTTATTTCCAGAATTCAGAAATCTGATTGGATGCAATTTAGGCCAGACTCATATGCCTTACTTAAACTTGGAATCTTATTGATGAAATCTGGGCCTGGACTAAAACTCAAGCTTGGAATTCAAACCTCTGAACTTAATGTTAAATTTTTAGTACAAACTCATATTCAAAGGCTTTATAACCTTGAAGCCAGGTTAGATCTTCTCCATTAAGTACCGACTTTTTAGGAAAACCAATTATTTTACATGAAAATTTCACCAGGAGGGTCGGTCAACAGACAAAAAAAAATTCTCTATGCTTTAAAGAAAGGAACAATATGATACCAGAGAGTGGAAGGAGATGAATATACACTATTTGCCATTGATTCATATGTAAATTAAAATATTTTTAAGTCACCCTCAGTTGATGATGAAGAATTTTCCATTTAATTATCTTCAGGTGGATTAAAACTTGAGCTAGCAGTGATGCATCACAAGGAGCCCCACTCTATACAATTTGTTCTGCAGAGCCTCAGAACTTCAGTTGGTAAACCAGAGTTTGGAGATGGGCAATCAGGGGCCATAACTCTTCTAAACAATGATGTGGAATTCTGGAAATCCAACTCATTCAGTCTTGTATCAATATAAAGGTGCACAATATCTTTGGCTGAAAGAAATGCAATATTCCTTAGTAAACTTGTAACAATAATGTGGAACACTTGAAATTAAACTCATTCAAGGCCATACAAAGTTTAAAAAAGTTATGTTAAATTCATGGGATGCTGGAAATCAAACTCACTCATGGTCTCATCAATCTGAAGCCATAAACCAACTCTGGTTGAAATCCAACAAATTGTGGTGAAGTTATCTTGCATAAACTAATCTTAGGAGAATGAGCAATCAGTAGGCCATAACTCTTCTGAACAAGGCTAATCCCATATAAGGCATCTGTAAATCTATGAGATGATGTTCATATTAAATTGTATTAAAATATGTTTAATGGTTCTTGGGTCAAGAAGGATCAAGCAACATCCCATGTAAAAATTTGAAGATAATTATCAAGGGCCATAACTCTATCCAAAATGGACTTGAGCCAAAATCCATAAAAGATACATCTAGGGCTACAAGGCAATGTACACATTTAATTGTATCAGAATATGCTGAATAGTTCCTTAGCTATGCTGGTTACAAGGGAATGATGTAATGGAGATGGAATATTGATGGAAAGGGCAAAAATTCAATCAAACTTGGAGCTGACAAGATGGAAAATTTTAAAGGTACATCTTCACACATTAATTTTTTTTAATTATTAAAATGTTACCTTTACTTGGCACCATATAACCACCATCATGCTGAGGTGCCATAAAAAGCTACTATATACTATATACATTCTTCACATCTGAAATGTTGCAAAGATTTATTTGTTCTAGGACCAGACAGTTTATGGCCCTTCAAACGTTTTATGCCACCAGCTGAAAGTCAGTGGTTAATGGCTCAAGGAGGATCCAAGTCTCGAAATGCTTGTAGATCTTCTGCCATTATGATCAATTGATCCTGAAAATGATATCAAGTTACTGTAGTTCTAAGTTCTGATTCTGACAAGTTCATTTTAATAAGACCTATTTCACATACACAAGTTGATGGTGAAATATTGATTTTTTTATTTTTTTTTTAGTTTTGCTCAACTGCTCATCAGACTTGTCATTATGATCCAGGAATATTTATTTTGTTTACATTACATAATAATCAAAGGTACACACCAAGTCAGGTGGACCTTTTATAGAGAAAACTGCTGGGTCCCAAGTTCTAAATTTTAGTCCTGGACCTCAGGCTGAAGGCATTTTCAGCCCCTATGCAATATTCATGGAAAAAGACAATAACATTTAATAGGTACATCTACATGTAACAGGAAATTCACCTACCAAACTGCATCCAATTATGTGCAAGAGTTGCAGAGCTATGGTGATTACAATCAACATCCCATGTGAAGATGTGGATTTAATTGTCAAGGGCAATAACTCTATCCAAAATGGAGTTATTGTGACAAAACACCCAAAAGGAAAAACTAGGTCTATGAGACAGTGTACACATCTAACTGCATCAGAATATGTTGTATGGTTAATCTGGTTACAATGATCTGCTGTAGTGGAGATGTAATATTGATGGAAAAGGGCAATAACTCAGTCAAAATGGGACCTGACAAGATGAAAGCCTTAAAAGGCAAATTTACATGTAATAATCAATTCATGTACCAAAAGACATTCAATTATGTGTAAGGGTTGCAGATCTATGCTGGTCACAATAAGTGGAAATGGATGGACAGATGAACTAATGGACAGAAAAGGTGATTACTATAAGGCTCCCACATCCTGACTCAGGATCCTAATTGCATGACATAAATGAACATCTACAAAATATTCTAATCTCAAGGTATAAAGTCTCCATCTTCAATAGTGAAGGAAGAGTTGTGAAAATTACACACACACACACACAAACATGCACACACGTAAGCAAACTTCCTGCATAAAAATGAGAAACCAATTTTTGAAGTAAAATATATTTCTTCATTAATACATACCTGATCACAATACCTTAAGAGCATGACAACTACCTGACAAATCAAGCTCTCCCAAGCTAGTTTTTACCAATAAAAAACCTAAAAGTTGTCTGACCACATAGGTCAGAGCCAGACAAGAATGATCTCCCCTTGGACAGACGGATTGATGCCGAATCCTGTCCATATTTTAGTTACTACTGGAGTGGAAATGCTCTGTCAGTTTAAGATGCAACTGCAGGAAGGTTGGAAAGGTATGATCCTACTATGATCTGGTAAGTAATATCAAAGAAACATTTTACTTCAATAATTGGTCTCTTCTTCCAATATATTACCCAATCTTAATACCTTAGGAGAATAGATAAAAGGTAGAGGAAGTTACATCCCCCTACCCAAGAGAAGGCCCCATCTCTGATGCCCTAAGGTACGTGAAGCAGCTTCAAATCTTGTGAAATATATGGTATAGAGCAGTGACTTCATATGCCCAGAAACAGCTAACGGTGAAAAATGCCCCCCTCCCTCTGCAAGTCCAGTGGAAGTCTAGTGGCTGCATCATTGTGAAGCTGCTGAATGACCCGGGAAGGTAACCTGTTGTGCTGCAACTATAAACCCCACCAGGTGAAACTGAGCCCTTTAGGATGAAAGATCTCAGAGGTTAAAGCTAGAGAAAGTTGTCTATGGAACAGTTGCCCTTGAATGTTATGCTTGTGACAACAGCCCTAACCTCACAAGTCAAAATGCACAAGAAATTCATTTGGTCTTAGGTTAGGTCTCTATACACAGAGTGAATATCCCATCTTATATAGGATGACACAGCCTGAGCTGCAAAATTGGCCTTTCCTTCCTTCACTGGAAGAAATAAATGAGATCTCTCTCTTTGCACTGACTTGGTTCATTTCAAGTACCTCTTCAAAGCCCTTAAGATGGTCCTGCGGACACCCCTGAGGTGAAAGGTCCAACAAGGAAATGGGGTGCATATTCTTAGCAATGAAAGCTGGGGTCGTCATGAGAGAAAATGAACCATCGCAAAAAACTGAAAATAGTTCAAATTGACTGACATGGCGTGCATCTCATCAATTCTGCCTGCTGCAGCTAGGACAACTAGGAAGCAAAATTTAAATATGAGATGAGCCAAAAAGGTTCTAGACTGCAGTTCAAACATTAATTAGTCATGTCAGAACCCATTGTAGATTCTATTTTGGACACAAGGCCAAAGCCTTCATTGGTGAGAGGTCAAAGTTGGCTAGAAGGTCTGGGAGGTCTTTGATTTTAACCTATATCCTCCCTTCCATGGTAATGAAATATATCTGAGATTGTGGAATGGTAGCCTTTTATAGCGATAGGTGCTAACTTATTCACCTCTCTTTGTGATCTCCAGACTTTAAGCAGAGTTATGTGTTCCCACTGGAACCACTGGAAGAACACTCTCCACTTCCTCTCATACACTTCGAGAGCAGGGGGCCATTTTCTCTGAGCACTTCTGTCCACCACTTGTTCTGAAAAATGTTTGCCTCTGAGGGCTTGTTTAATATGATCTAGACATGCCAGTTTAACAGTACCGGGTTCTGATGAAACACCTGCAGTTGAGGTTGCTTGAGCCTGAGAGGAATGACCACAATTTTCCTTATAATTTCCACTGCCAAGCTTAATAGACTGTTATCCATGACTTTTCCCACTTGAGAAGAGCAACCCATCTGTGTCTCCATTACAAACCATAGTGCCAGGATAAAAAAGGTAACGCACTAGATCTATGACTAGCTGAAGTGTTTCATTGGCCTTTGGTAGCAAGAACTGTCTGGAGTCCAATCCTTCTCTTGATTATTCTGTCAGATGTCTGCATTGTACATGTCTCTTGGGACACCTGTAATGATGGGTAATGTTATAATGGGACTGGGACACAGAACGTGGTCTAAGCACTCCAAAACAATCTACAACACCCACAGATCTGCAGTGCAGTGTCTTCCATTATGAGAAGTTTAATTCTTCCAAATGGGATGGAAGCATAATCATGGCTGACAGGATCAAAAAAGGGAATAATGTCTCCCCTTTTGCATGCCTCCTTCCTGTTTCTTTGATCTATCCAAGGAAACAAGGGCATAGCTCCGAGTCAATGGGCCTGTGAGGTTTGCCTCTCAGGTGGTTTGTTACAGTCTCAAAATGGTTATATGATGATTACCCAGATAATGGATGTGGAGAGATATGCATCTCTTCTACCAGGGGAAGTATAATGAACACAGATATGGCACATGCAGTATAATGGACACAGCTATGGCATCAAGTATAATGGACACAGCTAAGGCATCAAGTATAATGGACACAGCTATGGCATCAAGTATAATGGACACAGCTATGGCATCAAGTATAATGGACAAGATATGGCATCAAGTATAATGGACACAGCTATGGCATCAAGTACAATGGACACAGCTATGGCATCAAGTATAATGGACACAGCTATGGCATCAAGTATAATGGACACAGATATGGCATCAAGTATAATGGACACAGCTATGGCATCACGTATAATGGACACAGATATGGCATCAAGTACAATGGACACAGCTATGGCATCACGTATAATGGACACAGATATGGCATCAAGTATAATGGACAAGATATGGCATCAAGTATAATGGACAAGATATGGCATCAAGTATAATGGACACAGCTATGGCATCAAGTACAATGGACACAGATATGGCATCAAGCGAGTGTTGAGCTGCTCTGTTACTGCATGAGCTGTATGAGAGATTGACTTCCCAGCACGAGTGCCAGTGGGGTGATCAACGAAAAGGGTTTAGACTATGTTCAAATTGCTCAAAAAACAGCCATGCAAACAAAGCTGAACATGACATACTGAAGCAGTTGTTGCCTTCTGGGGTTACTGGAAGGCAATACTAGGTTGTGTTCAGATTGCTGAAATATAGCCATGGATACCAAGTCGAGCATAAACCCTATTGCAGCGATATTCAAATCAGCAGTTGTATGTCGAGAAAGAACTTCTGATCCATACAAACCAACGCAGGTTTGACACTCCCAGGCCTGTAACATCTCTGTCAACAGCTGGTAGCTCAATATGAAAAACAGATGTGTCTTATAAAAAGCCTTGTTAAAATTAGGTGGAAGTCATTACTGCAAAAAGAAGCCTGTTGACACGTTGGTCTTAAGGCTGCCTCTCTAATCAATGTAATGAGTCAGTAACTAGACCAGACAGTGATAGTTGTGTGAATGGAGGATAGTCTTTCTTGGCCAATAGATCAACAGACATGGGAACTTGTAGATCACTACTGATGGAGCAGGAGGTGATGGGCAACAGCTGAAAAAAATTTCCTACTTCAATGTGTGGAAGGCTAATTTTTCTCTGGACATTGTTGGATTTAGTAAAGATGATGGAGCTTGTGAGTGTGAGTCCTCATCCACCAAAAAATGGGGTGGCGCAGATGCCTATTGTGATATATGTGACAATGCTGGGTAAGCCTGCTGAGATGGACGACTAACTAGACTGTGAGTCTGGACAGTAATCTCCATACGATTGCTAAGTGTATCATCAATGGTCCTGAAACGGTATCCAGCATCTGGGACTGTACTGTCACTATTGTCAGTAACAGACTGGTAAGCCATGACAGGCTGTGCTGGAGCTGTTCAATGGGAGTCCTTGATGGTAATGGACAGACATGGATTTGTAATGGCACTGGGCTAACCTGACTTCATAATGTACTAACATGAGTCGGAATGGCACCAGGCCTACATTCATCCATCATGCTCCATGATGGCAATGGATCGATATTGGTCTGTAATGTCACCATGCCAATATGGATTCATAATTTCAACAGACTGACATAGGTCTATCAAGGCACTATACTGAGAAGAGGACATCTGTTCTTCAATGTTGCTGCCAGTGTTATGATGCCAAGATGGGGCAGTAATACTGGAGACCTGTAACCAATCCCTTCAGACATTAATTGCAGCCAAGACAGAGTTGATATTAACCATATTCAATTCACCCCTCATGGTAAAGTCCAGCCATGACAGACACAGGCCATATTTATTCCATGCCGGTGCTGGTAACATTATGCCAAGACAGGGTATGGGATTTTAGCTGATGACTTTTTTTTTTTTTTTTTATTGCTAAAAACTAGCTTTGGAGCGCTGGATTTGCAAGGTAGCAGTCATACTTTAAAGGTGCTATAATTGGGTAACATATTGAAAGAAGAAATCTAGAACTAACCTGATGATGGATCCACTTCTATGGTTTTGCCATCATGTGACTTGATAGCAATGCCCAGGTTTTCCACCCGCTGAGCCCAGCGACCTCTAGCCTGTTGAGAACTGGTGTCTTTGGATTGCTGGTTGGTGGAAGTTGTTTCCTTGCAGCTATCTTGTATCCCAGTGTCCTGCTGAAGTAAGAAAAATGTATGATTATTTGGTCAGCTCTTCCTTAAAACCATACCCCAGTCACAGGGGTATGTCATGTAAGAAAACCTTTCTATTCTGGTCTTATTGGATGGTTGAAACAGCAACCAACTGATTTGGTCAGAGGTAGTAAGTTTTAGACAGAACTAATCCTTTTTAATAGTTTGCTCTCTTTGTATATCAAAATCGTGCAACTCAACCCTGAACTTGCTGCCATTAAGATGATGTATAAAAAAGATGCAAATATTTCTGATATTATTTTCTCCTGATGAAAAGCTTCTATTGTGTAAAATAAACTAATTCCATGTTTTTGGCATTCAAATATGCTAATACAACTGTCTGAAGACAACACAGATTGCCAGTTCTCTAATGTCAACAAATAAACTTGAAAAGATTCAAACTGTTCCACCTTTAAACCAAAATCCAAGCTTACTTGGCACTTATTTTTTTTTTCTTCATCCTGAAATAATAGTTAAGCATTGTAAAAAGTCTGGTGACAGTATCTTGCCTATTGGGGCAAAGGTAATGCTGACACCACAACTGGCATCAGTTTTATCATACAATAAGCTCCCCTTTACTTCAGTACATGCAAACTAAAATCAAAGTATGGAGAATACTGATGGCTTGGATGGCTGAAGTGATACTAATTTACAAAAGATCGGCTGGAAGAACACAGCTCCAGAGATATTACTATTCATTATCCATTTTAATATTGCAGACATACTGCTCATAATAATCTTTATAACATTTTCTAAATTTTCTTTATATATCACAAGAGAATTTATATTAACACTTGAAAACTAGTAAGGAATTACTGATTTATTCAGTGATTTCCCTTTAAAAGCATTTTCTACTTTTGTTTTAAGTACTATGATCAGTAGAACAATATCCAAGGGAGATAACTACTATCAGATATTATTTACCTATACCTGAGTTGCCTCCCTTTACATAAAATTTAACTGAAACCCACCGGCTTTTTACCTTGTTACTAGTTTTAGTAAAACCATAAAGTTTGTTACTATTATTAGTAATATAAACTATATCTGGTAAAAGAGAATGGACACTATGCAAAAGACATGTTGGGATTTAAATCCCTCCAAGCCAAAAAGTAAAAAAACAAAATACACACAAAGACAATGGTCAATATTTTCCATCATATGAACCAGCCATAATTTTCTGAATCTTTAAGGTAATTTTGGGAATGAAGCTTTAGCTATGAATAGCAGATGCTTGACAAAGAAAATGCACTAATATTCAGATAGATCACTTTATTTGGAATGTTGCTGCAAGTTATATGAGCCTGACTGTTGTATAACGAAAAGTACTCTTCTCCTCGGAGTGTGAAAATTCAATTCCCTGAAGCGTTTTGTGCAAAGATTATTTGTAATTAATGAAATTTTCTTAATTATAATGATTCCTCACTTTAAGGTGACTCAGTATAACAGGGTTCCTTTTATAAGGCAGTTATGCTTATGGATCCAATTACAGTATGTATGGTCATGGATCCAATTAGAGTATGTATGGCTATGGATCCAATTAGAGTATGTACGGTTATGAATCCAATTACAGTATGTATGGTTATGGATCCAATTACAGTACGTATGGTTATGGATCCAATTAGAGTATGTATGGTTATGGATCCAATTACAGTATGTATGGTTATGAATCCAATTACAGTATGTATGGCTATGGATCCAATTAGAGCATGTACGGTTATGGATCCAATTACAGTGTGTATGGTTATGGATCCAATTACAGTGTGTATTGTTATGGATCCAATTACAGTATTATGGTTTTATGATCCAATTACAGTGTGTATGGTTATGGATCCGATTACAGTATGTATGGTTATGGATCCAACTACAGTATATATGGTTATGGAAAGAATTACAGTGTGTATGGTTTTATGATCCAATTATTGTGTGTATGGTTATGGATCCAATTAAAGTGTGATTGGTTATGGATCCAATTACAGTATGTATGGTTATGGATCCAATTACAGTGTGATTGGTTATGGATCCAATTACAGTGTGTATGGTTATGGATCCAATTACAGTGTGATTGGTTATGGATCCAATTATTGTGTGTATGGTTATGGATCCAATTACAGTGTGATTGGTTATGGATCCAATTACAGTGTGATTGGTTATGGATCCAATTACAGTGTGATTGGTTATGGATCCAATTACAGTATGTATGGTTATGGATCCAATTTTAGTGTGTATGGTTATGGATCCAATTACAGTATGCGTATGTATTGTTATGGATCCAATTACAGTATCTATGGTTATGGATCCAATTACAGTGTGTATGATTATGGATCCAATTACAGTATCTATGGTTATAGATCCAATTACAGTGTGTATGATTATGGATCCAATTACAGTGTGTATGGTTATGAATCCAATTACAGTGTGTATAGTTATGGATCCAATTACAGTGTATATGATTATGAATCCAATTATAGTGTGTATGATTATGGATCCAATTACAGTATCTATGGTTATGGATCCAATTACAGTATCTATGGTTTTGGATCCAATTACAGTGTGTATGATTATGGATCCAATTACAGAGTGTATGATTATGGATCCAATTACAGTGTGTATGGTTATGAATCCAATTACAGTGTGTATAGTTATGAATCCAATTACAGTGTGTATGATTATGGATCCAATTACAGTGTGTATAGTTATGAATCCAATTACAGTGTGTATAGTTATGAATCCAATTACAGTGTGTATGATTATGAATCCAATTACAGTGTGTATTATTATGAATCCAATTACAGTATGTATGATTATGGATCTAATTACAGTATGTATGGTTATGGATCCAATTACAGTGTGTATGATTATGAATAAAATAATAGTGTGTATAGTTATGGATCCAATTACAGAATGTATGGTTATGGATCCAATTATAGTATGTCTTCTTATGGATCCAATTAGAGTATGTATGGTTACAGATCCAATTACAGTGTGTATTGTTATGGATCCAATACCAGTATGTACGTTATGGATCCAATTACAGTGTGTATGGTTATGGATCCAATACCAGTATGTATGGTTATGGATCCAATTACAGTATGTATGGTTATGGATCAAATTACAGTATGTACGGTTATGAATCCAATTACAGTATGTATGGTTATGGATCCAATTATAGTGTGTATGGTTATGGATCCAATTACAGTGTGTATGGTTATGGATCCAATTACAGTATGTATGGTTATGGATCCAATTACAGTATGTATGGTTATGGATCCAATTACAGTATGTATGGTTATGGATCCAATTACAGTATGAGTATGTATGGTTATGGATGCAATTACAGTATGTATGGTTATGGATCCAATTACAGTGTGTATGATTATGGATCCAATTATGGTGTGTATGATTATGAATCCAATTACAGAGTGTATAGTTATGGATCCAATTACAGCATGTATGGTTATGGATCCAACTACAGTATGTATTGTTATGGATCCAATTACAGTGTGTATGGTTATGGATTCAATACCAGTATGTATGCTTATGGATCGAATTATAGTATGTATGGTTAAGGATCCAATTACAGTATGAATGGTTATGGATCCAATTACAGTCTGTATAGTTATGGATCCAATTACAGTATGTATGGTTATGGATCCAATTACAGTGTGTATTGTTATGGATCCGATTACAGTATGTATGGTTTTATGATCCAATTACAGTATGTATGGTTATGGATCCAATTACAGTGTGTATGATTATGGATCCAATTACAGTGTGTATTGTTATGGATCCAATTACAGCATGTATGGTTCTTTGATCCAATTACAGTGTGTATGGTTATGGATCCGATTACAGTATGGTTATGGATCCAACTACAGTATATATGTTTATGGATACAATTACAGTGTGTATGGTTTTATGATCCAATTATTGTGTGTATGGTTATGGATCCAATTACAGTGTGATTGGTTATGGATCCAATTACAGTATGTATGGTTATGGATCCAATTACAGTATGCATGGTTATGGATCCAATTACAGTATGCATGGTTTTGTTATCCAATTACAGTATATATGGTTATGGATCCAATTACAGTATCTATGATTATGGATACAATTACAGTATCTATGGTTATGGATCCAATTATAGTGTGTATGATTATGAATCCAATTACAGTGTGTATGGTTATGGATCCAATTATAGTATGTATGGTTATGGATCCAATTACAGTGTGTATGGTTATGGATCCAATTACAGTATGTATGACTATGGATCCTATTATGACTCTATGGTCTAAGAAAAATGTAACAGAAAGAAAGTGAAACCAACAAATCAAGTAAAAATCAACAAGCAATTTATTACTAGATAATTAAAATGAAAAATAAAAAAAAGTCACTTACAGTAATGTGTTTTGAAATCCTAATAATCCAATAAGAATGATTGTTCTAATCACAAGTCTTAAATATAGAATGTTCCAAATTCATGGCTGTGTCCTTGAATGTTATTATGTGCCAATGGTCTCCAAAGTCCTGATATACTAGTAATCTTGATGTGCTGATGCCAAAATGAAGTATTCCAAAATCTCTGAATAAGTTCAGTTAAATTCCAAAATCATTAATTAAAAATCCAAAAACCAAAAGTTTATGAGCACTGTTATAATCCAATGAATATTTAAAATAATTCCTCTCTTAGAATTTGTAATGAATTTTCACAACTGTAATAGCTCTTTACAAGACTGATGGTAATGTCAAAACTGAATAAATGTCCACCAAACATGGCATATATAAAGATTGGTCACATGACAGAATGTTCTAGAACATGTGTCATCTTAATGGAATTTTACTTGTAAACAAAAATCAACCTTGACCTTCAAATTGAGAAAACATATTGAGCAAAACAACCTAATTCAAGGACACTAGTTAAACATGTTTTTCCTGATAACATTAAGATTTAAGCAAATATTAAAGTGAAGAAACATTTATAATTTCCTAAAATATTTATAATATTATATAAACATCATACATAACACCTCCCCTCATAAAGAAAAAGAAAGATTTATATAATAAAGCTTTCTTTTGAATATACATCTAATACTATAATAACCAAAATTACATAAGAACATGTTTTATGATACTGGACTTAATTACATCAAGCAATATTACATTTCTAGGCATGTGAGAGTGCATCTGCAATCACATTGTCTTTTCCCCTGATGTGTTTGATGTCAATGTTATATTCCTGCAATATCAAACTCCATCTCAACAATCTCCGATTTTTATCTTTCATTTTGTTGATGAAAGTAAGGGGATTGTGATCACTGTACACAATAATTGGAGAAAGAGCTGAGGTAACATACACTTCAAAATGCTGTAAAGCCAATATCAAAGCCAACATTCCTTCTCAATTGTGGAATAATTTTTCTGGTGCTTGTTTAGTTTTTTAGAAAAAAAACACACAGGGTGATCCACACCACTTTTGTCTTCCTGAATCAATACTCCACCAACCCCTACATCACTTGCATCAACAGATAATTTAAATGATTGGCTAAAATTTGGTGCAGAAAGAACTGGTGCATTCTTAAGCATGGCCTTTAACTTGTCAAAAGATTCCTGACACTTGTCAGACCAACAAAATTTTGTTTTCTTACTCAATAAACTTGTCAAAGGTTCAGCAATTTTGGAAAAATTGGAACAAAATTTCCGATAATATCCAGCCATACCTAGAAATCGCATCAGTTGCTTTTTACAAATTGGAACTTGAAATTCAGAGATAGCTTTGACCTTAGCTTCTATAGGTTTAACTTGACCTTGTCCCACAATATGTACTAAAAATGTGACACAAGCATGGCAAAACTCACTTTTGCTCAAATTAATTGTCAGATTCGCATCGCTGAGTCGATCGAAGAATTTTCGAATGGTTTCCAAATGATCTTCCCAGGTGTTGTTGTAGATAATGACGTCATCGATATAAGCGTCACAATTATCAAGACCAAATGTTATCATGTTCATCAGACGTTGAAACGTTGCAGGCGAATTTTTCATTCCAAACAGCATGACTTTATATTGATAAAGTCCATCTGGAGTTACAAATGTTGAAATTTCTTTTGCCCTTTCCGTCAGTGGAATTTGCCAGAATCCTTTTGAAAGGTCAAAGTTGGTGACATGTTCCGCATTTCCAATTTTATCAATGCAATCGTCCATTCTTGGGATTGGAAATGAATCAGTTTTGGTGACACTGTTGACTTTTCTATAGTCAGTACACATACGGAATGTATTATCTGGCTTGGGAACAAGAATACATGGTGAACTCCAGTTACTTTTACTTGGTTCTATGAAATCATTCTCCAGTAAATACTGAATTTCTTTCTTCAGATAGTTCTGTTTGAGAGGATTCATCCTATAAGGATGTTGTTTCACAGGCACAGAATCTACAATGTCAACGTCATGATAAATTTTACTTGTTCGTGTTGGAACATCAGGAAACAAGTGCTCATAGTCATGTAATAGCTGTTTTAGTTCATTTCTTTCCTGTTGTTGTAGATGTGAAAGTTTCTGGTCTAGGTTGTTCAATATTTCTGAATTCCGAAGATTGGTTATACCAGAGTCACTATAGTCTGATCGTACTCCATCGTTGATATCTTCACTGTGTGGGACAGGTACAACTAAATTAACAGAATAATTAGCTGGGCTATCTCTGTCAAAATATTCCTTTAACATATTTATATGACAAAGTTGTTTCTGTTTCCGTCTCCCAGGAGTGTTAATGATATAATTTAAGTCATTTACTTTCTTTTCAACGGTATAAGGACCATCAAATTTAGCCTGAAGAGGATTCTGAGGTATGGGAAAGAGAGCCAGAACTTTGTCACCAGGTTTGAAACTCCTTTCCTGTGAATTTCTGTCATACCTTAATTTCATTTTTGACTGGGTAGTGTGAAGATTAGTTCTTGCTACTTCACAGGCCTTTGACAACTTGTATTTGAAACCAGAAACATAATCAAGAAGATTAATCTTTGAATCTTCATTTGAAAGAAGTTTCTCTTTCAATAATTTCAATGGTCCACGGACAGTATGACCAAAAACTAGTTCAAAGGGACTAAAACCCAACGACTCTTGAACTGATTCCCTAACAGCAAACAAGAACAAATGAACACCCTCATCCCAATCCTTTTCTGTATCAAAGCAATATGATCGAATCATATTCTTCAAAGTTTGATGAAATCTTTCCAAAGCACCTTGACTTTCAGGGTGATAGGCAGAAGATTTAAACTGTTGGATGCCTAGTTCATGCATAACTTGTTGGAAAATTCCAGACATAAAATTTGATCCTTGATCTGACTGGACAGATTTGGGAAGGCCAACAAGTGTAAAAAACTTCACCATAGCTTTCACAATAGTTTTAGTTTTCATATTTCTCAGAGGAATTGCTTCTGGAAATCTTGTAGATGCACACATGATGGTCAACAAGTATTGGTTGCCTGACTTGGTTTTAGGTAAAGGACCAACACAGTCATCTATTATTCTACTAAATGGTTCATCAAATGCAGGAATAGGTTGCAGATGAGCCTTAGGTATCTTCTGATTGGGTTTTCCTACCATTTGACAAGTGTGACAAGATCTGCAGTATTTAGAAACATCACTTTTGAGTTTCGGCCAATAAAAATGATTCAAGATCTTGTGATAAGTCTTACGGACTCCTAAATGACCAGCCAAAGGAGTTTCATGGGCTAAATTAAGAATTTCTTGTCGATATGACTTAGGAACAACAATTTGATAGCTCACTGACCACTCGTCACCAGCGGGTACATCAGGTGGTCTCCATTTCCTCATAAGGACCCCATTTTTCACAAAGTAACACACTGGAACTTGTGTGGCTTCAGTTTCACTAATAGCCCTCTGAAACAAACAAGATATCTCGGGATCTTGCTCCTGTTCAACGACAAGGGATTGTCGTTTGTCATCCTGATTAGAACAAAGAGAATGAGTTGCCAAAAGAGGATCACTGTGATCAATACCATTTGATTGATCAATACCTGAGGAAAAAGTGACCTCATCAAAAGACTGACCAATACATGTGTCAGCTAAAGGAATAATATCCTGATCAACATCACTCTCAAGAGCTCTTTTTGCCATAGCTCTAGTAACTGCACAAGCAGGGTACAAATCAGGGATTTCAGTTTCGACAGGATCAACTTTCTAATCCAAACAAGGCTTGTCAGTTACAAGTGGATTAACCACAACCTTATCTCCAGCTAGGTCATTGCCTAGTAATAAATGAACACCCTCTATGGGTAAAGAAGTCACTGCCCCAACAGTCACAGGTCCAGAAACTAAGTCTGATGCCAAATTTACACAATGAAGAGGAACATTTACAAAGCCGCACTCTACTCCCTGAACAAGAACACTTTCACTTGAAGAAGACTCCTCAGACAAAGGTAAAGTACCTGATAATAAAAGACTCTGAGAAGCTCCAGTGTCCCTTAATATTTTAATTGGGATAGGTTTGGCAGAATCACCAATAAGTGATATAGAACCTTCTGACATGAATGGTTCATAAGCCTCTAAAATAGAATCAGACTGGGGTTTGTTTGACCCAACAAATGTATTGCTTTCAATACAAGACCGTGACCTTGACCTCGTAGAAATAAGAGCATTTGGAAAAGCTCTGTCTTTACTCTGTTGCTTATTTTTCAACTTGAAGCAATCAGAAATAACGTGCCCTTTCTTTTTACAATAAGTGCACGTAGGAAGAGATAAGGATTTCTAATCAGTCTTATCAGATGTTTGATTCCTAACAGTTGTGCTGTTGTGAAATTTGGAAGTTCTCGAATGAGATTGAAATAGTTTTTTACCAGAAAACTGCTGAGAGGACGACCTATTGCCAAATGAAATTTTGTGAGTCAAGGAATAATCATCAGCCATACGAGCAGCATTTTCCAAAGTTTCCACATTCTGCTCGTCAAGATAGGTTTTAACATCACTATGGATGCACCTCTTGAACTCTTCAATTAATACGAGCTGTCTGAGGTTTTCATAAGCTTGATCAGCTTTCTTGGCTGAGCACCACCTATCAAATAGTTGTTCTTTATCCCTTGCAAATTCGACATAAGTTTGTCCAGTTTCTTTTCTACAATTCCTAAACCTTTGTCGATATACCTCTGGTACCAACTCATAAGCTTTCAAGATGTACTCCTTAACCACATCATAATCAGTGCTTTGTTGTACTGACAGTGAAGTGTAGACTTCACGAGCTTTGCCAATAAGTACACTTTGTAATAACAAAGTCCAATGCTCTCTGGGCCATTTCAAGTTTTCAGCTATTTTCTCGAAATGAAGAAAGTATTTATCTACTTCTTTTTCCTGAAAAGGGGGTACTAACCGAATATATCTAGTAACATCAAAACCTGAACTTGTGTTTAAAGGAGTGGAGTGTGCTCTGTTTGCCAGTTCTAATTCTCTTAATTTAAATTGCATTTCCCTTTCTTCTCTTTGCATCTGTATTTGTATCTGCCTCTCTTCTTTCTGCATTTGTATCTGCCTCTCTTCCTTCTCTCTCTCCATCTGTATCTGCCTCTCTTCTTTCTGCATTTGTATCTGCCTCTCTTCCTTCTCTCTCTCCATCTGTATCTGCCTCTCTTCTTTCTGCATTTGTATCTGCCTCTCTTCCTTCTCTCTCTCCATCTGTATCTGCCTCTCTTCTTTCTCTCTCTCTCTCTGAATCTGAAGCTTTGCCAATTCTAAATCAATCTGGTTCTTTAACTCTAATTCCCTTAATTTCCTGTCAGAACCAGATACAGGCTTTCTCTTCAAACTTAAAGCACTGCTATCAAAAATTCCCTTTCCTACTAAATACTGAATCAAAATAATCTTTATCTCCTGTTTTGTCAATGATACTTTTGCCTCAGATAGACTGTATTTTCTGGCAAGCTCGAGCAACTCATCCTTTCTCATGCACTCTAACCCCTCCTGGGTAGGTTTTGAAATGAAATTCTGAACATTAGATGCCATTGTAAATGCTTGTTGGTTTCACACAAAAAAATTTCTCTATTAAAAATCTTTGCCAAAGACAAAAAAAAATTCAGAGACAAAATCAATATGAATTTCAAAGATAAATTTAATATCTCTAATATGCTTTAAAGAAATTCAATCCCGGAACGACGAGCCCCCAATTTCTATTACGACTCTATGGTCTAAGAAAAATGTAACAGAAAGAAAGTGAAACCAACAAATCAAGTAAAAATCAACAAGCAATTTATTACTAGATAATTAAAATGAAAAATAAAAAAAAAGTCACTTACAGTAATGTGTTTTGAAATCCTAATAATCCAATAAGAATGATTGTTCTAATCACAAGTCCTAAATATAGAATGTTATGATGTGCTAATGGTCTCCAAAGTCCTGATGTACTAGTAATCTTGATGTGCTGATGTCAAAATGAAGTATTCCAAAATCTCTGAATAAGTTCAGTTAAATTCCAAAATCATTAATTAAAAATCCAAAATCCAAAAGTTTATGAGCACTGTTATAATCCAATGAATATTTAAAATAATTCCTCTCTTAGAATTTGTAATGAATTTTCACAACTGTAATAGCTCTTTACAAGACTGATGGTAATGTCAAAACTGAATAAATGTCCACCAAACATGGCATATATAAAGATTGGTCACATGACAGAATGTTCTAGAACATGTGTCATCTTAATGGAATTTTACTTGTAAACAAAAATCAACCTTGACCTTCAAATTGAGAAAACATATTGAGCAAAACAACCTAATTCAAGGACACTAGTTAAACATGTTTTTCCTGATAAACATTAAGATTTAAGCAAATATTAAAGTGAAGAAACATTTATAATTTCCTAAAATATTTATAATATTATATAAACATCATACATAACAATCCAATTACAGTATGTATGATTAAGGATCCAATTACAGTATGTACAGTTATGGATCCAATTACAGTGTGTATTGTTATGGATCCAATACCAGTATGTATGGTAATGGATCCACTTACAGTATGTATGGTTATGGATCCAACTAGTTAGTATGGTTATGGATCCAATTACAGTATGTATGGTTATGGATCCAATTACAGTATGTATGGTTATGGATCCAATACCAGTATGCATGGTTATGGATCCAATTACAGTATGTATGGTTATGGATCCAATTACAGTGTGTATGGTTATGGATCCAATACCAGCATGTATGGTTATCAATCCAATTACAGTATGTATGGTTATGGATCCAATACCAGCATGTATGGTTATGGATCCAATTACAGTATGTATGGTTATGGATCCAACTAGTGTGTATGGTTTTGGATCCAATACCAGTATGTATGGTTATGGATCCAATACCAGTATGTATGGTTATGGATCCACTTACAGTATGTACGGTTATGGATCCAACAAGTGTGTATGGATATGGATACAATTACAGTATGTATGGTTATGGATCCAATTACAGTATGTATGGTTATGGATCCAATTCCAGTATGTATGGTTATGGATCCAATTACAGTATGTATGGTTATGGATCCAAGACCAGTATGTATGGTCATGGATCCACTTACAGTATGTATGGTTATGGATCCAACTAGTTAGTATGGTTATGGATCCAATTACAGTATGTATGGTTATGGATCCAATACCAGTATGTATGGTTATGGATCCAATTACAGTATGTATGGTTATGGATCCAATTACAGTGTGTATGGTTATGGATCCAATACCAGCATGTATGGTTATCAATCCAATTACAGTATGTATGGTTATGGATCCAATACCAGCATGTATGGTTATGGATCCACTTACAGTATGTATGGTTATGGATCCAACTAGTGTATATGGTTTTGGACCCAATACCAGTATGTATGGTTATGGATCCAATTACAGTATGTATGGTTATGGATCCAATACCAGTATGTAATAGTAACACTATGTATAATGTACCCCAGAATAAGCTGACCTCTCATATAACATGCTGCACTTTTATGGCTCCCTTGAACACATTATGTGAGATAAAACTGTCTCTAGTTTCCTCTGTATAACAGATAACTATGTCCCTTGAAGACATAATAGTGAGAGATCAATGTCTCTTGTTTCCTCTGTATCACAGACTATTATGTCCCTTGAACACATCATAGTGAGAGATTACTGTCTCTAGTTTCCTCTGTATCACAGATTACTATGTCCCTTGAACACATTATAGTGAGATTACTGTCTCTAGTTTCCTCTGTATCACAATCTACTATGTCCCTTGGTAAATATTTTATCCAAAATCACACACTCTTTGTAAAATTGATTTTTGAAAAAACTTAAAGTATGATGTACTGAATATAAAAATTGAACTTACCCTTGCCCTGGCCCAGTTGGGTAGCTGACTGACACTAGTTCGAAAATCAAGACTTGGGCTGGTATTAAAGTCAGGAGAATCCTCCTTCAGTACTTTCTGCGGGGTAATAAACTGCCCCTCGTCTGTGTCCATTGTCTGGGGATGTGCATCTATCTGATCCTGTGCTAATGAAGGGGACAGGATATCCTCTCTTGTGCTGAAATAAACATACAAGTTTGCATATTACATCCTGTCAAAGAAATTTTTTTTGTCATACATTCCAAATGCCTTTTCATTAGTTATTAACATAAAATTGTATTGTATAGTATGTATGTATGTATGTATGTATGTATGTATGTATGTATGTATGTATGTATGTATGTATGTATGTATGTATGTATGTATGTATGTATGTATGTATGTATGTATGTATGTATGTATGTATGTATGTATGTATGTATGTATGTATGTATGTAGTGGCATTTTATGGCACCTCAGCACAGTATGCCAAATATTGACAAGATGGAGTAATCCATATCCCTTGCCTTGTCAAAATCTGCAAGGAGACAGAATGATTTGTAAAAGATTTTATATACAGAAAGTTTGTATTTACAAAATAAACAAGCAAATTGACTGGCATCACGAGTTTTGCTTCAAACGTGAATGATGGATGGAAGGACAAACAGATCAAAACATTAAAAATATTGAAATTAGTCCCATATGTGTACCACAAGGCACTTCTACATCACAAGTCCCATATATATATCACAAGGCACATCTGCATCACTAGTCCCATATGTATACCACAAGGCACATCTGCATCACTAGTCCCATATGTGTACCACAAGGCACTTCTACATCACTAGTCCCATATTTATACCACAAGGCACATCTGCATCACTAATCCCATATGTGTACCACATGGCACATCTACATCACTAGTCCCATGTGTACCACAAGGCACATCTGCATCACTAGTCCCATATGTGTACCACAAGCCACATCTACATCACTAGTCCCACATGTACCACAAGGCACATCTACATCACTGTTGCCCCATATGTGTACCACAAGGCAGATCTGCATCACTAGTCCTATATCTGTACCACAAGGCACTTCTACATCACTAGTCCCATATATATATCACAAGGCACATCTGCATCATTAGTCCCATATGTGTACCACAAGGCACTTCTACATCACTAGTCTCATATGTATACCACAAGGCACATCTGCATCACTAATCCCATATGTGTACCACAAGGCACATCTACATCACTAGTCCCATGTGTACCACAAGGTACATCTGCATAACTAGTCTGATATGTGTACCACAAGGCACATCTACATCACTAGTCCCATATGTGTACCACAAGGCACATCTGCATCACTAGTCACATATGTGTACCACAAGGCACATCTACATCACTAGTCCTATACGTGTACCAAATTTCAAAGATATATCTTAAATGGCTGTTTGCCCTGCAAACAAAAGTGTAAATGATAGATGGATGGATGAACAGATAAATGAACAAAAAACATTATAATTATTGAAACTTAAGAACTGTGAATCGCAAAAAGCACATCTACACCACTAGCCTAATATGTGTACCAAATTTAAAAGTTATCTTAAAAGGCATTTGAGTTAAGCTCTAGAAACAAAGTGAAAAATGATGGATGGAAGAATTATGAATAGCAAAAGGCACATTTGGACCATTAGTCTAATTTGTGTACCAGAAATTTCATAGAAACATCTTAGAGTTTTGGAGTTTACCACAGAAATGAAAGTGTGGATAATGGATGGATGGATGGGCAGACAAATGGACAAAATTAAGAAGAAGGCCTGGGCCTACATGCCAAGCCACAATCAAAGCACTGCTGTAAAAGGTCTGGCCTTGACCAAATCCTTAATGCAAATTTTCTATGTCTGAATTATTTGAGCCCAAAGCCAAAAGGGCAAGCATGCATGTCACAGAAGGAATTGTCCTAGCTTCATACTGATTCATCAAAAGTATGAATAAAAGTTATTAGCTTCATACTGATTCATCAAAAGTATAAATAAAAGTTATTAGCTTCATACTGATTCATCAAAAGTATAAATAAAAGTTATTAGCTTCATACTGATTCATCAAAAGTATGAATAAAAGTTATTAGCTTCACACTGATTCATCAAAAGTATAAATAAAAGTTATTAGCTTCATGCTGATTCATCAAAAGTATAAATACAAGTTATTAGCTTCATACTGATTCATCAAAAGTATAAATACAAGTTATTAGCTTCATACTGATTCATCAAAAGTATAAATACAAGTTATTAGCTTCATACTAATTCATCAAAAGTATAAATACAAGTTATTAGCTTCATACTGATTCATCAAAAGTATAAATACAAGTTATTAGCTTCATACTGATTCATCAAAAGTATAAATAAAAGTTATTAGCTTCATACTGATTCATCAAAAGTATAAAAGTTATTAAAGGGTTTAGGACCTATAAGGAAATAAAAAAACTTTAACCAAAATCTTCAAATTTTCTATGACTGTGATCTAGACCCCAATGTCAAATGGGGTTAACAAGCCTGTTGTTTAATCCTCATAATGATTCATCCCAAATCAGTGGTGCAGAAATTTTGTCAAAATATCTTTTAGACATGGGAAAGTAATTTTAAAAATTACTTTTCCATATAAAAAAAACAACTTGTCCATACTTTTTCAAAGTTAAAAAGAATAGTGGAAGGCAGTATTGTTAAAATTTTTACTTTCATTTAGCTGTACCACTTAACAGCATGCAGTATGGATCTGTGACATGTAAGATATACTGGATCATATTTTGACTTGTTTTTGCTGTAAAAGGTACACTACGACTAAGAGAAGTGAGAAAACAATAAAATGTACGCAAACCTTTAAGTAATTTCTCGTTTTACTGTAGTGAGTCAGTGTGTTGGTAATGAAAACAAACAAAAAATTTAACTCTGAAAAGTTAAACTGTCACAAACACATTTACATATGGGTTCAGTCCACAGATTACTGAACAGAACACTGATCAGAAGTCATGGCCTGCTTCACTTTTGCTCTGGCCTTACTGTCCCCAATTTTATCAAAAACATCGTGAATAAAGTTTACATCAACTGGCTCAGCTGAGACTGGTTGTACCAGGTTGTGGTTTAGGCTGAGAACTTAGCTCTTTGGCTTTATGGTGATATGCCTTGTTCCAGGACCTTCGTTTAACCAACGCATTACACTTTCTGTTGGCTCAAAATCAGTTAACCTAGGTCCATTGGCATCAATCCTCATCTTATTAGATTTGTCTGACAGAGTGTACTGCAAAGTCGGGTTTTAATCTGGTTTATTGAAGAAAATAACCTTTCACACTCTGCTGTGGAAAGTGAAAGTGCGAATAGCAATTATACCAGTGTCTTCACATGCATGTACTGTTTGTCTTCAGATTTAACCAGCTGGCCAAGAGAGAACTGCCAGTGGATGACCTGACTTTTGCATAGACAGTCTCACCTTTTGGTTCAGCCATTCATTAGGAATACTCTTGCTGATATCCTCAGGCACAACTTGGAAATAAGCACACAGGGAACAAAACAACTACATTTCTATACACAGTAAGTTCATTTAGGGAATGTGGCCACACTTGAAAGTCGAATATTTTAAAGCAAGACAGTGGAGGCTCAGCAAGATTATGAAATCTGTTCAATATATGTTGACTTGCATGCTGAATGAAGTTCTGAATGTCACTGTCATCAAAAGTCACAGCAACATTAGGTTTTCAACAGAAGTCATCTTATGATTCAGTATGGCCACCATGGCAGCCAGCTTGAAAATCTTGTTATTGGTGCTCCTCCTAAATGGAAAGTCATATCAACATGGGGTTTTCATCAGAAGACTAATTATGATATCTGGTTGGTCCTGAATGAAAATGGTACCGATCTGATCTGAAATATCACTGCCACAGTGAACATATTCAAAATCTTGTTACTAATTCTCCTGAATGGATGGTCATATCAACATGCGATTTTCACCAAAAGTCTTCTAATGGTGTCCAGTTTGTCTTAAATAAAAATTGTGCTGATCTTACATCCAATACGGCTGCCACAATGGCTAATTTGAAAATCTTGTTGCTCTATAATATCAAGCATGGTTTCAACACTCAGATATTAAAAAAAGGAAATGATCTTATCTTGAATTCCTGGAAATACTTTTTGACTAGTAGAGCATCAGTTCCTTCGAGGGACTCTTGATGAAGCAAATGAAGCTGTAAATGTATTGTACACACATCTGCATGCTATGACAGTGACACCTGATGACTGTTTGTCTTAATTCTATTACTGTTTGTCTGAATTCTATTATCAGTTTAACTCTGAAACTTGAATGTCACAAGACGTCAAACTGAAGGGTCCATTACCAAAGACCTTTCACTGATCTAGGAAGAGTAGCGATAAAACTTTCAAGATGGCCACTCTGATGGCCATATTGAATATCAGATCAGCATGAATTTTGTCAAATTTTACTAGACACCATAAGAAGTCTTCCAGTGAAAACTCCATGCTGCTATGACTTTCTGTTCAGGATGAGTAGCAATAAGATTTTCAAGATAGCTGCTGTGGTGACCATATTGGATGTCAGATTGGCACCATTTTCATTCAAGACAAACTAGGCATCAATAAGAAGTCTTTTAGTGAAAACCCCATGTGACACAACCGTCCATTCAGGTGGATTAACGTTCACAAAATTTTCAAAATGGCTGCAGTGGTGGCCATAATAGATGTCTAGGTGGTACCATTTTCATTTAGGACAACTAAACATCATAAAAAGTCTTCTGGTGAAAATCCCCATGCCAATATGACTTTCCATTCACGCAGTGTAGCAATATCAAGACTTTCAAGATGGCTGCCATGGTGGCCATATTGGACGTCAGATCAGCACCATTTTCATGCAGGACCAATGAGACATTATAAAAAGTCTATTTGTGAAAACCCCATTTTGATATGACCATCTATTCAGGAGGAGAAGCGATAAGATGTTCAGGAACCATTTTCATTTAGGACCAACTAGACATCGTAAGAAGTTTTCTGGAGAAAACCCCATGTTGATATGACTTTCCATTCAGGAGGAGAAGTTATCACAAGATGTTCAAGATGGCTGCCCTGGCAGCCATATTGGATGTCAAATCGGCACCATTTTCATTTAGGACCAACTAGACATCATAAGAGGTTTTTTAGTAAAAGCTAAATGTTGATATGATCATCCACTCAGGAGTAGCAATAACAAGATTTTCAAGATGGACACTTTGGCAGCCATATTGGATGTCCAAGCAGAATCATTTTCATTGAGAATCAATTAGACATCATAAGAAGTCTTCTGGTGAAAATCCCATGCCAATATGACTTTCCATTCAGGAGGAGTAGCTGTAACAAGATTTTCAAGATGGCTGCTGCAGTGTCAGCCATATAAGATGTGGGTCTCAATTTTCATGGTTTTGTAAAGAAAGTCATTTTTGTTGGTACTTAAATTTGTGGTTTTGCCTGTCAAAGTTTGCATATTAGTAGGTATTTAATTCTGTGCATTAACCCTACAAATACCCAAAATAAAGAATACAAATGAACAAACCTATGCCGACAACAAATGGCAGTTGCTTGAATGGTTAAAACAATGCTACCACCTGTATGAGCACAAATCAAACACCTGTCAAGATCAATCACTTACACTCGAGATCAAAGGGAACCAATGCAGCCAGCAACACTAAGCTAATTGGACATTAAACAACATGTGCATGATCTCTTCCTTAAAACACTGTCTATAAAGTTGCACCATCAGTACTTTCTGACGACCTTGGCTTTAACAAAGTGGCTTAAGAGTGATACAATTCAACTTAGATCCCTGTCAGTTTTTATAATGTCTTCATTCCACATGTGAACCAAACACATGATTAGCTGCCCCTTGTTCAATGCCATTAGCAAGCAATGTCAACATTTAATGTGTGCAGAGTGCATCAAAGTGTGAAGATGCTAAGTAAACTGAAAAACAATGGAATCAATCCTTTGTTTGAGCTTGTCTCATGTACAAACCAACTTCAACCACCAGACTAAACAATACATAATGACTAAAAAGAATTAAAATCACATTTCCACAACTGGTATGCTAAACAGGTCATGGAGACCATCAGGAGAAAGAAAGATGTCAATGGTGAAGATCAGTGTACCGTATTAGTGGAACTTAAAACCTCATCAATCAGGCTGATTCATGCTTAATGGATAATTGCAGTTCAGGTGAAAATGTGAATGATCGAGTTTAATTCAACAATTTCAGGATTATTTACCTGACAAACATTTGTGTGTACCAGCAGATTTGATTGACACAATGTTGATTTAGTGGTTTTGTCTGAAAATCAGTGAAGTGTGAGCTTTAATACTCTGATGTAATTAGTGTATATACATTGTGTTTCATTAGTAATTGTGCTTCAAGAAATAGTTCTAGTATTTTACAGTTATGTTGTTCATTGGGATTAAGCATGCTCAGATAAAATAAGACATGCTTTCACGAGGATTTGAATTTTTCAACAACAGTTTCACTTGAATAAAAAATCTTCAATAAAACAAACACAAGTAAAGCTAATATTTTATTACCAGATTACAGTAATGATGTTGCTTTATCGAACAATTTTGTTGATCTCTAGAAATGAAATACAGTAACCAAAATTGGTACTCCAAACATTTTTGATACTACAGTACTAACAAAACATTAAAGACATGATTATCACTAGAAAAGTCAAACAAAATAATATGGTATGAAAGTTACATCATTTCATAAGTTAACATTTATCTCACCAAAGTGAACTTCCCTGTCAAATTAAAAAAAAAAAGAAGAGATTTTTAGAGGATGCAAAAACAGTTAGATTTGAAGTACTAGGAATAATAATTATTGTACTGAGAATTTTCTCAGTTAAAGCTTTAGAGATAAGTGTCAAGTTAAAACCATAAATGATATGGTTTCCAGGAAAAATGTAAAGTAATCAGGCTTTGCTGTATTGTGTTGCAACACTAGCCTCTCTGTGTCCAATGGCTGTTTGCAGCAAGTGACGTGCCCTTTATAGTTTACCTCTGATGTAGTAGAATGTATCAGCTTTTCTATACAAAGAGTTCCAATGTTGGAGAACTCTTATGAGACTATATATCAATAGGTCATAACTAATGCAAGCCATTTGGGTAATTATCCCTGACGGGTTTATACTAAAATACATAAAGATTATTTGCTGAGTAAAGATTACCCTTGACACAAAAACTTTACAGGCTTAACAATAACATGTCTTATCCAGCCTTATCTTTCTTTCCTTAGAACACATTCCTACCTGGAAACACTGTTAACAGAGACAACTAGTGGCAGTTTTTCCATTTCCTTAAGTCTAGACTGGATCTGTTTGGTCATCTCCAATGGAAGACGCCATACAAATATACACCTGCCAAAATATGAGAAAAAAAATGACAAGCGTTTAGTGGAACCCTTGTGTTACACCCAAGTCAATGCACTGATGTATCTTTCCTTATCAGGCTGAATTAATACCATATATACTCGTGTATAAGCGAGGTCCAAATGCAAACAACATAGACCCTGATCTGCCATCGCATTATGCACCGGCAGATCAGGGTCTATGTTGTTTGTTCTACTGATTAGTCCTTACAAACTGCACAGACCCAGATCTGTCTACGCATTATGCGACGGCAGTTCTGGGTCTATGCAGTTTGTATCGGCTTATACGCGAGTATATACGGTAATTGTATAAAGTATTCATCATGTTGAAATATAAGAATTTACAGTTTTCAATTTTCTAAACGTTACAGATAGCACAGGATTGATTAAGTTCGGGTGAAATAATCCATTTGAACTATCAAAAGTTCATATTTTATTACTATATTTGGAAAATATTAAAGCAGGAACAAGAAAAAGTGAATATGTACCCTATTATTAGTGAAAAAGGAAGCACACCAAAACAATGAAATTACAAATACAAATTACAACTTTAAAAAAGTTAATAAAACATAATGCAACTGGAATTGCTTTTTACTGATTGCAATATGTCTGGCATGTTTCAATAGCTGCAAGAAGAAAAAATTTTTAACACTGTGATAGGGGAAACTGCTGTCCTTTGAAATCGTTAACGAAAATTTACACATAAAAAATCTACATGGAAAATACTTGTCCCAATATGTATATTAAAAATTATTTTTCAAAATCTACATGGAAAATACTTGTCCCAATACTTATACACTAGACCATACAAAGTGGATCTCATGGGAAAAAAAATAATTAGTTCTGTAATTAATGAATCAATTAACATGTTATATTTGTTGTGCAAGCCTACAAACTGTGACAGTACTATGAAACCACTCTTACCTTTATATGACCTCTCCTTCATAGGTAGGTAATTTGTCATGGTTAGCTAATTCAGTTAACTTTTTAATAAATGAATTAATTAATGTTATATTTTTTGTGCAAACTAACAGAGACCCTAACAGTTAATATGAGACTACTCTCACCTTCATATGACCTCTCTTTCATACTCAGGTAATTTTCAGTTAACTGCCTTTTATAATGTAGATACGTCATGTCAAACTAAGTTGAGCCAACTTAGATTTTAAAAATCTCTAGAAAATAAAGGCTGCTTCATTCAAAAAGAAATTCATCCCACGTCACAGAAATATTCATCAGTAAGATTACATTTCTATTGTTTTTTAAGGCTACTCACCCATCTCCAGACACAGAGATTAGATGTTTGAAATCATTCATGAACTTAACAGCAGTAGCCACCTCTGAGTGTCCATATATGGTAGCTAGCAGTTCTCCTGTATAAAAGTCCAGAAAACACAAGTTCTTGTCTGTACAGCTTGTGACAGCATATGACCCTGATGGGTCAAGCTGGACCCTAATTAGGACCCCATCATCTGTCAGTGATCCCTTGTAGCTCTTCTTATGTTTGGCAGTTTTTATGTTGTATATTCTGAAAGATAGGTAGGATTTTCATTCACAACCTAAACTTTTTTCTTAATCAATGTTGATTGTACAACAATGTCTATCCACTTATGCAATGGCTCTGATGGTGTAATGTGGTCTCTGAGGTAGAGTAAACTGGGCTTCCCAGAAGAAACCACTGACCTTGAATGGCTGACCTCACACTCTTGTATGCAATAACCTGGTATCAAATGTGGGACCAGATAGGTGAGAAGACTAGTAAAATGCATGTATATCTAACGGCTGCAATGCATGCATAATGAACACATCTAAGGGCTGAAATGCATGTATAATGAACACATCTAAGTGCTGAAATGGTTGTATAATGAACACATCTAAGGGCTGAAATGCATTATAATGAACACATCTAAGGGCTGAAATGCATGTATAATGAACACATCTAAGGGCTGAAATGCATGTATAATGAACACATCTAGGGGCTGAAGAAACGTGTCAACTAATTTTTTTATATATACAAAAAACTACAAAAAAGTGACAATAAAAATCAAAGCATCAGATAATCATTTGATCTAATTCAATACTTGGCTGTAATAAAAAAATTTCCTGTCTGCGTTAATTATTAAAGAGTTCAAGGGTAATTTTAATAAATTCTGTATACATAAGAGTTAATTATTAAAGCGTTCAAGGGTAATTTTAATAAATTCTGTATACATAAGAGTTAATTATTAAAGCATTCAAGGGTAATTTTAATAAATTCTGTATACATAAGAGTTAATTATTAAAGCGTTCAAGGGTAATTTTAATAAATTCTGTATACATAAGAGTTAATTATTAAAGAGTTCAAGGGTAATATTAATATATTCTGTATAAATAAGAGTTAATTATTAAAGTATTCAAGGGTAATTTTAATATATTCTGTATATTTATTAAAGCATTCAAGGGTAATTTTAATATATTTTGTATAAATAAGAGTTAATTATGAAACCATTCAAGGGTAATTTTAATAAATTCTGTATACATAAGAGTTAATTATTAAAGCATTCAAGAGTAATTTTAACATATTTTGTATAAATAAGAGTTAATTATTAAAGCATTCAAGGGTAATTTTAACATATTCTGTATAAATAAGACAATCTCCTTGGTATAAATCTGCTTAAGTGATAGGGTTGTGAATTACCGGCTTGGTGGTAATACAATATTGGGTTTGCGATATGGTACATACCACAATATGTATCATACTGTTGCCAGATAATACAATGCATACTGTAATACAAGGATGATGATACAATATGTATCATGCAACAGGCTTATCATGTGTTACAGATGCTAGCTGTTGAAGATTAAATCCATTATTTATTTATTCATGAAATCCTGCTATCAAAAAGCCTTTGTCATTTTTTCATCCTAGAAACCTAAAATACTTGCAGACTGGGGCTTAAAAAGTAGCTGGGGGTGGAGGGTAGGTGTTCATGATTAGGATTTTGTCTGCTATTCTGTTCTTAACAAATCAATATGAAATCAGAAGTTACTCCTTTTACTGGCATAAAAATCAACAAATTATCTGTTATGCATGAATTTGTAATGAAATACAAAAACAAAACAAATCAATAGACATTTTCACACTATTATTATCTGCTTACATAACTATATCCAAGCAAAGATCATTCTGATTTTTCTCATGGGGACTAATGGCTTCTCTATTTTCCTGAGTAGGGGAACCAGTCTAATAACTACTGTATAGCAGATGGGATCATTCTCTAATAACTACTGTATAGTAGACATGATAGTGGTCTAATAACTACTGTATAGTAGATGGATAGTTATCTAATAACTACTGAATACCAGATAGGATTGTTGTCTAATAACTAATCTATAGTAGATAGAGAGTTGTCTAATAACTACTGTAAAGTAGAGGGAATAGTGGTCTAATAACTACTGTATAGTAGATGGGATAGTTGTCTAATAACTACTATATAGTAGATAGAGAGTTGTCTAATAACTACTGTATAGTAGATGGGATAGTTGACTAATAACTACTGTATAGCAGATAGGAGAGTTGTCTAATAACTACTGTATAGCAGATGGGATCATTGTCTAATAACTACTGTATAGCAGACAGGAGAGTTGTCTAATAACTACTGTATAGTAGATGGAGAGTTGTCTAATAACTACTGTATAGTAGATGGGATAGTGGTCTAATAGCTACTGTATAGTAGATGGGATAGTGGTCTAATGACTACCGTATAGTAGATGGGATAGTTGTCTAATAACTACTGTATAGTAGATGGAGAGTTGTCTAATAACTACTGTATAGTAGATGGGATAGTGGTCTAATGACTACTGTATAGTAGATGGGATAGTTGTCTAATAACTACTGTATAGTAGATGGGATAGTGGTCTAATGACTACTGTATATCAGATGGGATAGTGGTCTAATAACTACAGTATAGTACATGGGATAGTGGTCTAATAACTACTGTATAGTAGATGGGATCATTGTCTAAAAACTACTGTATAGCAGATGGGATAGTTGTCTAATAACTACTGTATAACAGATGGGATAGTGGTTTAATAACTATTGTATAGCAGATGGGATCATTGTCTAATAACTACTGTATAACAGATGGGATCATTGTCTAATAACTACTATATAGTAGATGGGATAGTTGTCTAAAAACTACTGTATAGTAGATGGGATAATGGTCTAAAAACTACTGTATAGTCGGCTAAAACACGGTATTGGTGCTGATAAAGGAATTTTCATGTTATATGCATGAAATAGAAAAATTAAACAAGATATGAACCAATTTTAAAGATTGGTAAGCCTGGCATATACCTCTCTTACTTTCCTGAAAATTTCAAGAGGTTAGTGTAACCCATTGTTGAGATATGCATGGAAACAAGCTCTAAAAATGGCCATTTTTGAGCGTTATGTAGTCTCACTCGAAAAAAGCTTGAATATAAAATAGAGAATTCTCTAAATATCATACTGAAATTATGCATTTATTGGTCTGGTTTTATGCGGAATTCTATCCTGCAAATATTGCTTCTTGAATTAAAGAAATCGGTAAAATATTATGGATTTTATAAGCAAAATACCGTCAGTAGAAGTTTTGTTTCAACACTGAAATTCAAACACTAATCTGTTGTTATATGCCAACATTTTGTACAAAATAACATTCATTATAACTTTTATTGACATCTAGAACTCGACTTTATATTATAATAAGTAGTAAAACCATTTAAATCACATGGCTAGCCAAGATATTCGATTGAGAGCTTGTTCTTTGTCAAACTTTCCAGTTCTAAATTTTGTAGTGTCTGTAACCTTTACAAGTTTATATGGCAATAATTTTGTTGTTTCATTATGGAAAAGTATAAATCCTACAAAGGCTCATGTGTATCCATGTGATGTCCAAGTTGGCCAAAATTGGTGGTGCTGTATTGTACCATTAAAAAACAGCAACTCAATAAAAAAAGTTACAGACACTACACAAACAGGTATAAAAATGAAAGATAAAAGTATTGTTCTACTTGTCATTAAAACATTGTTTTTCTCAATAGAAAGTTCCATCTTATGTGATGTAATGTTGCATCATCTATTTACCTCTGCAGCCAAGAGCAAAAAAGTGATGCAATAACTCTCTTGATTGAATATTGCATCATTCTTGCAGCACTGTCTGTTTGAGTAATTTACTACAAGACAATGTAACCTGAATTTCTTATCCTAGAAGAAGCTGCCTAATTACTTTTTCTGTTCTTTACCATGGTACATCCCTAAGACATGGGAAGACGACAAAAGCAAACCTCTGGGAACAACTCTGGTAAGTTTGTATTGAATGGTAAACCACACTCTTAAATTGTAGTGTCTGTAACCAATATCCCCTTTTTATACTGTCTATGACTTTATCCCTGTTTTTTTTTTAAAAAATGAAGCCAAATTATGTTTCCTATTACAGTATTGATGTGTAAGGCTAAATTTTGACATATTGTCTGTCTGCAATTTGTAATATTTTGGTATATTTATAGTTTCTTTCATCTAGATTTCTGATAACAGGCAACATTTTCAGTGATTTCTTACAATATGCAATTGAAACTGAGTATTTTTGCATTCCATATCATTAGACTAGTAAATTCAAACAGAAATATTATGAGAATTCAATGAGCTCAGACTTAGTATTGGATACATTGCTGATATTGTCAAATGGTTACAGACACTACTAGACATGTGAATTGACCCGACTGTTGTTTACATTATTAAGGAAAGTGTGCAATCATTGTAAATGCTAGAACATTGAATAATCATCAGGTTTTATGCTATTTCTTTTTCAATCAGATACTTTTCTTTAAGAATCTACAGGTTATTCCAGTTTGCTTATGTATGAAAGCATATTGCGTACTCATTACAAGTATGTTTTGTAAAGTCTAAATTTCATCCGTATACATAGAGGAACAAAAATGAGAATGAAGTTGTTTGCTTTTAGGAAGCAAAGATAAGCCAGAAGAAGATGAACAGAAGATTAAAGCTAGAAGGGAGAAGACGAGGCTAAAGGTACAAGCCTGGAGAAAAAAACAGAGGGAAAATAAGGCGAAACATGAGGAGCTAAAAAGGGTTGATAGAGAAAGAAGAAAAGATGCAAGACTACTAAAAAAACAGCAATCACTTTCCGATTCAAATCTTCAACAAGAATTAAGAAGGAAAAAACGTGAAGAAATGAAAAGGTATCCATGAGTAGACAGATGGCTGTGCTGCCCAGTATAAGGGGAAGAAAGCCTTTGCTGACATAAGTCTGAGGAAAAAGCCATCTGTAACACGAAATTATTTCGAAACATCACATGGAAAGAGTGTTTGCGATGGTCTCGGTGCGACAGTCAAGAATGCTTGCTACAGAGCTGTAATCAGCAATAGAAAGGTGATAGGTTGTGCAGAAGATGTATATCATTTCTGTACAGAGAAACTGAAAATGGAAAATACAGATAATGAAGCTAAAACAGTTTCGAGAAGGGAGTTCATCCTTGTTAAAGATGTTGAGAGAAATAGAGAAGAAACTGATGTGCAAACACTGCAAGGTACAAGAAAATTACATGCTGTAAAGTCAGGAAGCAATGATTATGAACTGAGCATAAGAAATCTGAGCTGTTATTGTGAGCAATGCATGAAGGTTGACGGGAGATGCAACTTCAGCGAAAATGTTAATGCCTGGGAAATGAGAAAGTTAGTACTCAATAAAGATAATTTAAGTCAGAAAGGAAAACAACTTAAAGACAAGAATCCATAAACAATAGAAAATAATGACAAGAAAAGAAAACAAGGAAGTAACCAGAAAGATCATAACTCAGCAACAAGCGAAAAGCCTAATAAGAAACGGAAGTCAACAGAAAGACAAAACATTGTGACAAAGAAGATCAAAGTTGACAAAAAAGCACCAACCAACACAGAGAAACCAATAGAGAAATACCACCCTGGAGAATTTGTTGCTGTAGGACTTAAGCCAAAGAAGGGACCTCTAGATGTATACTTAGCAGAAGTAATAGACATTCTTCATAACGAAGTTAGACTTAAATACATGAGAAAGTCTGGCAACATGTATGTTTGGCCTGAAAAAGATGATTATTCACAAGAGGCTCTAGATGCTATCTTGTACAGGGTAAAAGCTCCACAAATAGTCAATGAAAGGGGTCATTTCAAGTTTAATGCAGCTGAATTGTCTAAGCTCAAGTCAAATCTGGAAAAAAATCATAAGCACTTCTATTTGAAATGACAATATAAAGTCAAGGTTTAATGTGTAGTGTCTGTAACCTTAAGATCAATCACATATGGGTCTGTGTTTGAGTCAGCACCTTGGGTTGAACAATACTTTAGTGACTATGATTTATTGAACATTCATTATACTTCAATATTTTACTCTTACAAACACTATTTAGTATTAAACTTTCAAGTGCTATTTACCAGTTCATAATTTTAACACAAGTATTGGACATATACCTGTTACAATGTGGTTTTATCATTTTATTAACTAATCAACATTCATTTAATGAATAATTCTAGTCAATGTGTTCATGTTGAATTATTTTTGAAGTGAATTTTATGGAGATATGTATGGTTCTGCAGCTGTATTGAAATGCTATAGTTTTGTAGTGTCTGTAACCAATTTTATGGACAATGTACTTCTGACTCTTATGGAAGTTTGCAATACTTTTGGCCAGTATTAATGATTTTGTTTGTTTAAATATTCTTCTTGGTGTTAGATAAATGCCTAAATAAGATTATTCTATGTCTTTTATGTTTGTTATGCAAAAGTTTCATGGTTAGGTTTTTTTTCTTAGTGATACCTTTGTCATAGATGTTTTGATTTTGTTATTAAGTTGTTTACCACTTCCAGTTATGTTGTTTACTTTAAATGTTGATATCCTGTTACTGATGTTACTGTGAAAAAAAATAAAGTTTTAAAGTTTTCATGCTGTTTTTCTTGCATGTTATACACCAAGTGTAGTGTCTGTAACTGTTGTTATACCAATGAATTGAAATAATGGTTAAACAAAATCGCATGCATGTTCAAGCTAAATCTAACTTGATCTGACTAGGGGACACCCTAGGGTATATAATGAGCTTCATTGAAATGTTCTATCAAACATTTCAATTTTTTAAGTGAGTGAGACTACTCTCAGCACCAATACCGTGTTTTAGCCGAGTAGATGGGATAGTGGTCTAATAACTACTGTATAGTAGATGGGATAATTGTCTAAAAACTACTGTATAGTAGATGGGATAGTGGTCTAATAACTACTGTATAGTTGATGGGATAGTTGTCTAAAAACTACTGTATAGTAGATGGGATAGTTGTCTAAAAACTACTGTATAGTAGATGGGATAGTTGTCTAATAACTACTGTATAGTAGATGGGATAGTGGTCTAATAACTACTGTATAGTAGATGGGACAGTTGAAAAGAAGAAAATTGACAAGATCTATCACACTTCTTGTATAAGAGGCTGACTTGTCTTTTATTCATGTATATCTCAATACACTGCCTTCAAATACTGCTACATCGATGTATTTTCAGACTAGGATATTCTGACAGTAGTATGGTGATTGATGTAGTATATCATAGAAAAAAATATCATGGTGCCTCAATTAAATAATTACAAATTACATGAAAACTTTGTTTCTAATACACAATGAAGACAAGAATGATGTCAGACAAAAACAGCAAAACTTTCCTGTAGCTGCTTAAAATGAGTATGTCCATTCAGATCTCTTTATACACAGATTAATGCTATAAATACATAGAGGATATCAAACTTTTTTCAGAGTATATATAAGAAAATATTTCACTTGTGAAATGGAAACATTTCATATTGTCACCAGTGAAATATGTCCTCACATCTATTAAAAAAAACATTGATTATCTGTTTATAAAATATGCTGAAGCCAGCAAAATGTGGACTTGCATGGACTTTATTTCCAATCTGTGCCAATGTGGTTAATATTAATATAGACAAATAAGCTGTATTACAACCTTGAAAAATAAAGAAGTTCAAAAATATTACGATAATTAATTTAGGATAGTGACTTTTTACAAATTTCTCTCCTGTATATAATGCTTCAAATTGTGTCTTTTGTTCTTTAACTGTTTTCATAGGAAAAAACAAGAGTACCATAAATGGCATAAATTCACATTGTTTTTATAGTCCTCTATCTAGGCATTAGTAAGCCATTGTTGGCTCTCGAGATTATTGACGAACGGGTCACAGCGACATGGACCTTTGGTCGAGGTATATGGTCTAGACTTAAAGTTACTATGCAGAAACCATTATTTTCTTATTATACTTAGGTTTCTTTATTAGCTTAAGATCAAGACATCCAAAGTTTGGTTATGGAACTTACCCTAGAACAAAAATTACTGTCCAGAAACTTATTTTTCTTTGAGCCAAAATTACCTTGACCTTTGACCCCTACATGAATAGGCCTCTACCATATCTTAAGTGCAAGCCTTCCACAAACATTGGTCAAGGTATGTGGTTTAGAACTCAAGTTGTAACACAAAAACCATCTTCTGACCCCCAAATCAACAGGCCTCTTCCATATCTTAAGTGCAAGCCCTCCAAGATCTTTGGTCAAGGTATGTGGTCTAAGAACTAAAGTTATTATGCAAAAAACATTTTTCTTCTTTCAGTCACAGTGACCATGACCTTTCACCTTAAAGTTATAAGGCAAAAACCACTTTTTGACCCCAAAATTAATAGCTCTCTTCCATACCTTCAATCCAAGCACACCAAAAACTTCGGTCAATGCATGTGGTCAAGAACTATAGTTATTATACAAAACCTTTTATCTCCATATAGTCTAAGTGACCTGACCTTTGACCTTTTCACGCCAAAATCAATGTCATCTATAAACTATGGTGAAGGTACATAGTACAGAACTGACATTTTTTGGCAAAAACCATCTAGTTCTTTCAGTCACAGTAACCTTGACATTTTGACCAATTGACACCAAAATCAATCTTCATTACCCCAAGTGCCCCAAGTGCAAGCCTTCCACAAAGTTTGGTCCTGGTCTGTAATGTAGAACAAATGTTAGTTTCCAGAAACCATTTTTCTTCTTTCAAGCACAATGACATTGTCCTTTCAACCCAAAAATTGATAGGCTTCCTCCTTATCCCAAGTGCAAGCCATCCACAAAGTTGGTCAAGGTCTGTAATGTAGAACTAAAGTTATTGTGCAGAAACCATTTTTCTTCTGTCAGTCAGTGACCTTGACATTTGATCTTTTAACCCAAAAATCAACAGGCCTCTTCCTTAACCCATGTACAAGCCATCAAAACGTTTGGTAACTGAACTTGTTGGAGTACTTGAGTTATTGTGCAGAAACAAAATAGAGAATAGATGGATGGGCAACATTATAGCATCAGAACATATCATGATCTGCTTTATGGCAGGCATATAAAGAAACAATTTTTATGAGTGTGATGAGAGTTAAAGTTGCTCATAAAATTTTTTTTAGTATTATATTTAATCCATGAGTTTGGCTATAAAAACTTTTACCATTTGTCATAGAATGTAAAAGGTATGGGCGACAATGAATATAGAATAGAAACAGGTAATCCAAGTTCAGTCAATAACAATGTGCATGATTCATGTGGAAAACTATTATAAACCAGAGTGTAATCAAATATTACATGGCTCACCTCTACAAAGCTTTCAGTAGTTTCCATCAGCCATTGTGAACATTCATTATCATGCAGAAAGTAAGTTCAGACTAAAGTAATCTTGACAACAAAATGTTGACCCCTTTTTTAATTCAAAGTTTTATTTTGCAATTTTTTCTCTTTAAATTTTAATTTTCAATCTTTTTAAAATTTAAAATTTAAACTTCTAATCAGCACTATATAGCCAGTATTGAGCTGATATACAAATCAACCAACCTACCTACTGTGCCAGAGTATAAAAGACACAGAACAATAAAAGAACATTTTTTTTCTATGATATCAAAGTAGAGGTACTATAATAAGTTGATAAAAACCAGAAATCAATGTCATTTTTTCATTTGTATATATTTAAATCATTGTTCTCAAAATCTGCTTCAGAAGCTATTATTATTATCCACCCCTTGAAGCAACATTTTACTGAGTGAAAGTCACAGGCTCTGAATAACCTTGGTGTGACAGCAGTACAAGCCTAGTTCATGCATCAATAATTACCTTGATTAGCCACTAAAGATGAGGCCTCACATGCAGCATGCAGTCTGCGCATCAAATTCCTATACTTATTCACATGTACAATAGCATGGTTAACCTTCTGAGGGTAACCCATCACAATATACAAAATAAGGTCATTAATATGTAAAGTTTACTATGGAATAAACATATTTATTTCTACTTCTGGCTGCACTGGTTAGAAAGGCTAGGATATAGCATGGAAGAATCTATGTGGTCATAAACACAAATACTTAACCCCTTTTAGTAAAGCATAAAATGTAGCTCACAGTGATCTTCTTCGGTTGTACGGTGTAGTACTAACAGAGATGCATCCAGTTATCAAGTTTCAGGATTGAAAGATAAACAGCACCCAATAAATGAAGTTTAAACACAAAATTTCAACAAAGTCACTGCAGCATGAAATATAAGTTATTGAGACCTATTTCTGCAATAAGGATGTAAAACATAAGAAGATGTATATAGTCACCAAGTTTCATGATTCTAGGTAGGATAGTATGCATATAGCATTCCAAAAAATTATGTGGTTATAAGTGAAACACAATAATTTAACCCAACCCAGAAAAAAGATTAAATATAATTCACTATGTGCTTTTTTTGTTGTAAGTGTGTGGTAGTAATAGAGATGCATATCATCATCGATTTCATGAACAGTGCCTGAGAAATGAACATCAAGCACAAAATGATGATTCTGGCATAATAGTGTTTGATACTGAACCCAAGTCAATGAAGCATGAAATATGGGTCACAGTGACCTACTTCTGTGGTGAGAGTGTAATACTAATCAAGATGCACCACTCACAAATTTTCATGATTCTAGGTATAACAGTATGTATACAGGGTGCCAAAAACATATTTGTCTAATGAGTTAAACACAAAAGTTAACCTAAGGCAGCAATATGTGAAATGTAGGTCACAGTGACCCTTTTTGTTGTAAAGGTATCGTAATAAGATAGATGCATACAATCATCTAGTTTTGAAGATTCTTGCATGAACAGAGCTTGAGAAATAAACAAAAAAACACAAATTTAACCAGTCAGTAAGTCTTAAATATGGGTCACAGTGAACTACTTTTGTGATGAAGGTGTAATACTCAGCAAGATGCATCCCCTTACCAAGTTTCATGATTCCAGATATACAGTATTTATACAGTGTGCAAAAGACCCAAGCTAATCCAAAAACTTGACCAAGAATGTATAACTAATGTATATGTATCTACAAAGTTATCTCGGTCATGCCCCTCTCCAGGAGGTAGGTCCTAATGAACCCACTCAAACTATTGCCTAGTACCAAGGAAGAAAGAAATTTATGATTCAGTGAGACTGTACCTATGTATATGGATTTATCTGTGTGAATGCCAATGCCTATGTCAATTTGAGGTAGAACAATAGCTCTCCTCCACTTCGTACAGGTGTGGATGCCAATGCCTATGTCGATTTGGGGTAGTACAATAGCTCTCCTCCACTTCGTACAGGCGTGGATGCCAATGCCTATGTCGATTTGGGGTAGTACAATAGCTCTCCTCCACTTCATACAGGTGTGGATGTCAATGCCTATGTCAATTTGGGGTAGTACAATAGCTCTCCTTCACTTCGTACAGGTGTGGATGCCAATGCCTATGTCAATTTGGGGTAGTACAATAGCTCACTTCGTACAGGTGAGTTATTAAGCTAATACTTTAAGCCTTCTTGTTGATTTTAGAGTTGGTTTTATGCATTTTTTGATGGCGCCATTGTTTACATAAATGTACAGTGTTGGCATTTTAAGATCTGTTCATCCTGATAGAGAGACAGAAGAATAAATGGATGATAAATTAGGCCTAAATATGGAAAATATATCATACATTCGGGCAGATATATTTAAATTATAAAAGATTGGTTTGGTTTGGCGTTTTACAGCACAACAACAAAAGTAAGTTATTTAGTGCCAAGGCAACTGGAGCAAAGAACCTTGCCCAAGGACACACCATTGTAGCTGACCCAGGCTAGACTGATGCTAGGATTTTAACCCGCACCTTTCAGTCGTGAGCCTGGCATGCTAACCACTGAGCCACCACAGTTCCCAGGAAAAGAAAGTTCCAGAGGTAATGTTGCCACATTAGCAATACCACTTTAACTGTCACTGTGGCAATTTAACTTTTTCTCACACTGATACATCTCAATATCTCATTATAAAATATATAATAAAAAGGCAGATTTACATTACTGTATATTTTCCTCACATAAGATACTAGGAAACTAAATGGAAATTCATTTATAACTTTCAATTCTCAAGTAAACACCAAGTCTTCAATGCAAGGTCTGCAACTTCAGTGATGCTAGAGACCAAACTTTTAGCCTAAAGAGCAGATTTAATAGTGGACTAAAAATACAATAATGTTCCAGTATTTTCCTATATAACTGCGATCTAACCTGAGGTTTCTGTCTTGGCATGCTGTGACTGCAAACTTGTGTGATGGGTCTACATCCATGTCATACAGACTGGTCTTACCCACTAAATGCTGATGTAGAACAAACTGGCACTCCGGGATCTGCAATTACATATGTTCATTGCAGAAGATCTAAACTCTAAGCAATGGAAAAGGTCTACATTATTTACATTGATTTTAGATGAAAATACTCTTCAACGGTGCCAAAGCAGTAAGAAACCTACATGTTCAATGACTCAACAATCTAAAGGTGAATTACAGTTCAGCGTACTGCAAATTCAAATTGTTTTTAGTGTACCAAATTTAGTGGATTTCATGGTTGCTAAGAGACCCAATGAACAATGATCCTTAAATACTAAGAAGACGATTCCTTCCTCAATCCACGAATTTAAGTACTAACAAAAATGTGATTTTTCACAAAACTACGAAAATTGATACCCATGAAAATAAATGAATTCACAGTACTTGTTATAATCCTCTTGAAACAAATAAAACTGTTAAAAGTATTTTTAAAAACTGGCATAATTATATCAATTACAATTACAATTTGCAAGTAATAATTAAGTCAACCTGACAGTTGACAGTTAGGAAAACTGTTAACAATTTAGGGCCTTCAAATGAACTGTAACTAGATATCCAGGTACAAGTAACTGTGATGTCCCTATTTGAAACCACTACTTTTTGAATTAAAATAGTATAAAGACACCCTTCCTCTCAATGAAGCAACAATTCAGAAACAAACACTTCTGTAGACTATGGGTTAAGGACCTTCATAGTATATTTTATTGTGCCAAAAGGAAAGACCAAAACCAACCTTCATCCCAAGGATTCAAATGAAATATACTACCTGAGCATTGCGAAAGAGGAGTGACTTGTCCGCTCCACATGACAGCATCTTAATTTGGTTGTCTGTATTGGTGAATTTGACAGCTGTGATGGATGAGGAGTGGTCATCAAGAGTCTGCAGTAAACCATATTCCTGCTCCACATCAAAAACATGAATCAATCTGTCACGGCTTGTTGTAGCTAGCAATTTTGGTCCTGTCAAAGAAGATAACAAAATAATATCCTCGCAGAGTTTTTGTTTAATTCACTCAAAAAAACTTGATTTTTACTCCTTATTTTGTAAAACTTTCCTGCTAAAACAAGTTTTCCCAAGCAATCCTTCCACAAAGAAAGAACTGATTTCTCAAACTTCACTGCTATCATTTTCACTGCATGTGTTGGAAAAATGTCAGAAATACATACCCATTGAAAAGAAATACAAACCCATTGAAAAGAAATAAACAATAAAAATTAAACAAAAGTTTGAAACTTTGGTATCAATGTAAACATATGTATTACTCATACAATGTTTATACCTTTAATTAACTCTCACAGTTGTACTCTGCCTTAATTAACATGTTTGGAGTCCACAAAAATCATTAATTACAGCAAAGTGTTCATTGCAAAAAAGAAAGGTATAATACCTATGTAACTCTTCATCAGGGGTTCAAAGTAGCTGTTCACAATATCTAGAAATGTTTACAAGTAAGGTTTGTCACATTCAGAATAAAATCAGACCCTAGAAGCAAGGTTTGTCATTCTGAATAAAATCAGACCCTTGAAGGTTTGCCACATTCAGAATAAAATCTGACCCTAGAAGGTTTGTCACATTCAGAATAAAATTAAACCCCAGAAGTAAGGTTTGTCACATTCAGAATAAAATCAGACAATTGCACAACTTCAAACTATGAAATAAGAATCTGAAACAGTTGCATCGGAAAACTTCAACCAAACCTCAACAAAACTGTGGATGCTGCTGCTGGTATTTGTGCAATGGTGGAAACATTATCATTATGTCTCTCTTTGCCAAAAAATCTTCAACTTTTGCAATTAATTATGTTACAGTAATGAAAGTGGAAAGTGGTTTTTCTTTGTAATTACCCGACTCATAACAGGAATACTCATACACAACAACTCAGAATCATGGACTTCTATAACTTTGAAATTACCTGACTCTATATAGGAATACTCTATACTCAACACCTCAGAATCATGTAATTACCTGACTCAAAACAGGAATACTCATACACAACAACTCAGAATCATGGGCTTCTATAAATTTGAAATTACCCGACTCTATATAGGAATACTCGATACTCAACACCTCAGAATCATGTAATTACCTGACTCAAAACAGGAATACTCCATACACAACACCTCAGAATCTGGGGCCTCTATAACTTTGAAATTACCGGACTATATAGGAATACTCTATACTCAACACCTCAGAATCATGTAATTACCAGACTCAAAACAGGAATACTCCATACACAACACCTCAGAATCATGGGCTTCCATAACTTTGAAATTACCTGACTCTATATTGGAATACTCTATACACAACACCTCAGAATCATGGGCTTCTATAACTTTGAAATTACCTGACTCTATATTGGAATACTCTATACACAACACCTCAGAATCATGGGCTTCCATAACTTTGAAATTACCTGACTCTATATTGGAATACTCTATACACGACACCTCAGAATCATGGGCTTCTATAACTTTGAAATTACCTGACTCTATATTGGAATACTCTATACACAACACCTCAGAATCATGGGCTTCCATAACTTTGAAATTACCTGACTCTATATTGGAATACTCTATACACAACACCTCATAATCATGGGCTTCTATAACTTTGAAATTACCTGACTCTATATAGGAATACTCTATGCACAACACCTCAGAATCATGGGCCTCTATAACTCGGACTTCATCCATAAAGTGTAAATCATGCACCCTGAAAAAAAGGGCAATACAAGTATATCCTGTGTATGCTACATATGATGATCAAATTGTATGGCATTGGAAAAAGAAAACGAAATATTAGTGTCAAAACTGATCCTGTGTGTAGTATACATTGGTCAAAATGAGTTTGAGTGGTATGAATTTCATTGATGAAACACAAAGCTTTAAAGAAAGCTCATCTCCTGTGCAAATCACAGACATGGCACAAATCTATTTAAAATTGCAGGCTGCACTTTTTCTCATTCTTTATTTTGTAAAAAAACTCTCTATTACTAAATCTAAAATAAAACAATATAAAGGTTTATTTAAATTAGATAAGTTTCTCTGGCTACAACTAAACCAAGAAACTCTATATGTACTCTGACCAGAATGTGTCTGCCCCTTCACTGAAGACTAATGCAAGACAAGACAGTAAAAAAACAACAAGATCAAAGATGTAAGAGAAGAGGGTCATTGAAATACTAATCCAAGGTATAGTGTTGCATAAATGAAATACATTCCTGAGTCCAGTCCTTCAGTTCTAATTATTTACAAATAAACAGCTTTTGCTCTGATCTGCCTGTACTTTACATGACCACATGTGACATGGTCATGGATTTAGACTGGGTCTAATGCTCTGATCTGCCTGTATGTTACATGACCACATGTGACATGGTCACAGATTTAGACTGGATCTATTGCTCTGATCTGCCTGTATGTTACACGACCACATGTGATATGATCACAGGTTCAGACTGGGTCTATATAGTGAACATTCTGACCATTTCTCATACATACAGTAATATCAACAAGCAATGTCTTATTGATCACACAGACCTAATATTCCCTTGTCTGTCTCCTGAGGCCAAGTGTTGGCCATCAGGACTGGCCCGTATTGTTCTCACTCCATTCTTATCATCATAGTTAGTGTCTGTCTTATCCACCCCTCCAGCTGCAAAAGGTTAAAAGTAAAATGCTAATAATTTGTCACAAATATTCTTAAAGCAATATTAAAGCCTAAATTTGGAAATAAAATATTTCTGTGGCTCACAATATTTTTTAAAACTCTTCTGACTACACTTTCCATGCCTGTTGTGAAAGTGGAATTGTTAGGAAACACTTTATCAAGTAAATATTAATGCTGAAAGCAATATTTTTAAATTAAAAAAACACATCTAAGATACACATGTCTAACAGCTCAACTGGCTACCAATACATCCTTTAAAGAAGCACATCTAAGCTTTGCTCAATACTCACATGGGTTATAGTCTTTTTCACAGAGGTAGATCAAAGTGCTTTTCTCAATACTCACAGGGGTTATAGTCTTTATCACAGAGGTAGATCAAAGTGCTTTTCTCAATACTCACATGGGTTATAGTCTTTATCACAGAGGTAGATCAAAGTGCTTTACTCAATACTCACAGGGGTTATAGTCTTTATCACAGAGGTAGGTCAAAGTGTTTTGCTCAATACTCACAGGGGTTATAGTCTTTTTCACAGAGGTAGATCAAAGTGCTTTGCTCAATACTCACAGGGGTTATAGTCTTTATCACAGAGGTAGGTCAAAGTGCTTTACTCAATACTCACAGGGGTTATAGTCTTTATCACAGAGGTAGATCAAAGTGCTTTACTCAATACTCACAGGGGTTATAGTCTTTATCACAGAGGTAGGTCAAAGTGTTTTGCTCAATACTCACAGGGGTTATAGTCTTTATCACAGAGGTAGGTCAAAGTGCTTTACTCAATACTCACAGGGGTTATAGTCTTTATCACAGAGGTAGGTCAAAGTGTTTTGCTCAATACTCACAGGGGTTATAGTCTTTATCACAGAGGTAGATCAAAGTGCTTTACTCAATACTCACAGGGGTTATAGTCTTTATCACAGAGGTAGGTCAAAGTGTTTTGCTCAATACTCACAGGGGTTATAGTCTTTATCACAGAGGTAGGTCAAAGTGCTTTGATTAATGCTCACATGGGTTATAGTCTTTATCATAGAGGTAGGTCAAAGTGTTTTGCTCAATACTCAAATGGGTTATAGTCTTTATCACAGAGGTAGATCAAAGTGCTTTGATTAATGCTCACATGGGTTATAGTCTTTATCACAGAGGTAGGTCAAAGTGTTTTGCTCAATACTCAAATGGGTTATAGTCTTTATCACAGAGGTAGATCAAAGTGCTTTGATTAATGCTCACATGGGTTATAGTCTTTATCACAGAGGTAGGTCAAAGTGCTTTGATTAATGCTTACATAGGTTATAGTCTTTATTATAGAGGTAGGTCATTGTGCTTTTCTCAATACTCACATGGGTTATAGTCTTTATCACAGAGGTAGGTTAATGTTGGATCTATGTATACAACCTTCATTAGTTCCTGAAAGAGAAAATAATAACTACCATTATTTTTATTATCATAAAAGGTACTTACTAGTTGCTACATTTAAATATTCAACTCGCCAATGTAATTCCTTTATAGATGAACACTCTAAATAATACTGTTGTTGCCGTTGCTGCTACTACTACTACTATTGCTACTACTGCTGCTACTACTACTACTATTGCTACTACTGCTGCTACTAGTTCTACTATTACTAACACCTGTGCTAAATATTACTGTTGTTGCTGCTGCTGCTATTACAACTACTATTACTAACACCTGAAAAAAGAGACACAACAAACACTTTGTACAAATTTTTCTTTGGCAATATCCTTGACATTATCAGACATTTTGCAAGCATCTATGAAAATCATTTTGTAACAGCATTTGGAAAATTGTTATGTAAAGTGATTCAATTTCAAGTACATGGGACGTAAGTCCAGACAGGAACATACATTGCTCAAATATTGGTAGAATTCACCTTCTTATTATTAACAGCCTTTCATACCAACCATAGAAATATTAGACTTAATATTGGATGATATAAACATGATTATCTGGGAGCTAGCTGAGGTCAAGGGGCTTTGCTCCAAACTTAAAATGCTGCCAAGAACTTACATGGCAGTAGATATTCTTTTTGTAAGTGTTTGTTTCCTGTATGTGTGGATCCAGATTCCAGATCCTGATTGTATCATCACTGGAACATGTGATGAAAGACCCTGGAGGTAGGGCAGGACTCATCCCACTTGGTACACTGGGGTAAATCTGAAAAGGGAATGGTGACAAATACTGAAAATAACATTGATGTCTTCAGAATACCTATTGATGTTGCAATTATTTACTCTATCTCTTCTTATTTTCTTTATTTACCACATGCCAATTACCTAGCAAAAGGAAATCAATTTTATTGCTGTCATTTTGATCAATAACTGCTACTGTTCCCCTACCTTTTCAGCCTGAACATTTACTTTTTGACTTAAAACTAGGAAATAAAACCAATTTAAGACATGATTATGCCTAAGCCAATATGTTTTATATTGATATCTTAAAGGCAAGCTATGGGGTATAAAAAGAGGATTAAATGCACTGCGTCATTGTCTCTCTGATAATGAATAAAGACATCCTCGTAAATAAACACCTGATTGGTCACTTATATGCCTGGTTGTTTTAATTGGCAGGTCTGGTAACACCTGTACAAGCTTAATCGTGTGGTTTGAAAACCATATCTTTCAACAATTTAAGATGGAGTAGATCAAGGTCATGTGAACTAAGTAGATGGAACCATCAAGATGCTAGTATAAAGTGTTCTTTCTTTTAAACAAATAAAACAAATACCATAACACTTTCAGTATTTATTATAGTAAACCTTTGTAGACCAAGGTAAAATGCAGAAAAAATCAGATAAAAAGCAGTCTTCTGAAAGCTGCTCTAGTTTCCATAGGACAGAAAATCCAAGTATTTTGAATTTTCTGGTTTAGAACAAAATCTTGTATTGTGCAAACTGCAACTGCAGCCATGTTATGATAATTCAGTTTAATACTACAATCATCAGTTTTAACATGAATAAATCTTGTGACATACAGTGCTCCCAGTTTCATTCAAGTATGAAAATGGCAGGTGATCGAGGTTGCAGATGACTGAGGTTCATCAAAGAGATAGATATATATATATATACAGACAGACAGACAGACAGATAGACACAGGTAAATTCTACCAGTGGATCATTAACAAATGATGCATATATCAACAGAATGAATTTTAATTAAATTAAGCCTCTCAAATATTTACAGAAAATTATTTAACAATGATTTTACTCAAGCTTACATTGGCTTCCTTTTAATTAATCTAATTGCACTTGTGGTGATCTTTGTTCTTAGCATTAAGTTAAACTGGCTATTATCATGAATGGTCGTGATGGCAGTCAACCAAGCCAGTGACTGGCAGTAAGCACTGTGCCATGCACTATTGGTTTCTCTAGATAAGTAAAAACCAAGTTAATAATACTAATCACCTTTACTGGAGGAGGTCCAAAACCGAAATTACTAATTTAATCATTCTGACTGACAAACATGGCAGATGTTCGAGGTCTGTGGTCATTATTTATATATCATTTGTACATTGATTAGGCTTGGTGGATCCCATACAGCGAGGGTGGCAAATGAAAGTGGGAATTAAAAAGCAAATCAATTGGTACATTCAAATTTATTGACAGTAAATAAGGGTACCGAGGGCAAAAATCGAGAGAACACTGTACATGGTTGCACAAATGATACCACACAATTTTTAAATGTAAATTGATAAGAAGATTTCAAACTCGCATTTAGTAGACATGAAATTAATAAAACTCACTGAATAAAAACAATATGTCAATGGCTGTGTATGATGGGGTATTAAAAAAGTTCTGAATATTATTGTGCTGTACAACAAAGTTCTTTATTAGTGAACATTGCATCCTCTCAAAGTACTCCGCATGCACCTCTACATACTTTCTTCGTCTGATTATCCAATTATTAAATACCATTTTGTAATCACATTTTGCTATGTTGTTCATATGCTGGAAAACTGCTCTTCCAACCGCATGACAAATTTCAAATCATCTGCGCCTCAGCGAATCTCTGAAAACGGGATTCAGCCAAAAATCACTTGGAACTAATCAGGGCTGTATGAGAGATGTGGCAAAGTTTGGATGCTGTGCTCCTTCAGGAAGTCTGTCAAGATGGCAGATTTATGCACACGTGTGTTGTCATGAATCAGATTGATACCTTGGGTACCAGTGCATGACAGGTGGTTCGGTAGTGTTCCGCAAATTTTGCGATCACTTTGGAGGCACAAAACATGTCTAGTGACAATAGCAGAGTCAGGCACAGGTACCTGAATGACTGGACCTTTTGCCTAAAAAAATAATGCGTATAAAGCTTTCTTGACAGTCCAACTACATCAAGCGATTTGTGGTCTCTGCTAGTTTTCTCTGATCCAAACTTTATTTTCTTTTGAGTCAGGTTGAAAAAAGTAAATCCATTTTTCATCACCTGTGACATTCTCATTCAAACGTCTCTGGTCACTCTTTAAATATTGGTGAGTAGCTTGTTTGGCAATTTCAGCCCAAGTCCGTTCTTGATCCGCCATCAACAAATGTGGGATGCATCTTGCACAAACCTTTCTGAGCTTCAAACAATTCTTTAATATATTAATGCATGTGGTAATAGAAATATCTTCTACTGTGTATTGAGCATCTTCATCACTTTCCCCATTCACAGCAGCCACTTCCCACTCACCAATGGCAGACAACGGTCTTCCAGAATGTGGGTAATTACATCCTTAAACTTTATCCAAGTTATCCTTGATATCAGTCAGAGACTACCCTAAGAGCACCGAGATTTTACAGTACGATCTTTGCTCAGTAGCAGAATTGTTTCTCCTTCTCCGACATTTTTACGTCACTGTCACTGACCTATGTTACAGCACATATCTGCAGGTGTCTGGTGTACGTAACATGTAGATACAGATCATTTTATAGAACATTATTTTGTCTATCAATAGGCATAACATTTATTGACAAGTTCAAAGAAACAAATAAGTTATAACAAAATATTCAGGACTTTTCAAATACCCCTTGTATATGATATTTATCAACCTGTTTCTTACACTGAATAAAAACAATATATCACTGCCTGTGTATATGATATTTATCAATCTGTCTTATATTGAATAAAAACAATGTGTCACTGTATATGTATATGATATTTATCAATTCGTTTCTTACATTTCATATTTAATGAACACCAGTGAAAGATCCTGTTTAACATACCTCCAGTCCATAGACACAGGAGCTGTGATACAGGAAGGAAGAAACTTTTCCGACTTTTCTCATGTCATGTACGTCCCACACATAAAGACTGTGGTCATTATATATACAGGTTACCTGAAAACAATATAAAAATTCCATCTCACTGGGAATTTGTAACATGTTATAAAAACCTAAGTGTCCTTTCATCTCACTGGGAATTTGTAACATATTATAAAAACCTAAGTGTCCTTTCCTCTCACTGAGAATTTGTAACATGTTATAAAAATCTAAGTGTCCTTTCCTCTTTATACCTCACTGCTCTGGAGAATGATAAATTACTTTTTTCCAATAATACTGCCCAGAATAGAAAAATATAACCCCTTTGCCCGCCCGCATCCACCCCCCTTTTCAAATTTTATATGCTAAGTGAAACATACAATGTTTATGTGAAAAATATCAACATAATAGTGGAAAGGGCGGGGGATATGAAACGATGTCATTAATGTGGTAAGAATGAAATCTGTCATATTAATTCCTTTCTTTTCTGCAGGTCCTGCAAGATGCAGAATGATTCTTATAACACAAAGATTTTAAATCAATGAATTTAAAGACAAAAATACAAGTACACCTCATCAGACATTACACTGTTACAGGCAATCTCTGAGGGACTTTGAACTTTGCCCAATGTAGGCTGATACTGACATTATTCAAATGAATCACAATATCATATATACTCACTTATAAGTCGAGTCCAACTGCAAACTGCGACCAAGATTTGCCATCGCATAATGTGCCAGTAGATCTGGGTCTATGCAATTTGTGAGCAGTAATCAGTAGAACAAATATAGACCATTATCTGCTGGCACATTATGCGATGGCAGATCAGGGTCTGTTTTGTTTGCAGTTGGACTTGACTTATATGTGAGTACATACAGTAAATATGTACTGCTCTCCTTGATTTCATGTCATTTATACCAAGACAATACCATACTTTTTTTACTCAGAAAAATTTCAATGAGCATACGGTTAATATTTGGTGCAGCTAATGCATCACGCTATATTGTAAAGCCTGAGCTGACACTGAAATAACTGCAAAAAACTCTTACATGCTTCTGTTTATCATCAAACACAACAGCCACTACATCTGGATATTTTGCATTTTCCCGCTGAGGTGGCATTTGTCTGAAAATAGGTATAACACAAAACTCATATAAACAATACAAAATAAGTCTTTAAAGAAGGATCCAATATAGTATTCTGCTTCCACAGCTAACATTTAAGCTTAACAAAAGATAGTATTCTGCTTCCACAGCTAACATTTGAGCTTTAGCTAAATATATTATTATTTAAATAATTCCTCACTATTTAAGCAATTTATCCTAATGCATATTATACAATAAAGAAATTTCAAATATCTGCTTGGTCTGAAGTTCATGCCAATTTAACAAATGACAGCTGAGAAAATTCCAGTTGTACATATATCTTGTGTTTGTTCCATGTTAATTTTGATGATGGATTGCCTCCATTAACTTCATTTAAGGACGGAGTTTGTCTAAACAAAGGCCAATGTATTATAAATGTGGCGATGAATTCTGAAAAAATATAGAAAATTCAAACTCGTATTTAATTTGACAACATTCCTTTTCAGATCCCTAGCTGTTGGTCAGGGCAAAGTTCCTTTTCAGATCCCTAGCTGTTGTTTACCACAAAATTGTTGTTCATATCCCTTGCTGTTATCTATGGCAAAATTCCTTTTCAGATCCCTAGCTGTTGTTTATGGTAAAATTCCTTTTCAAATCCCTTGCTGCTGTTTACGGCAAAATTCCTTTTCAGATCCCTAGCTGTTGTTTACGGCAAAATTCTTTTTCAGATCCCTAGCTGTTGTTCAGGGCAAAATTACTTATCAGATCCCTAGCTGTTGTTTATGGCAAAATTTCTTTCCCTAGCTGTTGGTCAGGGCAAATTCCTTTTCAAATCCCTATCTGTTGTTTATCACAAAATTCCTTTTCAGATCCCATGCTGTTATCTATGGCAAAATTCCTTTTCAGATACCTAGCTGATGTTTACGGAAAAAAATCCTTTTCAGATCCCTAGCTGTTGTTTATGGTAAAATTCCTTTTCAGATCCCTAGCTGTTGTTTATGACAAAATTCTTTTTCAGATTTCTATCTGTTGTTTATGGTAAAACTCCTTTTCAGTTCCCTAGCTGTTGTTTACGGTAAAATTCCTTTTCATGATCCCTAGCTGTTGTTTATGACACAATTCCTTTTCAGATCCCTAGCTGTTGTTTATGGTAAAACTCCTTTTCAGATCCCTAGCTGTTAATTGTGGCAAAATTCCTTTTCAGATCCCTAGCTGTTGTTTACAGTAAAATTCCTTTTCAGATCCCATGCTGTTATCTATGGCAAAATTCCTTTTCAGATACCTAGCTGTTGTTTATGGCAAAGTTCCTTATCAAATCCCTATCTGTTGTTTACTGCAGAATTGTTTTTCATATCCCTTGCTGTTATCTATGGCAAAATTCCTTTTCAGATCCCTAGCTGTTGTTTATGGCAAAATTACTTTTCAGATCCCTAGCTGTTGTTTATGGCAAAGTTCATTTTCAGATCCCTAGCTGTTGTTTATGGTAACACTACTTTTCAGATCCCTAGCTGTTGTTTATGGCAAAATTACTTATCAAATCCCTAGCTGTTGGTTATGGCAAAATTTCTTTTCAGATCCCTAGCTGTTGGTCAGAGCAAAATTTCTTTTCAGATCCCTAGCTGTTGTTTATGGCAAAATTCCTTTTCAGGTCCCTAGCTGTTGTTTACAGTAAAATTCCTTTTCAGATCCCATGCTGTTATCTATGGCAAAATTCCTTTTCAGATACCTAGCTGTTGTTTATGGCAAAGTTCCTTATCAAATCCCTATCTGTTGTTTACTGCAGAATTGTTTTTCATATCCCTTGCTGTTATCTATGGCAAAATTCCTTTTCAGATCCCTAGCTGTTGGTCAGGGCAAAATTCCTTTTCAGATCCCTAGCTGTTGTTTATGGCAAATTCCTTTTCAGATCCCTAGCTGTTGTTCAGGGCAAAGTTCATTTTCAGATCCCTAGCTGTTGTTTATGGTAAAACTCCTTTTCAGATCCCTAGCTGTTGTTTATGGCAAAATTACTTTTTCAGATCCCTAGCTGTTGTTTATGGCAAATTCCTTTTCAGATCCCTAGCTGTTGTTTATGGCAAAGTTCATTTTCAGATCCCTAGCTGTTGTTTATGGCAAAATTACTTTTCAGATCCTGAGCTGTTGTTTATGGCAAAGTTCATTTTCAGATCCCTAGCTGTTGTTTATGGCAAAATTACTTTTCAGATCCCTAGCTGTTGTTTATGGCAAAATTCTTTTTCAGATCCCTAGATGTTGTTCAAGGCAAAATTACTTATCAGATTCCTAGCTGTTCTTTATGGCAAAATTTCTTTTCAGATCCCTAGCTGTTGGTCAAGGCATAATTCCTTTTCAGATCCCTAGCTGTTGTTTATGGCAAAATTCCTTTTCAGATCCCATGCTGTTATCTATGGCAAAAGTTCCTTTTCAGATCCCTAGCTGTTGTTTATGGCAAAATTGTTTTTCATATCCCTTGCTGTTATCTATGGCAAAATTCCTTTTCAGATCTCTAGCTGTTGTTTATGGCAAAATTCTTTTTCAGATCCCTAGCTGTTGTTTATGACAAAATTCTTTTTCAGATTTCTATCTGTTGTTTATGGTAAAACTCCTTTTCAGTTCCCTAGCTGTTGTTTACGGTAAAATTCCTTTTCATGATCCCTAGCTGTTGTTTATGACACAATTCCTTTTCAGATCCCTAGCTGTTGTTTATGGTAAAACTCCTTTTCAGATCCCTAGCTGTTAATTGTGGCAAAATTCCTTTTCAGATCCCTAGCTGTTGTTTACAGTAAAATTCCTTTTCAGATCCCATGCTGTTATCTATGGCAAAATTCCTTTTCAGATACCTAGCTGTTGTTTATGGCAAAGTTCCTTATCAAATCCCTATCTGTTGTTTACTGCAGAATTGTTTTTCATATCCCTTGCTGTTATCTATGGCAAAATTCCTTTTCAGATCCCTAGCTGTTGTTTATGGCAAAATTACTTTTCAGATCCCTAGCTGTTGTTTATGGCAAAGTTCATTTTCAGATCCCTAGCTGTTGTTTATGGTAACACTACTTTTCAGATCCCTAGCTGTTGTTTATGGCAAAATTACTTATCAAATCCCTAGCTGTTGGTTATGGCAAAATTTCTTTTCAGATCCCTAGCTGTTGGTCAGAGCAAAATTTCTTTTCAGATCCCTAGCTGTTGTTTATGGCAAAATTCCTTTTCAGGTCCCTAGCTGTTGTTTACAGTAAAATTCCTTTTCAGATCCCATGCTGTTATCTATGGCAAAATTCCTTTTCAGATACCTAGCTGTTGTTTATGGCAAAGTTCCTTATCAAATCCCTATCTGTTGTTTACTGCAGAATTGTTTTTCATATCCCTTGCTGTTATCTATGGCAAAATTCCTTTTCAGATCCCTAGCTGTTGGTCAGGGCAAAATTCCTTTTCAGATCCCTAGCTGTTGTTTATGGCAAATTCCTTTTCAGATCCCTAGCTGTTGTTCAGGGCAAAGTTCATTTTCAGATCCCTAGCTGTTGTTTATGGTAAAACTCCTTTTCAGATCCCTAGCTGTTGTTTATGGCAAAATTACTTTTTCAGATCCCTAGCTGTTGTTTATGGCAAATTCCTTTTCAGATCCCTAGCTGTTGTTTATGGCAAAGTTCATTTTCAGATCCCTAGCTGTTGTTTATGGCAAAATTACTTTTCAGATCCTGAGCTGTTGTTTATGGCAAAGTTCATTTTCAGATCCCTAGCTGTTGTTTATGGCAAAATTACTTTTCAGATCCCTAGCTGTTGTTTATGGCAAAATTCTTTTTCAGATCCCTAGATGTTGTTCAAGGCAAAATTACTTATCAGATTCCTAGCTGTTCTTTATGGCAAAATTTCTTTTCAGATCCCTAGCTGTTGGTCAAGGCATAATTCCTTTTCAGATCCCTAGCTGTTGTTTATGGCAAAATTCCTTTTCAGATCCCATGCTGTTATCTATGGCAAAAGTTCCTTTTCAGATCCCTAGCTGTTGTTTATGGCAAAATTGTTTTTCATATCCCTTGCTGTTATCTATGGCAAAATTCCTTTTCAGATCTCTAGCTGTTGTTTATGGCAAAATTCTTTTTCAGATCCCTAGCTGTTGTTCAGGGCAAAATTACTTAGATTCCTATCTGTTGTTTATGACAAAATTTCTTTTCAGATCCCTAGCTATTGGTCTGGGCAAAATTCCTTTTCAGATTCCTAGCTGTTGTTTATGGCAACATTCCTTTTCAGATCCCATGCTGTTATCTATGGCAAAATTTCTTTTCAGATCCCTAGCTGTTGTTTATGGCAAAATTCCTTTTCAGATCCCTAGCTGTTGTTTATGGCAAAATTTCTTTTTAGATCCCCAGCTGTTGTTTATGGCAAAATTCCTTTTCAGATCCCTAGCTGTTGTTTATTGCAAATATGATTCCATGCATATGGTTACAAAAAGATCTTTTTGATATGTAAGATTACATAGCACTATGTCAAGAAGCTGTGTGGTCATAACAGATTTTACATGTATTAGGCCTTATGTGACTCACATGGATGATGTCTGCAGCACTATTACAAGAGTGATATGGATGATGTGTAAATAGCACAATGTCAAGAAGTTGTAAGGTCATAACAGATTTTACATGTATTAGGCCTTACATGATTCATATGGATGATGTCTGCACTATTGCAACAGAGAGCCATCAACTTTGGAGCTGAAACGTGTTGTGATAAATTAAACTCCAAAGTCCTTTAACGTAGTGCAGTGTTTAATACTTATTAACATAATGTCAAATTAGAAGGTTCAAGTACTATTTCTATCCATTAAAGAATTGGAAAACTTTTTTGGCCTCAATAAAATTAAGCAATTACCTCTCTTGTCCACACTCAGTTTATGTTATTTTGCCATTCAGGGAAGGATCTGAGAGAACAGGCATGTAACTCTGTTATGTAATTATCACAAAGCTAATAGTTTTTTTTGTAGAAATGGAAAGTAGTTTAATATTAAAGTGAACCTTACCTCGGGTTTGTTGCTGATGCTACATCTACACCTAGATAATGTGGTCGAGGTAGAGTACAGACAAAATGAAGTGTTGCTGCATCAAAAACCCGCACAACACCATTGGCACAACCAACAAATATGTAGTACTCTCCAGTAGATATACAGTTAGCAACATTTGTCTGAAATAAAAAAAAACAGCACCTTGAAGGGTCTGATGCTCTACTGTCCGAAAAGAATTTCCAGGAATTCACAATAAGACCATTTCAGTTTTTAACTGCTGAGTGTTGAAACCATCTCTGATACAGTGGTCCTCCTTTTATAAGGCCACCCCTTCTGCAGCAGGAAAGTGGTCTTATAAGAGGGGTGGCCATTCTAGAGGGGAATCACACAGATGTGAGTAATAACTACATATAAAGTATGAAAGGCATAACTAATTTTTATATATTTAATATTTTCATTTAAAAATCAGAGGAATATTATCAGCTTATGGACTTAATGTGAAGAAACTAATATCAATGTTATTTTTTAAAAAAATATGAATAATCAATCGTGGTGAAAAACCACCTTGTCAGTAAAATCTGGGCACAAACATTTGGTTAACTGTCCCTGTACATCAGTCGATTCCGTCTTCCCATTCACTGCAGTTAAATGTATATAGACGATGTTTATATGAATCTTTCTGACATCAAATTTTTCAGTTGTGATCAAAGGACTCTTCCCTCTTTTCATGTAGTCTAATTGCTTTCACTTTTCGTTCTAAACTGAGAATGTCTGACATCATTTTTCGCACTTTTGCGACAACTTATTCCTTCATGGGCAATATGTAGTTATGAACGAGATGCTCAGTGTTTACAAAGAAAGTGAGCTTGTCACATGATTGACTTTTTTTTTTCTTCCCTCCAGTCTGGTACCCAGTTAAATACATTTCATAATCTATGAGAGGGAAGCCAGAACGGCTAACATCTCATTTTACTATCTGGCATCTAGATGTCATGCTGACTTGAGCTGAACAATACTGTGCTTCTCAGCGGTTAGCTTTTGTCATCTTGATAATTATCGGTGGTAATAATATCCATGTCCGAAACTCATAAAAACTGTTATCGGACTCCATCATTTTTAAGGACTCAAGTCCAGTGGACTTAACGTCTTTGAAAATTACAAAAAACAAAACATTAAGGCTTCACAAAGCCAGCTACTCCAATAATGACCAATTGTTTTATTATAGAAATTGTGAAGGTTACTTTAGAGGAGAAATAACTCAAGGGGTCACACTTACATACATACAGATGATTACTTCTCAATCCAGATGACAACTTTTGACAGCTCTTACCTTGAAATGCAGACTTTTGACTACAGTGTTAAAAGGTAAAGTCCAAGTTTGCACCAAATGTTATTGCCCATGTTTACATCAGTGATTGTAAAAATTCAAACCTTTTCAAATCTGGGGGCCATAACTCCTGAATAGGATGTCATGGAATACTAGAAATCAAATAAATTCAAGGTCTTGTCAATATAAAGGTGCATGCTAAATTTGGGTGGAATAAACAGATCCTTAGTACAGTAATACTGCAAAAACCAAAGTTAAAAAGATCGAAAATAAGAGCCATAACTCATCTAAATGATGCTGTGAAATGCTGGAAAATCTAACTCATCTAAATGATGCTATGAAATGCTGAAAAATCTAACTCATCTAAATGATGCTGTGAAATGCTGGAAAATCTAACTAATTCAAGGTCTTATCAATATAAAGTTGCATGCCAAATGTGGTTGAAATTCAACAGTCCTGGTAAAGTTATGCAGCTGAAACCAAAGTGGGGTGGATGGGCAATCATGGGGTATAACTCCTGTAAATGATACTGTTGAATGCTGGAGATTGAATTCTTTTTAAGTTCTCATCAACATAATCTGGTTGAGATCCAACAATCCTTGGTAAAATTAAGCTACAGAAATGAAGGTTAGGAGTATGGCCAATCATGGCTCCCTTAAATTATGACAAAGAGGGCTGAATATCAAACTCTTTCATTGTCTCATCAATATAAAGCTGCATACCAAATTTAATTAAAATCCAATAATTCCCAGTAAAGTTATCTTGCAGAAACCGTATTCTTGATGGATGGACAGCCAGCCAGACGCACATAGTTACTATAGGGTTTCGCTGACTTCATCAAGCGGGACACACTGAATAATAGCATATGCCACTCACTATGAGCAGCTCATGGCTTATATTATTATTCAACTTATCTGATACAAATTCAGTTGAAATGAAAACTTGTACAAGATCAATCTTGAGTATATGTGATTTAGAGAAAGCTTCCTGGAGACTTCCCCATCCACAAGAAACCATGCTATGAAGGATTTAAGCATCACAATGGACCCCACCGACACAATTTGCAGAGCCTTAAACAGAGGTACTTGTGCTGGGAAAGCAAGCTAGCAGAATGGGTAATCTGGGGATGTAACTCCTCTACAGGATCACATGGAATGCTGGAAATGTAACTCATTTATAGTCTAATCAATATAAGGGTGCATGACAAACCTGGTAGGAATTTCCAGAATTCCTTAGCAAAGATATGCAGCAGAAACCAAAGGAGGACAGGCATCAAGTTGCCATAACTCTTCTAAATGATAATACGGAACATTGGAAATTAAATTAATTCAAGATCTCATCAGTATAGAACTGCATGCCAATTAGGCTGAAATTCAACAATCCATTGGCAAAGTAATGCTGCAAAAGCCCAAGTCAAGGGTGATGGGTATTCCAAGGGCATGACTCCAGTAAATGATGTTCTGGGATGCTGGAAATCAAACTCATTCAAGGTCTCATCAATATAAAGCCCCATACCAATTAGATTAAAACCAACAAACCTTGATAAAGTTATGTTGTGGCAACCAAATTCAGGATGACAGACAATCAGGAGTACAAATCTAGTAAATGATGTCATGGAATGCTGGAAATCAAACTCATTCAAGGTCTCATCAATATAGAGATGCATTATAAATTTGGTTTAAATCAAACATTCCTTAGAAAGTATATGCTATGGAAACCAAAGGAAAACAGGTAATCAGGGGCCATAACTCTTCTAAATGCAAATATGGAATGCTAAAAATCAAACTAATTCAAGATCTCATCAGTATCAAGCTGCAATCAAAATTTGGTCAAGATTCAACAATCCTTGGCAAGTAATGCTGCAGAAACCAAAATCAAGGGTGAAGGGCAATCCGGGTACATAACTCTTGTAAATGATGTTGTGGAATGCTGGAACTTGAATTCATTCAAGGTCTCATCAATGCAAAGCTGCATGCCAAACAATTCTTGGTAAAGTTGAGCTGCAGAAATGAAAAGTTTGGAGGATATGCAATCAAGGGACATAAGTGCTCTAAATGATGACAGAGCTGGCTGGAAATCAACCTCTTCTGAGCTCTCATCAATATAAAACTGCATACCTATTCATTAAAATCAAACAATTCCCTGTAAAGTTATCTTGAGGAAACCAAATTGTTGATGGACAGACAGACAGCTTGATGGGTGGATGGAGTAATGTGATTACTCTGAGGTTCCGCAAACTTGGTTGAGTGGGGTCCTGATAAATGTTTCGGGTCTCTTCACAAGCTATTTGGAAACAGGTTTCACTCTATGTGTACCTTTACTTACCCTGAGTTCTACCCACTTGTCCAGTAATCTCTTTTCATTAAATTCACACAGCAGTCCTGACTGTGTGATGCAGTATACAGATTTGGACATCATCCCCTTGCCTGTTGCCACATCACTGAAGTAATTGTTCCTCTGATCTCCCAGTATGCCATTACGTCCATTCAATGGGACAGTCTCATTAATCTATAATAAACAATTCATAATAATTTCATGTCATTCCATAGACATCAATGTTAAAAGAATAAAATGTCCTGCCATGGTGCAGCAATATCAGAAACATCAAATATTTAACTTCAGTTAGGCAGAAAGTAACTACATGTGTATGTAGCTCACTTGAATAGCAAAGTGTTTTGAAAACAATAAAAAGTAAGAATTTTCATTTTAATGCATTCTAAAGAATCATAGTGCAAATTGTTAAAAATGATGTAACTGTGGATAAGTCATATGTCCATATGTATGGGCTAAACTAGTCATCGTGACCATAATTACCGCAGGTAATAAAATCAGTTCTTTTCATTACAACACGCAAATTAGGTGAATTTTTGTCCCATGCCTACTGTGATGAGTAGTGCTGCAATGAGTACTCAAGTAACTGAGTACGAGTCGGGTATACCTATGACTTAAGTCCAAATCTGGGATTTGAATACTCTACAAAATGAGGAAATGACTCCTACTGACAATTTGGGAGACATGACTTTTTTTAGAAGTTTAAACTTGCTTATAGCAACTGCAGTGGCCATATTCTTTCTTGTACAAAATTTGTATGCAAGGTATATACACAATACTATGTTAGAAACACAAGAGGTCCAACTGGGTCTAATATCGCTCACCTGACTCGCATAAGAAGTGATTAATATGTGCAGATGTCACTCATAAACAGACTCATCCAAAATCTTGATGATATTATTAGTAACATGTTAGTTTCCTGGGGTGAACTGAATGCTATAACCATCTTGAACCCATACACCATGAACCGAAGGCTAATTGTATATGGGGTTCATAACATTCCATATATCCTTGCAAACTAATATGTATTACCTCATAAAGCTTACATAAACTTTTTTGTGGAAAGAATGACATATAAGAATCTCTTTGCTATAATTGTTGACTATGCAGACAATTGTTTACAAACAGCAAGCAAGTTGTAGAAGTTACTGCCCTTGGGTCAGAAGAAAATCTCCAAACAAATCACAAATTAACATTGTTTAATTAAAATATAAGATTCTTTGGTGGATAATTTCCACCCATAAATAAACCACACAGTAACTCATTTCTATATATAATTAAATCTTTTCCTATATTTTGACCATACATTAGAAATCTGCATTTTAACTTTTGAAACAGGTGATATGCCATTTTACCCAGCTGTGCATTGCCAGTCGTCATGTGACTTACTTAGACCCCACATGTTAAGTGACATGATCTAGTTATGACCGTATTGTTTAATATCTTTCCTAGAATTTTGCTATAAGGTAATAAAAGCTTATAATGCCTCACTGATATGGGCAGATGTTGCTCATAATCAGACTCATCCAAGACCTTGGTGTCAAAAGCTTTCAATGAAGCCTAATCAAAATCTAAACATGAGGAAAGCCTCCCAAATGGTAGCGAACTCAGATAATTTGATGGCAGAATGCCTAATTAATGTGTAGCTCTTGCTAATAATCAAAGCAGTAAGAGAATTTGATGATGTGAGCATATATACAAACTCTGATCAAAATATGATCAGAAAAACAGCTTCTAGAGCAGTAACAAGCTCAATCAATCAGATGCAAGACCACCTCATTAATATGCATGTCTGTTACTCATCATTGAACTCATCCAAGATCTTGATACAGGCCTATATAATCAGTTTAATCAAATTCTGTACATAAAAAACCCCACCCTCCAGTATGGTAACAAGTTTAGCAAATCAGACACAAGATCCATCATTAATATGTGTAGATGTCACTTATCATCATCAAACTCATCAGACACCATGTACATATAGTGTGATCAAAATCTGATCAGAAACATGGAAACTTAAGAGGAAACAAGCTCATTTAATTAAATGGCAGATCACCTCATTAATGTGCATATATCTCATTCATTATCAAACTTTCTGAGATTTTAATGATATAAGCTAACATACCAAGCTTTATCAAAATCTGATATATACAAAAATTACCTCTAGAGTGGTAACAAACTCAGCCAATCAGATGTAAGACCACTTCACTAAGATGCATCGAAGGCACTCATCAATGAATTCATCTAAGATTTTGATCATATTTGTTAAAAAACACAGCCTCTTAAGTGGTAACAAGATAAGCCAATCAGTTGATAGATCACCTCATTAATATGTGTAGCTCTTGCTCATTACTGCACTTGTCAAAGATCCTAATGAATTAGTTTATATATCAAGTTTGTGAAAAAATCTACTTGGAAATATGGCCATAAGAGTGGTAACAAGCTCAGCAATTAGATGACACCATTCACAAAATAAATTAATGGAGATATCGATGATTTTTAATATGTCTCTATACCAAGTGGGATCAAAATTTTTTCATAAATGAAGCTACTAGAGTGCTAACAAGCTAAGCCAACCACAAGCAAGAACACATTGCTAGATCTTTTTCATAATCATACTTGTCCAAGGTCTTGATGATATCAACCAATATAGCAAGTCTGATCAAAATCTAATTAGAAATATGGTTGGCTGGTTGGGTTTTTTTTGTGTGGCACCTTTAACACACTAATGGCTATGTCATGAATCAGAAATATGGCATTTACATACAGAATGGTAGCAAGCTCACAATCAAACGCAGGATCACCTCATTAATATGTGTGAATGTTGCTCATAATCAAACTCATTGAAGATCTTGATGACGCATGTAATCAAATAATGCTGATATAATATCACTGTCAGAGTCCCTTTCTGAAAATCATCAAAGTGTTCAATGTAGCTTGCAAAAGTCAATATGCTGAATGGTAACAAATGAATGTGTAATTCATAATCTTTTTAACATTTCTAATCAGTTCACAATTCTGTATTTCAGCAAAAGGTATAATAAATATTTTCCTGTAAGCAAAACAGTGTGCTTACTTCATTTGTATTATTTATAAACTTGTGTCACTGAGCAGATAACAATTTTGCACATTTTGACATTTTCACAGAAAAATTAAATCTGTAACCATGACTTTCACTTCCTTTATGTTCATTTCAGTTCCAATTCATTTATTTTTGGTTCATTTTAAATTATTCCAAGTGAATCTTCATTCATTTTCACTCTTTTCATTTTTGGTGATTAGGCATGTTCTACTTCAGCCATACCTTTGCAAGACCCTCACTATGACCTAATTATCTTGGTGAGAAAAATTGAAAATACATCAAAAAAGCAAAAAAACTCCATGCAAGCGACCCAAAAAACTCTAAAATAAAGTTATTTGGTTGGCCTTATTTTAATGAGTCTCAAAACAAGAAATCTGGATCAGTAGAGTGCTTTCTGTTAACCCTTTACCTCATGGCGCCTGATACTGTGTAGGCTGTCGATATACCTGTGTTAAACCATTGAGTGCAGTGTGGTATAAATTAGGGGTGAAATGATTAATTGACATATAGATGTATCAATACTTTTTCCCTATCGATACCCAACGAAACTCATCCTATACAAGTTACTTTAATCTTCAGCAGTTGTGAATAATTATTACTTGTTTGCCTTTTTATTCTTTAAATTGAGAATTCATCTGAGACAGCTGAAACAGGCATATGCACTCATTTCTCTCAGTTTAAAAAAAAAATACTGACAACACCCACTCGCCTTCTACAAATTAACTAAAGAAGACTAACTCACATGGTTTGAAATCTGCCCCCACACCGCCAATTCCATGCCAATTATTTTATCCTGTAAGCATGTTCAGCCGCTGATAACATACATCAATATAAAAGAGACATTCCAGACTTGCTCCTCATGTATGATTTAAATACTTCACTAACCATTTAATAACCATTTTTATGCGAAGCTTCTCTGTTGCTTTGTATCTTGTCTACTTGGATTTAATTTGAAGGCCACACTTCCAGTGTGTCATGCAGTGAAATATGTTACATTCAATTCTGATTGGTGGTTATTGTTTAAGTCCAGGGTAAAACAATAACCACCAATCAGAACTGTAACTTATTCACCGCATGACACACCGGAAGCATTGCATAAAATATCAATTCAAATAGATACAAAGCAACAGATAAGCATCACGCAAAAGCATCTATTTAATGATCTGTAAAGTGCTTAAATCATACATGGGGAACAAGTTTAGAATGTCTCCTTTTATGCTGATATATGCAATCAGCGACTGAACGTGACAACAGGATAAAACAAACATTAGCACAGAATCGGCGAGGGAGTAGATTCTAGTCTGCATAAGTTATAGTCACCTTGTCTTAATTTGTAGAAGGGGAGTAGGTGTTGTCAATAATGTCCTTTTCTACTGACAGAAACGAGTGAATGTGGCTGCAGCAGTTGTTTTGTATCTGCAGTAAGTACAATGTGATGGATTTGGTTGTTAGTCATCTACGCTCTCCGACTCAGACTTGTTCTAGATAAGATTTTCCTTGCAGGAGAAAATTGCACTATTTCTTCTGTTTTGAAGATAACACCGTAATGCCTTCCAAATTTAAGTGAAGACATGCAATTGGTAATAAGATGTTTTTAAAGCATTTATGCAGTGCAAAACAAAGGGCGTGGTAACCAAGATGAGCCCCACATCTGATCTAATGAAGCAACCAAAAATGGCCTAAAAGGTTGAGTTAAAATCACTGACAACTAACAGGTAGTCTGTTTGAAAGTATTTTGTTTTAATCTTGTCAAGGATGAGAATAGCTTATGAACAGATGATAAGTCTATGTCTGTCTGTAATCTGTATACTGGAAATACAACCAAGATGTCAACACATAAAAAACGGCACCACCCTACCACTGACAGACCTTCTAAAGCTGAAAAGACCATCAAATTGATGTGTGTATCGATACTGTATCATATCATAAATGTGTGTATCGCTTCATCCCTACTATAAATAGAACACCTGTTACCTAAATGACTCTATGTGAATAGGCCTGCCTGTAAAATTTATAGCTGAGTAGTATATATTAAGTTCAACATAAATTTGAACCATTTTACCTTTTTTGTACATATTTGTTATCTATAGATAGGTTTAAGAGTAAAATCTTATCTTTATAATTATTTTTCATGGAAGAATTTTTATATGCTTTAAACTTTTGAGAACTCATTCACCGTCAAGTTAATGAAACTGAGTGACCAACCATAACTGATCTTTCTCAACCTCTAAATCTACTGGTTCGTTGTCAAAGTCTGTATCACTAAATCATCCAAATTTTCAAAAATCAGTGTTACCTACATCGATATCAGAGCCAATATCGGACTTACTGAACCATTCATAGTCATAATTCTGATCATCCAAATTCAAGAAAGTGTTGAACGAAATCTGTGGCCTCTATTTTGGATAGTGGAGAATCTGACCCAGTTACTTTAAATAGCAGATTACAACCATAGCTTAAATAGCAACTATGTGATGTCATGTCATGGTCCTTTGCCTCAATGCCTGCAGTTTCTAATAGGGGGTTTTCCCCAAAGGTGGCACTATTAAAACTAGCTCAAAATGGATGACGTTTACTGCCAGCGTAGAAACGTGCTTCTATGCAGATGATGTACAGGTGCCCAAATGTGCTTGTATGCGAATCGGACCAAGGTGTCAAAAAGTGCTAACAATGGAATGTGGTAGAGGCATCCAAAAATGCTTATGCGAGGTAAAGGGTTAAAATTTCTTCCTACACTGTTGATTGCAAATGTTATAAAAACAACTGTTTCAAGGTTTCTCTGGTTTTTATACATCCATCCATAACTGATGGCACATCAGAGTTATTTGTCCAATATTAAAAGGCCTCTATACCAGGATGTTTTCTGTCAAATTTGGTCAAATTCTGTTAAGTGAATCTTAAGAAGAAGCTATTAGTAGCAGCAGCCATATTTGAAGGCAGATTGGCATCATATGTATAAACTTAAAAGCCCTTTATGCCAAGATGCTTTCTGTCAAATTTGATCAAATACTGTTGAGTGGTTTTAAGTAATTTAAATGATTTTCTTTTTTGTAACAATGCCCATATTTTTTAATGATGAATCGGCATCATTTGTACAAATCTTAAAGCCTTAATGCCAGAATGCTGTCAAATTTGGTCGAATTCCCCTGAGCTGTTTCTAAGGAGAAATCCTTTAGAACTGTTGTTCCATTTTAGTAATGGTTGCCATATTTGATGGCATATCAGCATAATTTGTAAAAACTTGAAAAGTCTTCATTCCTGGTTGATTTCTGTCAAATCTGGTCAAATTCTGTTCAGTGGTTTCCAAGAAGTCATATAAAGATTTTTCTATTTTTAGTAATGTAACCCATTTTTTATTGCAGATCAGCGTTATTTGTAAAATATTGAAAGCCCTTTATGTCAGGGTGCTTTATGTCAAATTTAGTCAAATTCTGTTGAGCATTTGAGAAAATATAATTTAAAAGGATTTTCTATTTTTAGAAAAGGTGGCCCTATTTGTTGGCAGATCAACATCGCTTGAACAAAATTGGAAGCCATCTAAACCTGAATGCTTACTGTCAAATTCCTGTTGAGCAATTTTTGTAAAGTCATTTTAAGTTTTTTCTATATTTAGCAACAGATGCCACACTCGTTTAGGACCAATTTGACTTTGGGATGAATGTGTGTGTAAAGTTTCATTGCAATCCTCCAAGTAAGTTAGGAAGAGGAGTGATAACTTGTGCTAATGGATGGACAGATGTCGGACGATGGGCGACAAACAACATGTTATCACATAAGTTCTTATGTTCTATGACCAGTAGAGCTAAAATGTAATCAGCGATTCTTCTCTTGTCAATACAAACTTGACTATAGCACATAACATGCTGCCAAAATAAGAAACATTAAGTGTCCCTGTACCTCACACAGTTTTTGAGTTATAAAAAAAAGCAAAACAATACTAGAAATGTGTCCATATGCCAAGATGCTCCTGCTAATGATGCAATTATTGGGCAAAGTTCAAAGTTAAACTGGGGCCATAACTCCATAAAATTTGAAAAAATATTAAAAATAAAACTTGAACAAAGTTTTGTTATTATAAAGCCTCATATAAAATTTGGTTTCAATCCATGAAGTATTTCAAAAGTTATTAGTGGAAACTGAAGGGCAAAGTTTTAAGTCAAACAGGGGGTGGCCATAACTACAATTTTCCAGAAGGTTAAAGTCTTCTTCATGTAAAGAATCATACTATATTTTGATTTAAATTCATTAAGTCCTTCAAAAGTTCTTCAGTGTACATTGAAAGACCCAGTTGTAGGTCAAACAGGGGCCATAACTCCATTCAATTTCGACAGAAAAAGGTGAAAAATTAACTGAGGTCTTCTTAATGAAAAGCCTCATGCCATATTTGATTTAATTCTATTATGTCCTTCAATGGTTCTTGAGAGGAAATATAATTGACAATCAAACTGCAAGTCAAACAGTGGCCACCACTCTTTTTAATTTGCTGGCAAATGGTAAAAATCAAACATGACCTAGGTCGTATTAATGTTAAGCCTCATACCAAATTTCATCTTGATCCTGAAGTCCTTCAAAATTTATCCAGCTGAAAATTAAGTTTGCGATGGATGTGTCAGACAGGACAGAACAGGACTTGAGGAGACAGGATGGATGGACATGGGTAATACTACAAACCCCTTTCACAGATATGGTGGGGGACATAAACATCTTAAAATATTGATCTGTGACCTTGACAGTAAAGATAGAACTTCAAAAAAGGTACAAGTCACACCTTCTAGTGACAATATATAACTACCAAATTTCATTCATCTAAAAACAGCTCTAATATTATAGAGAAGAGAAGATGTGACAGAAACTTAAATATTGACCGGTGACCTTGACCTTAAAGATATGATCCCAAATGTGGAAAATCGCATGCCTTTTAGTGATACATAAACCATGTTTCATCCATTTATCTCAAACAGCCTTAAAAATATAGAAAAGGAAAGTTTGATGGAAAACTTGAAATATTGACCTGTGACCTCGACATTGAAGATAGGAATTTTGTATGCAGCACGCCTTCTAGTAATGATATACCAAGCTTCATCCCTTTATCTCAGACAGCTTTGAAGTTACAGAGCAGGAAAAAAATGTGACAGAGAAACACATGTATGGAAATGTGAATACTATGTTTCCCTGCTTATCAAGAAAAGGTGAGGGCAAATAAAATTGTTAAAAATATTTAAGAATGAGCAAATAATATAAAGTTAAGGGATAATTTCTCTTTAATTTCATGTCCTATACAAGCTAAAAGATCATTTAAAAGTCAGCTTCTACAAACTCCCTATGATTCAAACAAGGAATTTAAATGCAGTTCTATTGTCAACTACTTGCCTATAAATTCTTTTACTACTGTAATGTGAAACCTAACACAAACATAATTAATACTTTACCTTAGATTTACTGCTATCAAGGTACCAAAATTTAACATGGCGGTTTCCGACTGTGACAAAGAAAGAGCCATCGTCTGAGAAAGTCACAGAGTTAACCTGAAGACAAAGAACATTTTAAAATACATAGCAGTATTATATTATCTTTCACATTGCTCTGAGTTTTCAAATTTTTTTACCACAAAATTCATACTCATGTTTACACACACACTCCCACCCACAAATATACATTTAAGTCCTTGCAAAGTAGTAGTCCAGAGATGGGACTCAAGGTATTAAAAACACCATTAAAATTTCATTATTCTAACTTCATTGCTATACGAGTTACTAACAGTTTAAGTTTTGGGACCTAAACTTAAGCTTCAGTTTCATGATCAAAAAGTTTTGAGAATACATGGCCTGGTATTTTTATATGCAAAAAATAAATAATTTCTAAGAGGTAAGTGAAACTGCAAAAAGCATTGGAATTTGATCTGCTCTCATAAAATGATGTGATAGATCAGAGTTACAATTATTTACATGACAATTCCATTTAAATTCCTTTATTTTTGTACACACCTATGTATTAACCTATGTATTAACACAGTTGTCCTTCATTATTAGGCATACTAGTACAGTCATGGCTCCCATCATACTGGCTGAATTATATTTGTCCTTATAATGTACCATTGCCTATATCGTGGTACCATTGCCTATATCATGGTACCCTTGCCTATATCATGGTACCCTTGTCTATATCATGGTACACTTGCCTATATCATGGTACCCTTGCCTATATCATGTGTACCCTTGCCTATGTCATGGTACACTTGCCTATATCATGGTACCCTTGCCTATATCATGGTACTCTTTAATGGCTCCTCTGAACAGTGTTATAGTGAGGGACCACTGCACATGAAAGAGCAAGATTACAGTCAATTTCGAGTCAGATAAAGATTTTGGCAAAGGCTTAGGAAAGTATTCACAAACAAGAGTCCTTTGAAGGGACTGATGCTCTACTGCCCAAAACGAGTTTCCAGGAATTCAAGATCAGACCATTTCTTCCTTTTGGCTGCTCTGATATTCTTCTGTGATAACAAGAATTTCAAATAAGTTTCTAAGGTGGACATACTGGATGTCAGATTGGCACTATTTTCATTTAGGACCAACAAGACATCATAAGAAGTCTTCTAGTGGAAACCCCATGTTGATATGACTTTCCATTTTGGAGGAGTAATGATAAGAAGATTGTCTAGATGGCTCCCATGCTGGCCATATTGGATATCAGATTGACACCATTTCCATATAGGACCAAATAGACATCATAAGAAGTCTCTTGGTGAAAGCTCAATATTGATATGACCCACCATCTAGAAGAAATAGCGCTAACAAAATTTTCAAGATGGCCAATGTGGCAGCCATATTGGAAGTCAGATTGGCACCTTTTTCATTTGCCACCAACTATACATCATAAGGAGTCTTTCAGTGAAAACTGATATGACCATTCTTTCAGTGATAAGATTTTCAGGATGACAACTGTGGTGGCCATATGGAATGTCTGAGCAGCATCATTTTCATCTAGGACCAATTAGACATAATAAGTTGTTTCCGAAAAAAAAACATGTTGCTACAACCATCCACTCAAGAGGAGTAGCAATAACACGAATTGGAAGAGGGCTATTATGGTGACCATACTAGATGTACAAGTGATACCATTTTCATTTGGGACCACTTAGACATCACAAGAAGTCTTCTGGTGAAAACCCATAGCAATATTACTTTTCTTTTCTTCAGAGTAGCGTTAACAAAACTTTCAAGATGGCTGCTGTGGTGGCCATACTGGACATTAGATCAGCACCATTTCATTTAGGACCAAATAGACATCATTAAGACATCTTTTAGTGAAAACCCCATGTTGATATGACCATCCATTCAGGAGTAGTAGTGATAACAAGATTTTCAAGATGGCCACCACACCATTTTTATTTAGGAATAACTAGACCATGGCATGGATGTGTGTGTAAAGTTTCATGGCAATCCTCCAAGAAGTTTACGACCAATTAGACATTATAAGATGTCTTCTGGTGCAAACCCCATAGCAACATTACTTTTCTTTCTGGAGAAGTTGCAATAACAAGATTTTTAAGATGGCCTCTATTGCAACCATATTGGACACCAGATCGGCACCAACTTGATTTAGGACCAACTAGATATCGTAAGAAGCCTTCTGGCAAAAACCCCATGTAAATATGACTTTCCGTTCAAGAGGAATAGGGATAACAAGATTTTCAAGATGTCAGATTTGCATCATTTTTGTTTTGGACCAACTAGATTTCATAAGAAGTCTTTTAGTGAAAAGCCCATGTTCATATGACCATCCATTAAGAAGAAGTATCGATAACAAGACTTTCAAGAAGGCCACTGCACCATTTTCATTTCGGACCAGCTAGACCATGGGATGAATGTGTATGTAAAAATTTCATGGCAATCCTCCAAGTAGTTCAGGAGTAGCAATAACAAACTTGTACTAACGGACGAACGGACGATTGACAACAGACCATCCCATAAGTTCTCCTGGCCTATGACCAGTAGAGCATATTTAAAAAAATCAACTGTCTCTCAAAGGGCCTGACACTCTACTGGCTGAAAAGAATTTTCAGGAATCTGAGATAAGACTGTTTCTTCTGTCCTTGTATTCCTTTTAACTGTTAAGTATTGCAACTATCTCTGATATTCATAAGAAACTCCAAAATGCTAAATTTGGTAACAAAAATATTTTCTTAAATATCTTAGTTATTATGTTCACAAGATACATGTGCAGTACAAAATTCTTTGTCATGGTCTTTAACCTTGAACCTGATATAATGGATAGAAAATCACTGAACTTGTTTCAGACAATGTCAAGATATACCCACATGCTAAGTTTGGTAAAATCTATAATTAATATTTTGGGGGGAAGAAAAACAAAGTTTCTTAAGTGGCATCATTCAAGGTATTCATCAGATATACCCACTAACTAAGTCTGATTCAAATTGGGTTTGATAAAAACCAATTCAGACTTGTTTGTGCTATCATACTCACAAGCCAGTACACCTAAAACCCCGAGTCAAGACCTTTGACCTTAAAATCAATGTCAGAGTGCTGACTATCAACCTGTTGACTGGAATGAAACTAATTACAAAGTCTGGTCAAAGTTCACTTGTATATGTACAAGTCTCTTTGCTCATAAGCTCAATGAAGTACAAAAATGCAAGCAATGACCTCTGACTTGACCTCAAGGTCAATTAGGTCTGGTTTATAAAACTCCTTCACAAAAGTGTGGATATGTTGGTAGTCAGATCTGCACCATTTTCATTCAGAACTATTTAGATATGGCAAAAAGTGTTTTAGTGAAAGCCTCATGTCAGTGCCAACATTCATGCAAGAGGAATAGTGATGACAAGATTTTCAAGATGGATATGGTCACTGGTGCCATGCTGGAGGTCACATGAGCATCATTTTAATTCAGAACCAGCTAACATATTGCTATAATAGTGTTTAGTGAAGCACTATTTCTATGGAGAACCAACTAGCTTTTGTAATTAGTTTTCCAGAGAAAACAATATGTCTAGAAGACCATCTGTTCTGGAGAAGTAGCTATAACAAGATTTTCAATATGGCTACCATGGTGACCATAATTTAGGTCTGATCAAAACCAACTACATATCAAAAGTCCCTTAGTGAAAACCTCATGTTGCTATGACTATCAATTCTAGAGAAGTTGCAAAAACAAGATTTGAAAGCTGGCCACCATGGTCATGAAATTGGAGGTATGATTATATGATTAGCACCATTTTCATTTAGGAGCAACTAGACATTATAAGAAGTCTTAGTGGATGTCTGAGGTGCAACATTTTCATTTAGGACCAACTAGATATCATTAAGTCATTTAGTTAAAACCCCATGTCAATATAACCATCAAGAGGAGTAACAACAAGAAGATTTTCAAGATGACTGCTATGGCAGCCATATTAGATGTCCAGAGATCTGATTAGCACCATTTTCTTTAGGACCAACTAGACATTAAAAGAAGTTTTACTGATCACCAAATGGTACCATTTTCATTCAGGACCTAGCAAACATCATAAGTCTTTCAGGGAAAACCACATGTCAAAAACACCATTCATTCTGGAGGAGTAGCAATAACAAGATTTTCAAGATGGTCACCATGGTGGGCCATAATGGATGTCATAGGGACACCATTTTCATTTAGGACCACATCATAAGATGTCTTTTAGTGCAAATACCATGTCAGTTTGACATCCATTCAGGAGAAGCACAATAACAAAGGTTTCCAAGATGGATGTCAAATCGGCACCACTTTCATTTAGGTCCAACTAGACATTATAATAAGTAGTGATAACAAATTTGTGCTAATGGATTGACAACAGATAGACAATAAATAAGACAATTAACACTAGGCACTAGGCCATAACATACACTCTTTTGGTCTATAACCAGTTGAACCAAAACACAGGGGACACACTCAGCTTCAGGTTCAAAAACTACACCATGGTAACTACAATGCATAAAACCTTCAAACAAGGTTCTAATTTTATATTACCTACCTTACTGGAGACTTTGTTTGAGGCAACTTTTGACCCAGTCTTCCAGTTCCACACATTGACCATCATGTCATGCTGAGTCCCAATTGAGACAATATACTTTAAATTGGGGGAGAATTTCTGAAAAAAGAAAAGTGTAGTTTTACTAGGGTTTTCATTTCCGAATGCTATGTAGCATAAATATCTTGCATAATCTGTCTTATAAATTGGTTCAAATTACAATTTAAAACCTTCTTTTAATGAGTATGCTCAAAACATTATGCTCAAAACATTTTTAATTAACTGTAAAATCCTTCACTGTATGCCCTTTTAATTCAAAACTTAGTGTGTATTGGGGAGGGGGGGAGGGGATTTAATTTAATTAAATGTGGGTGGTGTGAGTAATCCAGATTGTTCTATTATAACCTATTATGTTTACCAGTCCAGTTAAAAATTTGATAGGTGGTTGGTTCTTTGAAAGAGTGCCTTCTGACACCCTCGTACATTTAATTTTGAAACAAGATATTTACCCGTGCATAGAGTGATAACAATTTACCATATTAACCCCTGCAGAGTGTGATAAATAATGTACAATATGTACCCCTGCATAGTGTAATAATTTACAATATTTAGCCCTGCATAGTGATAAACAATTGATCATATTTACCTCTGCATAGTGTGATAAACAATTTACCATATTTAACTTTGCATCATGTGATACACAATTTACAATATTTACATGGGTAGTGATAAACAATTTACCATATCGACCCCTACACAGTATGCACTGATATGTGTACAGCATAGACTCATATCTGCCACTGCATAATATTCGAGCCATCTGATTAAAATCAAGATTTATCTGTAATAAGTAGATCTTATGGTCACCAATACTAGGTCATGTTCAGATAACCTTTTATTCACCTGTCAAATTACTTCTCTTATATTTCTGAAAGTGAGAAACATCATTCTGCGCATATCGTACCAATGATAGCTTTCTCTAAAACAAAACACAATGCTTCATCTGATAGGCCACTAAAAATAAGTGGATAGAAAATTTGAAAGGCCACCAGAACACAAATTTTTCTTGGTGCCAGTCAAATCTATGTTACGATGGAGATCTCAATTTTAATCAGGTGGAATGAGTCAACCAATAAGAGTCTATGCTGTTTGCTTGTAAGCATAGATAGAATGAACAGAGTAAGCTAAGATAGAATGAACAGAGTAAGCATAGATAGAATGAACAGAGTAAACACAGATAGAATGAACAGAGTAAGCACAGACAGAATGAACAGAGTAAACATAGATAGAATGAACAGAGTAAGCATAGATAGAATGAAGAGTAAACATAGATAGAATGAACAGAGTAAGCTAAGATAAAATGAACAGAGTAAGCATAGATAGAATGAACAGAGTAAGCACAGACAGAATGAACAGAGTAAGCATAGACAGAATGAACAGAGTAAGCATAGATAGAATGAACAGAGTAAACATAGATAGAATGAAGAGTAAACATAGATAGAATGAACAGAGTAAGCTAAGATAGAATGAACAGAGTAAGCTAAGATAGAATGAACAGAGTAAGCACAGACAGAATGAACAGAGTAAGCATAGACAGAATGAACAGAGTAAGCATAGATAGAATGAACAGAGTAAACATAGAATGAACAAAGTAAACATAGATATAATGAACAGAGTAAACAACAAATCTGAGTTTATACTGTTTACAGTTGAGCATGCAGTAATTCCCATGTATTACCTGGATGAGTTTTGTTGAAATAGATTTTATAATATGTAGTGTATGTATGTATGTATGTATGTATGTATGTATGTATGTATGTATGGATGGATGGATGGACGGATGCATGCATGCATGCATCTATGTATGGATGGATGCATGCATGCATGTAGTAGCATTTAACGGCAACTCAGCACAATAATATATGGTGCCAGCTTAAAGTAAAATTCAAAAAATGTCAAAATGAACTGCACAAAATTCGTAGGTAGATCAACCTGTGCAAATAAATGCAAGTATGAAGCACAACAAGATAAAATATAAAGGATAAATATGTTAAAATTCTGAGAAAGGCGTATAAAACAAGACAAAGGTAACACATTTAAAATCCTTAAAACATCTGGTCAAAATTTGTTATGCAAACTGCATTCCCTCAAAACGTCCAAGATTTTCTTGGGAGGTACATCAGCATACAATTTCTTCATCACATCAAAATACTTCTGTCTCAAAATACGAGTTGACACTGGTAGAGTATGCACTCTGATCAAGGTTCACCCTTCAATAAACATGCATGAGTCAGGTATGTGTGTCTGATACATGAACGGCACTTTACACCTCATCTCTGTGAATTGTTGTTTAATAGGGATGCCACTCTCCAGTGATGGCCTTGATGTTCTGAAGTTTGTGGAGTTTTCATTCCACATATTTTCCCAAGTATGAAGAACATGATTTATATAATATTTTAGGTCAGAATATGGAATCCTTCATTCAGAGACGCATGACTGCAGGATACTTTCCACAGACTACATGAGCACTTCATGTTTCTGCAATATCTGGGATATTAACGGGTTGTCAGATATAAGGTTTTGCAAGACTTTCAATGTGGAAAGGGAATCCAAAATGATGATTAAATTTGTTTTTTGAGAGGTTTCAATGAAGTTTAAAACTTTCGGTATGGCTGTAATTTCTGCAGTAAAAAAGATAATGAAATTTGTCTTTTGAGAGGTTTCAATGTAGTTCAAAGCTTTGAGTATGGCTGTAATTTCTGTGGTAAAAACTGAGGCCTTATCCAGTAACCAGCTCAAGATGGTGCCATAAGGTGTTGCAATGGCAGCTCCAACCTGGTCTCCATCTTTTGAACCATCTGTATAAAGGGATGTAGGGCTACAATAGGGGGCTTTGATTTCATTGAATTTAGTATGAAAAAGATTTGTTTAAGACTTTTTGAATTGGCAAAGATCAAATATAATTTTAGGGGTGTTGATAACCAAGGTGGTGAATTTGGAACATCGAGTTCTGCAGTATATCCAACATTGATTTCTGCTGTTTCTAAGTGAGGGCAAATTCGTTTGCCAAAAGGTGGAATAAAGTTTGCTTTCAGAGCGTACGAGGTTTGGTATTTGGGCCTAACAACCACATCATATGAGGGAATAGATGGATTAGAAGATAGTTTGGTAGTATACTGAAGAGACAATTTCATTTGTTTGAGAAATGGCGATGGTTCATTTGCCTCACCATTGAGGCTTTCTGAAGGGAAAGTTCTAAATGCATGCAGAAAACGTTTATGTCCCTGATTGTGTATTGGATCAAGCATCTGGAGGTAAGATTTACAGGCAGATCAATACACAACTGAGCCATAGTCAAGTTTAGATCTTACTAATGACCTGTATAACTGAAGCAAAACCTTCCAATCTGCTCCCCAATCTGTGCTGGCCATGACAAATATTAAATCCAGGGCTTTGTGACATTTATCTCTGAGGTATCTAACATGTGGAAGGAAAATTAGTTTTACAGTCGAAAAAAAGCCCTAAAAATGTGGTCTCATTCACAACAGAAAGAAGAAAACCATCAAGATGGAGCTTTGGGTCATCATGAATACAATGTAATCAGCAGAAGTGCATGCAAACAGTTTCAGATTTCAAAAATTTTAACCCATTTTCTTCTGCCCATTTCTGAACTCTGTTTAAGCTTATCTGTATTTGATGTGCAATAGTTTCCACACTCTTTGATCTATAGCATATCAAAAAGTCGTCAACATATAACGAACAATCAATTCATGGATTAATGCATTTCACAATACTGTTAATTTTTATGTTGACTTGGGTGACTGCCAATATGGTGCCCTGAGATACACCTATCTCCTGAGGATAACTTTCAGAAATGATGCTCCCTACCTTAACTCGGAAATTTCTATCTTTAAAAAAATTAGAGTTACAGTTAGACAAGTTGCCCCTTTGATTTAGGTTGAATAGGTCATTCATTATGCCAACTTTCCATGTGTTTTCGTAAGTTTTCTCCAGATCAAAAAAGATACAACACTATGTTCTTTCTCTATGAAAATTTCTCTCATAAATGCTTCAAGTCTAACAAGATGTTCTATTGTGCTTCTCTCGACTTGGAATCCGCACTGAACGTTTGATAGTAGTTTGTTGGAGAGGAGATACCAGAGTAGTCTATCATTTATCATCCATTCTATGGTTTTGCAAATACAGCTTGTTAATGATATGGGATGATAGTTGCAAGGGTTGGTTTGGTCCTTTCCATGTTTAGGTACTGGAATCACTGTTGCTTCTTGCCAAGACTCAGGTAAGTCGCCAGTTTCCCAAATTTTATTGTAAATATTTAGCAATATATTGACAGCTGTATCAAGGAAGTGTTTCAAAAGTTAATAATGGATATCGTCTGGTCCTGCTGAAGTGTCATGGGCTCGATCAAGAGAGTCTTGTAGTGTTCTGAGAGTAAAATGTTAATTGTAATCTTCAGCATTAACAGATTTGAAATGTAGAGGAATCTTTTCCTTCAAGTTTCTGATGTAGTGTAATTTTTAGTCTAATTCTCTTGTGAGGAGTTTTTTGAGAATGCTTTGGCCAATGTATTTGAGATTTCTGGCAGGGTCATGTGACCATTTCATCAGATTTCTTTAAATATTTGATACAGCTGCTTTTATTTTTGCCAGTGATTTTTTGTGCCATATTTCATACTTATATAACTGAGGAGCAAGAATTAAATCCTAGAGACAGAGGATCTCCATGTTTTCCTCTTGTTCTCTCTCTTGGTATGACAAGCTTTAGCTCAGTATATACAGTATTTATTCTGATTTTTAGTCATTGGATTGGCATTGAAATGCTGAAGGACCTTTCTTTGTTCTCTGATGGTGTCTTTGCATGCATCATCAAACCATGGTTTGCTGAAACATTTAGGAACCACTGAAGCTTTTGGTATTGTATCCCCAGCAACATTCTGGAGCATCTTTGCAAATAAGGGCATTGGATCCACTACATTGTCAAAATAATCAGCTATCAAATTTGATTTGCAGAGGGATTTAAATGTTTCTCAATCTGCCTTGTTCAATTTCCATCTCTGCCCGAGCCCTTGAGGTTCAGGAATATTATTTTTTAAGTATATTGGAAAGTGGTCACTACAACATAGGTCATCACCAACTTCCCAAGAGAAGCCAAGTAAAAGAGATGGATTGCAGATGGTCAGATCTAAGGTCAAGTAGGGTCCTGTGGCAGGATGCAGGTAGGTTTATTACTCGTCATTAAAAATGTAAAGATTATGTTTTGAAACAAAATCTTTTCTTCTTCCTTCCCTCATTGATATCTTTACAGACCCAAAGTCTATGATGGCCATTAAAGTCGCCAATTAAAACAAAAAGTGTTGGTAGCTGTTCAATAAGATGGTCAAGATCGGATTGACTGACTGGTGTGCTTGGAGATATATTAAGCAAAATGAAAGAGTTTTGTGTAGGGACACACAAATGGCTATAGCCTGCAAAGTAATATTGAGATTAATTTGGCTGTCAGGAGTTCTGTTATTTAATGATGATGGACATGATGGACACTCCTCCAGCAGCCTTAGCAGTATTTCTTGAAAAGCTGCTGTATGTTGTTGAGTTTGTAAGATAACCGCCATTGTTTTCTTTCGAAAAGGACTCCTTAAGACCAACAGCTATTGGATCATGCTCTTTAAGAAGAAGACTAATTTCATGAATATTTGCCTTAAACCTCAGCATTTCCATTGTATTATGTGACTTCCACAAATTTCCTGGCCTCAGGAAAGCTAATGTCTTTCTTGTGTTTCACACGCTGGATCTCCTTATCCCATTTCCACTCAAGGCAGACTCTAGAGTATGAGAAATGTTCTGCATTGCAATTTGCATAAGAGATTTTCTCTGAGCATGACAATCCACTGTGGTCCTCTTTTGCACACTTGGGTCAGGCTGGTTTCCTCTAGCAACCATTTCTATGGTAGCCATATTTCTGGCAGCTGAAACACTGCTAAGAATTAGGAATTAAAGGGTCTACAGGAATATTCAAGAACCCAGCTTTGATAAATGTATGCAATATGGCTCAATCGAACGTCAGGATATTAAATATTTGTGGGAATAAACTTGCCATTACAGATAATGTTGATTCTTTTCACTTGTGAGATGTTCTGAGAGCTGAGATTTTTGAGCATCTCAGCCTCACTGCAGCCATCCAAATCTCTAGATCAAACAACATCTCTAGATGAGTTGAGAGATTTGTGTGGAATACCTTAATGGATTGAGCAAAGTAGCTTTGCAGCTACACTCTACAAGTAGCTGGCCTGAAATAAGTTTGTTTACACTTCTTGACTCTCCAGCCCCCCAAAAAGTTGATAGCTTGGTTTGTTTACACTTCTTGACTCTCCAGCCAAAAAAGTTGATAGCTTGGTTTGTTTACACTTCTTGACTCTCCAGCCCCCCAAAAAGTTGATAGCTTGGTTTGTTTACACTTCTTGACTCTCCAGCCAAAAAAGTTGATAGCTTGGTTTGTTTTTGGTACTCATCAATGGATTCAATGATGAGAAATCTTTGCAATTCTCTGACTTGCTGGTTGAATTATTCCTGGTCCTTTTGAGGTCACACTATTGATTGAAGTCTGGTTTGGTTTTTCCATAACATAAGATTACTATTTTGTCACCTGCACTCCCCACCTGACTCAATTGACTCTTGCCACTGCCCTTTGTAAGGTCTGAAAAACAACTCTATGTTGCTTTAATCACAATGGTGACCTTTAAAAAGTATGCATATCGGTGAAACTGAATGTCTTTAACATAGCCCCTGAAGCTTGGTGTGACTAGCTGATTGATCAAACTGGGCCCTTCTGACCACTTGTCTAGCTGAAGTTGAGACCAATATAGTGTGCTGCATTGGAGTGGGAACCATCAGCCTCCCCTCTACTCAACTACCAGGATCCTCTCCTCCTATGACATGGAATGCAACCTATGGCAAATGGGTTGCCTGCAGTCAGTCGCCTCGTACAACATTCAATGAGGATGCATTGGGCTTATTCTAGAACTTTGAGCCCACAAGGGGATTTGGTAGTTCAAATTTTAGGCAAGAACCAATAAGCAAAAATTAATGAAAAACAACTGCATAATCTCTATGACACTTTTTACTATTCTCTCTTGCACTAATTTATCACTTTCTATGTCACAGTCCAACCTGTGTCCAATGGATTATGCTGCTTGAGTGCTCAAGCCATAGTTAGTCGGGGATGACTTGTCTGGGGAAAATACATATTAGGTAGGAACAGTGTTTGTTCCACAAGAGGCTTTCTGTATTGAGTGTAGCCTGTAAATGAGTCATCTGCATAATTGGGCAGCTAGCTTTAAAGCATTGTATTCATTGAGAATGCTTTTGGGGGGTCTTTGGTTGGCATATCCGTGCAAATTACAAATATGCTACCCTCAAATGGCATTGATGATTCACGGTATTAATTAGTAACAATACTTTCTCATCTTTGAACAATTCTCCCATATAAATATACATCATTTAATTCATTAATTGATTTGACATGTATATATACATGTATCTATAGGTTTTAACAGAATGTCAGCACAAAACTGGCTATATGTACCAAGAACTCCTGTAACAGCAATACTGTGTGTGATACATTATATGCCGGTCCATTGTTTAATACTCCTATATGTAGGCACTAGTAGGACATGGCTAACTCTGGACAGTAGTGACCAATGGGTCTCAAAAACCTCAACCTTTTAATAATAATAATAATAATAATAATAATAATAATAATAATAATGACTTTATTTAGAGAAAGTAACTCAATTAGTTACAGAACTAATCTACCTTGAGGCCTTCTCTTATAAACAATATATACAGTATATACAGCACATTATGATAAATTTGGTTTGACACTAAAGAATTGAGTTATTCTGAAAATCAAAGTTTCAAGCCTAGAACATATGCACAAGCATCAGTGAGCAAATAAACATATATAAAATATTATACTGTATTGAAAAAAATCATCTGTTAAAAAGACGTATAAGCAGAGAAAAGCTGGAGGTATTTATATTACAAGAACTGTTCGACTGTCTTAAGATTTCATCCATTTCAGACATTGATTGTGAAAAGAAGAAATGCTAGGAGCCCGCCTTATGTACTGCGAATGTTGTTCCATACCAGAGGACAAGTATGTTGAAAGCTCTTTTTAAACAATTGCTTCTTTGGCTTTGGTATAATTAACCAATAGGTTCCTTCCTTGCCCAAAAGGAAAACCAAGTGCACATTCTACTGAAAGAAATTTTGTTAGAAAACCATTTTAATTTGGGTGATGGTGACCTTGCCCTTTCAGCTGTGCAACCCAACATCTATAGAACTTTTCCTTTCCATATCAGCAAACCCTATTCAATGTTTGGTGCTGTTATGTTGTAATTACATTTATTTTACAAAAATCAACAGGTTTGGTGCTGTTATGTTGTAATTACATTTATTTTACAAAAATCAACAGGTTTGGTGCTGTTATGTTGTAATTACATTTATTTTACAAAAATCAACAGGTTTGTTTCTTGCCTTTTGTACAAGCCAACAAGACATTTGCAAAGTTTGGTCCAAGTCTACGATGTACAACTAAAGTTACTATGTTTAAGCCATTTTTCTTTCTGTTGCAGTGACCTCGACCATACACCTTGAAGCCCCTAAATTGATAGACTTCATCCTCACCCAAAGTACAAGCCAGCCACAAAGTTTGGTCAAAGTCCGAGATCTAGAGCTAAAGTTACTGTGTGGAAAGCAAATTACCGGTAGATGGATGGAACAATGTCATAATGAGACATGCTCCGCCTTATGGCGGTAAAAAGTTTCTACAGTAACACTTCTCTTAAACAGGCACTGCAGGAACCACAAACTTTTGCTGTTTTATAGGTAGCCAGTCTATAGAATCAGTACTTGTGATTTTTTACAGTGATGTTTTTTTTAAATAAAGAAACCTTTAAATATGAATTCTTGTCAGACATATAACGTGTAAGATCATTTCCTGCTGATCTATTATTTATGAAAGAAAAAAGTTCAAATCTGATGATTTACCACACAACGGATGCCAAACTTGTGTCCATGAAACTCTGCAACTTGAGTCTTCTCTTCTACATCCCAGACTCTGACTGCTGGCTGGTGGCCACTCTGAAGAGACAAAAGAAAGTCAAACTTGTCTGAAATAAAAATACATCTCTAAATTTAAAAATTATTTGATTGATGGTTTGTCTCTTCAAATATAATTTCAGAGTTAGATATTCAGGCACTACTACATACATGTAACAATGTCTCCTGACCTCTCTTTCAGATACCTACCAAGATGTTAGAAAATCTAAGACCCAGATTTGAAAATATAGATATTTATTACAATTTATCAAACCATGGCTCACTCTCAAACTGATAAAATAATTTTTAAATTCTATTATTTGAATTTAAGATGATAAATAAATAATGTAATTTAGTTTTTAATAGTTAAAATTTTATGCAGGGTTATACATATTTTGCCATTTATCCAGGTAAATGCTTTGATGTCATCTCTGTCAAACTTGAAAAGCCTAATACACTGACTGCTTGTCTTGTGATATATTGTTCATGAAGATAACAGAAGCAATTGTTGAAGACAAACACAACAAAGCCATTTTTCTTCAAAATATAGGATTTATAAAAACATGAAAAGAAGCCAACTCTGACTGGCTAAGCTCATGCCCATAGGAGTTATGCATGCTTGACCATGTGGGTAAAGAAAGGTGTATGAATCAGACCATTGTTTGTACAATCCTGGAGTTCTGTTTCAAGAACATTTAAAGAAGTTTTCAAGGGCTTCCAAAAGTTTTCAAGAAGCACTTTTCTTAGATAAAGTGGGTCATGCTCATATTGGAAATTGCAAACACAGCTCATTCTTAGTGGGGTAACATTCCTTACTAAATTAGTCATCCATTTGCAAATGTGATTGGTATGCCACTACAACAAAGGGACACTACTCCATCTGGCAACTACCAGTATCATGTGTCATTTGAGCCACCCAGTTCCATCCCATTTTATTTGCTTATTCATTATTTTGGGAAATATAGCAAAAATCTTTGAATTGAAAAAGTAATATATTTTATTTAGTTTTAACCTTTCAAATTCCTTCAGATAAATACAAGAAGTATTTTTAAAATAAGAAGTTGGTCAACAAATTCAAGGACTTTTACAGGAAAAAATAACCGTTTTAGATTCAAGGAGTTTTCAAGGTTGTACAAACAATGCAGGTCCTAAAACTTTTGTTTTCCATCTAAACTTTTTCAGCACAGAACTCGAGATTAAACTCAAGTCCCCCAGTGTCTGTAACTTTCATTAGAATAAAGCAAGAATCACACAAATTTAAGATTTTTCTTTACTTCAGTACTTTTTCTAGGCAAAAGATTTCAATGAAAGTATATATATATATATATATATATATATATATATATATATATATATATATATATATATATACATGTAGTCCAAATACGGTATCTGATTTTAAACTTTAAGCTTGAACTTTAGTTTAATCTTTAAAAAGTTTTGAGAATATAAAGTCTGGTCTATAAATGGAATTTCACACATAGAAAGCAGCATACCTTAAGCTGTGCGACGATTCATTGACATGTATTGGCATCATTATATTTTATGCTATGATATACTGCATCAATATCTGTACTACTTCTGGAATATCCCAATACATATTGCATCATGAATATGACAATACATCATTGTAGTAGCACTTGAAAATGATGTATCACGATATACATTGAATTAAAGTTGAGAAAAAAAATAATAAAAGCATTAAAGATTTTAGCACTGTTCTTTATGTTCATTATCCATCTGTTAAACATTAACTATCAGACTGATTCCCCTACTCATCAAAAGAAACCACCAGTCTCAGTGACAAACATCAGAATAATTTTTTCATTCAATATGGTTATGTAAAATGATAAATGAATCATATGTTGATCAGTTCTATTTTGTATTACAAATTAAGGTATGAAAGATTGGCTGTAGATTTAATGTGTATACAAAAAAACATCCACTCCCATAATGCTTTACTAGACAAAAATGGCAGAGAAAATCTTAAACATAAACCCCTTGGCTATATTTAGGGTTCCTGTCCAGAAATATTTGGAGTTTTACGGGGTTAAATAATTACAAAGCCATTGTACAGTTAGTAACAAAACAATATGAAGAATCTGCACAATGGTAATGATATATTCAAGAATTACACGTAACCTTACCACACACTTACAATGCAGCAGCATGGACATTACATGCAAAGACAAATGAACAAGGAAGGAGTATGTATCATGATACATATTGTATCATCACTCCTGTATCACAATATATATTGTATCACCTTATAAATGTATGATACATATCATGGCATGTATTGTATCATCACTCCTGCATCACAATATATATTATATCGCCTTATAACTGAATGATACATAGTATGATACATATTGTATCATCACCACTGCATCACAATATATATTGTATCACCTCATAACTGTATGATACATATCATGATACATATCATGATACATATTGTATCATCACTACTGTATCACAATATACATTGTATCACTTTATAACTGTATGATACATATCATGGCATGTATTGTATTGCCACCTTAGTATCATGATATGTATTGTACCATGACCATGCACAGCTCTACATACCTCCCCAGTGACCAGATGCTTGCCATCTCCAGAGAAGGCTAGTGCTGTCAAAGTCTTTTTTGAGAAGTTGAAAATGTGAGACTGCTTGTTTCTTCTTGGATGAAAAAGGACCACCACACATCTATAAAAGAAAACAAATGAATAAATGAATTACCTCAACATACTTGTAAGTGAAACTGAAAATCTAGGTTTGTGTGAAGTCTAACAGAAACAGGAAAACCTTAATTACCTGAATTATAATTATCTAAATAACTGCTTTATTTGCATGGACAGCATATCTGCCATCTTATATATATATATATATATATATATATATATATATATATATATATATATATATATATATATATATATATATATATACATACACACCTTCAGAATTTTCTCATTTTTATTTTTGATTATCCAAACTCCCAATTATCCAAACCAATTTCTAGCACCTCACCAATCTGATTGAAATGGAGATCTACTTATTAATGAGTACATGTAGATCGAACAAGCACCGATAAAGGTTCATGTTTTGGTAACCTTTGGAATTCCCGGACTACTTATTTTTAGTAACATCAGATGAAGCATCACATTTTGTGTGAGGCAGAATTATTGTAAGAATCATTACATTCTGAATTATGTTTTCCCCTTCATAAATGTATTAGTTATACTGTAATATGATAGGTGAATTGAAAAGTCAACAGAACATGTCTTCATATCATTGCCCACAAGATCTCTCTTATGTTGGAGATCTTGATTTTAATCAGACTGACCACCTCTCAAGTTTGGATTATAAGTAATAAATCATTTGAATGCAAGAGGACTAAGGGCCTTGGTAACCAATATATTATCCAAACTGAGACATGTCAGAGTTATAGATTATGCCAGGGTCATTACACTATGCATTTTGACCATATGACTTCAAATGAGCAGAAACTTAACATGGTAATAGTATTTTGAAACAACCCGTATAAATATACAGGAGAGTGCATGTGCAAATATCTTCACACCATTGTAGTCATGTACATGTATTAAAACCATAGTGATCACTGATGTTACAAGTGAGTAACCTCAACTTTACAATCACATCATTAAAGGGTCAGTTCAACTACAGTATACATTACACAGCTCACCTCTACAAAGCCTTTCATAGTCTTCAGTAGCCATTGTAAATGTTAATCATCATGAAAAATGGCCTTAAACCCACAAAACCTAACCAAACCACAGGCTTTGAGTAACCTTGGAGTGACAGCTTGTAGTTGCAAGCATAGTTCATGCACCAATAATTACCTTGATTAGCCTCTAATTATGAGACCTGGCATGGAAAGCATGCAGTTCACTCCTCTAATTCATATACTCATTCATATGTACAATATACAATTAACCCTTGAAGGTAACCTATCACAATACACACTGTACAGGCATAATATGGATTGTATACCACTCAATAAACATTTATTCCTACTTCTAACTGCACTGAATAGAAAGGGCCTTCTGAGCATGCTAGGATGTACATAACATGGAAGAATCTATGTGGTCATAAACAAAAATACTTAATCCATGTTAGTAAAGTGTAAAATACAAGTCACAGTGACCTTCTTTGGTTGTAAGGATGTATAAAGATGCATTCAATTATGAAGTTTCATGATTGGAGCATAAACAGCACCTAATAATGAACTTTAAAAACAAAATTTCAATAAAGTCAATTAATCATGAAATATAGATCACAGACACCTTCTTTTGCAATAAGGATGTAGAACTTATTAAGATGCATCCACTCATCAAGTTTCATGATTCTATGAAGGATAATATGCATATAGCAATCCAAAAACTCACGTGGTCATGAGCTAAATGCAAACACTTACCCAAAGCCAGTAAAAGATGAAATATAGTTCACAATGAGTTTCTTTTACTGAATGTGTGTGGTAGTAACAGAGATGCATATCATCATCAATTTCACGATTAAGCATGAACAATCCTGATAAATGAACATTAAACCCAAAATGTAACAGAAGTCAATGAGGTGTAAAGTATGGGTCACAATCACCTACTTCTGAAATGAGGGAGTATTGTGCTTATCAAGATGCAGCCTCTCACCAAGTTTCAGGATTCTGGATAATATAGTTTATGTACACAGCATACAAAAATCCTATGTGGTCATGAGCTAAATGCAAAAAAGACAGTAAATGTGAAATGAAGGTCACAGTGATCTTTTTTGCATAGGTGTGGTACTAAGAGAGATGTAAACAATGATTCAATCATGAACAGTAAAAACACAATTTATCCAAAGTCAGTGCAGCATGAAATGTGGGTCAGAATCACCTACTTTCAAGACGAGGGTATAGTACTTATCAAGCAGTAGTATACAGGATGTAAAGAAACCTATCTGGTCATGAGCTAAATGTAAATATTTAACATCAGTCAGTCAAATGTAAAATGTAGGTCACAGTGATCTTCTTTTATTGTAAGGGTGCGGTAGTAACAGATTCATACAATTATCTAGCTTACTGATTCTGGTATAAACAGTGCTTGAGATTGAATTCAAGACAGTGAAGCATGAAAAACTGGTCATCATACAGGCAAGCTAACAACATGAATTTTTGGACTTAGTCAATTTTTTGTGAAGTTTTAGAAACTTTAAAAAAAAAAGACTGTTTGTAACTAGTAACACTTGATTAAATATGTTTACCTTTTTGTAATTACAACAATGTAATCTAGGTACTATTAGCAGTTAGAATTAATTGAAATGAAATTAATCTCAGCAACCAGATAAATAAACCATAGGGTTTTACTAGGAAAATATATTCAAACCAATTAAGAAGGCACATGCCTGACTGTTGAGAAAATGAACATAGGTACTATTATCCCTGTTTATCTTCAAACTCAGTATGACCAAAAATGTTTGTTTAGTGCTGAAGATGGACTATAGGTAAAGACGTGCGGTAAATCTTGATTGTTCGTTCAGTTAAATGCAGGGCATATCCAAGCAAATCCTCCTCCTGGAAGTAATTTATTCACAATGAAAATCGTACAAATCGACTTTTGATGTAATTTGACCAGAGTGCACAAATTTAAACTTAAAAATTCATGCACACAGTTGAAGACCCAAATTGGTTTTCAAAAGCATGTCATTTTATTTTACTTATAGTAATTATGTGCAGAAAATACCAGAATTAAATTTGAATGTGTCCATTAATACATAAAGGCTTTATTGCCTTTGATATGACTACTGTCCATTACCATACAACATGTTGTCTTTTCAGGAGAACCCTGATCGACTATGAATATGAATGCTGATGTTGTGAGCAATGTGAATATTCAGAATTCTGACATTATGATTACCATATATACTCGTGTATAAATCGGGTCCAAATGCAAACAACAAAGACCCTGATCTGCCATCGCATAATACACTGGCATATCTGGGTCTATACAGTTTGCAGTTGGTATCAGCTTATACGCAAGTATATACGGTACCTTGTAAGTGGGTGTTTGAATTTCATGTGATTTAGCACTTGTAAACTGATTCAACATTTACATTTTGCCTTCTTTCATTTACAGTATGCTGCTAACCAGCGCTACAACAATCCATGGTCAGCACTCATGGATGTGGACCATAACACGATGGACTAGCAGTAGAGTGTAGGGTTGGGGGAGCTCTAGTACGTGTTACGTTCATTTCCATAACACATACTAGAGTCCCTCTAACGTCCACTCATTTTCTAATCCTTCCCAACATGGTCCAGATCCCTGCAGTTGACGGATTTATGATTTTGCCACCCCTAGGCACCCAATCCTTTAAAGACCTTTGTGCCACCCCCTGAATTTTGATGCCCCAGGCAGCTGGCTTGTCTGCCTAATGGGAAAAACACCACTGGATCCCTGTAGGTCAGCATGGTCAACTGTAAAGTCTGATTTTGGGTGTTGCTACTCGCTAGGTAAACAAAACAAATATTCAAATACTGATTTTCCATTCTAATATTCATGAAAAGGTATTCTGGTTTAAATATATGGTTATTTGTTTCAGCTCTATTTAAAATAGATTTATACATTTGCAAATGTAATTTCTCCTTTACCGAGGTCAAAATTTACAGCAGTAAAATCTACAATGAATTTTTGGAAGCATCAATACAACTGCAACACTAGAGCAACTGCAACGGCTTCCAGGCCATTTACTGCATGTTTCATCTCCCTCCATAATCCCTCCAAGTACTCACCCTCACCCCCAGAAAGTGAACCATGGGTTATAATTAAAAAAAACATCAAATACTGTATGTACTTGCTTATAAGTCAAATCCAACTGCAAACAACTTAGATCTTGATCTGTTGTTGCATAATGCGCTGCAGATCAGGATCTATGTTGTTTGTTTTACCGATTTCTCCTAACAAACTACAGAGATCCAGATCTGCCAGTGCATTATGCAATGGCAGATCTGGGTCTGTGCAGTTTGCAGTTGGACTTGACTTATAAGCAAGTATAGACAGTATATGATGTGTTTTCTTCCTGCTATGACTGCATATCAAGTTTGGTCAAAAAATACTTGAAAATGTTATTGTAATTCAAATGTTTGAACTTCTGACCATTAAGCCACTCCCAGGGACCCTAGGATGCCACCCTCTTGCTGATGGTTACCCCATTTCATGAATTTCAACAGATTGATTTTAGAGATGTGGTGATCAACAAATAGATTGAGGGTTTCATAATATCCCTCCCCTCCAAAGCATGGGGATAATAATCATGACGCTGTATGGCACATGGAGATTTGTCTTGGGTAAGTGCAAGTGAGGCCTTGGACCATCATATTGGTAGATAAATAGACCAACCGGAAAGAAAATATTCAGGATTAAATTGCTAAAATTAGGAATTCTGCATGAATTTCAAATCTTTTTCATTGGGACAAGGACCTCTTTTCTGTCCCTGAGGACCCATAAAACAATATACAGTGCCATAACAAAAGAAAAATGTTGACAATTCGTCAAAATAAAATTTCTTTTCATGTAAAAATTTTATTTGTAAGAACGAAATTACAAATAATGTCATCAGACCCTTTATTATAATCTCTCTGCCCATTTTATTTGAATATGTATTTTTTTTATCTTTAAGGCTTTTAAAAAAGAGATTAAGCCAAGTTTAGGCATGCATTATTTTCAGTTAAATCCCAAAATTTGATAAAATCTGGATCAATAACTTACAAAGTATTGGAATGAAAAGTTGCTACATATTTCAACAAAAAACCACTAAAATGTTCCAACTCCCTACATGGGTCAAGTCATTAGCCTTATCAATCACTGAACCCATTATTTAATTGGTTAATTCCTCATATATGCTTGACACATAGGCGGAGAGCTGAGAGGTCAGTTATCCTGTAACTTGAAACTTTGGTTCAACTGTAGTTGATCTTTAGATTTGTGTGCTGTTATTGAATTCTAATTCAATGCCATGGCCCACTCTGCTGGGTTGGGGGTAGGTGTGGGATGGCAATACCGCCCATTAGTCGGCTGGGGATGGAATAGCAGAATTGGGAAGGAGACTGAATATCATATGTACTCATGTATAATGTGCTGGCAGATCAAGGTCTGCACTATTTGCCTGAAACCACAGATAAGACAGAGTAAACTCGGATTTGCTGGCTTGGTCTATGTTGTTCACAATTGGGTATGAATTAAACAACAAGAAAATCCGGTAAATGAAATAGGCCATTGCATAATTATACTTGCACCAGTCTTTTCAAAATTAAGTCATTAATGCTATTTTTACTATCCCAGCTGACTGTGCAGGAATGCTTTTTAATGATTACTAATCTTTCTCACTCAATGATAACCGGTACATTTTTTTCTGAATATTTGGTTAATAAGGTTCAAATGCCATGCCACATGTAAATCTGATGAGATTAATTGTCAAGTATAATTTAGGCTTTGACTTAAATTAAAGCATAAAAAATACCCCTGAACCAAATTTCTGATTTATCATGATACCATAGATAGTTTAGTAGGAAAATTTTGTTTATTGAGTTCCATACTCAAGATACCAAATACAAGCATTAACAATTTATTGTATTTTATCTTAATTTATCGGTATATTTATATGTTATTACAGAATGCAATCTGTCCCTTGTGATGATTGATCCATGTCAGAAATAGAGGATCTTCCATCAGTGCTCATGTACCTTTGCAAACCTTGGCTCATTCATTCAAAAATTTTATATACTTCATTTAAAATAAGTTCAAATGTAAGATTCTGTTTATCAAATGACAGAAAAAAAGATTTTATTCAATAAAATGGTGTACCAAAATAACTTTGAAGGATATCCAGATGCCCTCTATATTATATCTTCACCCTATATAACATCATGATGTCATTTGTGATGTCATGAGGCATTATGAAACATCTGAAGTATTTGTTTGGTTTCATTTGTTGTTTTGCGGCACAGCATCACAGGTGGGTTATTCAGTGCTGAGGTGATTGGAGTAAAGTGCCTTGCCCAAGGACACAAAAGGGTAGCTAACCTGGGCTGATCCGATGACAGGACTTGAAGCTGTACCCTTTTGGTCGAGAGTCTAACACACTAACCACTGAACCACCATGGTTCCTGCCTCCATTTGCCAACTCTCACAACATGCAATTGAGTGCATTGGGCCTATTCAACATCCTCGAGCCCACGAGGGAGGAGGGGAGTGTTAGAATTGGACAAATATGATACTGGTATATTAACCTAAATAACACAGTACTATAGTCATATGATAAATGTTATTGTAAAACCATTTTCTAGATGAGTACCACTTTTATTTACTGATACTTTTCCATTTAAACATCAACCTTGCTATGTACATATTTACTCTTGAAAGTTGTTCAAAGCAATGATATTTAAAATACAGCTACATGAATTCAGGTATTATAGTTCATGAGATTTTGTGTCAGCCAATCATAAATTACTTTACCTGTGTAATGTCACTTTTGATTTGCTCAGAGTGAAAAAATCAAGCCCAATCTCAATCAGCTTTACTATCTTCAGGCTATGTACATATTTACTCTTGAAACTTTTTCACATCAGTGATGATATAAAATGCAGCAATTCAGATGAATACAAGTTTTATGCTTCATTCAAGTGGAAATATAAACAGGCACACATTACTTTAAAGCTGGCCTAAATTATCCCATTTTTGAATTTATTATAGATCTATGCTTATTTGGAAGGATTAATATCTTCCGAAAATTTTCTGGCAATTCTTTACATTTACATTTTTACCTTCTATCTTTTATCTTGTAGTACTTCATGCTTATGTTAAGGGTTTATCTTCCTGAAGTTTTTTGTGCAGTTCTTAATATTTACATTTGTAGAACTTTACTTTTTATCATCACCATATTGCCATTACTGTGCTGATGTGTCATTATACCCCAATTCATACATACATACTGTTATGTATGATGTTTATATAATATTATAGATATTTTAGGAAATTATACATTTTTCTTGACTTTAATATTTGCTTAAATCTTAATTTTGTTTATCAGAAAAAACATGTTTAACTAGTGTCCTTGAATTAGGTTGTTTACTTCAGATTTGAGGTAAAGGTTAGTTTTGATAAACAATGTTTTCTAAATTTGAGGTCAAGGTTGATTTTGTTTACAGATAAAACTGGAAAATCCTTAGAGTTATGTGTAAAAAGACATGTCCACACAAGTAAAATTCCAGTAAGATGACACATATTCTAGAACATTCTGTCATGTGACCAATCTTTATATATACCATGTTTAGTGGACAGTTTTTGAGTTTCGACATTACTATCAGTCTTGTAAAGAGCTATTACAGTTGTGAAAAGTAATTCAAAATTCTGAGAGAGGAATTATTTTAAATATTCATTGGATTATAACAGTGCTCATAGACTTTTGGATTTTGGATTTTTAATTGATGATTTTGGAATTTATGTGAACCTATTCAGAGATATTTTGGAGTACTTCATTTTGACATCAGCACATTAAACACTACTAGTACATCCGGACTTTGAAGACCATTGGCACATCATAACATTCAAGGATACAGCCGTGAATTTGGAACATTCTATATTTAGGACTTGTGATTAGGACACTAATTCTTATTGGATTATTTGGATTTTAATACACATTACTGTGTCTTTTTGATTTTTCATTTTAATTATCTAGAAATAAATTGCTTGTCGATTTTTACTTGAGTTGTTGGTTTCACTTTCTTTCTGTTACATTTTTCTAAACCATAGACTCGTAACAATACATGTATGCATGCATACATATATACATACATACATACATACATACATCAGAGCTCGCACTAGCAGTTCCCTATTAGGAGTCAACTGACCCCTGGTTGTCAAATCCAGGAGTCATACTTATGTCCAAGTAATACAGTACTTTATTTCCTAGGGTAGTAAAACACACGACTGCCAATGATGACAACTCAGATCTGTCGGCGCATAAAGTGGGCCTGATTTCACTCACCTGCCTTACATAACTTAACAGTTGACCATTTCACTAAGCATTCTTATGTAGTAGTGTTAAAATACATCCTATGTAAACTATCTCCTAAACTTTATATCATGTTGATTTGACCTATTTTACTATATCCTGATAAAATTTCTTACTAAAGATGAAGGCATAATTAATATGCAGTCTCTTGCTCATACATGTAATCAAAGTCATCCAAGATCTCAATGATAATAAACAAATCAAAAATTTGGCTTCAAGACTGGTAAGGAGCCCAGTCAATCAGATGCAAACTCACATCATTAATATGCACTGATCTCACTCATGACTGAAACAGTCCAAGATCTTGATGTATTCCAAGTATTCCAAGTTTGATCAAAATCAAATCACAAATATGGCTTCCAGAGTGGTAATAAACACAGTCACTCAGATGCAAGATTAATTCATTAATATGTGTGGATGTCACCCATTATCAAACCCATTCAAGATCATAATGATATGAACAAATATTTCAAGTTTGATCAAACTTAGATCTGAAATCTGACTTTATAGTGTTAACAAGTTTCAGCTAACCAGATGCAAGATCAACTCATTAATATGTGTTCATCTCACTCATTACTGAACTTGTACAAGATCTTAATGATTTAAACATATATTCCAAGCTTGATCAAAATCAGATCAGAAACATGGCCTCGTGAGTGGTAACGAGCTCAGACAATTAGATGCAAGATCACCTCATTATTTATGTGTGGATCTCACTCATTATCGAACCTATACAAGATCTTGATGATATAAACTTATGGCTTCTAGGGGTAACAAGCTCAACAAATCAGATACAAGATCACTCCATTAGTATACATGGATCTTGCTCATTGCTGAATTCATCTGAGATCCTAATGATATAAGCATATATTCCAAGTTTGATAAAAATCTAATACAAAATATGGCTTCCAGAGGGGTAACAAGCTCAGCCAATCAGATGCAAGATCACCTTATTAGTATGCATGGATCTCACTCATTATCAAACTTATCTGAGGTTTTAATGATCTAAGAATATAACTGAATCAGAAATATGACCTTCAGAGTGGTAACAAGCTCAGCCAATCAGATGCAAGATCATCTCATCAATCTGCATGGAACTCACTCTTTATCAAACTCATCTGAGATCTTAATGATATAAGCATATATTCCAAGTTTTATCAAAATCAGATCAGAAATATGGCCTCCAGAGTGGTAACAAGCTTAACCAATCAGGTGCAAGATCATCTCATTAGTATGCATGGATCTCGCTCATTTTCGAACTCATCCAAGATTTTGATGATATAAACCCATATTCAAATTTCAATTGATATTAGATCAGAAATATGAACTTAAGAGTGGTAACAAGCAATTATTGATATTGATTATTGACAATGCACAATGGATGCAGTGCCATACCATAAGCTCACTTGGCAGTATGCAAGATGAGCTAAAAGAAGGACAGATCCTGATCTGCAAGTGTGTTATGCACTAGTGTGTATGCCATTTGCAGCAGTCTAAGGTCATTATACCCAGGAAATACAGTATTAAAATGTGGCTTTCTCCAATGATCGTCTGACGGATATAGCAACTGACTCTCAGACACACAGTGAAGCAGGGTAGCTAAAAATATCACTATTGTATGGTGCTCATTCAATATTTGCCCAAAGGAGTATTGGCAATTGACTGACAGTCACTCAGTGGAGAATGGTAGCTAAAAATATCACTACTGTATGGTGCTCATTTAATATTTGCCCAGAGGAGTATTGGCAATTGACTGACAGCCACACAGTGGAGAATGGTAGCTAAAAATATCACTACTGTATGGTGCTCATTTAATATTTGCCCAGAGGAGTATTGGCAATTGACTGACAGTCACACAGTGGAGAATGGTAGCTAAAAATATCACTATTGTATGGTGCTCATTCAATATTTGCCCAAAGGAGTATTGGCAATTGACTGACAGTCACACAGTGGAGAATGGTAGCTAAAAATATCACTACTGTATGGTGCTCATTTAATATTTGCCCAGAGGAGTATTGGCAATTGACTGACAGCCACACAGTGGAGAAGGGTAGCTAAATATTTTGCTATCCCATGGTGTATGTTCAATACTCACCAAGAGGGATATGGGCAACTTAGTGACAGTAACACAGTGGAGTAGGGTAGGTAAAAATAATGCGAATGCATGGTGTTTGCTCAATACTTGCCTAGAGGGATATCGGCTATTGAACACAGAAAGTAAACAGAAATCCACGTGGCAATCGGCAAAGCTGGGAAAGAGCTGAAACTACTGTTGCTGCAATATTTACCTTGGTTTGATTTCTGTGTCAGTAATATGCACCATGCGAGCATATCCTGCATCATCTTTGTCAAATCTGTGTAATTTATACAAGTGGGAGCTCTGTATATACATACATGCAAAGTGTTTATTTGACACTTCAATGGATAAACAAATCAAATACATTTTGATATAATGACATCTGAGATATCCTATGATCAATGATCTGTTGCTCACAGTATGTGCCAGATAAAACCTTTGATTGCTTGATCAAGTACAAAATATACAGCGAATTCAGGATCACTAATAGATACATACACATATACTTAACTAACCTCCAGAACTTGTCATATATGCTGAACATGTCCAATAGGACTGGTGTTTTGACTGACATTAAAATGCCCAAATTGGACATTGAGAGTTTCTGCTAAGATGCTCCTATTCAGACTTGATAAGATAATTGATGTTTTAACTAAATGGTTCTGTTCCAAAGTCAGTGTCCAACTACAATAATGCAGCCTATACAATGTCTGCTGTCTCATGTATATCTGAGTAATATGAATGTCTGCATTACTGATTACATTTTAAGAAAATAAAAAAAAGGATTTTGTCAAATTTTAAAGCTGCGATGTCTGTATTTGTCATTCTAAAATAGAGTCTTTTGAAAACTTTCAGTGATAACTATGCATGTATTGATATTGATGCAGATTAGTGCTAATGAGGCGGGCACTGCCCGATTAGTGAAGCTGTTGTCAGTTTTCACATGAACTAGCTGTAACTTTCACATATGTGCAACGCAGCAAATCTATCTTGAAAACAAATCATACCTTAAAATTATCATTTTGATGTGAAATCATGTCTTTATTGACATAATAGCCATGCTTGTTGCCAATATATTTACTTTTCATTCATTTTCCACTATTCTGAACGACTGTCTGCATATCTGCAAATCCCTTAATAGACTGAAGCAAATGAGAAATCTTTAAATTCTGTTTGAATAAATCGATTTGAAACTCTTTTATTTGTTAACCAATGTTACTGAAAATTTGTGAAAGGACTGATTCAGATTAGTCAGTTAGAATGTGTAGAGATTTCAGCCAGTTCTGAACCTAAAAATACAAAAATTCCTGCTTTAAGCATATTGGTAATTCCACAGCTATATAATAACTTCAAAACCTTGAATACAAGACCAAATGTAGAAATATATCGGAGTTAACTTTCAGAAGTAAGATGACTGGGCAGACATGTAATACTAGGCGAGATTGACTGCAATTACTCCTGACAGAACATATTTTCCGACAACAGTTCAGAACTCTGATACAAACACACACACACACACACTAGAAGTCATCACTTTATGTAACAAAACTTGTATCTCCATTAGGAACTGGGCTTGGAAATCACAAAACTTCTCAGCTTGCACTTTTGTAATGTCACATTTGATTGGCTCTGAGTGAAAACTCAATCTAAGATTTTTATGATCTCCAGGCTATGTCATAAAGTCCCATAAAGTGATACAACTTAATATTGTATTTTCTGCATGTTTCTAGATGGCAAAAGAACCCACAAAAAATAAGATTTCTATTTTAGTCCCCCGCCCCCCTCATTTCCAGAAAGTGAACCATGGTTGCATGACCTAATGACCTAATTTTATTCCTTTGAGTAAAGATCTTGTTAGTATTTCTCAACTACATGATGTGATACAATAGTTAAATATGCACTCTATATAATTTCTACATGATGTGATACAATAGTTAAATATGCACTCTATATACAATAGTTAAATATGCACTCTATATACAATAGTTAAATATGCACTCTATATAATTTCTACATGATGTGATACAATAGTTAAATATGCACTCTATATACAATAGTTAAATATGCACTCTATATAATTTCTTACATACTGATAATCTGCATTTGATATAACTTGCTGTAAATTTGAATTGACCATGATTAGCAAATTGAATGCAATGGTAGCCATTACTGAATCATGCTTCTAGTCTATGTCCAGTAGGCACTAAAAATACTGGCAGAAATGGTAAGAATTTTAATGATGTTATGTCTAATATTGTTGTCACCTATGAACAAAATGAAATGCATTCTGCTCACAACATTCAGAAAATCTGGAATTCGTTTGTTGTTTTTTTAAAAATGGAAATGTAGTTTTTTTGGGGGGGGGGGGTAAAACTAATTTTAATTATGCAATACTTGCCCATCACTATTATATAGCTTATTACTTTTTCGTGTCGAAAAATCTCGTCTGTTCGATGTGAATACATCCTCCCACTTAGAGTGGAGAATTTTGTCAACAAACACGTCACACCCGTGCACCTCTCCGCGCCTGCGCGAATATTCATCTTTTTCATAGACGAAAATACGCCAGGACATCAGAGCGGGGTGGGAGGAGGGCATTCGATAATAGTGATGGGTAAGTATTGTATAATTAAAATTAGTTTTACCCCCCCCCCCAAAAAAACTACATTTTAATAGCAGCAATACATTATCCTATCACTATTATATAGCTGAATTGGTCAGTTAGGTGGGTAAGCTGATGTGTTAAACTGATCAAAAACAGAGAAAATGGAAAGTGCTCACCATTTGAGGGAGAGATCCACTTTACAAATTGTTGGAGTTCCCCTGGGCCACATGTTGTGTTGCAACTATGGGTCCCAAGAGAGAATACCTGCGCAATGAGCGGAGGTAGAGAAGGTAGTATGGGATCGCCAAAATGCTGCCTTCATGATATCCTCCAAGGAAGAGTGATTTAGATTTGGCCCATGAGGCAGTGGAGGCTCGAACCTAATGAGCTTGATGTTTCATAAAAGAGAGGTCTCTAGGGACTAGTAAGCTCTTTTGATTGAGGCGACAATCCACCGTGATAGTGGAGGCGGAAATATCAACAGAGCCCTTAAGAGGAAGGAAAAGATATTCCCTACCCTTTCTTTTCCCTTTTGAAGCATTTAGATAGAAACGTAGTGCCCTAACTGGGTATAAAAACCTATCTTGATCATCTCCAGTACAGATTCGACTGAGACTGGGATTCTTATAGGTGATGGGGCTACCACAGGTAACTGAGGTCCTGAAGGAAACCTTGCTCAAAGGTTCTTAGGGGGTTTTGGTTAAGGACCATAAAACACAAGATAGATTCCATCTGGGCATAAGAGAGCGGGAGACAGGTCTCTGCAGCTCAAAATACTTCATAAGATCAGCAAGGTGCGAATCTGAACCGATTGCTGAGCCCTGAGAGAATTTAGGTGTGTTGGAAATGACAGCTCTATAGCCCTTGATAGTTGATACCGAACATCTTTTCTTTTCTCGAATGGAATAAAAAGGAAATCAGTAACTAAAGTTACAGAGGGACAGCTAGGATCAACATGTTTCCTACTGCACAAATCACAGAAGATTCTCCACCTGGCATCATAGACCTTGGATGGTGAAGCTCTCCTGGCCTGAATGGTGCAACTGGCAACCCAGCCCGAACACTTGTTCTGGCAGATAGATCGCCTGAGATGAGCCAAGTGTGAAGGTGGAGAATGTGTGGTTGTTGTGTAGGAGGGAGCTCCTGTGTTGCAACAGAAGATCACTGAATCATGATCTATGGGGCCATAATGGGGCTATTAGAATGATATGAGCAGTGGAAGTTCTGACTTGCAGAACTTGAGGTAGCAGTCTGAACGGTGGGAACGCGTACGCGAACAGACAATCGCACTGGAAGCTGAATGCATCCACTGCCCAAGCTCTCTGGTCCGGTACTGGTGAGGCCTAAAAGGGAAGTCTGTTGTTGAGCCTGGTCGCAAACAAGTCCACAAGAGACTTCCCCATAGTGAGAAAAAGGATTGTTACGTGGCAGTGAGAATCCATTCCATGAGGACTGTTTGTGTGACCTAGACAGACTGTCCGCTAAAACGTTCTTCTTCCCTGGAATCTGGCGAACTCGGAAGGTAACGTTCTCCAAGGTGGCCCAGCAGCGGAGGTTCCAGACCTCCACACTGAGAGAAGGGGCGTATTTGCCTCCTTAAAGTCGGAGATACGCTGCGACGGACGTGTTGTAGGAGAAGGCCATGACACATCGAGCCCTTACTCTGATGATGAACCGTTGTAATGCTAGAAATATGGCTTTCATTTCTAGGTTGTTATGCGAAGGGAGTCCAGAGTCCAATGACCCTGCAGAATTACGTCCTCTGGCTCTAGGTGAGCGCTCCAACTGATATCTGACATAAAGGCGAACAAATAGGAGTGGGGCTGAGGCACATGCATCGGGACCCTGCTCAGGAACTGTTCCAATTCATCCACCAGCGCAATGGTGATGAAAGTCTGGTCCTAGAGGAATCAAAGCTGATAGAGAATCCCTGTGTGGTTCCCACCTTGCGAGAAGGAGAAACTGTAGAGGGCGCATATGGGGATGTCCTAAGGGAACCAGATCCGTTTCAAGGTTCCCAATAGGGATAGGTAAAGGCAAGCAGACAAGAATGTTTTTGCTCGTAGCGCCTCTAGAAGTGCCAGGATTCGATCTATGTGATCCGGTGGAACCCGGACTAAGTTCTGGTTCATGAGGGAGTTCATCCCTACATAAACTTAGATGGAACGAGTTCTGACTTCTCAAGGTTGGGTAAAACAAACCCAACCGAGTTACTGTGAACCAACGACGGAACAGGTCCTGATGGAGGGACTGAACCTGAACATTATGGATCAGCTAGTCGTGAAAATACTGGAGAATCGGGGTTCCCAGTAATCAGAGATAGGACACTACAACTCCCATAACATGGGTGAAGACTCGGGGTGCAGAAGTGATTCCAAATGGCAGAACCCAGAATTGAAAGACTTGCTGGTCCAAGCAAACCCGGAGGTATTTCCACCAGTTGAACAGGGGGAGATCGAAAATGATACACAATTTCCCACTTTTCTTGATGACCAGGAAGAATTGGAAGTAGAATGCAGGAGACTGATCGTTCAGGAACCTCTTGACTGCCCCTTTCTGTAAAAGGGTGTGCACCTCTTCCTTTAAATTCACCAAATTGGACTTGTGAAAGAACATCGGGGTCCTTGATAGAGGAGGTTGTTCCCCGAGACTGAAGCCGGTAACCCTCACTCACCCATCATCCAAGTTACTTGACCAAGCCTCTGAAAAGAGGCCTAGACAAGCACCTACAGGGACATTAGGAGAGGAATGCACAGCAGGAGAGGGTACGAGTCCCTAGGGCCATCCCCCACTGCCACCACCACCACCGCCTTCCTTGAGAAAGGACGGTGGGTTGGGGAAGTTCCTCCTGAGGACTTTACTCAGGAGGAGGAGGTCTCATTTGAGCTTGTGCATTGGACTGGGGCTGCATCTGTTTTAAAAATTTAGTGGGTGGCCCCTAGGGGCAATTCACCTTAGTGTGCTTCCTGGCCAATTACGATGGGTCAGGTGCAGTTGTGAAGGATCCATGTTCATGATCCTTCAAATCTTGTGAAGCCACAGTGGGGATGAGTCCTCCGAAGAGGCTCTCGGCTTCCAATGGAGCAGCCCTTAGAAGGTCTTTACTATGGTTAGTAAGACCTTTGAGGAGTCCAGCACAATGTGATGGTGGATGTTAGAAGTTCCACTGATAAAACCATTGCGACAGAGAGTGAATTCCAGGATGTCTTGATCACAGCTTCCAGCATGCATTGTAATGCGGCTGGGTTCAGAGCAGCCTCCTTCAGCATACTAAACGAAGTAGCCGAGAAGAGGTCTGCATGGGAAGCTATGGTGACCAGAAGCCGGCCTTTCTGCTCAAAGGCTTGATTATTTTAATAGGAAGGCATGCCCAGGCTTCATTTATAATACCCACTTGAGACACATCTGCATCCAACTGGAGAGGTTCTTAATGGGTTTTCACTTCAGGAATGTACCCAGTAAATACAGGCAGAGACCAAGGTCTCAAAGTAGAGGGAGGGACAGACCATCCTCTACGCCATCTAGCACAGGCTGGCCTGTGGAAAAACCTCTGTGACATTTCCTCAATCGTTGAGGAACGCAGAAGGAGCAGGAGATCTGGTTGTGGCTGGGTCTTTTAAACTGGAAAGGATCTTCTTGGGCTGTGCGCAAGATGACTTTGGGCACAAGTTACAGCATTATCAAAAAACCAGATCTCCGCCGATTCATCTAAGTGAAAGGAACTGGTGGGACTGATAGGAGGCGACAAAAGAGCTGTTTCTACCTCGATCTCACTGGAGTCAATGAGGGTAGATAAACGCATCATCATCTAGAACACTCTGAGCAGGAGAGTGGCTGGACATCATTATGACATAGGTGCACTCTGCGGCATTTCCCGTACTTGTTCGTCTATGTGTTCTAGATGTTCCAGGATAAAGACGAGACCGCTTGTCTTTTGTAGATGATGCTATGCTTCCGCCTTACTGGTGAATGCCACTTGACGAGGAGGCGATGGCGGGACACGAGCCACGGCATCACCTCTACTCTGGGCCCCACCTCTCGTACGGATTCATTAGGATAATAGGAAAGGGGGGATCCCGATCCAATCCCCTTCCCTAGTCTGAACCCTCTGGGCAGACTCCCAACCATGTTCAGGGTATGATGGTAGAGTTGGGAGATGGGGTCTCGATCTGATCCCCTATCCCCGCACCATGAGGCCTCTGGGTGATGACCGGTATAAAGTTGGTGAAAGGTTCGAGATGACCGATGGTCTGTGACGATGTAACCAGCCACCGGGACGAAGTCACCGGAGACCGGTCATCATTCATTGACCGGTCATTTCTACCGCTCAATGCCCAGTGACCGGACCAGTCACCGGTCAATACCCGGTGACCAGTCCACTACCCGGTGACAGGACCGGTCAATACCCGGTCACTGGGCACCGGTCAATGGCCAGTTAGGCGACATAGATATGTCAGAACCTAGTTCATCTTCATCACTAAACAAGGTGCGGTGCATCTCCCATTCGAGAGGGTGCGACACGCTACCCTTGAAGTGTTGGGCCCAGTGCAGCTCCTCCCTCTCGGGAGGGTGCGACAAGCTACCCTGAGAAGAGCAGTGCACCTCCTTCCTCACGGAAGGCAGCAACACACTACTCTGATATAAGCGGTGCACTTCCTTCCCGGTGGAAGGCAGCAACACGCTACTGTTAATGTGAGGGGTGTTCATCTTCTCCCTTCCCGGGAGGGAGCGATACGCTACCCTGAGACGAGCAGTTCACCTCCTTCCTCGCGGAAGGCAGCAACACGCTACTCTGATATAAGCGGTGCACTTCCTGGTGGAAGGCAGCAACACGCTACTGTTAATTTGAGGGGTGTTCGTCTTCTCCTTTCCGGGAGAGGCGATCTACTCCTGGAACGTTCACTTGTTCACTCTCTCCTACAGAAGGGACCTTAACTATTTCGGGGGGGGGGGGGGGGGCTGGTCCCATAGGCTCCTGGGGCTCCGGAATGTTTTCTTCTTTTTCTTTTATGATCTGTAGTGGTCTTCTTACAGTATGTTCCCTTTGCCTGCGTACCTGTAATAGAAAATCCAGAAAATTCAGACGATAAGGGGGATTTTCTTCAGCCCTCTGTATGTACATCTGGAATCAGCAAGATTCCAGGTTTCATTCGTCCATTTAGTGCAGAAGGTACAGCAACTCTTTCGCATACCTTGGAACATGTGAGGCAGTCTGGGTGGGTATCCTAAGGGCCCTTCTTGTGGCGACACTTTCCAACAGACTGTGCCGACATTGTTCTCTGAAATAAATGTTTAATGAAAGATAATACAATAATAAAACGTGTAAAACTCACCTTTTATTTCCACACGTGAAAAACTCACCCTTTTTGTATATATATGCACACCAGTTCACTTCGCTCTGTTTGCATACACTTTTAGCGGTCTATATGCATCACAGTGGATTTTGTCTAAAGGTAAACAATATACATATACATGAACAAGGATTAGAAGTCTAGTTTTCTTGACAAACTTTATTGTTCTCAAGAAAGTACAGAATAGCAATGCAACGCGTCATGCATGGTATTAAAAATACAATTGATGACTTAGCAAAAAGAATATTTAATCAAATATTTAATTGGTAGAATTATGCACCTGCTAATTGCGGCGCTATCCTGGTTGTCTATGTTACGTTGTAACGAACACACAAGACTTACCGTGAGCTAAATTGTATTTGAAAAGAAAAATATATGGTGTACCCTAACCCCTAAGGGCGGAACATACGTGGTAATCTAGAAAGACTCTTTCTAGAACAAATACTGACGTAGGGCAGCATAAGACACATAAGACGAGATGGACAAATGTAACACCAGATGAATTTAGGCTGAAAGGCGAACCCAAATGTGGTTGAAACCTGCAGCAGACAATTTTTCTCTGGTCACGTTTGTACGACACAACCATTAGCCATGGCGTCCATGAAAAAGATTAATGTTCGCGCAGGCGCGGAGAGGTGCATGGGTGTGACGTGTCTTGTTGACAAAATTCTCCACTCTAAGTAGGAGGATGTATTCACATTGAACAGACGAGATTTTTCGACACGAAAAAGTAATAAGCTATATAATAGTGATAGGGTAATGTACTGCTGCTATTAAAAGAGCATTCTAAGGTTGGCATCCCAAAACTCAGAGGGTCCAGATATTTTAAATAAATTCTGAAGTGTTTCGGGAAAAAAGCATACTGGGTTATTGTTTATTTTGTTAAAAGCTAAAGACGCAAAATATAAATTTAAAATAATTTGAAATTAATGGCATTTAATAAATGAAATGCCATAAAATAATGCATATACATGTAATAACTTAAAAACAACAAATATTTCAGACATTTTAATATAGCAGTGCCGTTTTATGGTATCTGATCTTATCCATAATTTATTTATCTATTTTGAGTGTTATTTGTTAGGTTTCTATTTTACATTTTTCTTCAGTTTCAAATTACGGATTATTCAATTTAATCCATAAAGTGTATTATTTTGCTAATTAAAACAACTTTTCATTGAAATTTATGAATCCTGTATTCTAAAATTATCTCAATTTTAATCCGTTTTAAATTGTTTCTGCGAGCGGAAGAACTCAGCTTAACCCCAAACCTGTGATTCCAAGTAGTCTTCATCACAGGTTACTTCCTTTGCTTCAATAGTCAAACTGGTACATGTAACTAAAGTATTTTCTTATTTTTAGTCAAGGTGGCCATATATGACGGTGGATCGGCATCAAATGTACAAATTTGAAAATCATGTATGCCAGGATGCTTTATGCCAAATTTAGTCAAATTCGATTTTGTGGTTTTTGAGAAAAAGTAATGTCAAGTTTTTCTTTTTTTAGCAACAGTGGTCATATTTGATGGCAGATTGTCATCATTTATATAATTTTGAAAGATCTTCATGCCAGGATGCTTTCTGCCAAATCTGTAACAGTGGCTTTTCTATTTTTAGTAATGGTGGCCATATTTGAAAGTAGATCAACATCTTTTGTACAAATTTTAAAGGTCTTCATGCCAGGATGCTTTCTGCCAAATCTGTAACAGTGGCTTTTCTATTTTTAGTAATGGTGGCCATATTTGAAAGTAGATCAACATCTTCTGTACAAATTTTAAAGGTCTTCCTGCCAGGATTCTATCTTATTTATCAAATTCTGTTAAGCTGTTTTTGAGAAGATGTCACTTAAAGGGTTTTTACTATTTTTAGTAATGGTGACCATATTTGATGGCAGATTGGCATCATTTGTAAAACTTTGACAGCTCTTCACGATAGTATGCTGTAAAAAAATTGTCAAAATTGGTCTAATGGTTTTTGAGAAGAAGTTTAAATAACAATGGTTGATAGATACATGAAGCACAATGAACAATGGATGCAGGACAATGCCATAAGCTTATTTGGCCTTAGAGCCAGTTGAGCTGAAACACAACTTTATATGTGAAGCAAAAGAATCAACAATGTTTAATCTCTTACCATCATCTACCATCCATGAAAATCTGCATAAACATAACACAGATTGATTACAGAATTCATCATTAAATGAAAAACAAATTGAAAATAGATATGACAGGATGAATCTTGATTGTAACTTTCCAGATAGTTAAAAAAGTAGTGTATATGGGTAACAGGTAGGATAATAGAATGTCAGTTCTAAATATTACTAACAGGTAGGATAATAGAAGGTCAGTTCTAAATATTACTAACAGGTAGGATAATAGAAGGTCAGTTCTAAATATTACTAACAGGTAGGATAATAGAAGGTCAGTTCTAAATATTACTAACAGGTAGGATAATAGAAGGTCAGTTCTAAATATTACTAACAGAACCAATGAACTGATCCCAGTATGTGCACTCCAGAGCATTATATAAAACTAATATCAAACTAAATTACATTAATATACTGATAAATTCAAAACAATATATAAAACAAGAAATGAGGATTTGTTTTGTGCTAGGTAATTTTTTTAAATACGTTATTATCCAATAAGCTAATTTCTATATATGCAACTGGTACATGACTGGATGCAGGTTTTAATATTATCCACAATGGAAGTGTTGAACAAAATTGTCAAGATGAACGATTCAACTTTAACAAATGTCTCTTTAAATAAAGGGTGACATATTCTTGTATTGTTTTTTATTTATATTTTCTTTTCTGCAGGTGAGTATGTTGGTACATGTAATAAAGTTTTAAACAAATGTTATTTGTTATACGAGTGTTAGCAATCAAATCCATAGTGTAGCATGGTTCCCCCAATTTTTGACAATTTAAATTGTACATGTAACTTGCTGAGGCTATTTCCAATAATAAGCAAGCCATTCCTCCACTTTCCGATCATTGTTGAACTACAACTGTGTCCAAAAACATTAGTGCATAAATTAAATTCTTTAAAAACGATGTAAAAACATTTCAAGGCATGACAAAATTGTTTTGGCAAAAAAAGTTGGTGTCTGTAAATAGTGTCCAAAGACATACAGCAAATACAGGCAAAAAATGTTGGCATCTGTAACAAAATGTCCAAAGACATGCAGAAAATATGGGCAAAAAAATTTTCATCTATAAACAAAGTGTTCAAAGACATACAGAAAATATGGTCATCATATTTGATGACTCTCAGAACATATACCCACTTGTGGTTTGTTTTAGTTCATAATGCAACTTGTCTACAAATTCACCTGTTTAGATCAGAGAATAGCTTGTCACTGTCTGTAATTTTAAATTTTACTACAGTGAACCAACATCTCAGTACCCAGGCTTCCTCCGCAGACGCAGACCACCTCTAAACAAATGGCCAACATTTTTGGTCCCAAGATGTTTAGTTTTGAGAAACTTTACTTCAGTATCTTTCTATGCAAATAATGATCAAGAACCCAGAACTAAATATGGAATTTCAGAAGTCAATGGTATTATTAAAATGATATCAATGACATAGAGTACTGTTAATAGCTAATAATTCAGTATTGCAGGATGTTTTTTGTTTTCAAAAGAATAAATATGTGATGAGGAAAAACAAACGAATGTCACCTTGACTCATTTTGATGGACTTTTAATTCAAGGAATATACCCACACATGAACAGCTACATGTAGGTAAGATACTTTGATCTAGGTCCATGTAATTGTTTGGACTAATCAGTAGAAGAAACAACATACACCCTGATCTACTGGTGCATTATGCGATGGCAGATCAGGGTCTATGTTGTTTGCATTATGCAATGGCAGATCAGGGTGTATGTTGTCTGCAATTGGACTTGACTTAAAAGTGAGTATATACAGTAAAAAAAAGCATGTACCACATACAGAACCTGTAATGGTTCTGGAAAAATTCTACTTCTAAATCACTGGAAATACTTTCTCAGAGTCAAGAGATCTATGTTTGCACCAGTTAAAAAATCCAATGTATATATTGTTCTTGTTGCTTTTAATGGCACTTCCAACACATTACTGGCTATATCATGCTGAGGAAATGGATGCTAAGTGCCTTTCCCAAGGACACGCTGAGGCAGCATGCCCTGGATGGCATGGGTGGGTTTCAAACCTGCAACCCTTGGCTTACAAGTCTGACTTTCTACCAACTGAGCTACTGCAGCTCCCTCTAATGTACATGTATAGCGTGAATCACATTTCTTCTTCATTAGGCTTATATAAGCAAAGCATTTCTTCTTCATTAGGCTTATATAAGCAAAGCATTTCTTCTTCATTAGGCTTATATAAGCAATGCATTTCTTCCTTCTGTTTGTTTGGAGTGTGTATAGCATTCACTGCATTGCTGGTAAAAAGATTAAAATTTATCTGATACATCACTTCCACACATCTGATATCATTATGTTATCTTTATAACAATTAAGGGACTTGTATCTGATACATCACTTCCACACATCTGATATCATTATGTTATCTTTATAACAATTAAGGGACTTGTATCTGATACATCACTTCCACACATCTGATATCATTATGTTATCTTTATAACAATTAAGGGACTTGTATCTGATACATCACTTCCACACATCTGATATCATTATGTTACTTTTACAACAATAAAGGGACTTGTATCTGATACATCACTTTCATACATCTGATATCATTATATTACCTCGACAACAATTATGGGACTTGTATCACAATCACTTCCACACATCTGATATAATTATGTTACTTTTACCACAATTATGGCACTTGTATCACAAACTAATGCTAAATCTTTACAAAACCATTTTAAATCTATCATCTACTTTGAAGAAGAAAAAAAACTTTAAATATATCACTGTAAAAATTTTATTATATATTTGACATCTGACCCCTTCCCAGGGACCCCAGGGGAGCGGCTCAAAAACCATACCCCTCTTGCAAAACCATACATCCCTTTCAGATGGTCACTATATAGGCAATCCATGTACCGAGTCTGGTTTATTTCCACCCATTGATTTAGAAGACAGAGTTATGGACAAATGAACAGAAGGATGGATAGACAGATTATGAATGAACAAATGAATGGATGGACAGACAGACAAAGAGTATCACATTTTTCCCTGTAAAAGTGTGGGGATAATGAACATGCTGATGTGATTGGCAAGCTGGGTTATCTAAACATTCTATAGAGTCATAAGTTATAATGTGTTTGTAAGATGTGCTGTGGAAAAGATGTAAATATAAGTTGATGATTATATCTCTCTCTCTGTGTCATGCACAATTTACAACAAATCAAGTCTTATTTATAAAGAAGAAAGAATGTTTGCGCAAAAATGCTTGCTGCTGAGCCATACCAAACTTCCTGTTGACAGATTTATGGTCCCAAACAGCTTCCAATGCAGGAATTCTAAGATGCAATGGTATTGGTACAATATTACAGAATTTGGACATCTTTACATTTTATATTTTATCTGCTTGTACCTCATGTTCACATTTATTTGGGCACCATATACCGGTAGCCGCTCTTGTGAAAAACCCCAAAACTCTTGTGGTTGCAAGACTGTCAACAATGTTCAGATACACCTTTAATCTCAATTAGAAAGAAAAAAAAAACATTATATAAAATTACTATAAAACCACAGTAAAATCGATAATTTTATTTCAGCCTGCTGCCACAATCAGGTGTGGGAAAGAACACATTGCCATCACGTGCATGCAAACTCATATCTCCAGATTTCACAAGTTAACCCTCTAGCCCTCTCAGCAATAAGTGTTCACAGTTCATGAAGGGAGAAACAAATGGTATTGTTGCCCAATTCTCATCAATCTGAATGAAAGATGGAAATAAAAGTATCTTGATTTACAAAAATTGTAGGATGTTACTGAACACTTAGACTAAAGTTCCAGCATTGTCATTAATTAATATTCTGCACAGTTTGGAGAGTTTTTGACCCACTCTAGCACGAATGTTCACTAACTATATTTTTCTTTAAAGGAATAAAGCAAGTAGTGTCTTATAAATAAAGAAATTTATACTAAAACAATAGAGTGTATTTGCATGATTCTCTACAAAACAAAGAAATTAACTACCAAAATTACTGTATATCTTTTCGGTAAAGAAAATTAATTGAATATTTTTTAAAATTGTGGCAAGACTTAAGAACTAAAATAATTCTCTAAGAAAATTTGTCCCAAAACTTTGGACAATGAGAAATGACAGACTCCCCTCCCCTCACCTGGCTGCTTAATGCTGCATCTAATATGGAAATAATTTTACAATCTCTGATCACAATGTCATAAACACCTTCATTCTTCTTTCCTTGTCTTTGTATTTTTTTTATCTCTTTGCTTTGCACAAATAAATTCAAAGACACAATGGAACAAGTAAAATATCCGCATAAAATGTGGGTCCTACTCTCACCTGTGCAGATATACATGTAGTATTTGAAGTTGCCACTACCATGCTTGAAAAACGGGGACTCAAAAGTGATTATTTCAATTTATAGGTCACTGAGTGGATCAAGAAGTTGTTTAGTGCTTGACTTTCGTATTTCGATCTGACAGCAACTATTTTGCTGGCCATGGTAATCAATGTCTTTGTAATTGTGGAATACACATTTTCATCGATGTCAGCTGCTTTGTCTATATATACAGTACATAAGCCATGCAATGATAGTTTTCCTTGCCTTTTTTCTCTAAAAAATGATGAAATGCAGTTACAATTGGACTTGTAATGGTATGGTTCTAGCTGTTTTTTATCCAATATGTGTCAGTATGTTAGATGTATGTTTTGCTGAACTGGAAACCCAGATGTTTACACAACTGATAAAGTAGACTTACTCAGCCAACAGCTTCCATTGTTCAATCAATAGGATCAGGGATTAATGTGGTAATATGGATAATTTTCTTGTCCTGCTAGCTGAACAAATAACAAATAAAGTGCATGCAAGAAGCCAAACTTTTGCCATGGACAAAAATTATTCAACTGAAATGTCCCAAAACTTAGAGCATTACAAAATTATTTTAAACACTAATTTAGGGTGTCCCAATTTGTATACTGTCTCAAAATGTATGGTAAATATTGTACAGTTAAAAACAAAAAACATCAGGACTAAGACTGAAGTCTGGACTGGTTATCTTTCTGTTAAGATACAAAATGCATCCTGTTAGCTGTCAGAAGTAGATGTAGAATGGTTAATAGAAATGTCTGAGAATGACACAAAAATCACCCACAGAAATGTTACCATGATAGGTACTTGCAATCAAGTGCCTAAAAACTAATTACTAAGAATGCCTTGGCTTGAGCAGGAAAATTCAAGTGGTGCCAAATTGGCAAATGTGGAGATCTTTGGAACCAATTTTAGGGTTAATAAAAATAAACAATACAAAAAGTCTCTGTTTGATTTTGGAAATTCCTATTTGGGAAAGAAATATTCCTACTGACAAGTTTGCATTTATGTCTGCCTTTTGAAATTCTGCGTGTCTAATTTTCGGGGGTTGGGGTTGGGGGGTTGTGAGGTATGGCATGCACATTATAATAGCAGTCAGCTGTCCAGTAGACCAAAGTCTAACAGGTAAATAGGGGAAAAGGTTGAGTTTCTATTCATTTTGATTGTTTTGGCTATTGAAAACCATGTACATGTTTAGATATTTGGGTAAACATTGCAGCCTTAACCATTGGACTTCATCCTCTTGATCCAATGACCCATTGTATTTCTTCCAGAAATGCTGCAAGTGCAAGAAAGTTATTTGCTGCATAGAATATATTGGCTTCATCTTCAAATACTGAGGAAGTTCATGATGACAATAGCACTTCTACGTCTTGACCCTCTGTCAGGAAAGTTCTAAGATCTGTTTCCATGCCTAGGATCATCTTTTATACCAGCTTCCAGATGTGTGCTGCCTGTTTTAATGTAGAAGAATAGCCAGCACATATCCCTACAGGACAATCAAGCATTGTACAGGCAAAAGTTGAAATTAAGTACAGTATTTCCCTCATTATCTGAACCTAAGTTATCAGAATTTCCAATGGTTAGTCCAAACCACAAGCTATCCCCAAAACATTTCTAAATTTTTTTATCATGACATGACACATTTAAACAAAAAAATACTTTAACCATGACATTTTTGGTGTCAGAAGTGGAATGTGGGATTTCTTGTCCTAATTTAGTAAAGAAAAAGTTAATGGCAATGATTCACCATTGCAAATTATGAGTGAAACAATTCCATGATGTATCGATCCATCGATAATTTTGCCCTTTCAATACACACATCAATACTCAAGGTGGAGAACTGATTCAAAACAATATTAAAAGTTACTTTTAATCTTCAACAACCTTGAATAATGATAGTCATTTGCATTTTTATTCTTTACATGTATCAATATGTATTATACCGAAGGCTGTGTATCATGATACATATCAATAAGTTACAAAGGTGTATCGTTTCACCCCAGTTGCAAATCCCTATGCTTTTCATGGCATATTCCAACCACCACCCCTGGTACTCACACCCACCTGCCAGACAGTGACCCAGTGGTTATATGCAAATTCTGTCACATACATAATGCACCTTCCTGCTATGGCTGCACATATGAAGTCTGGTCAAAGAAAGTCATTGTAATTGAATTTCTTTTACATTGACCTTTGGCTCCCTATGAAAGGACAGCAAGGATTACACATGTCGCAGATGGCCACCACAGGGGCAAGATAGCAGCAAATTTTCATAAATTTCCACTAAGCAGTTTAGGAGGAGCTGTGGTAACCGATAGATGGATGGGCTGACAGACTAATAGGAATTATTGTTATTGTTACATCTATTTGTAGTTAATCCATTAAGGTTCTTCTCCAAAACTGGAAAGAAGAAAGAATGCAAGTGATGTAACAGCCAAGTGAAACAAATGAAGGAGATTGTTTCCCGTTTCTCCCCCCCCCCTCCCCTCCCTGCCCCCACCTCCTTTTTTTCATTCCTCCAAAAGTAAAATCATAGCCTGGTTTAGGGCAAGTCTGCCCAGCTGGCGCCAAAGAAGATGCATGCTAAATAGCTAACATACTACAAACCTTTGAAGACATTGGTACAATTGGAACATCACAAGTGATTACCCACACTCCCAGTCCATGAGTCTGTTACATTGTCTACTTATAATTTTTTATGAGAGGCACATGTTCATGGGCCTTTGTAATGAGGAACAGATTCACCATACTGTCATCTGGTGAAAGAAGCCTTTCTGAGAGCACTGGAGTCCTGTGCAAATCTCTCTCTCTCTCTCTCTCTCTCTCTCTCTCTCTCTCTCTCTCTCTCTCTCTCTCACTCTCTCACTCTCTCTCTCTCTCTTTCTCTGTCTCTCTCTCTCTATCTGAAATATATATACAATGTATAGATAAAATAATAAAATAAATGTCATTGAACCTTTCACTTTATGTATACAACAAATACTAAATACTATGTATGTGAGTGCATTCATAAAAAAGAAATGTGTTGCCGTGGCTAAATAACAGTCTATTTAACATTAAATCTCATAATAAAACTAAAATAAATAAAATTTCCTTCTCTCACTTTTCCAGACCAAAGTCAATCTCAATATTGGTTTCTACACATCTTGAATGCCCCCCTGAGAGATTTGCGTGGTCTATTCCACTTGTACTAACAAGTAATCAGACAATTACAAAATTCAGCTGAATGAAAAATAAGATATATTATATTCTGATTCAAATGTTGTACCTTTGTGCTCCTAATGGACAGACAAAATGAAATGCTTGTGTAAGATATTGTTAATTTCTGTATTTCCCCATGAATGGCCCTATCACAAAGTTTTGTCTCACTAGGTGCCCAAAAAGCATCATATTTACCTACAAGTAATACTCTAATCTTCCACACAAATTATATTTACAATTTAGATGACACTGATAAAACAAAAAATGTTGATGCATTCAAAAGATAACACCAATGGGACCTGGATTTTGTGTATTTTTCTCCACTGTTAGATGAATATCTCATATCTGATACCATCAAGCCTAAACTGTCTTAAATGACCACAAAATTTGCTTCAAAAAGATCTACATATTAAGTATCCACCTGTCTTTTGATACATTTTAAAAAATCATTGTCTCTTAAAACAGGATCCACTGTAGTAATTTTGATTTAGGATTACAAATGATTAATGTTTACTTCTGTTGTACACTGAATTAGGTTTATTCATCTTTATTTAATTCAAATGAAGCCTTCCAAAGGGAACTTTTACTAAGCAATAATTGGTACTTAACAAAAACAAGAGTCCCTTGAATGGACTGATGCTCTTCTGGCTGAAAAGGATTTCCCGAAATCCAAGATTGTTTCTTCTATTTAAATGCTGATTGTTGAAACCATCTCTGATATTCTTGAGCGATAAGAAGATTTTCAAGACACCTGTCATGGCAGCCATATTGGACATTGGATCAGCACCATTTTCATTTAGGACCAACTTGACATCATCAGAAGTCTTTCAGTGAAAACCCCATATTGAAATGACGATCCATCCAAGTGGGGTAGCAGTAACAATATTTTTAAGCTGTCTGGGCAGCACCATTTTCTTTCAGGACCATCTAGACCTTGGGATGAATGTGTGTATAAAGTTTCATCACAATCCTCGAAGTAGTTTAGGAGGAGTAGCGATAACAAACTTGTGCTAACAGGCAGATGGACGACAGGCTATCCCATAAGCTCTCCTGGTCTAAAACCAGCAGAGCTAACTAGAGATCATGAGAAGACTTTTGGTGAAAACCCATTTTTGGATGAGGTCAACCTAAAGGTGTGATCCAGTACAAACCGGATTGAATGTTGCACGCTGTGATGTCACAATGAAAGCTACACATCTTGAAAAAGAATTGTTCTACCCTATATTGTGATGATTAGACCCGATGTGCTCTTTTCTTGACCCAGTTTAGTCCTGGTCACCATTGTAAAATTCCATAGCGATCAATAATTTTTGTCTGGAAGTTTCTTGATGACAGTTAAGGTGCAGAGCATTCAATAATCAGGATTGAATAGACTTTGATGAAACTAAATTAGTATTAAATTTTAGAACAACAATTATTATTTAATTTAAGATGAGTAAATACGCATACATGACCACATTGATATACACTCGAGGAGCTGCTGGTGGCTTAGTGGTTAAGTCATTAGAGCAGCCTAGATCAGTTACCTTGGTGTGTCCTTGGGCAAGGCACTTTACACTACTTGCTACAGCACAATAAAACCTAACAAGTGTTGCTTTGCCATAAAACACTACTAATCCCAACCCGACCCCCACCATATCGCAATATTTGCAAGTACTGTTATTTCTTGCAAGTAACATGCACTTACCATATATACTCGCGTATAGGCCAACACCAACTGCAAACTGCAGAGACCCAGATCTGTCATAGCATAATGCACCAGCTGATCTGGGTCTATGCAGTTTGTAAGGACTAATCAGTCGAACAAACACAGACCCTGATCTGCCGGCGCATTATGCGATGGCAGATCAGGGTCTATGTTGTTTGCATTTGGACCCAGCTTAAACGCAAGTATATACGGTAAGTGTGAACTGTGTAAACACAGACCCACCATTGCAGAATGTGTGGGAAGATCTGGTTCTGTGTTTTTTCTTTTATTCTTACATAGAATTTTATGTCAGCAGAACAGATCATAATCTGCTAACCCATTATTTGCTGGCAGATCTTGATCTAAACTTTTACACTAAGCTTGTTGCATGCTATACAATGATAAATAGAGTTGTACTTCAAGGCCTATAATCTACCATGCATGATTGTGGGATTCAATCTAATTGTAAATGCATGATTGTGGGATTCAATCTAATTGTAAAATGTAAAAAATCTAATAATTGTAAATGTATGATTGTGGGATTCAATCTAATTGTAAAATGTAAAAAAATAGAGTTGTACTTCAAGGCCTATAATCTACCATGCATGATTGTGGGATTCAATCTAATTGTAAAATGTCAAAAAATAGAGTTGTACTTCAAGGCCTATAATCTACCATGCATGATTGTGGGATTCAATCTAATTGTAAATGCATGATTGTGGGATTCAATCTAATTGTAAAATGTAAAAAATAGAGATGTACTTCAAGGCCTATAATCTACCATGCATGATTGTGGGATTCAATCTAATTGTAAATGCATGATTGTGGGATTCAATCTAATTGAAAAATGTAAAAAATCAAATAATTGTAAATGCATGATTGTGGGATTCAATCTAATTGTAAAATGTCAAAAAATAGAGTTGTACTTCAAGGCCTATAATCTACCATGCATGATTGTGGGATTCAATCTAATTGTAAAATGTAAAAAAATCAATTAATTGTAAATGCATGATTGTGGGATTCAATCTAATTGTAAAATGTCAAAAATCAATTAATTGTAAATGCATGATTGTGGGATTCAATCTAATTATAAAATGTCAAAAATCAAATAATCGTAAATGCATGATTGTGGGATTCAATCTAATTGTAAAATGTAAAAAATCAAATAATTGTAAATGCATGATTGTGGGATTCAATCTAATTGTAAAATGTAAAAAATAGAGTTGTACTTGAAAGCCTATAATCTACCATGCATGATTGTGGGATTCAATCTAATTGTAAAATGTAAAAAAATAATTAATTGTAAATGCATGATTGTGGGATTCAATCTAATTGTAAAATGTCAAAAATCAATTAATTGTAAATGCATGATTGTGGGATTCAATCTAATTGTAAAATCTCAAAAAATAATTAATTCTAAATGCATGATTGTGGGATTCAATCTAATTGTAAAATGTAAAAAATCAATTATTTGTAAATGCATGATTGGGGGATTCAATCTAATTGTAAAATGTCAAAAAATAGAGTTGTACTTCAAGGCCTATAATCTACCATGCATGATTGTGGGATTCAATCTAATTGTAAAATGTCAAAAATCAATTAATTGTAAATGCATGATTGTGGGATTCAATCTAATTGTAAAATGTCAAAAATCAATTAATTGTAAATGCATGATTGTGGGATTCAATCTAATTGTAAAATGTCAAAAATCAATTAATTGTAAATGCATGATTGTGGGATTCAATCTAATTGTAAAATGTCAAAAAATAGAGTTGTACTTCAAGGCCTATAATCTACCATGCATGATTGTGGGATTCAATCTAATTGTAAAATGTCAAAAATAGAGTTGTACTTCAAGGCCTATAATCTACCATGCATGATTGTGGGATTCAATCTAATTGTATAATGTAAAAAAATCAATTAATTTTAAATGCATGATTGTGGGATTCAATCTAATTGTAAAATGTAAAAAAATCAATTAATTGTAAATGCATGATTGTGGGATTCAATCTAATTGTAAAATGTCAAAAATCAAATAATTGTAAATGCATGATTGTGGGATTCAATCTAATTGTAAAATGTAAAAAATCAAAAAATTGTAAATGCATGATTGTGGGATTCAATCTAATTGTAAAATGTAAAAAATAGAGTTGTACTTCAAGGCCTATAATCTACCATGCATGATTGTGGGATTCAATCTAATTGTAAAATGTAAAAAATAGAGTTGTACTTGAAAGCCTATAATCTACCATGCATGATTGTGGGATTCAATCTAATTGTAAAATGTAAAAAAATAATTAATTGTAAATGCATGATTGTGGGATTCAATCTAATTGTAAAATGTCAAAAATCAATTAATTGTAAATGCATGATTGTGGGATTCAATCTAATTGTAAAATCTCAAAAAATAATTAATTCTAAATGCATGATTGTGGGATTCAATCTAATTGTAAAATGTCAAAAATCAATTAATTGTAAATGCATGATTGTGGGATTCAATCTAATTGTAAAATGTCAAAAAATAGAGTTGTACTTCAAGGCCTATAATCTACCATGCATGATTGTGGGATTCAATCTAATTGTAAAATGTCAAAAATCAATTAATTGTAAATGCATGATTGTGGGATTCAATCTAATTGTAAAATGTCAAAAATCAATTAATTGTAAATGCATGATTGTGGGATTCAATCTAATTGTAAAATGTCAAAAAATAGAGTTGTACTTCAAGGCCTATAATCTACCATGCATGATTGTGGGATTCAATCTAATTGTAAAATGTCAAAAATCAATTAATTGTAAATGCATGATTGTGGGATTCAATCTAATTGTAAAATGTCAAAAATCAATTAATTGTAAATGCATGATTGTGGGATTCACTCCAATTGTAAAAGATCATGTAGAAAATCAACAGAATGCACAAAAAAATCACACATAATATTTTCAAGCTCTACCTTTATATCTTTCTGAAATCCCTCCTCATATTCACTAATACAATTCTCCTCTCACTTTTCCATTCTAGAATAGACCCCTGGTTCAACATTTATTTTCATATAAACTAAACAGCCTGTTTATACAGTAACTTCTTTGAGATTCTGAAAAATTAAAGTGTAACTACTAGTCATCAAAACCACAGGTATACATGTACATCTACAATATTCTCACATGTCTGTAAAAATTATCTTTATCCTTTATCATATGTCACATGATTGCACAAATTATTTTTATCGTTTATCATATCTCACATGATTGCACAAATTATTTTTATCGTTTATCATATCTCACATGATTGCACAAATTATTTTTATCGTTTATCATATCTCACATGATTGCACAAATTATCCTTGTCCTTTATCATACGGAAGTATGATAGAGGTCATAAATAAATCTTGTTTGAAGTGAATGGTACATGGGATATTTTGTTTTACAATGGAGTACAAGAGATGCCAACCCATAAGTATGATTATCAGGAATCATAGGGTCAATTTTTCTGAATCTAGGTAGCCCATATGGAATAAACAACAAACTGCAATCATACAAGATATTGCATTTTCCGATGAGCCTATACACAGTCAGTAATGATCAAAAGATCTGTTTTATCATGAAACTTCCACACCTGAAAACCCCATATTAATTTTTATTCTAAATTTATATTGCATCGCTTATGAATAAATGCATTAAAAAGTGTGATCCTCACAAATGTTGGTGTATGATATTTATGTAGAAGTGATGTATCAGTTGAACAAGGAACTTGCTAAGGTATAGATTATAGTGTAGGGAATCTGCAACAGGTTATCAAATAAGTGATCTTGTGGAAATTTAACAAATTGAAAAAACTAAAATTACAGTTATAGTCAATGTGGTCATCGATTGATCAAGAAAAAAATAAAACAAATGATGACAAATATTGGATAGTATGTACTTATAAAACACTGCATTCAAATGCAGAGCATGATCTCAGCGTATTTTCTAACGTTTCTAATATATAAGCCATACTGATAAAATAAATACATCAGATCCCTTTTTTTATCAACAATAATTCTTTAGAAATAAACTGCTGTTCTTTAAAATCGTGCTGGGGGGACCTGGCCCTCTTTAACTGTAACCATTTATCTCCAAACATAATATTCTGCCATGTTATACAGACTTGATATTTGCTGCTCTTATTTCTCCATGATAAACCAACCTATAGAGTAAAAGATTTAATGAACATATGTGACTGCAGTAGTGGTGTAGCAAGAAATTGCCCCCTCCCCTCCTGCAAAACTTAATTCTAGGGCCCTCTACCAATAAAAAAGTTGTTTGATAGGAATCTTGGGCCCCCACCATGCTTAGGCCCCAGGCCACAGTTGCAGGGGTTGCTTGGGCAGTTGCTATGCCACTGGACTGCAGTTCAAATTTTGTTACCATATGAAAGGGAAAGACTTATTTTTTTTAACAATCTTTTTCTTCTTCTCTCTTTCTTTTGCTTGATCAATGGATCTAATTTTCTCTTGATCATTGCTTAAATGATTCGTTGAACACCTTTTATCAACAAACCTCTGATCGCTTGTAATATGCTTGGAAAAAAATGTGCAATAAACAGTGGGGCCTACTTGGAATTTTGATGTGTCTTCGTCCTCTGTCAATGATTAAACAACCTGTTGGAGCTTTATATGAGGGAATGAGGAATCTGAGAGATAATATGGTGAAAAAACCAAGCATTTTCTCTATTCGAAAGATGATCACCATCATGACACAAAAAATCAGACCAAAAACCAACATGTTAGCAAAATAAATTATCAGAATTTGACTGTAGGATACTATTTAAGGAAGTATTTATGCAGTGAGTGAGCCGAATATACTGCCGATGGGACACATAGCGAGGGCAAAAACATGGAAGAAAAGAACCCACGAAAACCCTACGTACCCCGAGGTGAAGGTAAATTTCACACAAGTGCAATATAGTGTTCACTATCTCGGCCGGAGGTATCTCACTGACATCTTTCTCCCCAATCTGGAGATATACAAAGTCCCAGGATGAGGAAAGGCGACACAACTGATGGACACGGGCACCCGATAGCCCATGGAAAATCACCTCCAAAGTTGGAGGCCCATGCCTCCTGAAAACTCCTACAAACTGACTTAACCTAGTGACAAGACTATGTCCACACACATAAAGCAGCATCGTGGAAGTGAGAAAGAATCACAGAAAACGGCACCTTATATAGTCCCAGGAAGTGTCTTCTTTGAAGTCCGCACTTTAAACAAGAGAAAAATGTAAATAAGTAAGGAAAGACAAACAAAAATAATAAAGGTAAGGTCCCAATAACCTGAGGGGTAGAGATAGCTATCCACCACAGTGAGGGAGTTGAACCAAGAAACACAGAACACACATACATAGAACAACAGTACCTTTTTTCCCTTTTTTTTTTTTCTTTCTCACGAAATAATAAATGATAAACTTAGAAAAAAACCATTGTTGAAATAAATAAATATAACTTTTGACGAGAAAAGACAAAGAAGGAGACCTCTGCTAGAAGCCACGGAGATGGAAGTTCAAAAGCAAAACTGAGAAACATCACGACAGCCAACCCTGTCAGATGTAGAACTAGGATCCAGTCAACATACAAGTACACAACAAATTTATTTTTAATTTATTTTCCTATAAAAATAAATAATTCCAAGAAGATTTGACCTATATATGCCGTCCAGACACAAACACAAGAGTATAGTATAACATACCAATATAGCACTAATATATATAGCACACATTGGACAATAAGTGTCCCTAGCAAGGATTCACTAACACGGGGAAACATGGAATGGAAACCAGCCACAAGGTGTAATGCCTGAGGAGGGGAGTACATTCCAAAAGTAAATACCTCTTTTGACCAAAGGGGCAGAAAGAATGGGGTCCCGGAAATAGGAACCTAAACAAGTACACCTCATCCAAATTATATCACTTTGAGAAACCCTATTCAAAAATATATTTAAATAAATTTTTATCCAAATTCTCTTTGATTTTTTGGAATAACCCACAACAACAGACCTTTGGGGGAAACAGACAGATATAAAAACCCTTTATAATCTTTCGGAACCAAGGGGGTCACCTTAAAGGCCTTTTAGCTTATATAGCTAGAGGTCAGAGAGCTGTCCACAAATAAAAAAGACCACTGGCAACCTCCTTTGCATATCAAAAGCAAATAGTGATATCTGGGAGTTCAGTGGAGTTTCCAATCCCCCTAGGATTTTAGTCCCTGGAAAAAAGATAATAATTTGACAATGACAGCAGGGGGTAGATCTCCTGGCACATGTTTTAAACTTCATGTATTTTCAATTACTTCTTTATGTATTTTCAATTACTTCTTGCTAATTCCTTGAAAAGTGATAAAATCAAACATAGGTATTCATGCAAAAAAGTATATAATTTACAAATTCAAACTGTGATAACTTCAACATTTTTCAGCTATTTTTCCCGAAATTTTCAATATATACTAAACACTAATTTACATGGGGTAAGTGTCAACATAACATACTTTGATTTTATAAGATGTGTTTGCTCTGGTGATCGGTCATTTGCATACAACTTGTGAGTTGTCTCCCGGTCTAAACAGGTCAGTGGTCCACTGGAATCACTGTTAAGCAGCATTTGATAGACAGCTTTATGATTTGCTTCATAAAGTAACATGACTTAAATGTAGTTACAGCATGTTTCACAATTTTATGGCATATACAGACTGCTTTCCGTCTGTTTCATTGACTATATAATGCATTCAAGTACACACTCAAAAACTAAACACAGACAAATTTACATTTATTATAAACTACAACTTGATAACCTAAACTGGGAATGGATGTGATGCTAACACCAGCCGAAATGACATTCTAGTGATTGTCTGAAGAATAATCTACCTACTGGTAATATGAGAAAATATGCCATGATTACAGGGCCTAAGCAACTGTCATAGAATGTGATACCTACCTGTAGCATGAGAAAATATGCCATGATTACAGGGCCTAAGCAACTGTCATAGAATGTGATACCTACCTGTAGCATGAGAAAATATGCCATGATTACAGGGCCTAAGCAACTGTCATAGAATGTGATACCTACCTGTAGCATGAGAAAATATGGCATGATTACAGGGCCTAAGCAACTGTCATAGAATGTGATACCTACCTGTAGCATGAGAAAATATGCCATGATTACAGGGCCTAAGCAACTGTCATAGAATGTGATACCTACTTGTAGCATGAGAAAATATGCCATGATTACGGGGCCTAAGCAACTGTCATAGAATGTGATACCTACCTGTAGCATGAGAAAATATGCCATGATTACAGGGCCTAAGCAACTGTCATAGAATGTGATACCTACCTGTAGCACGAGAAAATATGCCATGATTACTGGGCATGAGTAACTGTCATAGAATGTGATACCTACCAGTAGTATGAGAAAATATGCCATGATTACAGGGCCTAAGCAACTGTCATAGAACGTAATAAAAAAATTTAAGCTCGTTTACCACTACTCCATTATACATATATGTATAAGTGTCCCCACCCTCCAGGCTCTTCAACCTCACAGGTTCAGGGACTTACACATACAGGAATTGGAAACTCCCGATTGATATTGCAATGTCTCAAAGAGATAATGCATACCTATCAAATCTTGCAAGATTTAGTAGAAGTGAAACAAAGGAGTGGATGGAAGAGGGTGGAGGGCTTATGCTCCCCAGTCCAAATTTCACATCATGCCTAAATTTGTGGTAATCAAAACCATCGGAGTATTTCATACTTCTGCTTCTGTTGATGCAGCAGTCACGTGATTATCAACATGTGTACATGTGGCAGCGTTGCTTGACAGCAGAAGAATTTCTCGTCAGAGCTGATTGTTAAGAAAATTTAAATGCAAACTGTCTACGCTTACTACTTGAAATCTTTTGCATTTCCCATCAATAATCCCTCAAAAAACCCATCCAGAATATTGATAATAACAGTTCTCCAAACACAAGTGTCTCACCATCTGATCGTCTGATTCCAGTGCTTGTATCGACTGTTCTACGATTACATGATTCACATACAGTTTGATAACTGCGCTTATCTGAATATATGGGAAATATTAAGGGTTAAACATATTTACTGTTGGTCCAACAAATAATTAAAGGATTCTATTTCCAGTATTTTAAGGGATGATGATGATAATTTGTATAATCAATGCATGCCATAAAAATTAAATATGTATCAAGATGGATCTATCTGTCTGTATGTACATGTATAATCAATGCATTCCTTAACAATAGTCCCTCGAAGGGAATGATATTCTACTGGGCGAAAGAATTTCCAGAAATTAAAAATAAGACCATTTCTTCCTTTTAACAACCATCCATTCAGGAGGAGTAGCAAGAACAAGATTTTCAGATAGCTGATGTGTGGTGGCCATATTGGATGTCAGATCAGCACCATTTTCATTTAAGACCAACTCGACATCATAAGAAGTCTTCTGGTGAAAACCATACGTCAATATGACTTTCACTTCAGGTAGAGTTGTGATAACAAGGTGACAGCCATATTGGACATCAGATCAGCACCATTTTAATTGAGAACCAACTAGACATAATAAGAAGTCTTTCAGTAAAAAACCCATGTTAATATGACCATCCATTAAAAAACAGTAGCAATAGCAAGATTTTCATGATGGCTGCTGTGGTGGCCATATTGGATGTCCAAGCAGCACCATTGTTATTTTGCACCAACTAGACCATGGGATGAATGTGTGTGTAAAGTTTCATGGCAATCCTCCAAATAATTTAGGAGGATTAGCGATAACAAACTTGTGCTAACGGATGGACAGGCAACAGACAATTTCATAAACTCTTTTAAAAAAATACATATCTTGCTGTCTGCATATCTGTCTGTCTCTTTCATGTAAGTGTATAGAATCAAATTGATTTTCTTGCTGTTTCCATATCTGTCTGTCTTTTTCATGTAAGTGTATAGGATCTTGCTGTCTGCATATCTGTCTGTCTCTTTCATGTAAGTGTATAGGATCTTGCCGTCTGCATATCTGTCTGTCTTTTTCATGTAATTGTATAGGATCTTGCTGTCTGCATATCTGTCTGTCTCTTTCATGTAAGTTTAAAGGATCTTGCTGTCTGCATATGTCTTTTTCAGGTAAGTGTATAGGAAATTGCTGTCTAAATATCTGTCTCTTTCATCAAAGTGTGTAGGATCTTGATGTCTGCATATCTGTCTGTCTCTTTCATGTAAGTATATAGGAATCTTGCTGTCTGCATATGTCTCTTTCATGGAAGTGTATAGGATCTTGCTGTCTGAATATCTTTCTCTTCCCCCCCCCCCCCAAGAGTGAAGAATTTAACCTGTCACTGACCATTCAGTTTGCAATGATATGAGATAATGGCTTCTTTGTGATCAATGCCCTTTTACAACAAAGTGAAGGGTCTTTCAGACAGAATGAAGTGTATCAATGAGTCCTTAACATTTTATTGCCATTATTTATGTCATGTTCCCTTGTACTTCACCTCCAATATTGACCTCTCCATGGCTTACAGTATGTCATGACATGCACTCAGACCCTGAGAGTACCAAGATTCTAACTGATGATAGGCCAATGATCTTGGCCTTTCCATCAAAACCAGCACTTCTTCCATTTACAAACCAAGCCTGCAACAAATTCTGCCATAAAAGAACTTCTCAGCTTTGTGCAATTACAAGTACATATCGAGTCATGTTCACAAGTCAACTGCAGTGATACTTACATACTGAATAACCTGTGCCTGTCACTTTGAATCTTTTGATATCCCCCCATTCACTGAGATTTTCATGTCCTCTAATAAACTAGTGTATGAAATCGAAGACAAGCCATCTACAGAAAATAAAGATAAACACAGAGCAACCTTTATTTTTTTGTTGCAACAACTAATACAAAAAGTTTGACACAATTGAATCCTGTGACCTTGACATTTGACCTCATTCCTAAAACTGTTTTATGTCCCCTGGGGATCTTGCACCCGAGTCACTAGTGATGCCTTTAACAGGAAACCCTGAATGAGCAAAATTAAAAGATGCTCATTCAAAACGAAACTTACTTATATGAGAGTTAGATTTATTCAATATTTTCAAAGGTAATATTTTGCATTCAATAAATAGGATTTGACTATCTTTTGCTTCCCTCTGACATAATGAAGTGTCCCTAATGCCATAAGAGGGTCACAGATTAACCTCAATGCATACAAAGTGACAGCATACGTGACTGTACAAAGTATTGCCTCAGGACATAAAGTAGTAGACACAGTAGTTACAATGAAGTAAGGCAGACAGTTACACAAATATGAATCACTTTTGCTACCAATTATAAAAGAGTTATCACAGGAACATACATGTGAACCTCCCATGCAATTCTAATTTTATCAGCAATGACTCCCATCACTCTCATCAAAGTTTGAAAACTCCCATCTCCTGTTTTCAAACCCTAAATAAAATTTCCAGGTCCAATAGTATATACTTTCTGTGACCATATTGGTAATTCTGTCTGGTTATAAGTACAATCTAATAAATCTAGCTCTTGTGTACCACATACAGCATTGGGAAGAAATTAGCTCAAAGTGCCTTAGTAAAGATTCCTCTTGGAACACATCCGAACCTACCGTATATATTCGCGTATAAGCTGGGTCCAAATGCAAACAACACAGACCTTGATCTGCCGTCACATAATGCGTCGAAAGATCAGGGTCTATGTTGTTTTGTTCTAATGATTAGTCCTTACAAACTGCATAGACCGAGATCTGCCAGCGCATTATGCGATGGCAGATCTGGGTCTATGCAGTTGGTATTGGCTTATATGCGAGTATATACAGCACATGTAACAAATCTAGAAGACTGAAATTATGGCAACTGTGATGAGAAGTAACATACTGGGTAATATGCTAAAAATTTGGCAAATTACGTTTCAATGTAAATTTATCGACACTGTTATTGAAATGTCTTGCACCAGTTTCATGAATCTCAGTTTTCAAAACATGAGATGGTAAATAAAACTGATTACTTCTATCAATCTGCCGTTGTATGACTTTGCTGTTAATCTTGTATCAAATTTGTAGTGCAGGATAAAACAAAATCATCAAGTTAAAGAATTTTCTATCTTACTGATATAGTCTGAAATAGGATGGGTATCTTACTGAGGTAGTTTAAAATATGTTGGGTGTCTTATTGAGGTAGTCTGAAATATGTTGGGTTTATTTTGACACTAGTCAGGTTGCTGCTCTAAAATCTTCAGTTCTAGGTCTGAAAGTTATCACAATTATACCACTTTATTTTCTACAATAAAAAAAACATCTATATTTACTTTAAGGCTGCAACATTTCCAAGTGTAAATAGCTTAGTTTAGTGTACTTCCTGTAAACATTTATAAAATCAGTAAATATGTAAAAAATATGCATGTGTCTGTCATTGACACAAGAACAATCCATTCCAATTATATTATATATTTCCACATCTTTGCTTATGAGGATTGTTTAGTAGGATATTTCTGTTAATTCTCTTCTTAAAGTATGTATCTATCATTTTCACATCAGATGTGGCATCACTAGGAAAAAGCTGAAGTTGACAAGACTTGGTTATAAAGAACATTACACAAGATAACACATCTGGTTGATTTACTGATAATGCTGATACAAATTTCTTTAAACTACATTTTTTTATCTTTAAATTACATGTTTGTTGACAGAACATTTGATTAGTAACATTTTATTTTCAAGAAATACCATTTCAAGTTTGTAAGCTACTGCATAGTTTCCTAGTCATTGTAGATCCTACAAAAGCATCCCATACATTATCGATACACATATCAACTTGATGGTCTTTTCATCTTTAGAATGTCTGTCAATGGTAGGGTGGTGCCATTTTATATGTGTTGACATATTGGGTGTATTTCCAGTATGCAGATTACCAACAAACATAGACTTATCATTTGTTCATATGCGATTCTCATCCTTTACAACAAGATTTTAAAAAAAATAATAATTCCAAAACAGACTAGCTGTTAGTGATTTTTATTCACCCTTTTAGGCCATTTCAGGCTGCTCCGTTCGATCATATGCATGACTCATCCTGGTCACCACGCCCTTTGTTTTACATTGAATTAATGTTTTTAAAACATTGTATTGCCAGTTTCATGTCTTCACTTAAATTTTGAAGATTACGGTGTTATCTTCAAAACAGAAGAAACAGTGCAATTTCTTTGTGCAAGGAAATTCTTATCCAGAAGAAGTTAGAGTGTGACTAATAGCCAGATCCTTCACATTATACTTCCAGCAGATGCAAATCAACTGCCGCAGCCACAGACATTTGTTTTTGTCAGTGAAAAAGGAAATTATTGACAACACCCACTCCCTTTCTACAAATTGACGAGGTGGCTATAACTCGTGCGGTTTGGAATCTGCCCCCTTGCCGATTCTGTGCTACTTTTTTTTCTTTATCCCATCAGCAGGTTCAGTCGCTGATTACATATATAAATGTAAAAGGAGATATTCCAAACTTATTCCCCATGTATGATTTAAGTATTTTACATATATCATTTAATAGTCACTTTTGTGTGAAGTTTCTATGTTGCTTTGTATCTATCTGGTGTTACGGAATTATGTATTATTTCGTTTGTAAATAATAGTATAGATTTATGATCTCTGCATAATAGTCTAACAGCTGTCGTCTTGCAGAAAGTACATATACGGTATTTCAATGTGACTCAGTACATTGGACTTGGGAAATATTTGGTTAAACATGAATCATATCACGTGACCTAGAGCATGAGAATTTGTTGAACTTCTGACTTATGATTTCATTAAGAGTCAATATTTTGTTGACTGGTAATAACGTTAGTGCATAGGTACTTTAGCGGTGTCACGCAGAACCTAGTTTCTGATTGGTTCAGAGAAGGTCGTTTTCTAGAAGGATTAAAATGTTTTTAAGTCACAATACAGTTTAAATTGGTTTTCCTTATTCTCTTTTGCGCAGTCAGAAGCTATATAATAGGATGTATTGCTGTGTTTAGGCATTCCTAGCATAGTTTGTCGGCCTGAGAGGTCATAAATGAAATTGGTTCATTTTGTGTGAGGATATTCTACTTCAGTGATATATATATATATATATATATATATATATATATATATATATATATATATATATACATACATATACAGTGATATATATATATACACACACACACATATATATATATATATATATATATATATATATATATATATATATATATTAATACAGTACATTTAGGATTTAGTACTGTTTCTTAAACTTACTTTAATAATTATACAGCTCCGTGGAATTATCGGAAACATTTCTAGAACTTGTGTGATATTCCATTTTCACAAGGACTATTTGGAATTTATAACACTTGGATATAACTGATTCTTGTTAGTACATCAGTACAGTGAAGGTTTCATTTGGAACCTACTTCATTCGCAATATTTGGATTAACTTCCAGATCAGTGAAGTTTAGAACAATTAGGACTTTTAAGGATATTCTATACTATAAGTTATTTTTAATTCTTTCACTTTGATTGTTTGTTAAAATATTTTAATATTTTAGGAAATTAAATATTTGTATTTTAAATCTTGAAAGCTTGTTTGAGTCTTTTCTTTTGTTGCATTACCCCTAGTCGTAACATTGAATAGAGTTTTGGATGCCAATATTTCCGGTATGTCACGCAGTGAACACGCAACAGTTAGTTATAATTGGTGGTTATTGTTTTACCCTGGACTTGAACAAACAATAACCACTAATCAGAACTGCATGTAACACTGCATGAAACACCGGATGTGTAGCCTTCAATTCGATCCAAGTAGACAAGATGTGATGCAACAGATAAATTTCGCGTAAAAGTGGTTATTAAATGATCAGTAAAGTGCTTAAATCATACATAGGGAAGAAATCTGCAATGTCTTCTTTCCGTTGGTATATGTTATCAGTGGCTAAAGATGCAGACGAGATAAACTAATTATCATGGAATTGGGGCGGGAGAAGGGGGCAGATTTCGAGCCACTTGAGTTAGTCACCTTGTGTTAATTTGTAGAAGGCGAGTGGGTGTTGTCAATTGCTTTTATTTTTTACAGACAGAAATGAGTGCATGTACTTGCTACGGGTGTCTGAGATGAATTCTCAATTAAAAGAATGAAAAGGCAAATGACTAAAAATTATTCACAACTGCTGAAGATTAAAGTAACTTGCATAGAGTAAGTATCGTTTTGTATCGATTTTTCCCCTCTTATATCGATATGGGTATCGATATAGAAAAAGTATCGATATATTGATTAATCGTTTCACCCCTAAATGAAACACTAAGTTTCACCAGAGAAACTTAATATGGATTAACTCTTTCTATACATGACTTTCAAGGGTGTCATGAAACACTAAGTTTCACTAGAGAACCTTAATATGGATTAACTCTATCTATACATGACTTTCAAGGATGTCATGAAACACTAAGTTTCACCAGTGAACCTTAATACCTTTCTATGCATGACTTTCAAAACTTTTAATCTGTGCTATCTCACAGTATGAGGAAAATTCTCACAGAAGTTTTTACCACCTTATAGTCTCACTCCTCAAGTTTCATTTCTTGCAGAATAGTAAATTTCTAGATTTTCTCCTGGTGATATTTTAAATCAACTGACCATACCTTGCAGGTGTTTTGATGATTAGTTATATGTTTGAGTAAACCTGTAAATGGAATGTACATGGATCTTTTCCATCATGATTGTGTGCATATTAGAAACAACCTGCAACTTAGTAACATATGGTAAAAGCAAACCTAAAGTACAATTTATTTGCATTTTGAATCAATGTACATGAATCTCCTCATTATAAAAAATCAGGCACGTCTTTCACCAACAGAATCTAAGTCTGATCTTCAACTGATGAATCCAGCAATCTGACTATCTTAAATCTGACTTAAAATGTACTAATCAACTGATGTCTAGAATCCAGCAATCTGACTATCTTAAATTTGACTTAAAATGTACTAATCAACTGATGTCTAGAATCCAGCAATCTGACTATCTTAAATTTGACTTAAAATGTACTAATCAACTGATGTCTAGAATCCAGCAATCTGACTATCTTAAATTTGACTTAAAATGTACTAATCAACTGATGTCTAGAATCCAGCAATCTGACTATCTTAAATTTGACTTAAAACGTACTAATCAAATGTTGTCTAGAATCCAGCAATCTGACTATCTTAAATTTGACTTAAAATGTACTAATCAACTGATGTCTAGAATCCAGCAATCTGACTATCTTAAATCTGACTTAAAATGTACTAATCAACTGATGTCTAGAATCCAGCAATCTGACTATCTTAAATTTGACTTAAAATGTACTAATCAACTGATGTCTAGAATCCAGCAATCTGACTATCTTAAATTTGACTTAAAATGTACTAATCAACTGATGTCTAGAATCCAGCAATCTGACTATCTTAAATTTGACTTAAAACGTACTAATCAAATGTTGTCTAGAATCCAGCAATCTGACTATCTTAAATTTGACTTAAAACGTACTAATTAACTGATGTCTAGAATCCAGCAATCTGACTATCTTAAATTTGACTTAAAACGTACTAATCAAATGATGTCTAGAATCCAGCAATCTGACTATCTTAAATTTGACTTAAAACGTACTAATCAAATGTTGTCTAGAATCCAGCAATCTGACTATCTTAAATTTGACTTAAAACGTACTAATCAAATGTTGTCTAGAATCCAGCAATCTGACTATCTTAAATTTGACTTAAAACGTACTAATCAAATGTTACAAGTCCAGACTTAACTTCAAGAATTAAAATGTACTAATCAAATGTTTTAAGTCAAGACTTAACTTTAAGAATTATGTTGGTGAAATTGGGACCAGATATCACTGAATATACTCAAATCTCACATATTTTTTTTACAAAACTCACAGACTGCTCTATGAAAATATCATAGGTATAATGCTTTTTTCTCGCTATCTACTAATGTAGGCTGGATACAAAGACCATTCCATGGTAATTCCACATGATACAAACTTACCCTGCTGGGTAGGCAAAAGTGCCAGTGTTAGGATCACAGGCTAAGGCAGCATTACTCTGTGTTGTCAGACCAAGAACTCGCTCTAAAGTTACCTGAAATATAATAAACAGAATCAATGTCTCATATTCAGTATTGCACCAGTCTGAGGGACACAAAAGTTCAAAGGGACAAATAAACATACCAGATACAGTAGTACTTAATGCACTTGTAAAATAATCAAAAAGAATGAGATAATCTTATCTGCTTTGACAGTTTGCCACTTTAACTTTTCCATCTGCACTCACTGTCATCTTTTCTTTGGATATTTATGTTATTGCAATAAATGTTTTATCAAGTGCTCAAGTAATCCATAAAAACATTACATGTTTGAATACCTGGTTCAACTGAAAAGAGCTGCATTGTGGAAATTTTCCGTTTAGCTCTTGCTCTAATTTAACATAGTGTTCCCTCATTATGTACCTGTGTTTATTATAATTTCCTTTTTTTTTCTTAATTATATTTGTTTTCAAACTAATAATTCACTTGATTAAATACCAAACATTTCTGAAAGTTTTCACCCCTGGAATTTAATAAATTTTGTCATTAATTCAACCTAAAAATTAAGTTACACTAGTGGCTGGCAGAGATTGTGCACTGCAACTCAATAGACTACTACAAACATTGAATGTTTTATTGTCAAATATGTTATTTTAAAATGGAAAATATCTGTCATCTTAAAATTTGTATCACCTTTGCCGATTTGGGCCATAGCTTGCACCAAGAAAGACATGGACAGCTGTGCACTAAAGAAAAATAGGTGGATTTTTATATTTTTTCCTGACAAAAAAGCGTGACCTATGGGCACACAAGAGTCAAGATTTGGAGGACATAGTGCAAAACATTGCAGGAAACCCACATCCCACACTCAAGGTGCACATTACATATTAACTTCATAAAAAGGTTACAGCAAAGCTAATTGTCAACCAGATGCACTGTCTTTGCACCTCTAGTGTACAAATTTCAATTCCAGGTTCCAGTTAGTACAAGGATACTGTGATTTAATTATTTTTGTGGGTATCAGTTTTCATTATTTTATAGAAACAGATATTGTTACTAGTACAAAATCTGTAGCAACCATGAAACCAACACAAATTGTGAATTTATGATCCTTGACCTTTTCTGGTTTTCTTTGCCTCAGAGTCGCACTATTCCTACATCTGTTGAGTGTGCTCAATATAAATAAATGCAAGTTTCCATCATATAAAAACTAAATAAGGCAAAAACATTTAAAATTCTTGATCTATAGTTCATCCTTCAAGCCTCACATTTTTTTTAAAACTGCCACTCATCCATTAGGACAAAAGACCATTAAATGAGTATACATGTAGTTTCTTCTTTTTTATTTTCCGTGAAGTTACTCGTACTTACCCACCACTTGTGTGGATAGATGGACACATGGATTTTTCTAGTCCTGATCCCTATCTTGATATAAAAGTCTGACAAGGGGTACATGTATACTGTTATGAAAACACTGATTCTGGCTTCATGTCCTCACTTTAACAGATATTTCCTCTGACAACTTATAAAAGTACACTTATATAACTCAAAATCAAAATTTCAAATGTCATTATAGAATCCATCTTTTTTTTAAAAATATTCTGTTTTTTTAATACAACATTTTTCTAATACTATTTTATGGTATATGAATGATCATTCATTATAAATTGTTACCTAATAACTATGTAATCAGCATGGAAAGAAAAACAAACCTAATGCAGTCTTGCATCGCAAGATCCTTCAAACTTTTAACCTTTGAAACATTTTCATATATGGACATCGAGTATTTATAACATCTTTCATATTAAATGGTGTAAAGAGTGTACTAAGAATACCGTAGCTCTTGCAAGTTATAACTGTATCATGTTTCTCTGGAACACCAAAATCTGCATAAAAATACACATTTCAACATTTGGACGCATGAAAACTCCAACAGCCAAGTCCTCAGTGCACAAGTTTTTTTACTGAAATTCTATTTTATTTGACTCGTTTCTACAAAGAGTATCAATGCTGCAGTGTGCAGGTCGTCGTCAGACTCCAAGTGATTGTATAGGGATTTGGTAAAGTCACATAGGCCAGATCTTAGTGGAAAAGGATATTAAAACACCTGGTAATTCAATGTCACTGCCGTATCATTGTTTTGATCAAAAGACTAATTATACGTGAGTGTGCTTGGATACCTGGCTTCGATATGCACATTCAGCACACTTTAATCTATCATACTTTAAATCCTTCTGTGATGTTTCGAACACCTGCATTTTATTGTATACTGGTACATGTACCTTATTTAGAAAAATAGTGGCAAGATTTTGGGATTTATCTGGCTTGTTGGAAAAATATGAACTCAATATTAATCATCGTAAATCATCATAAATCATGTTTTTCGATGTCATGTGCAGATATAGTATCGTTTTCAAGTGATTATCAAATGTGTGTTTTTCTGATGGCATCTTTACATACTTTCTCTGGTGTCAAGCACAAGTGACTATCAAATGTGTGTTTTTCTGATGGCATCTTTACATACTTTCTCTGGTGTCAAGCACAAGTGATTATCAAATGTGTGTTTTTCTGATGGCATCTTTACATACTTTCTCTGGTGTCAAGCACAAGTGACTATCAAATGTGTGTTTTTCTGATGGCATCTTTACATACTTTCTCTGGTGTCAAGCACAAGTGATTATCAAATGTGTGTTTTTCTGATGGCATCTTTACATACTTTCTCTGGTGTCAAGCTTTAGTGATTATCAAATGTGTGTTTTTCTGATGGCATCTTTACATACTTTCTCTGGTGTCAAGCACAAGGCTGCAGATGAGCCTGATAATGGAATTGATGATATCACAGAACTTGGGGAACTTTATGGTGGGGAGTCAGTTGTAGGTAAAACTGAAAGAATGGAGGATGACTTCTTTCAGTTCAAGGTGGCAGTAAATTCACTTGCAGTGATGAATCTGCAGGATGCATGCTTGGCATTGTGCAGGAGGTATTCTGACTCGTTTCCAGACTTTGCTGTTGTAGCTAAGTGTTGCTGGTTTCACCTACAATGTCAGTGGCTTGTGAGCACATAATCGGATCAAGACAAAGGGCCATCGATGTTTAAAACAAGAAACTGTAACAAAATTGATGAAGATGATGGATGAAAGCGCTCCTAAACCTGCAGGGGAGAAGTTTGTTAAAGTTTGTTTAAGAAAAAAGTGAATGTAGTAGGCTGTGTTGCTTACAGATGAAACGAAAAAAAGTGAATGGAATGTGGTCATTTGTTTCTTCCTCCAGTGTCTTGACAAATTTATTTATTTGAAATGGAAGTAAGTTGGGGTGAAATGATACACCTGTGCCGCGTATCGATATGATTCACGATACACAACCTACGATACGATACATTATCGATTCTCAGTTTAAAGAAAAAGAAGGCAAACGACTAATAATTATTCATGACTGCTGAAGATTAAAGTAACTTATATAGGGTAGATATTATTTTGTATTGATTCTTCACCTCTTGTATCGATATGTGAATCGATATGGCAAAAGTGTTGATGCATCAATATATCGATGAATCATTTCACCCCTAGAAGTAAGCTCATTAAATAAATTAATATAGGAAAGAAACTTGTATCTTTTTCTTGATTCTTTCTAGCTGCATGCAAAATTAAAGAATGACAAGGAAAAGTCATTGAGCATTATTATAGTTGTAATGTCACAATCACAATTATCATTGTTCTCAATTAATTACCTTAGATTTTCATTCTTTTATAATAATACTAAATATTACACAGTGAATGAGCTTTAGCAGTCTGATGACATTTATATTGATGACACAACAATATACATAATGTTCTGAATTATTACAAAGAAAAAAAGGGTTAATTATTGGGACTCCTTATTTTAGAGCTGGGACTCCAAACTTTTTCAAGAAAGGGGGCACTGCAACTATAACAATCCTATGGAGAACCCTTATTGTAAAAATCCACTTCCTGCAGAGTCAAGGTTTTTAAGTTTTTGGTTTGGTCTGGTTTGGTGTTGTATGGCACTGTAACACATACAATTTATATTGTATGGAGGCAAGGAGAGCACAGTGCCTTGCCCAACGACACACCACAGTAACCAATCTGGGCTGATCCAATGGTGGGAATCGAATCCAATCCACATCCTTCTAGTCAGGAGTCCAATGCCTTAATCAATGAGCAACTGCATTTAACTTTGATAAAAGGAAATGTTCATTCAAAATTCGCTCAGGGCAAGATATTCAGTCCTCCGAGACATGACTAAAGCAGAAATTATTGAATTCATGGTATAACATTTTTTTACAAAAAACAAATGCAAAAACTCTGCAATTTATCAACCAATATACAGTATTTAGTTACTTTTTCCTCCAAATGAATGTTACCTTTTGTTGCTTTATTTCAACACAATGGACTGCAATTTCTTAATGCCAAAACCAAACAAACGGTATTGAACTGTGATGGAATAGTGAGACTAACTAATGATGCAATAAATATAAAAGCTAGAAACAGGAACTGACTAATGAGGTCAATAAGTAAACACATAAGTAGACTGAAAGTTGGATAATCCCATTTACAATTATTGTTACTTAGTGAAACACATTTTATTTTCCACTGACTTCTCCCAATACATACTTATGTCACATGATGTCCTTTGTTACAGAAAAACAAAAGACAGGTATTTTATCTACAGTACATCAGGATTTTAGACTTGGCAGGCAATCAAGATAAGACCATATGGCACTTTATAACCTACCAGTGTAAATGTGTAGGAAATTGGAATTTGTCTACTATATATCCAAATAAAATCATACAGATAAAGGAGGCTCCTGCTGAGCTTTTGGACTAGGTACATCATCCTGCCCAAAATGTTAGCCAAAAATTATGAGCAAATATAATTCTTGACATAACACACTGGTGCCTTGACCCATAAAATAGATTTTCCGGGCTTCATAATTGTTGTGACTAGTGTTCTGTCATCTTTACAATCGATAGCTATGGTTAAAGTGGTAAAAGAATTGGACCTGTACCCAGAAGGGTGTGGGTTGGATTCCCACCATCGGGTCAGCCCATATCGGCTACCATGGTGTATCATTGGTCATGGCACTTTACTCTACTTGCCTTGACATATATAACCTTGAAAGTATTGATGTACTGTAAAATACCAATTCAAACCAATCCTCTTTACAACATACAACTTCATACAACCCACTGATTCCAAGAAAGTTTTATTTCATGTATGAACTAAAAGGAATTGTTTTACTAACATTTGCCGACTGCTTTTAGCAACCTCGCTAAAGTTAAACTGGCCAGTCACTGATGTGTGCTGATTTTAGAGCTGAAACGAATACCAACTTTTCCTATTTGAATATTCATTGAACGTATTCAGATACAATTCGAATATTTATCAATTTTAATAAATCTATCATATCCATCCTTTTTTTCCTTGTCTACTTTTGTATTCAATTACCCCCCCCCCCCATCCCCCTCACCCCCCCCCCCCCCAACCAAGTCACATTAAAAACACTGGGAACTCAGTCCTATAAATCTAATTACACTTGAATATTACCCAGATAGAGAAAGATATACTAGAGATGGATTATCTCAAGTTATTTGCTCCAAAGTGCTGAATCGTGTTCCTAATGGTAGGGCTTCAATTAACATTATCTTCTACAACAGGTGAAATGGAAACCTATCCACTGTTCATGTAGTCCTTTTATATTGTTTTCTATTCAGGCCCTCCTAGCACTTGCATAGATAACAAAATCCTCATACTCCCGGGCCTGCCGACAGGAGGGCGGGGTAGAGGGGCAATTGCCCAGGGGCCCAGCAATTTCTAGGGGCCAGGCATCAACTCAGTTATAAAAATAAATTAATTTTTGCAATAAACATTAAAATTTGTTCCTTGCAAGAGCCTAAGTTATAGTAGATTACTACAGGTTTTATATGCAAAACTGTACACAGGTTTTTATATTTAAAAAAATTAAACTTGTTTTGGGTCTTATGACTGCTCTGCCCAGGGGCCTGGAATTTCTTTCGGCGGGCCAGCATACTCCATTAATGTAATGAAAAAAATCTTGATACATTTCTTAATCCATTCAGGTGAATTATTTATCTCTTTCTAACAGAAACAGTATTTTCAGTGTGGTACACAAAAAGAGCACCCGACTACTTTTGTCAGTACACATTTTCAAGGTCATGCTTTCATATAACTTCTGTTATCCTTAAAAACAAACTTTAACAGCCATAATTTTGTCTGCAGTTAACATGCATACAAATCAGTTGCAAGATTTCCAAGATGCTGAAAACATCCTACCATGAACAAAAAAAAGAGCTTAAAAGAACTTGAAAGATAAAACTGACTGAAATACTGCAAAGTAGCAATACATGAAATGTAAGGTACTACTTCTTCAACAGCTGTGTAATACTTACGGTTTGTAACAAATATGCATATGAATACGCACTAAATCCTGAACAGATTTATTACATAAAATTATTTTACCTTTGTAAATATGGGGAAAGCAAAGATAAGACTTTTCTTTGCAAGAAATAACTGAATGATTTCAAATCAAATTTAATCCTCTTCATCTTACTTGTTCTACTCATACGTCCCCACCCCCACTGAAAGGGTGCAGATTCAAATCCTACCATCAGATCAGCCCAGATTGGTTACCATGGTGTGTCCTTCAGCAAGACACTTTTACTCCAATTACCTTGCCACTAAATAACCTACTTATGTTGCTTTGCTGTAAAACAACAAACACTACCACCACCACCACCACCCATCTGTTCCTTCTTTATCTCATATATTCTCCTTCTTCTCTGCCTTGTAAGATCAAGTAAATAGAATGCTTATATACTTGTATGTCATGCTAATTTAGTCGGAATTTAAAAATTGATTGATTATATATTTATGCCTCTTCTCTTCTTTAATTCTCTGCACAAAATCTCTCTCTATTCCTTGATTCAGCTCCATTTTTCATACTTAGAATCAAATCGACAATTTTCTGCATGCTGGCGTAAAAAGATTCAATTTTATAGTGAATGATAGTAAATATATTTCAAACATATGTATGTCTCTTGGAAAGAAATTAAAAAACAAAACCAAAGTATAAAATGTTGTGGCATCATTGGCATCCCTTCCTTTTTATTTTTTAACAATTAAGATGCTTGTATTTTTTTATATATTTTTTAAAATTTTGTAAAGCATTCAGGTGACACCTATGCTGCAGACCTAACAACAAAAGCAAACTTAAAAAAAAAAGAAAAGAAACCAAAAGAAAAAGAGTTATAATTTTTTAGGCAGGAGGAAAAAATGGCCTATACATTATACTAGTCATGCATGATATGTAGTCAATCACTCATCAAAGTGCCAACAAATGTCATTAGCCTAATGTACTCGCTAAGTGGGTATCTTGCATGCTAAACACTGAGCCTTAGTGGCTCCGTATAGGGCTTGACATCCAGCACTAGGTTCAGTGTGCACAGGGCTTGATGTCCAGCACAAGGTTCAGTGTGTATAGGGCTTGATATTCAGCACTAGGTTCAGTGTGTATAGGACTTGATATCCAGCACTAGGTTCAGTGTGTATAGGGCTTGACATCCAGAACAAGGGTCAGTGTGTATAGGACTTGAGGTCCAGCACTAGGTTAAGTGTGTATAGGGCTTGATATCCAGCACTAGGTTCAGTGTGCACAGGGCTTGAGGTCCAGCACAAGGTTCAGTGTGTATAGGGCTTGACATCCAGCACTAGGTTCAGTGTGTATAGGGTTTGATGTCCAGCACTAGGTTCAGTGTGTATAGGGCTTGAGGTCCAGCACTAGGTTCAGTGTGTATAGGGCTTGACATCCAGCACTAGGTTCAGTGTGTATAGGACTTGACATCCAGAACAAGGGTCAGTGTGTATAGGACTTGAGGTCCAGCACTAGGTTCAGTGTGTATAGGACTTGACATCCAGCACTAAGTTCAGTGTGTATAGGGCTTGACATCCAGCACTAGGTTCAGTGTGTATAGGACTTGACATCCAATAAATCAGGTTACCATTAACAGTATGATTACTACAGTATGACAAACACAACAATGCAGTGCATCAATGTTTACAAATAAACAAATCTTTAAAGTATTATGAACAGAAGTTGAAAAACCACTAAAAATCCACTCACTCGGTCAGGCAAGAACAATAAACTTTTACTTGCCCAGAAAAAACTCTTGCTCAACCAGCTATTACATAACAATAAAAATGTAAGATGTTAACAACTGAAATTTAATAGTTTGATGTGAACATTGTTTCATTGAACTTATTCTGTGACCTTTCTAACACCAGTTGTAAGTAATTACAAACTGACACCAGTCCGCTCTCTGTTTATCAGTACTGATAAGTGTGAGAAAAGTGCTTGTATGAGCTTGATCAAAATAAATGGAAAATAAACTTTCAGTAGAAAGGATGGATTTTCAATGAACAAAGTCAGCAATATTCTTAACAGAACATCCTTTTCATTAAATAGGTTAACTGTAAATCAGCACTCACCCTAGAAATTTTCGCTCACTGTATTTCGAGGTGGGCAAGTGAATTTCCGGCCCCTGATAAATATTCTGAAATGGTTCCATCTTTTAGGTACCACAATACCAACTGAGCATTTGATCCAAACAGCTGTTATTACATCATATTAAAGTCCCTCAGAAAAACATTAATATGTTTTCTGAATTTTCCTGGTGATATGCTTTTTGATTCCAAAGTGTGTCTGCCAATGTTTAGGCATCTAGTGTAACATCAATGCAGTTTTGTATTTCCAAAAATGTCCCATAATCTCTAAATTGATATTTCACCTTAGGTGTACACAGATGGTATAGATTCTCCACATCCATTTACTGAGTGGTTAAAAGTACCATTTTAAACTTATTGGGTACAACTTATTTCCAATGCAACAAGCTGAGTGGAAATTTTGACATAAATTTGTGACATTTTTTTCACCTTTTAGAATTTAAATATTGAAAATATACCAAAACTCAATAAATTGACCTTTACAAATGAATAAATTGACCTTTACAAATGAAATAATAATTTGTTTGTAGAAAAGTATTCTACCTAGCTCAAACATATAAAGGAAACTTCATTTTTTTAAATAAGTATGGCAAGCGAGTCCTTGTGCTTGGATCTTATATTTCTCACCAATGGCATCACTTAACACTCCACTTAGAATATGGTCCTATAAGATAAATTGTACTATGGCACAAATGCAACCAAACTCTGCAGTTATGCTTCAGTGTTGCTAATGATACAGAAAAAAATACATTTTTAAATAGGTTCAACTTTTCTCATCTCTTCAAGGCAACAAAAGACATACAATGATATACCGGTAGTCAAGGCAACAAAAGACATACAATGATATACCGGTAGTCAAGGAAATAAAAGACATACAATGATACCGGTAGTCAAGGCAACAAAAGACACAATGATATACCGGTAGTCAAGTAAACTATCTCTTTTAATTTTACAGCTTTGTCATAATATACATGTACATGTAGCATTCAAGACTGTCTGCATCCTATTTCTATGTAATGTACTGTAAACGATACATGTATTAGTTCTTCATGTATATTTACATACTGATATCTAATCCTGTAAGTACATGATGTACCACAAGGGTCAAAACTACCATTAAAGTTGAAGTGGTACCCAAATATCATTGTAACTGTATTCAGTTATTGTTGCAATCATAAATATTGTCAATGAAACAGTAAGTTTTGCCATTGCAATGACAAAATTTACCTTGCAACATTATTTTTAACACTGGTGTTATTGTAGTAGAATATAAATGTTTCTACAATGTATTCATATACCATTGCAATAATATTCATATACCACTGAAACAATACATGTATTTTGATACCAATATGATATTTTTTTGTATTGTTGAAACTATTTTATTACTGCAATGGTATATATCACTGCAACGGTAATGTCACCACTGTAACAGTAATTTATATCATCACAACACTAAAATTATATTTTACAGTTGCTATGTTAATGTTATCGCTGTAATGGTAATTTTTATCGTCAGTTCAAAATTCCCTTACAACAACACTAGTGTTGCAAGGGCAAAAATCTCCAATGCATTAACAAACTTTTGCATTGCAATCATAAATGGATACCATGGCAACATAAACAGTTACCACTGCATCAACAACATTTAGTGCTGCAACAATAACTGAAACTGTTGCAACAATATTTGAATACTATTGCCATGGTACATGTTGTTTTAACCCTTTTGGTACACCACAGTAAATGCAGGTGTTAGGGACCCACCATTGAAAATTTTAAAAAAACTATTACATGCAATATATTAGTTGAAAAAATAAAATATCTTGAGGTAAAAGAAGAAAAAAATTGTCCTCACTCCCCTTAAATGGCTGTTCTCTAAGTCAAAATAGAAAAATTCCAATCTGACAAAAAAAACTTTTATCTTAAAATGTTTTTGTAATAATGCTTCTCTTGTGTGTACTAAATTATATCATATTTTTGTGTGTACTAATTTATAGTACACGGTCGACCACTGCTTGGTATACATGAGGAAGATCATATATTTTCTTTGGTAATGATGATTATCACTGGAACAAAGACTAACTGATATTACAGGTGTACAAATTACACCTGTATGTCAGGGACCTCAGGTGATACACAAGTGATAAATTGTTTCTTCTTTGACAGGTACATGAGACAATCAATCAGTCAACCCTCATGTGCCAGTTTAAATGCTCTCACTGTTAAGACACTTGGAAAACGATTTTTGGGTTGAAGTGCTGATACAGACTAGCTTCCTAAATGTTCCAGCTTTCAATGTAATTGACTCATAATCAAGATCTCCATTTTTAATGCCTATATTTAGAGCGGGATATTAAAATGCTAATATAAACTTTGCAAATTTAACATCACTGGTACTAACTGGGCTAGGGAGGTCAGCCACAGTACTAAACGATTTATCAAATGTTTGAACAGCAAATCTAGCTAACTGCTGCCATTTAAACCATACAAGTCTTAACTATATGTACATAAATTGTCACAATATTTATAACTACATGCTTAACCATGTTAAGTTGTAAATCATTTCTGTCAAAATTATGTACTCTCCAATTTACCATCATTACAATTTTATTCAATTTGGCTTCAAGGATATTTGTTAAATACTTAATCCTTCATAACAATTAAATTGGTGATAAATTTGGAGGAAAGCATTTCAAATGCTGTTATCATTTGATAATTTTCTTTGTGTTACCTGGTGAGATTACCAGGTGAGGCAGGTGGGTGGTGAGAAATGCTGCAAACAGCCCATTTGCGTTTGCCAAAGGTAAACATTATTTAAGCAATAGGGATTTGTATTATAACCTGGAAAAAGTCTTAAAAACGATCATATCTGACAACTTGCCACCTGCATGCTGAATTTAACATTACACAAGTACAATTGTTGTGTATTGTGTTGATGTAGTCAAGATTTTTGAGAAAGGCAGTTATTTGGAAAATTGTTACGAAATAATGAAATAAATATATAGAGAAAGCAACGTTAAGGCCATAGACAACTTCAAGTCAAGAAGAAAGGGATGCCAGTTGGATAAAACAAACAAAGCAGACGTTCAATGTGTGAAATTTAACTGATTCAGACAGTAAATGCACTTGTCTTATTGTGTTCTAGACTAAAGTCCAATTTTCATTAGCTAAAGATACAGAAAAGATTATTATAGATGTGCAGAATGATAACCCTGAACTCCTACTTTCAAGCGAACTGGTGGATATTTGAGTTCCTAATGTGCAGAATGATAGCCCTGAACTTCTACTTTCAAGTGAACTGGTAGATATTTGAGTTCTTAGATGTGCTGAACAAACTAGACACCATTTAGAAGACTTTTGCTGAAAATCCCATGTTGATAGGACCATCCAATCTGGAGAATTAGTGACAAGATTTTCAATGTGTTCACTGTGTCAGCCATATTTGAGGTAAGATTGCCACCATTTTCATTCAGGACCAACTAGATATCATAATATGTCTTCTGGTGAAAACCCCATGTTAATATTACTTTCAATTTTGGAGGAGTATCAATAACAAGATTTTCAATATGGCTCCCATGGTGATTTGACTTTCCATCTAGGAAGATTAGTGATAAGATTATAAAGATGGCCACTTTAGTGGCTATATTGGATACCAGATCAGCACAATTTTTATTAAAGGCCAACTAGACACTGTAAGAAATCTTCTGGTGAAAACCCCATGCCAATATGACTTTACGTTCAGGAGAAGTAGCAATAACAAGATTTTCAAGATGGCTGCTGTGGTGGCCATATTGGATGTCAGATTGGCACCATTTTCATTTAGGACCAACAGACATCATAAGAAGTCTTTTAGTGAAAACCCCATGCTGATACGATCATCCATTCTGGTGAAGTACTAATAACAAGATTATCGACTGGTCAATATTTTAGTTCCTGGTTGTGCAGAATGATAACCCTGAACCTCTACTTGCAAGTGGACTGGTCAATATTTTAGTTCCTGGTTGTGCAGAATGATAACCCTGAACATCTACTTTCAAGTGGACTGGTCAGTATTGTAGTTCTGGGTTGTGCAGAATGGTAACCCTGAACATCTACTTTCAAGTGGACTGGTCAATATTTTAGTTCCTGGTTGTGCAGAATGATAACCCTGAACATCTACTTTCAAGTGGACTGGTCAGTATTGTAGTTCCGGGTTGTGCAGAATGGTAACCCTGAACATCTACTTTCAAGTGGACTGGTCAATATTTTAGTTCCTGGTTGTGCAGAATGATAACCCTGAACATCTACTTTCAAGTGGACTGGTCAGTATTGTAGTTCCGGGTTGTGCAGAATGGTAACCCTGAACATCTACTTTCAAGTGGACTGGTCAATATTTTAGTTCCTGGTTGTGCAGAATTATAACCCTGAACATCTACTTTCAAGTGGACTGGTCAATATTTTAGTTCCTGGTTGTGCAGAATTATAACCCTGAACATCTACTTTCAAGTGGACTGGTCAGTATTGTAGTTCCTGGATATGCCAAAATATCAGTCACTTGTGCATCTTTAAGTATCAAGCAACTAAGTAGCACTTCACTGAATCAGTTTTTCAGATTTTGTAATTATTTTTTTAAGGTAAGTGGTGGCCAATATCTTAAGGAACAAGAGGTCCAAGTGAGCCTGATATTGCTCAGCTGGCTTACAGAACTTAACAGTTGACCATTTCATTAAGCAGGCTGATGTAGTGTTTTAAGAACACAATCCTATTAAACTATCTTCTGCACTTTATAATCATGTAGATTTTACTATAAGTCTCATAAAATGAATTTCAAATTTATAGGCATAATTAATATGCATATTCTCTAACTCATAAGTTGTAAAAAAAAACTCAGCCACTCAGATGCAAGATCGCCTCATAAATATTATATGCAAATTCATCCAAAATTTGATATTTTAGCCTATTTACCATGTCTGATTCAAATTGGGACAGAAATACTGTCTCTCAAGTTGAAGAACCTCAGCCAATCAGATGCAAGATCACTTCAATAATCTCCAGATCTCACTCAAAACAAAACTCAGTGGATATCTTGATGATATACCGGTAAACCTATTTACCAAATTTGACAAACATCTTAGAAATAGAGTCACTAAAGTATCGACAAGATCAGCCAATCAGATGCAAGATCATCTCTTTAACATTCATGGATCTTGCTCATAACTGTACTTGTCCGATACCTTGATGATTTAAATATATTTACCAGGTTTCATCAAAATCGGATCAGAAATAGAGTCTCTAGAATAGCAAACAGCTCAAATCACCTGATTCATATGCATGGATCTTGCTCATTATCAAACTCATACAATTTCTTGATCACACAGGCCTATTTTCCAATCTGATCAAAACTGAAGAAAAATGTTTTCAATATTGATAACAAGTTTAATAAATTAGATGCAACCTTGTCTTTGAATGGAAATCTCTAGTGTTAAAATCCTGCAGATAAAAAAAAGGGCAAGGCACTCTGGAAAAAATGCATGGCACCCACAAAAAAAGTACACGGTGCTTCGGAAAATGCACATGGTGTGCCATTATGCTAATATACATTTATTGACTTTGCTGAGCTTGATACAAGGATTTATCAACCCCAGAAAAGTGATGTCCACCAATGCCTACAGTGAATATGACTTTTATGGGGTTGATAAGCCCTTTTATCAATCAAAATCAAAAGTCAGTAATTGTTTTATTATTATGGCTTTTAACTTTCTACAGATTTTTCCTTACCTTGTATAGTATGAAAACATTCAATGAAGTCTGAAGTACATATCAAATGTAAATGTATTTGATGATTGTGACTTTGAAGATATGACCTCCAATGTGGTACATGTACACCAGACACTATCTAATGATAACGCATAAGTAAATCAAGTCTCATCCTAAGGATGAAAGGCTCTAAAATTATAGAGTAGAAAGGAAAGTCTCATGGAAAATTTAAAAAACTGACTTGTGACCTTGACCTTAAAACAGGACCCTCAATGTAGTACACAACACACCTTCTACTAATGATATATAAGTATACCAAGTTTCATACCTTTTATCTCAAACAGCTCTAATGTTATATGGAAGAATGGAAAATGTGAAGGAAAAAAATATACTGAGCAGTGACTTTAAAACAGGACCCTCAATGTGGTACACGACACACCTTCTAATGATGATGTACATATATAAGTATGCCAAGTTTCATCCCGTAATTTCACACAGCTCTCAAGTTATACAATAAAGGGAATGTGTAAGAGAAAATAAAAAATATTAAGCCATGACCTTGACCTTGAAGATAAAAACCCCAATGTGGAATGCCTCACACCTTCTAATAATGATGTGTAAGTATGCCAAATTTCATTTCTTAATTTCAAATGGCTTGAAAGTTATAGAGCAAAAATGGAAGTGACTGAAAACTTAAAATACTGAATTGACCTTGATCTTGAAAAGATTAATAATAATGTATGAGTATACCAAGTTTCATCCCTTAATCTCACACAGCTTGAAAGGTTTAAATTGGAAACAAAAGTGTGACTTATGGGTGAAAAAAGTTTAGAGTGGAAACAAAAGTGTGACTTACGGGTTAATGGAAATGAGATACTAGGTTTCCCACTATTTGGAAAAAGGTGTGGGCCCAATAATCATGAAATCAGGGTTTGCTTGTCAAGTCTGCATTCAATTTAAAAACTTAAACTAAACCTTACCGAACTTAAAATTTAAAAAAACTGAACAAATCATATACACAGAAATTAAAAAATTTGCTGGTCAAGTAAAATTTTCTGTTACTTGTCTGGAATTTATATAGAACACAAAGAAAAAATGCAGATTTTTGTGCAATAAGAATCTTTACTCTGGGCCAGCAAACAATTTTTGAATTTTTCCGCCAATACTACTATGATAGCTGATGGAACCAGCAGAAAACAGTCCAAATACGAAAGTGGTCCGTCTGGTTTATTTTGGTGCTTTACAGCACAGCAACAATTTTAAAGTAATATCACATCAAGGAATTTAGATTAAACTGCCCTGCCCAAGGACACACCATGGTAGCTGATTTGGGCTGATCCTATGGTGGGAATCAAACCTGCACCCTTCTGGTGTGCACAAGTCAAGTGCCTAAAACAATGAGCAATTGTGGCCCCCTAAGGAGGTGGTCTTTTTCATATGACTCGTTTTATTGTGTTACTAATAAATGGGGCTGGCCAACTGTGGTTATCAACAGAGGTGGTCTTATATTAGGAAGAGACATTTGACTGGTTACAAGTACCTAGCTATAAGATACCTTTAGGACCATAGTAAGGGTTTACTGTAGTAAGGTTTCACCTTAAAGTTCACCAAAAAATCTATAATGCAATTATCTCACGCAGAGGAGAAAGTATCAAAATGGTGAATAGCAAAGTTTACCCTTGGATCAGTTTTGAAATTATTCTCATCTGAATATGCAAATTTAATAGTTTTCAGAGTGATGTTGAAACGTCTTCCTTCTGTTACATCATTATTCACACCAAGTCACTGGATATTGCCTTTGTGCAAACATTTCAAAGGTGGGACACCTGAATTTTGCTGATTAATTCAAACACAAATTGCCCAGACTGTATGGTTTATGAACTGTGAAATATCCTGAGGTAATCTTACTAATACCATTACCATATTGTATAACTCTTACTAATACCATTACCATATTGTATAACTCTTACTAATACCATTACCATACTGTATAACTCTTACTAATACCATTACCATACTGTATAACTCTTACTAATACCATTACCATACTGTATAACTCTTACTAATAACATTAGGCCAACAACAAAAAAATATGTTTGTTTCCTATTGCACTGGTATTAAAATTAGGGTAGGCAGGTAGTTGGGTTTTTTTTGGGTTTTTTGTAACATTATAAATAAATCAAATAATATTTCAAGCGCTTCAAAGTACTGGGCAAAACCAGCTCAATTGGGGGGTTTTTGTAACATTATATATAAATCAAATAATATTTCAAGCGCTTCAAAGTACTGGGCAAAACCAGCTCAATTGGGGGGTTTTTTGTAACATTATATATAAATCAAATAATATTTCAAGCGCTTCAAAGTACTGGGCAAAACCAGCTCAATTGGGGGGTTTTTTGTAACATTATATATAAATCAAATAATATTTCAAGCGCTTCAAAGTACTGGGCAAAACCAGCTCAATTGGGGGTTTTTTTGTAACATTATATATAAATCAAATAATATTTCAAGCGCTTCAAAGTACTGGGCAAAACCAGCTCAATTGGGGGGTTTTTTGTAACATTATATATAAATCAAATAATATTTCAAGCGCTTCAAAGTACTGGGCAAAACCAGCTCAATTGGGGTTTTTTTGTAACATTATATATAAATCAAATAATATTTCAAGCGCTTCAAAGTACTGGGCAAAACCAGCTCAATTGGGGGGTTTTTTGTAACATCATATATAAATCAAATAATATTTCAAGCGCTTCAAAGTACTGGGCAAAACCAGCTCAATTGGGGTTTTTTGTAACATTATATATAAATCAAATAATATTTCAAGCGCTTCAAAGTACTGGGCAAAACCAGCTCAATTGGGGGTTTTTTTGTAACATATATAAATCAAATAATATTTCAAGCGCTTCAAAGTACTGGGCAAAACCAGCTCAATTGGGGTTTTTTGTAACATTATATATAAATCAAATAATATTTCAAGCGCTTCAAAGTACTGGGCAAAACCAGCTCAATTGGGGGGTTTTTTGTAACATTATATATAAATCAAATAATATTTCAAGCGCTTCAAAGTACTGGGCAAAACCAGCTCAATTGGGGTTTTTTTTGTAACATTATATATAAATCAAATAATATTTCAAGCGCTTCAAAGTACTGGGCAAAACCAGCTCAATTGGGGTTTTTTTTGTAACATTATATATAAATCAAATAATATTTCAAGCGCTTCAAAGTACTGGGCAAAACCAGCTCAATTGGGGGTTTTTTTGTAACATTATATATAAATCAAATAATATTTCAAGCGCTTCAAAGTACTGGGCAAAACCAGCTCAATTGGGGGGTTTTTTGTAACATTATATATAAATCAAATAATATTTCAAGCGCTTCAAAGTACTGGGCAAAACCAGCTCAATTGGGGGTTTTTTGTAACATTATATATAAATCAAATAATATTTCAAGCGCTTCAAAGTACTGGGCAAAACCAGCTCAATTGGGGGGTTTTTTGTAACATTATATATAAATCAAATAATATTTCAAGCGCTTCAAAGTACTGGGCAAAACCAGCTCAATTGGGGGTTTTTTTGTAACATTATATATAAATCAAATAATATTTCAAGCGCTTCAAAGTACTGGGCAAAACCAGCTCAATTGGGGGGTTTTTTGTAACATTATATATAAATCAAATAATATTTCAAGCGCTTCAAAGTACCTGGGCAAAACCAGCTCAATTGGGGGGTTTTTTGTAACATTATATATAAATCAAATAATATTTCAAGCGCTTCAAAGTACTGGGCAAAACCAGCTCAATTGGGGGGTTTTTTGTAACATTATATATAAATCAAATAATATTTCAAGCGCTTCAAAGTACTGGGCAAAACCAGCTCAATTGGGGGTTTTTTGTAACATTATATATAAATCAAATAATATTTCAAGCGCTTCAAAGTACTGGGCAAAACCAGCTCAATTGGGGGTTTTTTTGTAACATTATATATAAATCAAATAATATTTCAAGCGCTTCAAAGTACTGGGCAAAACCAGCTCAATTGGGGGGTTTTTTGTAACATTATATATAAATCAAATAATATTTCAAGCGCTTCAAAGTACTGGGCAAAACCAGCTCAATTGGGGGTTTTTTGTAACATTATATATAAATCAAATAATATTTCAAGCGCTTCAAAGTACTGGGCAAAACCAGCTCAATTGGGGGGTTTTTTGTAACATTATATATAAATCAAATAATATTTCAAGCGCTTCAAAGTACTGGGCAAAACCAGCTCAATTGGGGGGTTTTTTGTAACATTATATATAAATCAAATAATATTTCAAGCGCTTCAAAGTACTGGGCAAAACCAGCTCAATTGGGGTTTTTTTGTAACATTATATATAAATCAAATAATATTTCAAGCGCTTCAAAGTACTGGGCAAAACCAGCTCAATTGGGGGGTTTTGTAACATTATATATAAATCAAATAATATTTCAAGCGCTTCAAAGTACTGGGCAAAACCAGCTCAATTGGGGGTTTTTTGTAACATTATATATAAATCAAATAATATTTCAAGCGCTTCAAAGTACTGGGCAAAACCAGCTCAATTGGGGGTTTTTTTGTAACATTATATATAAATCAAATAATATTTCAAGCGCTTCAAAGTACTGGGCAAAACCAGCTCAATTGGGGGGTTTTTTGTAACATTATATATAAATCAAATAATATTTCAAGCGCTTCAAAGTACTGGGCAAAACCAGCTCAATTGGGGTTTTTTGTAACATTATATATAAATCAAATAATATTTCAAGCGCTTCAAAGTACTGGGCAAAACCAGCTCAATTGGGGTTTTTTGTAACATTATATATAAATCAAATAATATTTCAAGCGCTTCAAAGTACTGGGCAAAACCAGCTCAATTGGGGGTTTTTTTGTAACATTATATATAAATCAAATAATATTTCAAGCGCTTCAAAGTACTGGGCAAAACCAGCTCAATTGGGGTTTTATGTAACATTATATATAAATCAAATAATATTTCAAGCGCTTCAAAGTACTGGGCAAAACCAGCTCAATTGGGGTTTTTTTGTAACATTATATATAAATCAAATAATATTTCAAGCGCTTCAAAGTACTGGGCAAAACCAGCTCAATTGGGGGTTTTTTTGTAACATTATATATAAATCAAATAATATTTCAAGCGCTTCAAAGTACTGGGCAAAACCAGCTCAATTGGGGGTTTTTTTGTAACATTATATATAAATCAAATAATATTTCAAGCGCTTCAAAGTACTGGGCAAAACCAGCTCAATTGGGGGGTTTTTGTAACATTATATATAAATCAAATAATATTTCAAGCGCTTCAAAGTACTGGGCAAAACCAGCTCAATTGGGGGGTTTTTTGTAACATTATATATAAATCAAATAATATTTCAAGCGCTTCAAAGTACTGGGCAAAACCAGCTCAATTGGGGGGTTTTTTGTAACATTATATATAAATCAAATAATATTTCAAGCGCTTCAAAGTACTGGGCAAAACCAGCTCAATTGGGGGTTTTTTTGTAACATTATATATAAATCAAATAATATTTCAAGCGCTTCAAAGTACTGGGCAAAACCAGCTCAATTGGGGGTTTTTTTGTAACATTATATATAAATCAAATAATATTTCAAGCGCTTCAAAGTACTGGGCAAAACCAGCTCAATTGGGGGGTTTTTTTGTAACATTATATATAAATCAAATAATATTTCAAGCGCTTCAAAGTACTGGGCAAAACCAGCTCAATTGGGGGGTTTTTTGTAACATTATATATAAATCAAATAATATTTCAAGCGCTTCAAAGTACTGGGCAAAACCAGCTCAACTGGGGGGTTTTTTTGTAACATTATATTAATCAAATAATATTTCAAGCGCTTCAAAGTACTGGGCAAAACCAGCTCAATTGGGGGGTTTTTTGTAACATTATATATAAATCAAATAATATTTCAAGCGCTTCAAAGTACTGGGCAAAACCAGCTCAATTGGGGTTTTTTTGTAACATTATATATAAATCAAATAATATTTCAAGCGCTTCAAAGTACTGGGCAAAACCAGCTCAATTGGGGGGTTTTTTGTAACATTATATATAAATCAAATAATATTTCAAGCGCTTCAAAGTACTGGGCAAAACCAGCTCAATTGGGGGTTTTTTGTAACATTATATATAAATCAAATAATATTTCAAGCGCTTCAAAGTACTGGGCAAAACCAGCTCAATTGGGGGGTTTTTTGTAACATTATATATAAATCAAATAATATTTCAAGCGCTTCAAAGTACTGGGCAAAACCAGCTCAATTGGGGGTTTTTTGTAACATTATATATAAATCAAATAATATTTCAAGCGCTTCAAAGTACTGGGCAAAACCAGCTCAATTGGGGGTTTTTTTGTAACATTATATATAAATCAAATAATATTTCAAGCGCTTCAAAGTACTGGGCAAAACCAGCTCAATTGGGGGTTTTTTGTAACATTATATATAAATCAAATAATATTTCAAGCGCTTCAAAGTACTGGGCAAAACCAGCTCAATTGGGGGTTTTTTGTAACATTATATATAAATCAAATAATATTTCAAGCGCTTCAAAGTACTGGGCAAAACCAGCTCAATTGGGGGGTTTTTTGTAACATTATATATAAATCAAATAATATTTCAAGCGCTTCAAAGTACTGGGCAAAACCAGCTCAATTGGGGGGTTTTTTGTAACATTATATATAAATCAAATAATATTTCAAGCGCTTCAAAGTACTGGGCAAAACCAGCTCAATTGGGGTTTTTTGTAACATTATATATAAATCAAATAATATTTCAAGCGCTTCAAAGTACTGGGCAAAACCAGCTCAATTGGGGGTTTTTTTTGTAACATTATATATAAATCAAATAATATTTCAAGCGCTTCAAAGTACTGGGCAAAACCAGCTCAATTGGGGGGTTTTTTGTAACATTATATATAAATCAAATAATATTTCAAGCGCTTCAAAGTACTGGGCAAAACCAGCTCAATTGGGGGGTTTTTTGTAACATTATATATAAATCAAATAATATTTCAAGCGCTTCAAAGTACTGGGCAAAACCAGCTCAATTGGGGGGTTTTTTGTAACATTATATATAAATCAAATAATATTTCAAGCGCTTCAAAGTACTGGGCAAAACCAGCTCAATTGGGGGTTTTTTTGTAACATTATATATAAATCAAATAATATTTCAAGCGCTTCAAAGTACTGGGCAAAACCAGCTCAATTGGGGGGTTTTTTGTAACATTATATATAAATCAAATAATATTTCAAGCGCTTCAAAGTACTGGGCAAAACCAGCTCAATTGGGGTTTTTTGTAACATTATATATAAATCAAATAATATTTCAAGCGCTTCAAAGTACTGGGCAAAACCAGCTCAATTGGGGTTTTTTGTAACATTATATATAAATCAAATAATATTTCAAGCGCTTCAAAGTACTGGGCAAAACCAGCTCAATTGGGGGGTTTTTTGTAACATTATATATAAATCAAATAATATTTCAAGCGCTTCAAAGTACTGGGCAAAACCAGCTCAATTGGGGGGTTTTTTGTAACATTATATATAAATCAAATAATATTTCAAGCGCTTCAAAGTACTGGGCAAAACCAGCTCAATTGGGGGTTTTTTTGTAACATTATATATAAATCAAATAATATTTCAAGCGCTTCAAAGTACTGGGCAAAACCAGCTCAATTGGGGGGTTTTTTTGTAACATTATATATAAATCAAATAATATTTCAAGCGCTTCAAAGTACTGGGCAAAACCAGCTCAATTGGGGGGTTTTTTGTAACATTATATATAAATCAAATAATATTTCAAGCGCTTCAAAGTACTGGGCAAAACCAGCTCAATTGGGGGTTTTTTGTAACATTATATATAAATCAAATAATATTTCAAGCGCTTCAAAGTACTGGGCAAAACCAGCTCAATTGGGGGGTTTTTTGTAACATTATATATAAATCAAATAATATTTCAAGCGCTTCAAAGTACTGGGCAAAACCAGCTCAATTGGGGGGTTTTTTGTAACATTATATATAAATCAAATAATATTTCAAGCACTTCAAAGTACTGGGCAAAACCAGCTCAATTGGGGTTTTTTGTAACATTATATATAAATCAAATAATATTTCAAGCGCTTCAAAGTACTGGGCAAAACCAGCTCAATTGGGGGTTTTTTTGTAACATTATATATAAATCAAATAATATTTCAAGCGCTTCAAAGTACTGGGCAAAACCAGCTCAATTGGGGGGTTTTTTGTAACATTATATATAAATCAAATAATATTTCAAGCGCTTCAAAGTACTGGGCAAAACCAGCTCAATTGGGGTTTTTTGTAACATTATATATAAATCAAATAATATTTCAAGCGCTTCAAAGTACTGGGCAAAACCAGCTCAATTGGGGGGTTTTTTGTAACATTATATATAAATCAAATAATATTTCAAGCGCTTCAAAGTACTGGGCAAAACCAGCTCAATTGGGTTTTTTTTTGTAACATTATATATAAATCAAATAATATTTCAAGCGCTTCAAAGTACTGGGCAAAACCAGCTCAATTGGGGGGTTTTTTGTAACATTATATATAAATCAAATAATATTTCAAGCGCTTCAAAGTACTGGGCAAAACCAGCTCAATTGGGGTTTTTTGTAACATTATATATAAATCAAATAATATTTCAAGCGCTTCAAAGTACTGGGCAAAACCAGCTCAATTGGGGGGTTTTTTGTAACATATATAAATCAAATAATATTTCAAGCGCTTCAAAGTACTGGGCAAAACCAGCTCAATTGGGGGGTTTTTTGTAACATTATATATAAATCAAATAATATTTCAAGCGCTTCAAAGTACTGGGCAAAACCAGCTCAATTGGGGTTTTTTTGTAACATTATATATAAATCAAATAATATTTCAAGCGCTTCAAAGTACTGGGCAAAACCAGCTCAATTGGGGGGTTTTTTGTAACATTATATATAAATCAAATAATATTTCAAGCGCTTCAAAGTACTGGGCAAAACCAGCTCAATTGGGGGGTTTTTTGTAACATTATATATAAATCAAATAATATTTCAAGCGCTTCAAAGTACTGGGCAAAACCAGCTCAATTGGGGGGTTTTTTGTAACATTATATATAAATCAAATAATATTTCAAGCGCTTCAAAGTACTGGGCAAAACCAGCTCAATTGGGGGGTTTTTTGTAACATTATATATAAATCAAATAATATTTCAAGCGCTTCAAAGTACTGGGCAAAACCAGCTCAATTGGGGGGTTTTTTGTAACATTATATATAAATCAAATAATATTTCAAGCGCTTCAAAGTACTGGGCAAAACCAGCTCAATTGGGGGGTTTTTTGTAACATTATATATAAATCAAATAATATTTCAAGCGCTTCAAAGTACTGGGCAAAACCAGCTCAATTGGGGGGTTTTTTGTAACATTATATATAAATCAAATAATATTTCAAGCGCTTCAAAGTACTGGGCAAAACCAGCTCAATTGGGGTTTTTTTTGTAACATTATATATAAATCAAATAATATTTCAAGCGCTTCAAAGTACTGGGCAAAACCAGCTCAATTGGGTTTTTTTTGTAACATTATATATAAATCAAATAATATTTCAAGCGCTTCAAAGTACTGGGCAAAACCAGCTCAATTGGGGGGTTTTTTGTAACATTATATATAAATCAAATAATATTTCAAGCGCTTCAAAGTACTGGGCAAAACCAGCTCAATTGGGGGGTTTTTTGTAACATTATATATAAATCAAATAATATTTCAAGCGCTTCAAAGTACTGGGCAAAACCAGCTCAATTGGGGGTTTTTTTGTAACATTATATATAAATCAAATAATATTTCAAGCGCTTCAAAGTACTGGGCAAAACCAGCTCAATTGGGGGGTTTTTTGTAACATTATATATAAATCAAATAATATTTCAAGCGCTTCAAAGTACTGGGCAAAACCAGCTCAATTGGGGGGTTTTTTGTAACATTATATATAAATCAAATAATATTTCAAGCGCTTCAAAGTACTGGGCAAAACCAGCTCAATTAGATGCCCAAATCAAATTCGGCAATGTGATTTTTTTTGTTATAAAACAAAACAAACAACAACAAAAATTGGGGGGGAGGAAGTACTAGGGTCAGCAACGAGAAACAGGGCCAGTCGGACGACTGGAAACACATTTTTTTTGCCTTACCATACTGTATAAATCTTACTAATATCATTATCATACTGTATAAATCTTACTAATAGCATTACCATATTGTATAAATCTTACTAATACCATGACCTTACTGTATAAATCTTACTAATACCATTACCATACTATACAAATATTACTAATAGCATTACCTAACTCTGTAAATGTTACTAATACCATTACCATACTGTAATAATCTTACTTTTAGCATTACCATATTGTATAAATCTTACTAATAGCATTACCATATTGTATAAATCTTACTAATACCATTACTATACTGTAAAAATCGTACTAATACCAGCACAGGGGCCTCGTATTGCTGCTTACAATTTACCTATCAGTCATATATAAACTACAAGGGAGGACACTTCACTCATTTCTCGTACGACCTATTTAAAAATCGACACTGATATTTCAAGCAACACTTCGCATAGTGCAATAAATTTGTTACTGATATTTAGCCCAGGCATTCGACTTTTTATGCATACACAAAGTTTAACTTACTTCCACGCCTTTAAAGAATGCCAGACCATTTTCCCACGCTACTGGTTGACATGGCCATGATCCCGCCTGCTTAATATGCAGGTACAACGCACTGAATGGCATTCTGCCCCCTTATTGGTTAACTGAAAATCAGATAATCAGTAGGCGTAGTATGTCATTTTCAGTCAACCAATGAGAGGGCCGTATTCCATTCAGCTCGTTGCACTTGCATATTAAGCAGGCACAATCATGGCCATGTCGACAGGTAGAGTGGGAAAATGGTCTGGCATTCTTTAAAGGTGTGGTAGTAAGTCAAACTTTGTGTAGGCATAAAAAGTCGAATGCCTGAGTTAAACATCGGTACCAAATTTATTATGCTACACGAAGTATAGCTCGAAATATCAGCGTCGATTCTTAAATAGGCACCTAGAAAGGAGAGAAGTGTCCTTCCTTGTAGTTTTATATAGTACATGTATGACTGATAGATAAGTTGTAAGCAACAATACGAGCCCCTCTGAATGCCAGTACCATCATGTATAGGTCAAAAAGGATTTTCATGCTAATTTGTATCTTACTAATACCATTACCATACTGTATAGATCAAAAAGGATTTTCATGCTAATTTGTATCTTACTAATACCATTACCATACTGTATAGATCAAAAAGGATATTCATGCTAATTTGTATCTTACTAATACCATTACCATACTGTATAGGTCAAAAGGATATTCATGCTAATTTGTATCTTACTAATACCATTACCATACTGTATAGATCAAAAAGGATTTTCATGCTAATTTGTATCTTACTAATACCATTACCATACTGTATAGGTCAAAAAGGATATTCATGCTAATTTGTATCTTACTAATACCATTACCATACTGTATAGGTCAAAAGGATACTGATGCTAATTTGTATCTTACTAATACCATTACCATACTGTATAGGTCAAAAAGGATATTCATGCTAATTTGTATCTTACTAATACCATTACCATACTGTATAGATCAAAAAGGATATTCATGCTAATTTGTATCTTACTAATACCATTACCATACTGTATAGGTCAAAAGGATATTCATGCTAATTTGTATCTTACTAATACCATTACCATACTGTATAGATCAAAAAGGATATTCATGCTAATTTGTATCTTACTAATACCATTACCATACTGTATAGGTCAAAAGGATATTCATGCTAATTTGTATCTTACTAATACCATTACCATACTGTATAGATCAAAAAGGATATTCATGCTAATTTGTATCTTACTAATACCATTACCATACTGTATAGGTCAAAAAGGATATTCATGCTAATTTGTATCTTACTAATACCATTACCATACTGTATAGATCAAAAAGGATATTCATGCTAATTTGTATCTTACTAATACCATTACCATACTGTATAGGTCAAAAGGATACTGATGCTAATTTGTACCAACTAAGAGAGTCAGGGACCAGAGGTGCAGTAACTTCAGTATACAGTAATATGGTAATGACAGAGCTCTAGTTAGATTTACTAAATTGGATATAATATGGTAATGACAGAGCTCTAGTTAGATTTACTAAATTGGATATAATATGGTAATGACAGAGCTCTAGTTAGATTTACTAAATTGGATATAATATGGTAATGACAGAGCTCTAGTTAGATTTACTAAATTGGATATAATATGGTAATGACAGAGCTCTAGTTAGATTTACTAAATTGGATATAATATGGTAATGACAGAGCTCTAGTTAGATTTACTAAATTGGATATTCTACTCCCTGGTTTGGAACTAATTGCATTGTTTGAAATCTGATGAAGCATTCTGTGAACAGTGTGAAACACAAACTTAATATTCAAAACACAAACTTACTATTCCAAACTAAGTCTTCATCATCAAGATGTTAATGATGCCTTTCTCAATGTGTCAATCACTTTGTGGTCAAAATTCATTCAGGATGTGTTCAACTATGACTCTATTTAAGTGTTTTCCAGCAGTGCTAAAGTACTATCATTTCAAACAAACACAAACAAAAAGAACTTGTACAAATAGCACTGTTGATATTAATTAAATGAGCCATTATAAAACACAGACTTTGCCTGAGGATGAAGCAATGGGCTGACATATGTACTATTCTGTATATGGATGGTAATAAGTAGAGGTTTGATGATTAATCAAAATAATTGAAAATTGATTGTTAAAGTCAGATGATCAGGTGTTTGATTATGAATTTCCATAATGGAATATACACAATTAAAATTTTCTATTTTTAAACTGTTTGACTTTTTGGGACAAAATCTTCCAGGAAAAGCAAAGTATATAAATAATGGCCCATTAATATGGTCTTTCTTTAGCAAAACCTGAATGCAAACAACATGGCAGACAACAACTGACAATAAAACCTTCGACTTTAAGAGATACAAGCAAATACCTCCAAATGAATAAATTCAATCGTTGATCAATTATGATAAACCAATAATCTATCTTTAAATTTAAACTGATTCCTAAAACTACCATCTATACTCGCTTATAAGTTGAGTCCAACTGCAAACAACGTAGACCCTGATCTGCCGTCGCATAATGATTAGGATCTATTTTGTTTGTTCTACTGATAACTCCTAATGAACTACAAACACCCAGATCTACCTGTATATAATGTGCAGTCAGATCTGGGTCTATGCAGTTTTAAAAGACTTTTAAGTGAGTAGAGATGGTAGTAATAATAATAATAATTATAACTGAAATCTGATTAACTTCAAACATTTAGAAAAAAATATCAACACTGCTTAAGTGGGTCAAATAAGTAACCATTTCAAAAGTTCAGACTGACTTTATAATTACTGTATCATCCTTGTTCCTCATGCCAGTGTTGCAACTATTTCATTCCATGATTAGCTTGACTAATTTTAAGATGCACTTTAGTGAAACATGAAGACTAAGTGGAGGCAAGATCAATGTGACAGTTGTTGGGTTAACATAAATTCTGCAGAGTAACACAAAGAAATACCATATATACTTGCTTATAAGTCATTTTCAACTGCAAACATAAATCCTGATCTGCCGTCACATAGTCAAGTTCAACTGCAAACATAAATCCTGATCTGCCGTCACATAGTCAAGTTCAACTGCAAACATAGATCCTGATCTGCCATCACATAATGCGCCAATAAATCAGGGTCTAAACTGTTTGTTCTACTGATTACTCATAACAAACTGCAGAGACCCAGATCTGCTTGGCGCATTATACAATGGCAGATTTGGGTCTGTGCAGTTTTTAGTTGGACTGAGCTTATAAGCAAGTACAAATGATATTGGTGCTTTTTACATTAACACTTTTCCAGATGTCTTGTTACATGTATATGTTATGTCTTTGCATAAATCCCTCACTGTTTTTCTTGTAACCTAAACTTCATCTATACCAACTGAGGATGGGGGATTATATTTCCACTAGGATGAATAGATTGTTTGGTTTGGTGTTTTATGACACAGCAACACCTGGAGGTTATTTAGCACCCATACAACTGAAATAAATTGCCTTGCCCTGGAACACAGGAATTGCCTTGTCCAGGAACACAGGAATTGCCTTGTCCAGGAACACAGGAATTGTCTTGCCCAGGAACACAGGGTCTATTCTAGGACACGTGAATACAGGATTTGCTCCAATTTCTACAAAGGCCTGCCAAAAAATGAACCAAACAAGATATTTTCAAGTCCTATCTTTATTTCTTTATTAAATCCCTCTTTTTTTCAGATAATTCCCTCTTTTTTTAAAATGGAAATTTCACTTCTAAATGTTCAGTTTTAGAATAGACCCTGGAGAAACACTAGCTAAGCCAACAATGGCTGATCTGATGGCAGAATTCGAATCCACACCCTTTCGATTTTTAGTCCTGCAACATAACCACTGAGCCATTCCAGCACCAGGATGAGCAGATGACAATTACAGTTTGGATTCCTGGATGCAACCCCCTGGGAAGAAGTGGGAGTGGGCATTGTCATCTGCAGGGTGGGTGGTAAATGCCCACCCCTTTTTTTAAAAATCCAATTTGTACAGTATATATATATATATATATATATATATATATATATATATATATATATATATATATATATATATATATATATATATATATATATATAGCTGCAAGCCTTGGGAAGGACTTTCCTTGGCAAAGACACTTAGCTCCCACTTCCTCTGCAAGATACACATGTATAGCCAACAATGTGTTAAAAGTGCCATTAAAACTAACGAAAATAAAGATCACATTTTCAGGGTGTTGCTCATATTTGATATGATGTTTCACTAACGTGAGAATATGTGAACTTTTCTTTTCAGATCCTGGATTCAGTCCTTAGGAAAATGGTGAATGGGGTTGGGGTGACACGAAAAATAAAAGTATGGATATTTGTGACATGCATGAAATAAAGCACAAGTGTGTGCACAATTTTGAAATTATCAACTGGCAATTGCTCTGTTCAAACTGCACAACAGTACATGTAGTAATAGATACACTGTATATACCTGTGTTTTCAAGAAGCAACTCAGGCAATGACTGTAGGGTGCAAAGGTAAGGTTTAGCCATTCATGACATAAACGATAAATCAGTTATGTACAAACATTAGTTCCCCATAACATATTTTATCCTGAGGCTGAAAAAAGCAACAGTAACATTTTGATAAATCAAATACCAAACAACCACAAAAAACTGTTTCTTGAATTACTTGCTCAATGGCTTAGAAAAATCCTCTTTTTGCCTGCAAACTCAAAAACGTGTTATTATTATTATTAACATCATATATTATCATTATTATATTACACATTATTATTGTTGTTCTTGTAAAATTAAGAAATCTGCATGAGTAGTGTGTCTTGCAAAGCTCTAAAATTCATATGTTTCACGTGTAGTCCACCGAGAGAAAACTGCACAAACAAAATCCTTTATTAAGCTTTTCCCAGTATTACCATCATTGATCTAAATATCCGTAAATTTTCTCTCTGTCTGGATAATTCATGTACTAATGAAAATTATCAATTTTCCAGAATATTTTGTATGACAAATTTAATCTTTACTGTCAGGATTGTGTATTGATGCACCTCGCTAAGTTCAATGCTGGTCGGAAGTGGTCTAGGTAAACTAGGTTGCATTACATCCGTGCTTGCCAAAAAAGAACACTTTCAAGATAATGTTAGCATTTTCTTTTGCAAATAAAGAATGCTGGTTTTAATTGCTGGTGTGTGTTTTGTCTCTAAAACTATGTCAGTCTGTTCATCATACATGTACTACCATTGGTGATAAGTGTGCAATGGTCTTAAATGATATAATTACCAGGAACCATACTTTAATTTCTGTAAGCTCTGAGCAAGTTCACAAACTGTGGAAGATATTATGTTGCTTAATCTGTTTAAGTCAAGTATTAACAAAGTCAACTGATTAAAGCCTAACAAGTCTCAATCATTGCTAGAACTTAACTACAAATGTGACCCAGATTATAACATATGCAAATGTGACCCAGATTATAACATATGTAAATGTGACCCAGATTATAACATATGCAAACTGCTGATTGGGAGCCAATTCTAACAGGGCTTGAAATTGAGATTAGCAAGCTAGCATTTTGCTAGTTACAATTCTAACAGGGCTTGAAATTGAGGTTAGCAAGCTAGCATTTTGCTAGTTACAATTCTAACAGGGCTTGAAATTGAGGTTAGCAAGCTAGCATTTTGCTAGTTACAATTCTAACAGGGCTTGAAATTGAGATTAGCAAGCTAGCATTTTGCTAGTTACAATTCTAACAGGGCTTGAAATTGAGGTTAGCAAGCTAGCATTTTGCTAGTTACAATTCTAACAGGGCTTGAAATTGAGGTTAGCAAGCTAGCATTTTGCTAGTTACAATTCTAACTGGGCTTGAAATTGAGGTTAGCAAGCTAGCATTTTGCTAGTTACAATTCTAACAGGGCTTGAAATTGAGATTAGCAAGCTAGCATTTTGCTAGTTACAATTCTAACAGGGCTTGAAATTGAGATTAGCAAGCTAGCATTTTGCTAGTTACAATTCTAACAGGGCTTGAAATTGAGATTAGCAAGCTAGCATTTTGCTAGTTACAATTCTAACAGGGCTTGAAATTGAGGTTAGCAAACTAGCATTTTGCTAGTTACAATTCTGAAATGCAAGTAAACTGCAGAACATTTTTAGTGGAGAATACTACAACTATCAAAATTTTGCTAGTAGCTAAAAAAGTTAATTTCAAGCTCTGTCTAATATTGGTATTGTTTCATAATGAAGACTGTCTCTAACAACAGAATGTATCATCAAAATGATATACATCTATTCATATTATCTTATTTGAAAATCTGAGAAGATAATCCATATTACCTTTAAAAAATGCTTTAAGTTATCTTGAAACTACAAATCCAAATATGGCGGTTATTTGTCCTAAATATGAAATAAGCCGAATCACTCTGACTAGTTCAAAATTTTATTTTACAGCACCATTATTTGTGATGATACTCTAGGAAGACTCAACAGAACTGACAACATCCAAAATGTGGCTATCATGGGGAAATTTTCATCTGAATAAAAGGAAGATGAAAAAAAATCGAGTGTTGGAGATGTGTAACACTTTATCACAATTAAATGTCAAACCAGTTTGACTTCCTGGGAAAGGGAAAACAAAGATAATAACCTGCACATGTATAAAACTTTATATCACACAAGTTAATCCACTTTACTGAGAATGCGAATTGTCAACATCAAGTCTTCAGGTATATTACTCTGAGTAGTGGAGCATGTTAGCTGCTGTTATGGCTGCCTACTAACAACACCTTCAGTTAATCCAAGCAATAATATGGGTAATCAAAAAGGTTTCATGGTCTAATGGTCATCTACTCAAACACCTGTTTTTTTAGTATGGGTAAATATATTCCTGAGTTTATGTTCCAACATGAATCTTTATTTTCATTGGCTTTGAAAAAATGTACCTGGTGTTTGGAATTTTTGTACTCCTGAAAATTATTACAAATTTTGAAAACGTGATGTTTGGAAAATTGATGGGAACAGATATTTAGGTTAATTATGGTAATTTTCATCCTTTTTTCATCTTTCCTTAGAATAAGATACAAGCAGCAGTAAATGCTCTGAAAGGAAATCTAATGCATGGCTAGTTACATGCACCAAGTAAATTCTTACCAATAATAATTATAATATATGTAATTATTCATTGCTGTGAATACAGGTGACTTAAGAAATTTCCCAATTTTATTAGGCCTTATATTTCTTTTTCTTCTTTTTTCATGCATCCTTTAAAATCCTTGGATGAACCATGGTTTAGTTTATTGATGAGCTGGATTTGTGTGTTTACTAGTTCATTAGATATGCCTTTTAAAATGAATGCCATAACCAGTCAGTAGCATTTTGGTGTACCCTTTGATTTTTTTCCTTTTGAGAATGGAGTAGTACACCTAAATTTTCCTAATCAAAATGTCATGTTTAGCTTCAATTTGGAGAAACAAACTACATGAATGTCATTAAATTATTTACTGACAACTATCAAAACCTGTCTGAAATGATTTGCTAAAAAATCAGTTTTTCCGATAGACCCAGATCCAATGCATAGCTACAGACCATTTTATAAAACTGGAAGTAGCAAGCAAAGATTTTAAAGTAACAGGGAGGTCTGGTGGTGCTCCCCCAATGGGGGTACAGGGGGCAGCAAAAAATAGCCAGTTGCTCTGAAAAATTTAGGAGGGTCAATCAGCTACAGGACATTTAGGGAATGCCCTGAGCTGTCTCACATTAGCTGTAGCTTCTCTAATAAAAGGACAATAATCTGCATGTCATTTAGAAGAAACACAATTACATGTACTAAACTCAGCCATCAGCTGCAAAGACAATTTACACTGGAAAAGATAAGTCCTTTAATCATGTGTACTCAACTGCATGTCAAAATGTTGTCCATTGAGTGCACACACTATTTTAAGCAGTCAGTTCCAATAAATAAAGCCATCCTTTATGCATTAGCACATGGTTTTAACTGACAGTGATCTGCCACACAATGAACAGTCTAAGCTTTGGTTACAGGTATATTGCTGATGACAGTCATAAAATATGTTAGATAATCACATAAGCGAGAAACGAAAAGTTACATTTTGCTACCAAATAAAGGGCAAGTTGTTGGATAAAAAGACTTGTCATGATGTACAAGAAAAACTGGCAAGGGGAAAAAAATGGCCAGACATGGGTAAAAAATGGCATGGCACAGCTCACAAGTCAATCCTGCTTTTGACTCTGTGGCATAATACTGAATTAACACTGAATTAACCCTGAAAAGTAGGTCATGATAACCAAGTATGGATGCACAATACCTGTTCATCCTCAAATGTCCCCACCTGCACAATACCTGTTCATCCTGATAATTGTCCCTGCCTGGTAACTTTGTTAGCAATATGTAACTAGAGCTACTTCCATGGCTTGCCATGGCAATCACCAAGCTTTTCATTACATTTTCCCCCCACTCCCCACAAGCCACACATCCCCCACTCTGAACTATGACCCAAGGATCATACATGTAGCTTAAAATATATTACAATTATTCATGCTCCTATAAATGCATATAGAAAGTTTGGTCAACAAATATTAAAAATGTTGTAATAAAAATGTGTGTACATCTGACTTTTGATCCCTCCCACTGGCTCAGGAAAAAAATTTCAAAACACTAATCCTGGGACAAGTGAGTTGCAACAGTTACTAGTCCCTGTCCTTATTTTACTCAACACGGTACTCTTCTCTACTACACTACTAACTCTTGCTATAAAAAAAAAAATTAGGCACCTGACCTGACACAAGCTTGATACTTAAATGGGTCAAAATCATGAACATATTCATTTTCCCCAAATAAGGTCTAGGAAAACCTCTGGATACTATTAATCTGCCCATCCATCTGTCCATAACTCCAAATTTGGTACACAGGTTAGACATGTGATTATCAACTGTGAGAGGGGTGTGATTTTTAGGCCTCTCCCCTGGGATTCCTGGGAGCAGAACTCAGGAAAAGCACTCCTCTAATCCTAACTGGGTAAATATAAAACTTTATTACCTACTTGTCCCTTGGCCAAGTAGATGCAGAATTGCATTTTGAGAATGAATCTGTGTGAATTTTCTACCATTTACAAGTAATGAAATTCAATATCACTTAAAATCTATCATGCGTCAATTACCCATTACTTTGCCTATTGGACTTCTTGTTGTCAATCTGAAACATGTCGCAAAGGAAGCCGACTTTTTCTTTTTTTACACAGGTACCTGATGTAAGCTTGATACTAAAATGCGTAAAACTAATGAAAAGATAAATGTTATAAGTGGAGAGTTAGACCCATGAGAAGTTAAGGGCCAGAGAATACAAAAATTTTGTGGTTTTTCAATTGTTTAGACAGTGTTACACTTGCCCCAGGTCAACGCTATTTTCAAGACTGCAACTTTATTGATTCTTTGTTATGCTAAAGTAAAGACGGTTACATATAAATGTATTTCTGTATGTATGTAATTACTTTCAACAATCAAAGTTTTGCTAACTTACAATTGAAAGAAATATTTTAAGTGTCTCTGTTGATTTCCACTAACTTTCACACAATACACACCATTATAATCTACACCTCTCCTGCGATAACTCGTGCACAACAGGGTCCAAAAACACATACTGCAGTATAAGTGAGGGCACAAGTTACCGAGGGACCTCTGAAAATTTTAGAAGGGGATGCCATCCCATCTGGACATTGACAATGAGAAGACAAGAGGGGGGGGGGACTGTTAAAAGGTTTAATACTCATTTTATACATGCATTGGCAATAATGGTCAATAAAATGCTTTTTCAAATGAAGTTGTTCACTTATAAGTTACCTTTATTTTCAAGATAACCAACCTTTGAAAGATACGTTTCGACACACATCACATGTGTACCTCTGAAAACAATGTCTATCAGTCACTTTTTTTTTCATGCATACAGTATAATCGAGTGTTATTGTTGATTAGTGTTATTGATGATTCACAACAAAACAAGATTTCCTTTTTTCAAAAACTAGGGACATTTAATTCATGAAACAACAACCGTCAACATCAAAACTCAATTTTTTTATATTGTTCTATTAGCATAATACTGATGCCACAATTTGATTGCAAGTAATAGTGCAATTTCTGCTCATCCTTGAGCAAACCTCTGAGTGCCATTTCAGGAATTTAAGTTCACTACAAACTTTGGAACTCATTTCTCCATAATGATCTATATCTGTTAAACAGCTTTTGATGCACCGAGTACTTCTTTCGCTTGCTTCTCTTGCTATCGTTGATTACATTTGCAATTTAGTATGATAAACCACTGATTAATGTTAGATACTTTAATTATGTTACCTACATAATAATATTTATAACAGTGTGCAATAGGTTAACTGAAATGAGTTGACCTGACACACTATCGTGACTGCTAGCTCTTACATGTGTAGGATTTGCATGCCTTTAAACTTTATATTAGGGGTGAAACGATACACCTCTGCCACGCATCGATACGATTCTCGATACACAGCCTACGATATGATACATTATCAATACACATATCAACTTGATGGTCTTTACATCTTTAGAATGTCTGTCAATGGTAGGGTGGTGCCATTTTTTTTTTTTTGGGGGGGGGGTTGTGAGCTGACATATTGGGTGTATTTCCAGTATGCAGATTACAAACAAACATAGACTTATCATCTGTTCATATGACATTCTCATCCTTGACAAGATTTTAAAAAAACAAAAATAATTATAAACAGACTAGCTGTTAGTGATTTGTATTCACCCTTATAGGCAATTTCAGACTGCTCCATTTGATCATATGCATGACTCATCCTGGCCACTACGCCCTTTGTTTTACACTGAATGAATGTTTTTAAAACGTCTTATTGACAGTTTCATGTCTTCACTTAAATTTTGATGAGATTATGGTGTTATCTTCAAAACAGAAGAAACAGTGCAATTTCCTTGTGCAAGGAAATTCTTATCTAGAACAAATCCGAGATGACTAATAGCCAAATCCTTCACATTGTACTTCCTGCAGATGCAAAACAACTGCTGTGGCCACATACACTTGTTTCTGTCAGTGAAAAAGGAAATTATTGACAACACGCACTCCCTTTCTACAAATTGACGAGGTGGCTATAACTCATGCGGTTTGGACTCTGCTCCCTTGCAATTCTGTGCTATTTTTTTTTTTTTTTTTCATCCCATTGGCAGGTTCGGTCACTGATTACATATATCAACGTAAAAGGAGATATTCCAAACTTATTCCCCATGTACAATTTAAGTACTTTACACATATCATTTAATAGTCACTTTTGTGTGAAGTTTCTATGTTGCTTTGTATCTATTTGGATAGAGTTTGGATTCCAATATTTCCGGTATGTCACGCAGTGAACACGCAACAGTTAGTTATGATTGGTGGTTATTGTTTTACCCTGGACTTGAACAAACAATAACCACTAATCAGAATTGCATGTAACACTGCGTGACACACCGGCTGTTTAGCCTTCAATTCGATTCAAGTAGACAAGATCCGATGCAACAGATAAATTTCGCGTAAAAGTGGTTATTAAATGATCAGTAAAGTACTTAAATCATACATAGGGAAGAAATCTGCAATGTCTTCTTTCCGTTGATATATGTTATCAGTGGCTAAAGATGCAGACGAGATAAACTAATTATCATGGAATTGGGGCGGGAGAAGGGGGCAGATTTCGAGCCACTTGAGTTAGTCACCTTGTGTTAATTTGTAGAAGGCGAGTGGGTGTTGTCAATTGCTTTTATTTTTTACTGACAGAAATGAGTGTATGTACTTGCTACGGCTGTCTGAGATGAATTCTCAATTTAAAGAATGAAAAGGCAAATGACTAATAATTATTCACGACTGCTGAAGATTAAAGTAACTTGCATAGAGTAAGTATCGTTTTGTATCGATTAATCGTTTCACCCCTACTTTATATATATATATATATATATATATATATATATATATTCCACCCCCTTTATTTGATACAAAAGACATAATTGATTAATTGATGTCATAATACAATGCAGGTCTACTTTCAATTGACTGTAACAACACAACCAATGCAAATTGGAGATCAAAAACGCCATCGGCACTTAATTAGGTTCTCAGAAACTCTCATGGACACAGCTGTGACGGTAGATCGACACTTTTCACATCTGAATATAGCACATAACATTTATGATGATTACATTGAAAACAAATTAAAAGATAGAACTAAAACACAAATTTCACTTGACAAAACTTATTTCATTGGTATTTATTTCTTAAAGTGCTGCCACCAGCAGGCATTACTGACATTTTCATGGATCGAAATATCACTGTATATTGTTATTTACAGTGTACTGAGAAGTTTTTGGGGATAAAAAACTTAACAAAATGTGTGACTTAGTAAAAGTTGTAAATTCATGATGTTTTGAGTAAGATTTTTTGGCACTAACCATCGTTTCTAACGATAAATCGAGCAATATATTTCATTTGCAAGTTTTGATCTAGATTTTCTTCACATTCAACAAATAGAGGCCAATTCTTTTGGTATTTTCTAGAAAGAAAAAAAGAGGGATCCATACCTGATCCTGTGTTATAAGCAGGTTCACAAGTTATCAAGGGAGAGGTGTATTTATAAAGCTACTATCGAGACACCAGCTGATTGGTCCAAAATTTTTATTGGGGTCATGATGTAGAAACCTTCCAATTCTTTTGGCTAATCAGCAATCTTTCCTTTGATATGTGCTCTTGAGTAGTTCTCAAAAACTGGAGGTTTTACTAAAATGGATTACTTAGTATGAAAGTTGGTGGAAACTGCACAGACATTTCCTCCACCTAACATAACTATCAAGATTGACGTCTTACAGTGTGAAACTATATCTGACTAGGCAAAATATCAAATTATTTTGGTATTCTCTGTCTCTCACAGGTGTAACTCACAACCTGCGATAGCTTGTTAAAATAGGAAAATTTAGTTGTACAACTGCAATTTATATATATATATATATATATATATATTGATGTAAGGGGCCATGTATTATATTAATTTTAAATGCGCTGAATGGTGGTTATTGTTTACCTGGGGCTGGAACAAACAATATCCATCAATCAGAACTGAATGTAGCATATTTCACTACATGACACACTGGAAGTGTAGGATTCCAAATTCGTACCAAGCAGACAAGATATAAAGCAACAGAGCAACTTCATGTAAAAGTGGCTATTAAATGAACAGTAAAGTACTTAAATCATACAGGGGAACAAGCTGGTATGTCCTCTTTAAGTTTATATATGTTATCAATGGCTGAATTTGCTGATGGGATAAAATGTTAGCACCGAATCGGTGAGGGGGCTGATTTCAAACCATGCAAGTTAGTCACCTTCTTGTACTAATTTGTAGAAGGGGAGTGGGTGCTTCGATACTTTTGCCATATTGATACACGTATCGATACAAGAGGTGAAGAATCGAAACAAAATGATATCTACCCTATATAAGTTACTTTAATCTTCAGCAGTCATGAATAATTATTAATTGTTTGCCTTCTTATTCTTTAAACTGAGAATCGATAATGTATCATATCGTAGGCTGTAATTCATGAAAATTGTATCGATATGTAGCACAGGTGTATCATTTCACCCCTAGTGGGTGTTGTCAATAGTTGTTCTTTTTTACTGACAGAAACAAGTGCCTGTGCCTGCAATGGCTCACTCTATGAATTCTTAATTTAAGGAATAAGAAGGCAAATGACTAATAATTATTTATGATCACTAAAGATTAAAATAACCTGCATATGGTAAGTATCTTTTTGTATAGATTCTTTACTTCTTGTATGGATATGTGAATTAATACGCAAAATTATCAATATATCAATGCATCAATAAATTTTTTTACCCCTAATGAACTGCTATCTAGCTGATCATTTTGAAAACCCATGTGATGCCAACTGTTAGCTTGATTTGCTGAGCATGTCAGTTTTTATTACAATAAATAACATCTTCCATCAGCTGTATTTCTCGTTATTTTGGTAAAAATAAAAAGGATTATGTGTATGGTCAAGTAAAAGACAAGAGTTTACTGATTAAAGACAAGTAATTAACAACTTTCACATATGGATTTTGTCAATGTATGTGTGTGGCAATATTATGCTATCGAAGCATCTGCAGCTTACCACTAACAATTTATTATTTTCACCATCTTCTTTGCATTTAAAGACAAAGTGAATCCAAACAGCACCCTTTGCTGTTTATTGAGTACAAGATCTGGTTCAGGCTTATTCAAAGGTGACTGACTGTCAGCCATTACTAAAACACTTGTTCAAATTGTTAATACCAAGTAATATTTTTGCTAAACAAAAACAGTTCCACAACCAGTCTATTTAACAGACAATGTGGGTTAAAATACTCATACAGAAAAATATGCACCAATACCAACTGTGATACGGCAGTGTACCGATACGTATGAATATATCATTACACCACTAGAACCAAAGTCCTCAAAAGATTCTTTGGATCAGCTGAACACATCTCTAAAATTCGGTCAACTCCAAAATACAAAAATGTTAAGATTATCTTAGAGGGAGATTTCAGCCTTGATGATACAGACTGAGACACTGGCAATGTAATCCCTACAGCTAGAGACAAGTTACATTGTGACCCATTCACAGAAATTATTAAATGTTACAACATGGAACAGATAAATCAATTACCTACAAGACAGGGGCAAATATTAGACCTACTTATTACAACTCATCCGGGATTTACTGTGAAACAGTATATGGTACAGAATTTGATGTCATAAAATAATTGTTACATCTCTATGGCAGTATTTCCTGAAATACATGTACTCCACAAAACTTAAAGCTGGTGCTTATGCCATTTGAAGACAACAATAGAGAGATAACAGATATATATCTTTGATTGATCAAAAGTAAAATGAATTCAACACTTGAAATTTTCAAATAAAATGTTAAGGACATTCTCAAGTTTTTATCGTGTCCGTGGTGATGGTCTAATAATAATTGCCATCACAATGCCAAGCTTCACAAAAAGTGACTGGTTATTGACATTAAAGTTACTTAGAAATCATAAAAATACACATCTAAACTAATAAAAACCTCCTCAAAATGAAAAAAGTCATCAACTTACAAATTATCTGTCACCATGTCTATGACGTAACTTGGTATCATAACTGTTACATGCCAAAATCATCTTCGTCGGATTTATTAAATTTAAATAACATTCTTTATCATTGATTTGGGGATGATTTTGTAACAGTAATTCTTTAAAGAAAAAGTGAAGATAGTTGTCATGTTTAATCGATACAAGTAAAACTTCATGCTGATTTCAAATTAGATAGCGGAGATGTCACACATACCCCATTTAAATTCTCCTAATTTTGCGTCCATGGTTCGTATTGTCAGAATTTTTAAATTTTAATAACATTCTTTATCATTGGTTTGGGGATGATTTTGTGACAGTAAAATTTCACGCTGATTTCAAATTCTATAGAGGAGATGTCACATGTGTTTCGTAGCCGTTCAGATAAAGCATTGCATTTGGTGTTAAGGAGAGTTATTGTTAGTAACAATATGGTCGAATGACATATTCCAGAAATTTGAAAGTTGTGTTTTGATTGGTGAACCACAAGGTCAACAGAACATGACCTCTTATCGGTGTCCATCAGATCTCCACCTAGGACTGTGGAGATCTGAATTTAATCAGACTGGATAATCTCTGTTGATAAAGTCAGCATTTTAATCCCTTGCTACCGGTATATCATATGCATTATATGCACTTCCTATCATTTGGTAGAAAAATAAACATCTCCACCATTTTTCTGATTCAAGTTTAATCATGTAGTATCCTAACATCTGGTCACAAATATCTACACCCCTCATGTGTCTGATAATCCTCAATAATTTTAGGAACTCTCGCAGGTTCTTTCCGAACATTACCAGCTCTATGTTTGACTGAACCAACAGATACAGCAGGGCTGAGCAAATCCCATTGACCAACATCCCAGACTATTCATTTTCGAAGCTGGGCAAGCAAAATCTTCAAAATCCCTAGTCTGGGACAAGTGCTTTTTTCCTATTTTAAAAAAGTCAGGCAAGTGCTTATTTTCATGCCGTAATCACTTTATCTACCTTTATCTGGCCATTTATGCCCTCTGGGCATACTCAATGCTTGATTCTACCCCTCTACATGTATTTATTTACATCCTGTATCACACATTGATAACTGTTCCATGTGTTCACATTCTATTACTGCTTAACTGCATATTGGGCTAACCGACCGTATTATTGGCCAACCAAAACATGTGAAACAAAACAAAGCCAGTATGATTAATTAGCAGTGTATTAAACAGCTTCATTGTATTGTGTTTACTCAAACTAGATCCTCACAAATGACTCACCCTTTGATTTTAATCCAGCAAGTCAATCCAATTAAATTAATGAAAGGCATTTTACCGACATTAGTGTTGGTTCCCTTTATGAACTGATTAAATGGAAGTGATCATTCTTAAATTTTTAATTGATTATACAGAGGATTAACTTTTAAGTCGGATATTGCGTTTGCAGCAAAACAGTGATGATAATTAAGGAACTCTGTTCATATTTAAAGGACAAAATGTACGTTATGATCACTTTAGAAGTACTTGTCAAGCAAGATGATATTTACCATGTGGATAAAATGAGTTTAATAAATTATTTTCTGAAGAAGTTAATAAGGAAGATTCAAAGAAGGAAAATTCATATGAAAGTGGAGGGGTAAAACATAAGACTGCCACGAGTGTGAAGTAACTATTTCTCCAAAGAGACACAAGCCAGACTCTGTGGCAACAAAAAATGTCAAATATGACAGTACTAGGAGACTGAGAAATTTTCAACTGAATTGGGTTGATACTTATCTCTGGCTTGAATTCATTGACTCGCAGGAAAAATGTTTAGCAGTTATTGCAAACAATATCCCAAATTGGCACAGGTTGCCAATAGTCAATGGAACTGACAAATTCAGGATTTAACCAATCAAATCTCATGACAGTTCTGGACCTCATGAGGCCTGTGCAGCACAGTATATGCATGACACAAGCCAGCATGTGCAGAAAATCCCTTAAGTTAAAGTTGGTAACACTATACTAAGAAAGGGGTTCTAGGACAAAATGGTAGCGGACAAAATGGTACGGACAAAATGGTATGGACAAAATGTTACGTGGGCATAATGGTATTGGACAAATTGGTATGGATAAAATGGTGCGGACAAAATGTTACGGACAAAATGGTATGGGACACAATGGTACTAGGATTAAATGGTATGGACAAAATGGTACGAATACAATTTTTATTAATACGAAATGTAAAAAAACAGACAAGTTTTTACTAAATAACATTAATATGCTGCTATTGTGAACTGACCATGGATGATTTATAATAATTACTTATACAAACAATTGTTTTAAATTTTAAAATAAAAAAGCAATTCAAGAAAAATAAAGCGCAAACTATAAAGCTACATGACAAAAGACAAGTACAATACCTCTGACTACTATAAAATATTTTAGAAATAGAAAAAATAAACTAACAAATGTCACACATCCAAGGCATACTCTTCTTTCACAACGCCAGAGCTCCTTGCCATTACTGCCATCGGTGTTCTTGGTAAATAAAAAAAATAACCTTGAGATAAAAGCTTGCGAGTCCCTTTTTGAGAAGTAACATATTCTAACATGATGAAAAAATTTAAAAAGTTTAAAAATTAAATAATAAAGTCCTCTAAAAATGATATGTAACTGTTTTTTGTTTTATATTCAAAGTACAAAAATTAAGGCACCCCAGTCGTTAGTGCGCAGTTCACTTTGATACTTTGATCGATAAAATGAATCACACTTGTCCATTTTATATATGGAGTAAAAATCCGACTTCAAAGAAACGTTGCCGCTGATCACAAACTTGGGTTATTCCACTTAATTTACTTTACCTATGCAAATTAGCCTAATGGGCTCTCCCGCAGCAGTGTTCAAAAGGATTTGACTCGACACATCACCCTAGCTATTGTGTGCCAATTAAGTAAATCTCTGAAAGGTGGCTGTTTATCTCTGACCGCCTTACCTTTTAATTGCCTCTAAAACAGGTGTATAAACCTGCCCTGAGGATAGTTTTACATGAGCCTTGAGCAGTACTGTTTACTGTTTATATATACCACAGATTACAGATGTCCCATACCATTTTGTCCTATACCATTTTGTCCGCACCATTATGTCCATACCATTTAATCCTAGTACCATTTTGTCCCATACCATTTTGTCCGTACCATTTTGTCCGCATTTTATCCATACCAATTTGTCCAATACCATTATGTCCACGTACCATTTTGTCCATACCATTTTGTCCACTACCATTTTGTCCCGCCACCAAGAAAGGCCCTTTTAAAACTAAATCAGATTTAAATGAAAAAATAGCTCTCTTTTAACACAGCCTACAGCAAGAAATAGTGCATATAAGATGCCTGAATTGAAAACTGAAAACCTCTTATGTAACAAACTGTATAATACAAACCTATGTTTTTGAAAAATTAAATTCTTTTAAGAAATAAATATGCTTTATATTATCTTGCTTGTTCTTTCTATGGATTAAAGTGCATACATCTCATCAAATCTTGAAAAGTGATTTAAATTTTGAGACAAATTTAAAGTTAAGTGGAACAAGTGAATTTCTGGAACCACTTGTCCAGTGGATGAAAAATAAATGTGTGCAGTCCTGTACAGTATCATGAAAGTTTGACTGCACTAAGACATGTTTCGTGTCCAAAAACTGTACAACATGACAGTTCATCTTTCTGTGCAACATAAAACTCGTGTTTTTGCAGCCAAATGTGTTTCAGCAAAAACTCTGTTGCAGGAAGACCTTCACAATTAGACTGAACTGTTCCACATGCATTTATACCTTTCATGTGTAGTTCAGTAAATGAGGGGCTTGTATGAACATTATCCATAAAGACCTTAATGTTCTTGTATTGTACGTGCCCTAATAATTCAGTAACCACTCTGAGCAAGTCCCTTGACATGAACTTCCCATTCAAATGATTTATAAACCAAAGTATTTTCAGGAGTTTCTCAGATATTTGTAGTGGTGCAGTATCATTTTTCTGCTGGCACAGGTAATGCTATATTTGGCTGAAATGATTACAGGACATGATTCTATTGAAATTTGTCTTGTCTTTTATCTCCAACAGTCATTCCTGGATGTGAGATGTAAAACTACCATGCAAAAACATGAACCTATTAATGTCTTCCTAGTTGGAATATCAACTGGCATTCATTTTGGTGCATTGGGTAAAGGGGGGTCTTCCTCTACTTCTGTTCTACATAAAGGTTTGTTTTAGTGATTAAGATCTTTATCACATATCAGATCAAAATAATGACAGTGTAAAGCTTCATCTGGGTGGTGAATCACAGCCCCTCCAACCTCAGTATACTGGCAAACATTACGAGTAAAGTTATCCACTGTCCGGTTAGCTTGAAAACCCGAGAAGACTTCATCATCATTAAAAAAAAAAAACTAACCAGTTACCATCGACTGGATTCATTTCAACAAAGTCAAGATCATGATCTCTATCACCTAAAATGTCAATTTTCCCCACAAAATTATCTATATTTTCATTAAAATTGGCATCTACATCTCTGTCATCACTTGCCTCTTCAGTACCATTCACCATTTTGATCTCCACATGTTAGAATGCAGTTTTTAAGTTCACCAGTTTATTTTTTATTTAAAAACAGGCAATCACTCCATGACATAGCACTCGTGTACTTTACAATTTCTTTCCTTCTTTTCAAAAGAGTGCACTTAAAACAATGATGTATTACACAGTTACATGTAAATAAATGCACACTTCTGCAAAATGGTAGACTGAATGTAGTAAACATATGACTGGAATTGAATCCCGAATAAAAAGGTAAAGTATGACCAGAAATGTATCCCAAATGAAATGAGTTCAATGTTCAAGAATGTTTTCTTTGTAAATGTTTGTGAATTAACAGTGTGTAAAAGCAATTTAAAATTTCCCAAACTGACCTTCTATCGCATCAAATTCCCAATTCCATGGACCCCCCAGCCCCGTTTTAAAAATGTTAAAAACAAACTACCTGGTATTGGCACTCTAATGATTGATGACAAAGCAGAAGAAACATCACAAGAAAAGGTCGATATGCTGAACATAGAGTTTACGACATGTTTACAAAGGAAAACCAAGATATCATACCAGATAAGGGAAGTTCTCCATACATTAAAATAGCCATAATCCATGTTACTGATAAAGACCAGATAAGGGAAGTTCTCCATACATTAAAATAGCCATAATCCATGTTACTGATAAAGACCAGATAAGGGAAGTTCTCCATACATTAAAATAGCCATAATCCATGTTACTGATAAAGACCAGATAAGGGAAGTTCTCCATACATTAAAATAGCCATAATCCATGTTACTGATAAAGACCAGATAAGGGAAGTTCTCCATACATTAAAATAGCCATAATCCATGTTACTGATAAAGACCAGATAAGGGAAGTTCTCCATACATTAAAATAGCCATAATCCATGTTACTGATAAAGGGGTTAAAAACTGCAGAAACAGACTAAACATTGAGAAAGCAGATGACCCAGATGACCCAGATAAATGCCTATTTCAGTGCTGAAAGAAATGGCCATCATCATGTCCCCAGTTTTAACTGATTCATTTGACACTGTAATCCAAACTGGTCTGAACACTAACAATTAATCTCTCAATTTTGTAACCTGATGTGCTGTTGAACCGTGATAATAATCATACAATGAAATGTTCATCACATGACAAATCCACTGGCATTGCAGTCACATGACCAAAATAAACACTCTGAAAGAGTGAAGATGCACCTGATTCATGCCTCGATGTTGATGGAACAGCTGGTTATCTACTGATGATGTCTGGTTGGTCAAAATGGCAACATGAGTAGTGTTTCCAATAAGCCATTTTTGGATGGTGTCACTCCATACTATCTTATTCGCGCACCTGACCATTTTCTCCTGTGCCATGCTGGGTTTTTATTACATCCTATCAGGCCTTTTCTCCAACAAAATGCTCTTTTTCAGTTGCAAAATGCCTCTTTTTCGTATCTTGCTAACAAAATGCTCTTTTTCAGTTGCAAAATGCCTCTTTTTCGTATCTTGCTAACAAAAATGGTCACTTATATGTCTGATTTAACTTCTATGATCTAAGCATCAATACATCTGTTTGCAAAGCTCAGGCTATTCATTGTGTCCACTAACACCACGCGCTGATGCATAAACAGTGATAAAGGAATTTTTATTTATTTAATTGCTCTCAGCTGTCTGCCCAATCAAAGTGCCCCTTTTGTTTCCTGCTAACGTAAACAGTCACTTATTTACTTGATTTAACTTCAATATATTTTATGATCATACGTGGTAATATACCTGTGCCCAAAGCCTACATTACAAATTTTGTGTAGCAGGTCAATGCTAATTAACACCACGCTGTGATGCATAAAGAAGGTTTTTGCTTATTGGAACTGAACAACTCATGGCAGTGTGTGCCCTCACAGGATAATGTTTTCACACGCAGTTGAGTATATACGATTAAAGGGATTATCTTTTCCAACATGAATTTTCTTAGCAGCAAATGGCTGGGTACGGTCAATTTTGTTTATTCTATATGAGATGCTAATTTTTTCCACTCTAATATCCAAGAAGTTACAATAATGAACGTGGGATATAATTGGGTTGAATCTGAGCCTATCAGAAAGACTGTGTTGTTCTAAAAAAATTTCTGACTGATTTCAATTGTTGCCAGTTAATAATTTAACAACATTCATATAGTTTAACGCTCCAAATTAAAGCTAAAAATTTAAAAGGAAATCTCTCGCCGTTTTAGCAGTAGACTACATTCTTGAAAGGACAAAATCGAACTGTAGACTAAATGCTATTGACTGGTTATAGAATTATGTTTAAAAGGTACGTCTAATGAAAAAGAAAACACAGATTCTGCCCTTCAATAAAGTAAATCATAGTTCATCAGGAATTTTAAAGGCAGATGAAAGAAGAATAAGAAATATAAAGCCTAGTAAAATTAAGGAATTTCTTATATGTCACCTATATTCACTGTAATTAGTGATTAGCATTACATCTGGTAAGATTTTAAATTTGTGCCTGTACCTAACCATGCATTCAATACCCTTTCAAAGCATTATTGACAGGTGTATCTTCTGCTAAGGAAAGATGAAAAAAAAAGAAGAAAATCAATACTGAGTACGACATCAAGGATTTTACTCCTGGAAGATTTTGGGTGGAATACATATCATAATTTCCTAATTTTACTATAATATTATTAATGCAATGTATTAAGGGCGCCTTAAATGCGTATATCACTCTCAAAATGGTTCCTTATTTCATCGTAAATTGTTGATGTTCTTAATAATAATAATAATAATAATAATAATAATAATAATAATAATTATTATTATTAGCAAAAACAACAACAATTCACAATAAATTAAGGTGCCCTTTTGAGAATAACATATGGATTTAAAGTACCCTTTTCAAGTTTAAAGTGCCCTTTTTGGAGGATAATTACAGTGCACTTTTTAGATTTGGGGGGAAACACTAGATAGGGTTTATTATTCCAAATGGATGTACAAGTTGTCAGACATTGGATTTGATACAGAAATATGCTGCACTGGTTGCCGAAAAGGACCCTTCAAACAACTGTACCTCAAGAGCCACAAGAAATACCAGTAAGTGTATAAAAGCAATCAATCTGTGCACTCATATGTTGTGGACAAATCTGTCTACAATAAATTGGGCAGCTTTATGAATAGGTGAGATCAAACCACCCAACATAACAATACTGGTTTGGGAGCTGATTTATCTAACTAAGGTTGTCTAAGGGTCTATGTAGTGGATTATCTGAGATGTACTAACAACAGGGCTCGAAATAATGCTAATCCACTATTCCACAATTAGTGATTTTACTGATGGGTCACTAGAACACAGCAGTCACTAATCTGATGGGTCAGTGAAAATTACCGCTGGTTGCTATCATACCAGTTAAGAAGTGGCCACTACCCTGCATTCTCTTTAATGGTTAACTGAACTACTCATTGTGTTAACTGAGTACCTACCAACATCCTGCAAGTAACCAGGTACAATAAATGCCTTGAGTTTGGGCAGAACCTGCCTTTTTTTCTTCCTTTTTGACATGGACAACCTTTTTGTTTCCCAGCAGTAAAGGACAATGCCCCTTAAACTATGTAATCATCGACTCCTAATGGACATGAATGTAAAAAAATAAAATTAAAAAAAAACAACAACAATAAAATACGGTACTATATTCCTTCCTATCTGTCACATTGACTATGCCCACCCCTACCGAATCTGGTGGTCCCAAATTTCGATATTCAAAATTGAAAAAACTTCTTACAAAAATTCTTAACAGAGTCTCGCTTGGATTATAAATGCTACATTTGGATTCAAAGATACAAATAACCTTGATGGAACATTAGCGTTACAACAAGATGAGATGATAAAAATGAATTTAAATGGATATGGGACCAACCGACTGTAAGCCTGTAAATTCATTCAGTGACTGACAACTCACCCTCTGATTCACTGGCGTAACTCGACTTCGCCGTTTCACTGATGGCGACTTTAATATTTTCCGTTTTGCTTTATCCATTGCAGCAGTTGCTCAGTATATCGTCCTCTTTAACACATAGCAATTTCGAAATTTCTCACAAATGTAATCCATTTACTTCGAAACACCACCGTCCCATATGCAGTTCAAAATACGGCAACCCGTCTTTGTAAATGTAACATACTCTCTGATTGGACGATTACTTCGCTGACTTAGAAAGAAAACTTGCAGCAAAGTAACGATAGCTAAGCCCACGGGCCCAAAAGTTGTATGGAAATAGTCGGCATCTAGAAAGCATTGGAATAAATTATTTAATAGTATTTATATCACATACTGTCTGTGAGAGACGACTATTTTTGCATTTGCACACCTTCACAGGTAGCACAATACACAGCTGTAAACGACGGGACAGGCTGGGGCGACACTAGGGGAAATATTCGATTTCTCAGGTAGAGCACGCGACTGACTTAACAAATTTCAGGGTTTACCCTTTGTATGTCATACTTGAACTATGATCATTCGACATAATCTGTTAATTTTTATGTAGAAAAACTAGTCTCTTTAAATATTTAGCATAAAATTTGTTGTTTTAATATTTTAAAACTAGTCTGAGTTTTCTCTGACCTTTTCCCACCCTGTTTCAGACATTTGACAGTGATGTACATCAAATATAACCGTCCAAATATCTTAAACGGGCTTGTAAGGTAACTCCGACTATTTTAACATGAACCACATCACCCAAAAAGTAGATCTAGCAATTTATTGTGAAAAAAATGTTATTTTCATCCATTTTTAAGTAAAAGCAATGGCGGGCTTAGAAGGAGTTGGGGGGGGGGGGGGGCACCTTTTTCAGTTAAAATAGTACGTTTCTCGGGGAAAAACAAACACACAGAAAAGTCATCCAATTTAAGTAAATCCGCCTAATATCACGTTGAAAAAATCACTGATCCGTTCCGGGAAAGGATGCAAATTAAACTAATTATGTATGCCTCAAATATATTCAGGAGCAATAGTTTTATACTTTGTTAACACCGCTCTCATCGTTATTGTCAGTTGTACATCTGTAATAAATGCTTTCTTTCCAGTTTCGTAATAATAAATCATGGAGTTCTTTCTCTTTGCACAGTCAACTGCTTGACGAACTTTGATATAATGAATTTCCTCTTGGCCTTGAACTTGTACGTTGCATCTCACACAAATAGACTGGGTCAATCAAACAGTTTAGACTACAGTTTAAAATAATGTAAACATGGGGTGAGATAATTCAAATTGATTAATTTATTTATGTATTTGTCGTCAGCATACGTGTGATAAGCCGATTTTCCGGAAAATTCCCGGGTTTTAATCACTATTCCCGATGTGGCATCTGTTATTTTCTCCAATCATTTCCGGGGTTTTTTTGCGGGGGGTGGGGTGGGGGGTGGGGGGAAGAGTTCAGTTTAAAGTCTCGCCCAATAGTGCATGCAGATAGCCAATATTCAATGCCTGAACATGTCTCAAGCCTCAAAACAAACTCAAAAGCTATTAATTACCTCTTACAAACAAAAACACATTTCTATACCTCCCTTGGGCTATGTTCTGTCTTTGCTGAAGGTGCATTCAACCGTAGATAATCAGATAAATGGATGCCTACATTGTAATGCTGAATTGAGTTAATGAACTGCTTTACTCAAGGAAGATTCTTGTTATATTTTTTGTTTTTTCAGTAGCTCAGACAAAAAAACATCTCATATATGTATTACTTCATTTCTATTCCATATTCATGATATATGATCGCGATTTAATCGAAATTTGACTGCAGACATTTTCCTAATTAGATGCAGCGAGTTAACTCCCTTACGAGTTACGGATCTACCTTCCATACACGCGTGTAGTTAAATCCCCTCGAACATTGGAATATGCAAAAACTTTGTAAATTTCTGACTGACAATAGACCATGAAATTATTATAACAATTTGTACACAATATTTACATTTTATTCACTTTAAGATAAATTTTGTAGCAAAAGGTTGGTAAATATTAAATAATGGATATATACCCCGAACTTAATATACAGAATCTCTCTCGAAAAGAAAAGATGTACTTAGTAATATTGTATGTTCTTAACAATTTGTTTGTGTAACATCAGTTATATATATATATATATATATATATATATATATATATATATATATATATATATATATATATATATATATATATATATATGTCCTTCCATTCTAAAACTTAAAATATGGACAAGGCCTAATTGCTTGTATAAGGAAAGCAATGTAATTAAAAAGAAATGAGCATTAAAACATAACAAATATGGCATTCAACAGAAACAAATTAGGAAGACAGATATGCCAAGAACAATTCTAATTTTGTTAATGAAAATTTCAGATTCTGTGTTTGGGGGTTATCACATGTATGCGTCGGTTAACATCATTAACGGAATCTTTCTCCAGGGAAAGCCATCAGTTATAAATTGAATTAAGTTTATAATTAATGTAATTAATGTATATTCTGGTCTCATATAAAATGTAATTTAATCGCATGCGTCCTTAAAAATATTTGTTCTCTAATCTAGGCTCATCAATTGTACCCCCCCCCCCTCTCTCTCTCTCTCTCTCTCTCTCTCTCTCTCTCTCTCTCTCTCTCTCTCTCTCTCTCTCATGTCGCAACGTTCCAACATTTTCATGCATTGTGAAATATTTATGTCAAAGTAATATATTGAATTATCATGTAGTGTATCAATTAAAACATGTTGCTTGCTGTTTGATCCGATTGCAAAGTGTAAAATGATGCAAGTTTGTCAACATCTGCTCCAAAACAAATAGGCCTAAATCAATTCTCTTTTCATTTTAGGTTTAATATCAGAGCTTTTATACGACTAGTCAATATTTGTTGTATTCGGTTGCATTTTTAATGTTGAAACTGTAGCAATGAGATAGCAACGATTCGCTTGAAGTATACTATGTACTGTTTACATGATGCTTTGTCACGCCTTTGTAATATTCCAGTTGTTAATTTTCTTCTTTTTTTTTTTTCTTTTCTTTTTTTTCTTCATCCTTTGTTCCAAAACTATTATGATCAAACGTCTGGATCGTGCTGACTTATTGATTTACCAAAAGCCAAATGATAATGACTACATATATTGATGGGATTTTATTTTTAAGAACCAAATTTTTTTTAACTTTATCACTACGATGTGGGGAGGGGGGGAAGGGGCTATAGGGCACTTTTAAAACATTGTTGACTTCTTGGCTATTTCATGCCGAGGAAACTGACCTAAGTGCTTTTCCCAAGAACACGCAGAGGCAGCCAACTCAGGCTGGCCTGGGCTGGTATCGAACCCGCTACCCTTGGATTACGAGTCCGACCCTCTAATAACTGAGTTACCACTACTCCCCTTTAGGAAAAAGAAATGAATGTAATTATATCCAATGAAATGACATTTGAGTGTGAGTGTACACTCAAGTTAAAGAGTTTCGTCAATGTGGAGTCTGGTCTGTGAGTAATTAATGTAATTGCTCAATTTGAAAACTTGCTACTGCTGCCATGATAAAATATTTGTATAATGCTTTCAGTGTTTCAACTTGCTTGTATTTTAGCTTTAGCTTGCTTGAAACAAAATGTACACGAGTTATCTTGTGCACTGCTGTATGCGTAGTGCTTTGTTTTTCCAGTTGCTTGTAAATTTGACCCTAAGTTGCATTTAATTTATATGGTTTTCTATATTATAATTATCATATCGTGTTAATACTTTTGGATAAAAGCGGAGATTATGTCATCCTTCCCGTCTGTACGTTAGTAGTATAGGATGACACTTGGGGGTAAAACTGGAATCCTATGTTACAAAAGGTCTGTGGATTATGCGGTCAAGATAGGAAATCCAACGCTATCAATGTCCATAGGTTTTACATTATGGATGTTTCGCTGACATTTATGCCGTCGAGAGCACATTGTATACATTGTAAGAAGTGGTTGGCCTCAAATGGGACCCTATGACTTCTAACGTAAATTACCATTACGGCGTAGGTTGAACATCTGTGGGTCTCTCTGGCCTCTGACAGGAAATACAATGTTAAAAAGTCCATAGGTTTAACATGCACTTTGATTAATACCTATTGACCCAGCACCCAATTATGTACTCTCAACACCCCACATTTACTGTTCAGCACACCATCTGGATTGACCAATACCCAGTCATTTACTGACCACACAAAGAGTGAACGAAGAGAAAACAGAGTAGCTTTCTATAGACATTGAACAGAATGGAGAGAAGAATAAACACTCATACACTTAAGAACAGAGAAGTGGGTTATTTTTTACAAACACAAACATATATCCTTACAGATAGACGAAAAAAATTCTTTTCTTAACAAGCACAGACTTGCAAGATGTAAGATTACATGCAATTAGTTTTGCCGTTGCACACCCCCCCCCCTCACCTTTTTACTGTAAATCGTTGACATCACGCCAAATTATAACAAACGCAAACAGAAAATTTTACTTTGTTTCTATCAATCTTTGGGTTTGGCAAAGCGTTTTTTGTGTGTGTGTGTGTGTGTGTGTGTGTTTGTTTTTATGTTTTTTTTTACAGTAAAAGAAATCTTAGCTTCACGACAAATTCTGACAACTTGAACAGAAAATGTTACAACCTAACAGTACAAGAAATCTTAGCTTTCCTCTGACTTCTGACCATTTAAACAGACAAAAATGTCATAACTTCACAAAACATCTTAGCTTAAATCCTAAGTCTTACTTAATTTAATATTGTGTTAACTTTAACACAGCTCCTATGTCATATTTTTATTCATCGGATAATAAACAAAATTTAAATTTGTACCCAAACGAAATGACCTTGAGTATAGTCGGTTAGTGTACGAAATCTAGGTTTTGCAAACTTTGTAACAAACTGCCTAAATGAAAAATCAAAATCTGTCTTAGTTGGCGCTGAATATTTTTTTAAACCAATTTTTCGGTAAAATAGAAAAGCAGAAAAAAAAGAAATAAACAAATTCTACTTCGTCTGACACTATAACCATTGTAAACAGCAACATTTTCCTCAACATATAAAATCTAGGACGGAAAAAAAGAAAAGTAAAAGAAAAAATAAATATTTGTCACATTAGGTAGCGTGGTACAGTACACGAATTCTTAACATGATTGCAAATTCAATATAGTCTGTCTGCACTACAATCGTAAATAAACCAGGTCATAGGCATTATTTTGCCACACTGCTTGTCGCAAAATCTAAAACAAAACACTTCGTTACTCATTATATGTGATTTTATTGGCTAACAAATATTTTTTCTACCGCGTTAGCTTTGAATCGACTTCAGTTGCTATTCACACAGTTAGAAGATTAGACGTGTTTTTCTGCCTGACTATTAGTCGCTTTAAAAAAAAAAATTAAAATTTAAAAAAAAAAAAAAAAACACAACCCAATCGTACAATTTGTGATTAATGGAAATTGTGTCAGCCTTAGGTCAAAATGCAACACGAAATGTTTGATGAGAACTTTACATCTACGTTTTCGAAAGAAGGATTTTAGTAGACTAGATCTCCAATTAAATCTTGTGATATTTTTACAAAAAAGGTGGATTTTTCATATCGATGTGATTTTTTAGATGGAATGTGTGTTTTTGAAATTTCATAAGGAAAATATGCCATAAAAAATAAGTGCCTTGATATTTTTAAAAGTAGGAATAAAATATTCTCTCTCTGTCGTAATGTCAGTTCTCTCTGTTTCACAAACACACACACACTTAACTTTCTTATAAAATGATTTAGATTGAAATCATAATGGTATCTGTTCCCGTTTTAAGATACCTCTCAAAGTATTTGCAGTATTCACAATGATTACGTGAAATGTTACTTTAGTTTTGTAATTTTTTCAAAAACTTGCACCCCTACAAAATTGTAGAACGAATTTTCTTCATTGGGAAAATTTCATGGATTATATCAAATCGTGAGTTTAGTTGTGCTTGTGCATCTCAGATATTTTAGCTTTGTGTGTGGATAGTCCTATTTTGGCATTGCAATGTGTCACGAGAAAAATTTCTAACATTAGATCTACCGTTTTCCGAAGGAAAAATAAATAAATAAATAAAATAAACAAGCACTCAGCTTTACAGTGTAAGAATAACTTGAATATGACCCGTCCTATTCACATTCTCATTCTAGAGCCAAAACATGCTTAGGAAAAAAAAATTGAGTAAAATGTAACAATGTATGTCCTATTTTCAGTAAGTTGATTAAGCCTGCCGATGGGACAAGACGTGTCGTTTTACTGTTCTCCCGTCAATGGTTTAGGGAATTTTGTAACATTGTTTGTAGCCCCAAGGCGTGTGCAGCAAAACATAATAAATATTAAATTTGGGGGTGGGGGTGGGCATACAGCAAATGTTACTGCAGTCATTCGACAATAAATAAAACACTACTTTTTTAAAACTGATGAATGAAAAAAAATTGCCAATGAACATTTCTAACAGAATTTACACTTGTCTTCAGAAACTCATAAAAGGGTAACCTAATGTTAATTTCTCCGTGTCCTGTAATGCCCCAAATTAATAGAACAAAAATGGCGTTCTACTTTTCTGTCTTTTACCATCCGCTCTCTCTCTCTCTCTCTCTCTCTCTCTCTCTCTCTCTCTCTCTCTCTCTCTCTCTCTCTCTCTCTCCGGCGTAATGTTAATTCTCTCTCTAAATCTCTCTCGCTCTCATCATGAAATAATACTAATGATGATGATGTTTGTATGTCTGTAGCCACCTTGTCTTAAGAAACTCAAATAAAAGGGTGTCATTGTCTCTGAGTTCATTTGATAATATTTCATTGTGTGCACTGTGCTCGCAGTAGCTAAAGATGCTATTCACGTGGCTAGGTCATTCAGTAAGAAACGACCTGTGCGTGGGACAGTAAACTTTAGCCACTACTCGCTTTTAGTACGTAAATGTGTTGAAATGAATGTTTATCTTTATTATTGTGAAAGAATGTTCAAGTGATGCTACTTTCTGTGCACTATGTTCGCAGTAGAAGGTCGAAATAGTCCACGAGTGAGGATAAAGGTCAATAGAATGTGGTTTTGTGTACATTATGGTTATCTATTTTCTTTAGCTCAGAACCGGAGCGTTTATCGATGGAAAAATTACACTGTACTAAATGATTGGAGCTCTAGTCTTACGTTACAACGTTGTCAACCATGAATCATTGCCAATGTTTGTATATTTGTATGTTTGTTTATGTCTATGTCACCCCTGTCTTATGTGTGATTGTATAGTGTGTTTGTGTGAGGGTATAGTAGCGTGTCTATAAACACTCATACGCGTGCCTCCCTGTGTGTGATTGTATAGTATGTTTGTGTAAGTGCATAGTAGTGTGGTTATAAACGCTCCTACCCTTGCTTACTTGTGCGTGATTGTATAGTATGTTTGTGTCAGGGTATATAGCATGTGTATTAACACTCCTACCCTTATGTGATAGTATGTTTCTGTGTATAGAGTGTGTATAAATACTCCTACACTTTCTGTTGGAGTGTAGGGGTGCGTTTTTGGATAGTAATCAAAAAGCGGGTGCTGCATTGTAGGGTGTGTGTTTGGACAGTAATAAAAAAGCGATTGCTGGATAGTATATACGGTATGTTGGATTGTATCTAAACATTTTAACATTAGCATTCCCGTTTGAGGTCATAAAACCGTTTGAGGCTATAAATTCATAGACCCATAGGTTTATATGTAGCGTCACTATGGCCTCAAACATACGCGCAATGTTAATTCCTGTTTGAGGCTATAAACTTTCGACCATTTGAGGCTATAATACCATCCCCATGTTAAACCTATGGACAAATTTAACATAGGATTTCCCGTACGTCCCATAAATTGAGGTCAACCACTTCTAACAATGTTACCATGTACCCCGCAATATTAAACCTATGAGCAAATTTAACACAGGATTTCCAGTACGTCCCCATAAATTGAGGTCAGCCATTTCTAACAATGTTACCATTTACCCCCAATATTAATCCTATGGATCATTTTAACATAGAATTTCCCGTTTGAGGCCATAGAGGCTATCGCATGTTAAACTATGGGCGCCTATATAATCATTATTTGAGTCCCAATACGCTCATACAACTACTATCGTGTCACCTATTATCAAGACAATCTAACCAAGATGTATGCCAGTGTAGAATCATCCACCATTGTTAGCAGTATGCTGTTAAACCCAGACTACATAGTTTGAAGGCATCGTGGGCCATCATGAAGATTACGGAGACAGCCATATGGAAACGAAGGATGTATATGGAGAGACAAAGATGTCTGAAGAGGGTCTTAGTCTAAGGCCCAGCTGTGAGGAGAAGAACAGTGAAGCGGTGTGGTATGTGTTGACCCTCTTCTTTGTTAACAACCCTTGTCACCCAGATCTCTAGAAAATAGAGATACTACTCAAAATGATTACCCATCTGTGTTTTATGTTTGAATGTTTGTGTATGTTTATGTCTATGTCTATGTTTAGAACTAAAACTTAAAAAGCCCTTACCCCTCTCTTATGTTTGATTGTGTGTGTATAGTGTGTCTATAAACACTCCTACCCTTGCTTGCTTGTGTGATAGTATGTTTGTCTGAGGATATAGTGTGTCTATAAACACTCCTACAATTGTGTGATAGTATGTTTGGATGTATGTAAGTATAGCGTGTGTTTATAAACACTCCAACCCTTTTTGTTAGGTAGTTGGATTGGTACTTGATAGTAGGGTATGTGTTGGATTGTAATAAAGAAAAGCGGGTTCTTGATAGTAGGAGTGCCTGTTGGATTGTAATAAAAAAAGCGGGTGTTGGATAGTAGGGTATATGTGTGTAGGATAGTATATCAAACTTGTAACATTACCAATCCCGTTGTGCCCCATAAACTTTTAAACATGGAAACGACTTTTAACGGACTCCAATGCCAACCTACGGCGTAATGTTAAATTCCCCTTGTGGCCTATATCGACACCCACATGTTAAACCTATGGACAATTTTAACATTACATTTCCCCTTATGCACAACACCGGCCCCACATGTAAACCTACGGCGTAATGTTAATTTCCCTTATGTCCCCAATCGGCCCATATTACTACTCATTCCCCTAGTGGCATAGTTTGGAGGCATGGGGATATGCAATGACGTGCCATTAACCTAATTATAGTTTGTTATATGTGAATGCCTTATTGTACATTTTAAATTCCTTCATGTACAGTTATTTTGTCGGAGTGTACTTTTAGAGTTGAAATTCGATTTTTAATAATATATTACTTTTAGTTAACAACTAAATATTAAAGTGCTACATTAAATTGGTACTAACATTAATTGTTAAATAGAAATGTAAATAATGACTTATAGGAATGTTAAAGTTAATTGCTATTTAATTATTTTACGTGATGAATAGCTCCAACGACCTAACTGTTTCTTATCTGTAATATGAAAAACCGACTTTACATAAAAATTTTCTATGTTATTGAGCTGAACCTTATTTCGTTTGCATACTGCGCAAGAGTCCGGTTTTGCATTTCGGTAGGCGTGAGTTTGTTCGACCGATTTTAGGAAGTTTGTCCAATATGGCCGCGTCCATCGCTGCTCGATAGGAAACGTATTTGCAACGTATTTCATTGTGTTTGGTTGCAGTTTCTTTTCTGTTGTTTAAAATGCTGACACCATATGATAGAGACTACGATTATCTAGATCTTGAAGATGACAGTGATCCGGAGAAAGCCGAGAGGTTATTTATACAAATGAAAACCTTACCGGGGGAGGGGATATTGCCAAGGTTGATATTGACATAGGGGCCTTGTTTGGGCGACTAGTATGTATATGTCCGCTCAAGCGCAAATAACCCGTTCTCTGACGTTAACATTAACAATCGCCCTAACGCCTAGAACTAATCTAATAACAGCAAATGTGGCGAATTATGTTCATCATGTTCCGCTAGTCTTACAATGTAAGACGTACACCCTGATATTAGCAACAGGGGATGACTTTTTCAGAATTATAGAATATACAAAAATGGAATGTTTTCTGTATAATTTGAGTGTGCAGATTTCAAAACTGAACCCGACTTTATGATATCTTTTCAAATAAATTCACAGGAAGCATTCAAACACATGTACCGTCCACCATTTTTAATATTGGTCTTTGGCAGTTTTTGCAAATTCTTGACCCCATGTTATTTCAAGCTGAAATGTGCATATTTCTTACAGATGTTTATATAGAAATGTTTTCTGAACATTCAGCTTTAAGAATAAATTGACTTTTTCTATGTTCCAGGTAATTCAGAAGCCCCCCTGTGCCTTTTTATCAAGCATCCCCCTAAAATTTTTGCATGAAATACTATATTTTTGAGTCATACACAAGTTGAAATTGTATGTTGCTCTTAAAATGGAATGTTTTCTGCATAATTTGAGTGTTCAGAATTCAAAAATGAACCCATCGGTATGATATCTTTTAAAATAAATTCAGAGGAAGCAATCAAACACATGAGCCGTCCACCATTGTTAATATTGGTCTTTGCTCACTTTTTTTGCAGATTCTTGACATCATGTTATTTCATGCTGAAAGTTGCATATTTCTTACATTTGGTTATATATAAATGTTTTGTAAACATTCGGCTTCAAGAATAAATTTACTTTTTCTATGTTCCAGGTACTTCTCAAGCCTTTAGGTTCCTTTTTATCACGTCCCCCCCCCCCCAACATTTTTGCATGAAATACCATAATCATGAGTCATACACAAGTTTAAATTGTATATTAGTCTTAAAAGCAATAGTGCAAATGCATTACAGTGTTCTTGTACATATATACATTGATCTGAAATCACAATTTAGTAAATAACAATTGCCATTTTAGAATTTAGTTATGATAAGATATTTTTGGTCAGTTTTTAGATCTATAAAATAAAATCAATGAAAAAAAAACAAATAAACAAACATAAAAATAAGTTACTTTGAATACTTACACAATTCTACTTCTGGCACAGAGTTGGTTCTCAAGAAATAGTTATGTTTTTGTTTAAATAGAGGAATGCTACAGATCTATTTTCTGTTCTTTATGATGACAATATTCATATTGATATTTGCAAAAAATGGCATGAAATGAATGTTTTCATTCGTCAAAATTCTGAAAAATAGTTTGACTTTTATCTATTTTTCGCCCCTACTAAACATGAACATTTTAATTGGAATACCAGTGTCTCTAGATAAGAATCGTACCTAGAGCAGATGACCTGACATTGATCAAATCTCAGTCATCACAATCACATACATATTATCAATATCATTATCAGTATCACCCATCAAGTCTCTAACCTCAAAAAATATATTACACAACAAAATTTGTACCAAATTTTTTTAATAAATTTGGTATAATGAATGACAATACATTTGTATAATCCAATTCCTTGGTGTAAACATTTGTCCTTTCATTAAATCAAGTTTTTGTGTTTTTTGAACCCAATTTATGTTGTATTGTTTACATTTTGTACGTACCCATGTGCCGGGAAGAGTTACCGTTCTTGCGGGCATGGGTGACCTTTAATAAAGACGTAATTCTTTGGTTTTCCGCAAATATTTACACACATTTTACCATTATTCTTGTAAAAAGAACTCCAAAGTATTTAAAAAGCAGGCGTAGGTGAGCGTATATGCTTGTTTATTTAGTTTTTCTGTGTTTTGGTAAATTCGGTTTTCGTTTATTTTCGCCGAATATGTTGTAGAAAAGGCCCAATGTCATATACGCTAAATATAGACATTTGACCTTTTAGCCATGAATACATTCGGATATAATAATGTCGACTTTTTACATACGAAAGTGGAGAAAGTACCAGGTTTATTGAGGTTGACATTTTGAGCAAATGTAAATTTTGATCGCCAGTGCCCTATAGTGGCGCCACCTGTTGCTACTGATATTTATGATGTTCGGATGCACTTAAACATCATAAATATCAGGGTGGATGTCTTACATTGTAGGACTACATGTTCCGCCATCTTCATTCTGCTTCAGAAATAATGTTAGTCCGATTAGCCCCCAAATCTGTCTAGGTTTGGTGGTTAGTTTGGGGTTTGATCTCGCCTATTTATAAAATTCTGAAATGATTGCAGACAGATTTGTCCACAACACATGAGTGCACAATGCAATCCCTTTTAGGTACTTGCTGTTATTTATCATGGCTCTTGAGTTACAGTCAGTTGAAGGGGCCAATTGGCAATCGGAACAGTACATTTCCTTATCAAATCCAATGTTTGACAACTTCTAAATTCACATGGAGTAAAACAACCTTACCTTCTATTGCCATTTTGAATTACCAGGCTACATTTGTGGAAAATTGTCTGTTCCATCAATAACAAGGAACCAATCAGATGCATCTTTGCTCATTCTAAATTACTTGTTTTGGTCATGTGACTGAAGCATCTGTGGATCTGTCATGACTGTCATGTGATGAATATCTCATCATATAACTTATAAGTGATCGCCCCATAAATTTTGGATAATATCAGGGTAAGTGCGTGTTAGTGTCATAAAATATGTTTACCATATGCGTGTTATCATCACACAAGTGAAAAAATTAATATTATTTTGATATATAAAAAGAATTACATATATTTTACATAGTATTCTTTATTTCCCTAAGTTATAACATGATCTGATGTCAAACTCATTTATCTTTGAATATAAATAAATGATTTCCTCCTTGTTTCTTCACTTCCCCACATATTTTGATTGCCACATTAAAATTAAAGTCTTTTTGGCAAAGTCCTTCTGTACTAATTGTTACATTAAAATTAAAGTCTTTTTGGCAAAGTCCTTCTGTACTAATTGTCATGAAGTAATTTAAAGTCTTTTTGGCAAAGTCCTTCTGTACTAATTGTCATGAAGTAATTCAGCACCCTCTGACTCAAGCTCTTCCTTAACACTCTCATCATTCTGTTCATCGCAGAGAATTACCTGTCACAGTCTGGTAAAAATGGAACATAAAATGAATTAATGGATGTACAAAAAGATACAAAACTACCTGAATCCTAAGTTAATTACCATGGACAAATTCTTCAAGAGTCAAGACTGATGTGTTTTCAAATAATCAGGACAGTATAACTAAGATAATACATATTCCTTTCCATTAAGAACAATATATCATTGTGTATGTCATTGTTTAATTTATTAATTGAATCAATGTCAGAGAGCTAAAATATTGTTCAAAACAGTCTTTTTTTTCCCAGTGCCTGTCTAAAGGACATGAGCTTCTTGATATGCACCAAGAGCTGCCTTACATGGTGCCACTACACCTTCGCATGATCAAACTTTGCACTTTCCTGAAAGTGGTCAGTCAAGATGTGCTAAAAAAATATCATCACTTAATTTATCATGTAATACATTATGTGCTAAAAAATATCATCACTTAATTTATTATGTAATACATTCCAATTGCAAACTAGTTCTATATTGTTGGAAAACAATATTTCAAATATAAATGAAGGAATAATCCAGGGATTTACAAATGCATTTGCCCAACTCCCGGGACAAGCTCAAATTCAGCTCAGGCAAGCTCAAGTTTCCAAAAAATTGATAGAGAGAGGGAAAAAGGGGCAGTATTCTGTTCATAATGCTTTATGTTCTGCAAGTTTTATACCCTGTGATCTCACCACAGTACATATATCAGCACTTTTATTTAGTGTTTATATGTACCACATTCTTCTCTTACATAACTGGCCAGTTTTTTTCATCTATCCTGTGTCATTTCCATCTTGTAGTCATGACATGGTCAGTCTCACATTTTCTAGTGCAAACATGATAATGTGAATATTTACTATTTAAAGCATTTTTTGACAAATAAGGAATAAATATTTATGTTTTAACTTATCAGTTACATTTTAATCATAATATCTGTATGTATCTGGGATTTGCCGACTTCCAGGTCCTAACATGGCCTGGGACAGTTTGTGAGCTTGCTGACTCTAAACAATCGGCTTGTCAAAGATTGTTTTGATGCATGTCTCTGATTATAAGGTGAGTAGGTGTTATTGTTAATAATATAGCTAGTGAGATTTCTTTAACAGGTGTGTTTGGAAATAAAAGGCACTCGTCTCTAATGATTAACCACCAGGAGGATTTTGTTCACAGCATGATCGATGTACCGAAAAAGTGATAATTACAGGAGACCAATACATACTGCTTGGCAAGCAATTAAATGGATACAAAATAAGTGTTTTGAATCTCTAAAGTTGGTTTGTCAAATATTTTGATGCATGTCGCCAATTTCAAGGTGACTAAATGATAATAGTTAAGTAAATGGATAAAATAAGTGTTCACAAATCCTTCAGTTGTGAGCATAATAAATTATTACAAACAGTCTTGCTTTCATTATTGTTCATGTAGTTGATGAGATGAGTCTGCTATCTTATATAGGCAAAACAAAGAATTTCCTAAAATATCATACATTTTATTTTATCTTATTTTTTTTACTAATGGCGGAATATTATGTCTGAGGCAAGCTCAAGTTTCTTAATGACAATTTCAAGTTTCCAGTTAGCTTGCCCTAGGCAAGCTGACTTTTATAAAAATTTTAAAATACTAAATCCAACACTTTATTTACACGTTTTCAAAACCGGTAAACTTGGAAGATAAAAGTTGCTCCTTTTCTTACTGGATAGAGAGAAAAAAGATATGAGAAATTAATATGACAGCACCACTTAAGTTAAGGTCTACTGATCAAAATATCTTTTAAATATAAGAGCAACTGGTCGATAAAATGTAACTTTCATTCCTCGTTACATTTTTCAGAAAATAATAAGAACAACAATAATCACAAGTACAACTCCTGCTGCTACTATAAAAACAAACATATTATATTCTAATAGTGCCTAAGGAAATGCCCTCCCCCCCCCCCCCAGTTGATAATTAAGTAGCTCTGAACCAAAATTTAGCAGTATGGAAAACTTACCATATAATCCAGCAGATTCCACCCAAGGATATGAAGTCTTCCATTCAGTGTTGAACCCCATCCTTTGTTTCTTAAGCTCTTTCTTTGGCAGAAATCACGCTATCTGAATTGGAGTTGTCATTTGGTGACACAAATCTGATTTTCATAGCCAACCGAATATGGGGCTAGCCAGGCGCTGGTAAATTTATGAATTTTTAAGTTGGTGTGTCCATTTTTCACCAGAATTTGCTTAACTTAAAATGTAATATGTGTGACGTTTTTAGCTGGTAGTGGAAACGACTGAAATATATATAACACACTACCAGCAGAATCCATCATCACTAGTCGATCACGTGATGATGTCAGTGCAAAGACGAAGCCTGCATCAAAGATCATGCATCGACAGTCGAGCAAGCCAAGTATGAAAGATAATGGCTAAGAGAGAGTCCTGGATTATATTAAATACCCAAGAAGAGGTAAGAACAGGTGCCATTTGAGTAATTTGGCTTTGAATTGGGTGACATGATGTTTATTTAACATTAATTTTTTAAGGAGAGCGTGAAACATAAAAGCATAGCAGCACAAGGGGATAGCATAGCGGTGGGTTCTATAGCATAGTGGGCTGAAATTATAGCGTATTGGGACCAATACAGTAAAAAGGCCCTGGGGAGAACACTGGTTATCACAGTTCAACAATTGCATCAAATAAGAAAATGGATGGAATAATTGATGGTACATGTTGTTGAACCATAATAATAGTCGCATGATAATTGGAATACTCTTACCACACCTGTGTATGAAACCATACATTCATGCAGGCAAGGGAAAAAAATATCTAATTAATAAAACTTTAGTTTTGTGTCAAATATTGTTACATGAGATGGACTTTCCATTGATCAATTCAAACGACCATCATAATACAACGCTACTACTACTATTAATAATAATATCAGTGGTTCAGTGAAAATTAATGATCTTGCTAAAGTACATTTAAGAGCGATTTGAACAACGGTTGAATTGAATTGACCTGAATTCTAGTCGATCCCAGTAAGCAATGCAAGAAAGAAAATGGCAACCATGACAGTTTTCAGTGTCATGAAGGAATATAGTGGCAAGACAGTCATAAGGCAAATTAGTGGTGAACTTGAATTTTGTTAATGAGTTGCATTTTTTACAAACTTAGCGAAATAATAATCCAGTGGTAAGATTATTTTTCAAATGGTTTTTGCTCATACCATAGAGTGGCAGCAGATGCATTGTTATCAATATAATTTCCTCTTCTTTGTTTCTCTCTAAATGAACTTGAGTTACCAAAAAAAAAAAAAAAAATTTGTCTACACAGAATTACATTCTTATCTGACCTTTTCTTTCTAGCATGTAAATTGGTCAAGCATCTAATCTCATTATTAGGTTCACCATAAAATGCTTAGTAGCCACTGTAAAATAAAATAAAATGACTTTTTGTGTGGCAACATTTAACTATTCATGTCCAAGAAATTGTTTTTACATGAGTTTACTATGAAGTTTTGTCAAAATTGCTTAAAAATAAAAAGAGAATATATGTTTGGAAATCTTTATCAGTGTTGTTCAAGTCATTTAATAAATATTGTGGTCACATTAAGATAGCTACATGTCAGAATAAACGGTAAATAAAATCCTACTCAAATCAATAATGTGCCTTTTCTAGTCACTCTAACACATGACCTGAGACAAGTCAACTAAGACTTTTGTAAATTTGGTAATTTGATTATGATAGTTGGTCATCTATCCATGATGATTCTTAGAACATTCTTTTATGATGACAGTTGGAGACTCAGTCTTATCTTTTATTGAATATGTGACTTGATTTGAAATTTGGGTATGACAAGAACAAATGTGAAGATATCCAGTTGCCAAGGTTATCTGATATAAATGATTACCACCTATGGCAGTCAGTCACCATGGTGAATTTGGTGATCACTAGTATGAACCCAACATTAATCCAGCTGCAGTTCACTGTAAATTTCATTGTTATTCCATACCTGCAAACCATTACGCTTTTGGTGTAATCAGTACGCCTTTTTTCACCTAATTATATATTATGCTCGCCTGTATAGGGATTATGCTTTTCTGGTACAATAAAAAAATAAAAATAAAGCTATACAAAATTATGTTTGTCGTTTTTATTATCATGTCTATAATCCTACACATCATAAAAATGTGAGAATATTCTAAAATAAAAGAAGTAGATTGCTGCATAAGAATAGTATTAGAGTACATTTGTCCATCGAAGACCTACATGTACTTTCCTTATTTTCTATTTATAGCAGCTGTATAAGACACAATTCCAATAAAACAGACGGGTTTCTTCAATATGTAACCTTACATCACAGATTCATTATAGTATCAAATATAATAGAGTAGTGGACCAGTCTGTGCTTAAAAAAAAATATGGCGCCAGATGTTAAGCGAAACAGGCTTTATTGATGTGACTCATGGATGCTGTATGACTGAAAAATGTTGGAGGAGAGGGATCTTTTTAAACTTAAAAATATCTTGGATAAGAAAAAGGACAAATCAGTAGTACTTTACAAATTTGAAAAGAAGAATATGAGAATGATGTAATATAGCACTCTGGTTGGGCACATCATGCTCATTGCAGAATTTGTGGACTTGACTTTAAGGTAATTCAGTGAAAATTAGACATGTAGACTGGTTAAAGTAAGTGTTGTATATTAATAATTTAATATGTTTTGTGTTTGTATTTGGGTACTAATCCACATGTGTAACCATCTGCAGATTCAGGTTAGTAGCAAAACTAAATGTACATTTTACATACAGTTCATTGTAATTGTGACATGCAGTATGTAAATTAAATTTTTTTATGCTCAGATTATGCTTTTCTGTCACTTCGGTTTTGCTTATACCACTCTTGGGGTTGACAGGTATGTTATTCCATAGTTTGGATAATCCAGTTTTTCTAATTTTGATGGATAATCCAGTTTTTCTAATTTTGATGGTTAGTATCAGATTAACTTGACCAGAGTGTGCTTCTTTATTCCACCTGTAGAATTATTTAGAAATTAAAGTCTAGACAATTTAAAATGAAACAGAAAATTAGAAAGAGAATTCAAGTGTTATCATACAAAAGAAATAATACAGAAAATTAAAAAGAGAATTCAAGTGTTATCATACAAAAGACATAATACAGAAAATTAAAAAGAGAATTCAAGTGTTATCATACAAAAGACATAATACAGAAAATTGGAGAGAGAATTCAAGTGTTATCATACAAAAGACAATACAGAAAATTAAAAAGAATTAAAGTGTTATCATACAAAAGACATAATACAGAAAATTAAAAAGAGAATTCAAGTGTTATTATACAAAAGACACAATACAGAAAATTAAAAACATAATTCAAATGTTATCATACAAAAGACAATATACAGAAACCTGTTGTTTTTTGTAGCAACTGCAAGCTCATGGATGGTGGGTTTATCATGGGATGATAATACTTGTGCATGGTAAAAAAAGGAAAATGATTTTTGATTTGCTGAATTATGGTTGATATATTACTCAAGCTTGTACAGTAATGGAATCATATAAATGTGGAAATGTCTTATGTGATTTACAGGTGCTGATATTGCCAAATGTTATATTTTTTGCACCCACAATAATGGAGGTATTTACATACATTTACACTAAAACATTTACAGTCAGAGTCAAACTTGCATTAATAATTTAAATATTTTTGGTTATCACAGCAAGTTTCTCCCAATAACAATAAAGAGGAAAAGGAACAAGCATTTGCTGTAATAGATTATACTCTATTTCACTAAACTGAGTTCCTAGTTAAGAAAGATCTACTGTGGCTAACACTAATGTCAACAAAGCATTTGCTGTAACAGGTAACTTTTAAATAAATTGTAAAATCAGGGGAAAAAAATGCTAGTTTTCATCCATCTTGAAAAAAAGCATGTAATTTTACATAAATCAGAAAACACCTCGCACATAGATACTGTGATGACAATGCGTATTTTATGTCCTTTTTCTGTATTTTCCAACACACTTTTGCATCAGAGAACCAACAGATTGAATAAATGGAAAAAATGGGTGGTAAGCTAAGGAAGAAAAGATTTGAATCTGAAATTTTGTAATTGTTTGTTTTGTTTGTTTGTTTCAGCTCTGATGATGACATCGATATCCTCTTATTTGGTACTCCAGAACAGAAGAGAAAATTGTATAAAATGTCAAAGGGAGACAAATCTTCCAGTGAAGATGACTTTGAGAAGGAAATGAATGCTGAACTTAAAAGGAAAGTTAAAGCCATTGAAACAACAAGGAGACAACTTAGCATAGGTTGTATTACTTTAAGTACTGATATTTTGAATTTGATATTCATGAATACAATAATCCCTCATTATAATATGGATGTTAGTAGCCATAAAATAATGGAGTATTTTAAGGTCACATTATACTGAGGTATGTTAGAGGGAAGGCTATGTTTAATGGGGGTATGTTGTATACAGAACCAGACAATTGAGGTATTTAATGATGTGTAGCAACACTCTGATTAATTTCATCATCCAAGAACCATAAAGTGACATAAATAAAAAGAGAACTAAACCTAGTTAATTTTGTAAGATCCATGACCATACATTTATTTTTTGAGAAATCATGGTATTTTGAGTAGCTTTATAATCAGCAACCACTGAAAAAGTATAAACTTCTGTATTAAAGGATCCATTTGATATCATATAATTTCTTTGGAGGATTGTTGAATTATTTTTTGTAAACTGGTTTCAGTTTCAAAAAGGTAATGAAATGTTAACAAAGTTGTTTCACCACTACTACTGCTACTGCTGCTGCTACTACTACTACTACTACTACTACTACCACTACCACCACCAGTAGGCAAGGCATACATTTTGGCTTAGAAAATGTGGACATCAGCATTAATTTTCTAAAGGTTGTTTTTCTTGGTAGCATTACTATTCAACTTCCATTTGCATATGAAAGTGTGTGTACAAAATGTATGAAATTCAGATACCTATGAGGTCATCGTTTATTGTAGGCATCATCCTTCTTGTTTGAAGTCATCATTTATTGTAGGCAACATCCTTCCTGTTTGGAAGTCATTGTTTATTGTAGGCAACATCCTTCCTGTTTGAAGTCATCATTTATTGTAGGCAACATCCTTCCTGTTTGGAAGTCATCGTTTATTGTAGGCAACATCCTTCCTGTTTGGAAGTCATCATTTATTGTAGGCAACATCCTTCCTGTTTGGATGTCATCGTTTATTGTAGGCAACATCCTTCCTGTTTGAAGTCATCATTTATTGTAGGCAACATCCTTCCTGTTTGGATGTCATTGTTTATTGTAGGCAACATCCTTCCTGTTTGGAAGTCATCATTTATTGTAGGCAACATCCTTCCTGTTTGGATGTCATCGTTTATTGTAGGCAACATCCTTCCTGTTTGAAGTCATCATTTATTGTAGGCAACATCCTTCCTGTTTGGAAGTCATCATTTATTGTAGGCAACATCCTTCCTGTATGAAGTCATCATTTATTGTAGGCAACATCCTTCTTGTATGAAGTCATCATTTATTGATGGCAACATCCTTCCTGTATGAAGTCATCGTTTATTGTAGGCAACATCCTTCCTGTTTGGAATGACTGGGGTGCTTACCATATTTCATATTCATTTTGTCTTCCCAACGAAAACAAGTAGGTCACTTTCAGAAGATAAAAATCTGCAAACTAGTTAGATGTCAGGCTTGGAAATTATTAAACACTTGAGCTGGAGATTTTGTTTTAACCAATCACAAATGTCATTACTTTTGAATGGTCATTCCTGATTGGCTAATAGTGGAAAGTCAATCTCAGAGTTGTAAGATCTCATTGCCAGGCTCTGGTTTCACTAAATATCTTAAAATTTCTTCTCTTCTCAGATTGAAATTTTAAGTTGTCTTGATTATGATACTTCTGAAAATACTGAGACTTTTGTCAAAGATGGAGATTGTTGAAACAATGAAAATTAACTTTTTGGTTCAAAAATTTAACAAAATGGGGAATAATTCTATTCTTCAAAAAAGAGTTATGGGGTTCCTCAGATGTCAGTTATGGGGTTCCTCAGATGTGGGTTATGGGGTTCCTCAGATGTGGGTTATGGGGTTCCTCAGATGTCAGTTATGGGGTTCCTCAGATGTGGGTTATGGGGTTCCTCAGTTATGGGGTTCCTCAGATGTGAGGAAAACCTGAAATGGTCCTCAGTTATAAAACTAAACTCTTCCCAGGAGAATTCAACATTTTTTCAGTATATGTTGATTCATGATTCCTGGTGAATAGTAATTGAAAAATACATTGTTGCCAAGCAAACAATAAAAAGATAATCAAAAATTTTAATTTGAGGAAGAAAATTTGATGTATTCAGTGAAACTGGGTCCAGATCTGTCAGTCATAAAATTCATGAGCTTGAGTTTGACATTGAGATTTTGGTTCAGCCAATCACAAATGATGTTACTTTTGAAAGCTTGTCTCTGATTGGTTAATAGTTTATAATCAGTCTCAAACTAAAGCTTAGAGTTTCATGATCTGCAGGTGACTAGGGTAGTACCAGTAAATGCATATTTCCTTGTTTGAAAAGTGCATTGTACTGCAAACAGTGTAGGCTGAAATCTGCCATCATATAATGTCCCATCAGATCAGAGTCCACTCTGTTATGTCTACTTGTGATTTCCAGTTAACAGCATAGACATATAATGTGATGGCAGATCTGGGTCTACACTTTTTTGTTGTTGGTTGTGCATTATGCAAAAATAAATACATGCATTAGCATTCTAATTCACAACAAATCCATTGTCACCAGTTTGGCTTGTATAATCATGACAAATTAAAAATCTGAAAATGAGGATAAATATTTGTAATATGAGAATCACTAACTGATTACCCTTAACATAGCCAAAATCTCCTTCAATTTGTATCTTGAGTCTGTCACTTACTGGTTTAAGGAAGACATTTTTGATGTTCTCTGTGATTTGAAGGGATGTTTGATTTAAAAAACTAAATCTGGCAGAATGAACCTGTTATGCCAAGTGAGCCTATGCTATGGCCCAGCGTGCCAAGCGAGTTTATGGTATGGCCCAGTGTGCCAAGTGAGCTTATGGTATGGCCCAATGTGCTTTGTGTGTCGTCCATTGTGCATACATGATCCTGTTATGCAAAGTGAGCTTATGGTATGGCCCAATGTGTCAGGTGAGCTTATGGTATGGCCCAATGTGCTTTGTGTGTCAGTCATTGCGTGTCCATCACCAATGAGCTTATGGTATTATGGACCAGTGTGCTTTGTTTGTTGTCACTTGTGCATCCATTAACAATGAGCTTTTGGTAAGGCCCAGTGTACCTTGTGTGTTGTCCATTGTGCATCCATCAATAATTGCTTGTAACTATTTTGGGCGCCTTATTTCTAATCCAATTTTGATCAAGCTTGGAACATGGGCTTATATCATAAAAATCTCAGATGAATTTGATACATAAACAAGATTCTAGGGCTCGAAATGAACTTTGTCAATACTAGCAGCATTTTGAATGTTGTAATATTTTCAACTAGCAAAAATCACGCTATTTTCAATGTTCATTAGCATATTTCATATTTTGAATACAAAATGTCACTAGCAAGAAACTTCTAGTTAAATTTTTTTCGGTATCAATTTATTGACATATCAGAATTGTAACTAGCAAAATGATTGCATTGCTGGCATCAATTTTGAGCCCTGGATTCACACTTATTAGTGAGGTGATCTTACTCCAGTTGGCTGAAAGCTTGTTACCACTATGGAAGCCATATTTCTGATCTGATTTTGATCACGTAAGTTGATTGTCTTTTGATCTCAGTGAGTTGAGTGACTGGCCAAGCCAGATGTTGTTTTTGAAGTGTGAAAAGATGTTTCTAAGCCTAATTTATACAAGCTGACTGAGCAAAGAGTCAGTCCTCTGTTTTACAGTCATATGTAAGCTGTCAGTTAGTAGTGAAATTAGTGTTTTGTTATGGCGTACAAAACAAACTAAGATCAGTTATTATTTTTAGAGTCAGTGATGATTTAATTTATAGGATGGATTAAAGTGAGCAGGCATCAGTAATCTTGTGTGGAACATAAATTTGGGAGAGAACAACAGATATGTGTATTTTATGATTTTGTTGAATAGTGCACATAAAAAAAATCAATTGATAACATAAAAATAATAATAATAATTATAATAATAATAAAAATAATAACAACAACAACAACAACAGCAACAATAATAATGATGATAGAGATATTCAATGCATGATATTTGTTCAGAAATCAAATTTGAAATGTGAACCTGTGTACAGAGGTCACCTGTTTACAAAGGCCAGTTTTTCCTTTTCCCATGGGTGGATGTTATTGACAGGTTTACCTGTATCTCAACCAAAAAGATTATACAGATATTCCACACATTTTCAAGCTGTAAGGCTTAATCCATACTACAGTAATTAGGTTGATTAGGTTAGTTATTAATTGCTAACACTTAGTATAAATGTAGAGGCCCTTTATCAAAGAAGATACCAGTATTCTTTTTCGTGCATGTACAAGCAAGCAAGCTTTATTCCACAGCTGTAATTAAGTTTGCAGTTAGGTTTTTTAGAGTTCATTAAAATTGCTAGCAAAACGTAAAGCTCTTGACAATTAAGGATTAGGTGCTACAAGAAATCAATGGTGGCAAACCAAGCACTTTTGCTTCTATCTCTTCCATACATAAACAGTTCTGTCAAAATGGAGTTTTACTTTCACAACCAACACAGTGGTCAAAGAGTACGAAATTTTAAGTAAAATCTACTATTGCGTACTTGCCTAATTCTAGAGTCCTCTGTTGACTGGAATCTGATACCATGTGAACTCTGTATGTGACTTGCTGTCTCTTAGTGTGATCAGAAGGTGGTAGCACTCTTTGATGTTATCAAAGCACATCATGGGGTGAGGATGCTGTCTCATTTTAAAAAAAACAGCATCATATCACTGTTTGTGCCAGACACATGCATTGATAAGTTGCAATCCTCGAATTTATGTAATGGTCTGGGTGGTCTTCAGTTAAATGAACGGGACGACAGTAGAGATGTACACCGATATGGTCTTGATTGACCTAAAAACATCTACTCTTAAGCCACTTCACACAAAGTGAATTATCTCCACACATGACACAGTGTCACTTTGGGTGGACTTGATTAGAATGGGCTTCAAGAAAGTAGGACTGATCTGCTGATTGTTTATCCAGCAATTAGTTATATATATCAGGGTTCTCCAAGATGCCAAAATCCGCGTGAAAGTATGCATACTTTTAATTTTAGCTATATGACATGGTGTTGTTACTGTGGAAGGAAAATTCAATGGCAACCCATGGAACACTGAACTTGCAAAGTTCAATATTTACTAGGTATGAGGTTTCAAATGATCATTTATTTGCCGTTCAAGTGCATCAGGTTAAGAACAAGAGAACTATTATGCCAATTTTCATCGAAAAGGTGATTAGTAGGGAAACTGAAAGAGACTCTGATGAGTGCAAACAGGCCCAGATCAGAACCATGTTCTACCTAGCTGAAGAAATCGTATCAGGACAAAGGGCCATGGACATTGAAAACATGAAACTGTTGCGAAATTGATGAGGATGATGGAGGAAGGTCCAGAACTTAAGGATTTTTATTCTAAACCTGTTGTGGAAAAGTTTGTTAAGTGTGTTTAAGACAAAAGTGAATGTAATATGCTGAGTTGCTTAAAGATGAAATGAAAGAATGTGAATGGAATATAGTTATTTGTTTCTTCTTCCAGTGTATTGGCAGATTTAGTGATTTGAAATGCAATTAAGCTAATTAAGCAAAATAATATAGGAAAGAAACTGTTATCTCTTCCTTGATTCCTTCTAACTGCATGCAAAATTAAAGAATGGCAATGTAAAGTCATTGAGAATTGTTGTAGTTGTAACATCACAATTATCATGCATAATGTTTCTAAATTATTGCAAGGAAAAAAAAGTATCATTATTGGAATTCTTATTTTTAGGGTAGGGACTCCAACTTGTTTCACCGAAGGAGTCCTGCACTGCAGCTTTCAAAATCCTATGGAGAACCCTGTGTATGAAATGTATTTAGTAATAACAATGTGTTCTCGTTGTCCATTTCCTCAATGGAATAGTGAATAGTACTTGTGATCAGCAAAATAAATAGTGTGCTCTGATCACTTTTTAAAAATATTCATGAAATGACGGTTGTTTGAATCAGGCACGATAATTGCTTTCACATTAATATATCTATTTAGTATGATATGGTATCTAGTATTAGATAATACAGTGCTCTCGTGATCCATACATTATGTTGGATATTTTCATGGATAAATAGTGACCTACATTATTCAAAGATGTGTGTGCTTAAAAAAGGTGGAAACTGATTGACATTTAATTTTCTTTAACTTTACTGCTGTCACGTTTCTCTGATATTTCCAGATTTCATTGGATTGCATAAAGTTTGAATGAGTATTATTATAAATGAATGTAATATGTGCTTTCGGAAGTAAAGTAGGACACAAACCATAATTGTGCATTTTTTACCATAGTATTAGTCATTACATAAATACAGAGCTTTAAAGTTCATGAAATTTTGCATGTGAATTAAATCGTATAAATCAATTTCCATCTTTCCTCACCTTTCAGAAATGTATCAATCAGATATCCTAAAACCTCTTTATTTGGAGGTCATGTCCGGTAGATTAAAGGTTTTAACCCGCACATACTATGAGCAACCGGACATCTAACATAGGAGTTATCAAATATCATTATAGCAACTTGTCTTTGATTTGTTTATCCATTAAACTGCCAAATAAACACCAAGCTATAAAAACTGGCTAGGTTTAATTTACAGTTTCTTTGTCAGACAATCAATAGAGGTGTCATCGACTAAGCTTGCTTTGTCAGACAATCAATAGAGGTGTCATCGACTAAGCTTGCTTTGTCAGAAAATCAATAGAGGTGTCATCGACTAAGCTTGCTTTGTCAGACAATCAATAGAGGTGTCATCGACTAAGCTTGCTTTGTCAGACAATCAATAGAGGTGTCACCGACTAAGCTTGCTTTGTCAGTGTGTTTTTCCAATTGTTTAAACACTCTATACCCACAAAACACAAGACAAAAGAGGTGTCAAAGGTTATCTCCTGGACTTATAAAAAACCCTTTAACTGAAAGATTGACCCAGGGTCAATACAGTATCCCTTACGCCATATGGTTTGTGTTCAGGTGAGTCAGCACATGATATCTTTAGAGAAAAATATGCAAAGCCGAGGCCCAAATTAAGAAAAAAAGATACTAGCTACAACAACTAACTTTTATTACCATCCTCCAAGATTTATTTTGGGATCTGATGAAATAAAACTTCACCATCTGACTTTACTGGAAATGCACGTTAATTAGATGTTACATATTTTCGAGGAAGCAAGTCAGCTTGTCATCAGTTGTAAATGAATTTTTTAAAACAGAGTGAAATAAAATACTGTTGTTGGATGAAATTCTATTGTATAGTTTTCTCAAAGAAAAAAGAGTTTTATAAATAATTAGTTTGAGAGGAAACCAGTTAATCAATGAAGGATAATACTAACACTAAAGCTGCAGCAGATGTGGAACCAAAAATGACACATTTTCGGGTGTATTTAATAAGTAGGTATACCAATGTTTTCTCTTTTGTCACAACTTTTGATATCTGCACGAATGTTTTTTATTTTAAATTTCACACATATATGCCTGCCTCATAATTTTAGGGAGAATCATTAAAATTTCAAGATCTCTGGTATCATTATACATGTTTCTTAGCACTGAAAATACTGTTGGCATTAAAACAAACAAACAAGTGATTCTTGACCATTGCATGTGGTGGGGGACACTGAATATTGGCTTGGTTCATATTTTGTTGTGATTTTAATTTTGTGGTCTAGCTTACCCACAAAAATTGATGCCCCACAAATAATAATAAATTCACAGTGTATCATTAGGCTGTCTAATGCAGGGCCCAAACTAGTAGACAAAAAAGCTGCCTAATGCAGGGCCCAAAACTAGTAGACAAATAAGCTTATATAAACACTTTTTGTTGTCCCAATCTCACTTTTTATGTATATGAGTGATTTCCCTTTTGCCCATTGATTTTGGAGATGCCTCCATGCGAAACATCAGTCCAAGTCATAAAGGTTTTATTGCACAAGTGAATGAGCATCCCATATGTTTCTAGTATGCATCACTTTCATAGCTGTGACCCACATAGCACACTGACATCTACTTAATTGCTGCCATTTATCAGCTTGACCATTTCATAACCCTCCACTGCCTTTCATGGTTTTTTGATGTGGCAAGACAACTTGCTGACACAGGATTAATTCTAGTAGAAACCACTGACCTTAATTCTTTTATTACAAAAGACAACATTTTGAAATGACCTTGGGAATAGCCATACACATGTGCTTGGTAGTCTGTTGGGTAAGATGTTAGGTCAACATTATTTCTTGATTACACTCAACACAATAAACAGTTTCCAGAATTATGCACTTAAGAAACTAATGAGTGATAAGCTAACAAGTCAGCAAATAAATAATTGGATTTAAATAGATTTTTTAAATTTTGGCAAAGCTCTTGTAAAAGGCTGCCTTGGCAAGATATTATTGATATTACTTTAATTATCCAGTTTTTCCACCAGTATCAGAAACAGATTTTTCAAAGGGCTGTCATTCTTTTAACAATACAGTATAAAATAAATGTGCAGCACTTTAATCTTAATTTTCATAACTTTGGTAGAGCATTGTTTTGTAAATCATTATATAATATTTCTTTCCGCTGTCCACAGTAAAGACTATATATGAACATTTTAAATAACTAAATATATATTTGCAAATGAAAGTTAGGTTTACTCTTTAAATTCTCCCAAACTTCTCCCTCACATTTTCTCACTTCTCCCTATTTTACTTGGAGGGAGAAGTATCCATTTTTCTAACCCTAGTTTGAACCCTGCAATGAGTTTTATCATAAGATAAACACATAATAATGAGGTGATCTTACATCTGATTGACTGGGCTTCTAACTACTTGAGAGACAGTATTTCTGATCTGTTTTTAATCAAACTTGCTAAATAGGTATGTATCATCAAGATGTTGGATGACTTTTATTACATGGATGTGTGAGACCTACGTATATTTATGATGTGATTTTGAATCTGATTGGTTGAATTTTTTTTTACCACTCTACAGACTATATATTTGATAGGATTGTAATCAAATCAAGATCTCACTTGAATATGATGATGAGCATATTATTGACATGATCTTGCATCTAATTGGCTGAGCTAGTCAGCACTCTTGTATCAAATTGGCTGAGCTTGTCAGCACTCTTGCATCTAATTGGCTGAGCTTGTCAACACTCTTGCATCTAATTGGCTGAGTTTGTCAACATTCTTGGAACAATTTTTCTGATCAGATTTTGATCAAACTATTTAAATAGTCATATTGTCAAAATGTTGGATGAGTTTTATTATGAGCAAGATCAATGCATATTAATAAGGGAATGTTGTATCTGATGGACTGAGCTTGTTACCACTCTGGAGACTGGATTTCAGTTGGAATTCGCTCTGATTTGGTATATAAGCTTACATCATCATTGTCTTAGGTTCTGTAATAAGTGAGATCTGTGCATATTAATGAGATGATCTTGCATTTGATTGGCTGTGCTTATTGCCTTTTTATATGTAGAGACTGCATATCTCACCTAATTTTGATAAACTTGGTAAATCAGCACTCCAAGGACAATCAAATTTTAGTAGCCATAGGGCGAACTGCTTAACAATTTTGGTGGACATTTCAAACTTTAGGTTGCCAAGCCCAATGATTTGTTTATCATAGACATTGAGAGCAGTAATCATTTGAGTGAGGAAGATGTCAAAAAGTGAAGGTTTTAGTTAGGGCGAATTAAAGAGTAATTATAACAAAGCATAATGTTGTTTTTAATAGTATACCAAGATCTGTCCGACAGTAATGTCAACAGTTATCATCTGCTTCAGCCTCAGGCCAGCCAATACAATTTCCTATTTGGAGTTCTCTAAACCATCTCTCTACATATTTCCTGGCCTCAAATTCACTGATAAAGAGCCTTAACTCTTCATTTTCTTCAGCGGCTAGTTTATATTAATAAAGTAATAGCCATATCTGCATTTATGGTAGTTTGACAGGCAGAGCTTTTATTTCTGACTAATTGTTTTGCACTCAACACTCTGTCTGCATTTTTCTGGATCTATACCATTAGTTGTTGTTGACTGCACAGGTCATGTATTAGAACTTATAGGTTGTAAATCAGACTAGTCACATGTGATGATGATGACAATATATATAGTCTTACAGTTGAAAAGGGGGATTATGCTGTGAATTAAGTTGCATTTGCCAAATGTTTTTATCATAAAAGTTGACGAGTTTCACTTGCAAATTGTGAATTTGTAGTCACAACTTGAAGCACTGTAAATAGGTTTATATCATTAAGATCTTGGATGTTTTCAGTTATGAGGAAAAGACTGTGCATATTTATTATGCATTAATCTTTGGAAAGAATTTTTATAAGAATGTAATAAAATAAGTAAAATTAACATCATATAAAGCTTGATAGATAATTTGCATGTTTTGTGTTCTTTCAATACTGCATGAGTTTGCTTAGTGAAATGATCAACTTTCAAATTAATGTAAGCCAGGCAAGCATTTTCAGGACTACTTGGGTCTCTTGTTCATTATCCATATTGCTTGCATAGCTGTATCATTTTTCCCCAATAATTGTTGCATTTGATTTAAGTATTTTTGCTTTTATATGTAGCACAGATTTGCCTCGCTATATATACATGTATTACTAATTATTTATTGTCATTCATATTGTAAAACTGTCTTCAGATGATGATGTCAAACCTGGAACCTCAGGAGTTGCTTCCCCTAATAAAGATGGTAGTACAGAGGAACCACAGAAGTACTATGATGATGTTTATTTTGACTCTGACGAGGAGGACATGGTTGCACAAGGTTTTTGACATCTTTCTGAGGATTTTTATGCACCGCATAGTTTCCTTACATAAACATATATTAAATTCGTTATAACAATTTCATTAAGAAAAGTAGTCTTTTTATCTGTATATTGTTGCAGCACATATTTTTGAATGGTATACGTTTTTGAACACTCTATTTCCATGCTGAGCGCGCCGATTTTGACATATTACGTCACGGATATTTTCCTGACTAAGATGAGAAACAAAGAGAAGCTGATCATCATTAAACATGTTCATTATTAAGTTCCTGGGGTAAGTATAAAAGAAAAATGATGTATTTACTATTTAAACAGAGCTCCAATAATCTAATTTAATCTATTATTTTTTCCTTTAATTATACTGACAAATTTACACCCCAAAGCATGAAACTGCATCTTCTGCTCAGACAATGACCGTAGATTGTAGTCATGTGACTTTCATGTGGTTATGATGTTAATACAAGATAAAACTCCTGTTGCTAATGAAGGAATCAAATTATGATCCAGGTGTAAAAAGAAAAATATGCATAGTCAGAAAATAATTGAGATCAATCTATAAATTTTGTGGGATTTTCTGAATTTAATTTTTGCTGACACTGTCAAATCAGCAATTACATATTTTTATTATAATTTTGTATTTATATGCATGTAAAAGTACATTTTAAAGCAGTTTTCCCTTTCTAAATTTCCTTTCACTTTTATTTATTTTTACTTATAATGAATTTATTCCAAGTTTTTTATGAGAAAGCAAATGTTTGTACGTATTTTTCTTTTATTTGCATATTATTTATTATTTAATTAAATTGTTAATTAATTATCTGTTTATGTATTTATTCAGGTTAAAAACTAAAGAAGCAAGTACATGGTTTATTTACCCACTGCCCTAAATAATGCTGTCCTAAAGGTGATCAATAAGGAGCTTACCATGGGCAAAGCTTCCAGGATGTACAATGTCCCCACAATTACACTGCATGACAGAATATCTGGGAAAGTGACACAGAAACTGTCAGATCTGGCCCAGATCCTGTATTAACTATGGAACAAGAGGTTAATCTCATGAATCGTCACAAATCAATGGCCTGATATGGCTATGGGTATGGACATAAGTGGTTGACTTGGCATCAGATCTGGCAGTGGCCTGTGGAAGATGTGGGAAAGATGAACCCTTCAGCCTTCACTGGTTTAAATCTTTCATGAAACACTGGCCAGAGTTAAAGCTGCAGTCTCCAAGGGGTCTATCCATCAGTCGGGCCAAAGCTGCATCCCCCTGCCACTGTAGAGAAATACTTCAGGGAGCTGAATGATATCCTACAGAAGTACTTCCTCAATGATAAACCAGAATGCATCTATAATATTAATGAAAAAGTAGCAAGTTTCTCTCACACTCCACTTAAGGTTGTCTCTGACAAAACATGGCAGTCTCCTGCTATCACGACTGAGAAGTCAAGGACAGTCATGGAAATGCCAAGGGTACACAGATCCCACCTTTTTTAAGATAAAGAAAGACCTACCAGTAGGCTGTGCTCCAGGAGCAGCAGGCATTGGAAGTGAATCTGGCTGGAGCAATATTGACATATTTAAAAAGTACATGTAAGAACACTTCATTAAGTGTGTACAAAGTCTGTCAGAAGATCAACATATACTAGTGCTTGATAATGGGCACAAAGCGCATGTCACTCGGTCATTCATTAAATGGGCAAGACAGAAGAAGATCATTCTTTTTGTGCTTCTCACCTATACATCACACATTCTGCAGCCTTTTGATAATGGTTGTTTTGGACCCTTGAGTTGAATAGTAAACAATGAATGCCACTGCTATTTGAGAGAAACATACACTGCAATCAACTGATACACTATATGTAGGGCTTGCAAGGCATACTCCAGTGGTCAACTAACAATCTGAGGTCCTCATTTCGAAAGACTGGGAATTTTCCACTAAATCCAACTGTTGTTGACCCCATTAAGCTAATTCAATCTGAAGTTAACTATGCAGATGAGAAAGATGATGAACAGGAAATACAGCAGGGATCAGAGAAAGAAAATTAATTTCATATATTTTGTCAAGGAAGGCAATAACTGATGATAATATTGTTAGTGAAATAACACAAAACATATAGTTAAATGCAGAAATATGTCAAAGGTGAAAAAAGTAAAAAATTTTAAACAGATGTAGACCAAAACAAACCAGGCCCATCGGGTTACAGAAAATTTTGATTTCCAATTAGAGTGATGATGATATTGATGAGACTGAGTTCTGTTGTCTGTGTAAGAGGTTCCAGCCTGTTGAATTATCATGATGTGTGACTCTTGTTTTTACGAAGTGGGGTGAATGCAAGTTTAATGGATGCAGGCATTGGGTACATTGAAATATTGTTGTGAAGTGAATGTCTTGAGAAGAAATATATAATGTGCTTTATTGCTCTTGTCATGGTCTTCCATACAAACCCATAGAAGAGTGAGTGTGATCAAATAACAACAAACCAAGTGATCTTTGACATAAATCTTTTCATTTTTCAAAAAGAGATCTAACAAGTATAATGATTTACAGATGCACAGAAAAAAAATGGTGAAAGGATCACAGGTAAAACAATCTACATATATATATTTATATATCAGTATAGATACATGTACATTTTTAAAAATGTCATAACTCACAAAATAATTTTCTTATGTACAGAATTACATATTATGGATTAAATATTTGGACCAATATTTATATCTTCATTATATCTTTAAAATCTCCCTCTTAAAGAGTAACTTTGGCAATTCATATACATTAAAAGATGGGCATATTTAAAGTGTTGAGCCGGTATGGATCACACTTCTATGTTGGGTTAAATGTACCATCTGTGCTGCCATTTTTAGTACCATTGAAAATGGTGCCACTCTCTGATCTCACTTATTACTAATGAACATTAATCAAAGTTTTCTTGCACCGATTTTATTGATCTGAGACTGGAGAAAATATGTGCAAAAAATTAACTTCATCTTTTGATAAGTTTCAAACAAGAATGACCTAATAATTGTCAGAAAACATATTCCATGAGGATAAAAGGCACATTTAACTTTGTATGACACAGACCCAGATCTGCCATTGCATAATTCCCAATCAGATTAGGGCCAGTCTGACTCAGATTTAAGTAAACAACATGGATCCCAATCTGACACATAATCTCTTGGCAGATCTGGGTCTATGCTTTTTGCAGTTAGGCAGGTGTTATTAGCTCACCTGGCTGTAATGCCAGTTGAATTGATGGTGTGACCCTGCATCTGGTGTGCATTGCTGTTTTTAACTTGGGGGTTGTCCATAAAGGATGTCCGCAGATAATACCTGTTTTCCTACCCCCCTCCCCATGTCCGCTTTTGTCTGCATGTGGCTTACCCTCCCCCCCCCCCCCTCGGGGCTGCTGATGTCCCCATCTAGCATTATACACTGCTCTATGGTCTGGCAGTGTAATAGCTGGTGCATCTTACTTGGCTATTTGTATACTTGCTCAGGTCCGCAGGGCCGATATGTTTGCCATGTAATCAACCTCAGGCACTGGGAGCCAGACCTATGTATTAATGCCAACCTATTCATTTATATTCTGTGGCACAAATCGTACAAATTGAAATTAACAAATAATTTTTACTTAGCGATCACCCATAAAGGACGTCCGCAAAACATACTGGAATACACGCAGTAGGCCTAAAGCAGCTGTTCAACACAGAATATCATAACAAAAAATAATAGCTTGCGGACGTCCGCAAGGTCCTTTACACCCCCTCCCCCCTTGTCCGCAGTTGTCCGCATTTGAACGAACCCCCCCTCCCCCCATCTTTGCAGACGTCCTTTATGGATGATCCCTTATCATAAACTACTGGATCAGTTTCAACCAAATTTGTCAGAGAACATGAAGGCATAGAGAGCTTTCAATCTGTGTAGATGATATGATCAAACAGTAAATATGGCCATCATTACAAAAAATAAAATAACCTTTAAAAGACTTTCTCCAAAAACCTCTCAGCAAAATTCGACTAAATTTGACAGAAAGCATCCTAGCATAAATGGCTTTCAGATTTATACAAATGATGCCAATTCACTATCAAATATAACCCTCATTATTTAAAAAAAAAACCCCTTTAAACAACTTCTCTAAGACTGCTATTCATATTCAGCAAAATTTAACTAAATCTTACTGAAAGTCTGATGATACGAAGGGTTTTCCAGTTTGTACAAATGTTGCCAATCTGCCATCAAATATGGCTGCCATTTGTAAAAATAGAAACATCTTTAAATGACATCTTCTCAAAAATCACTCAGCAGAATTTGTCCAAATTTGATAGAAAGCATCATGGCATGATGGGCTTTCACATTTATACCAATGATACTAATCCACCATCAAATATGACTGCCATTACTAAAATAGAATAATCTTGAAACAATTTCTTCTCAAAAACTGGCAAGCAGAATTTGACCAAAAGCATCTTGGCATGAAGGGCTTTAAATTTGCTACAAATGATGCTATCTGTCATCAAATAAGGGAACAATTACTAAAAAACCACCTTTAAACAACTTCTTACAAATGGCTCAACAGAAGAAGACCAAATTAGATGGAAATCAGCAAGGCATGGATTTTGTCTGATCAATGTAATGTGTTGTTGTTGTAATTGAGAGATGAGAAAACTCACATGAATAAATACTTTAAGATTTTGTTAGCAGGATTTAAAAGATATGATGAGTGTAGGAATGATTTATTAATGACAGTATGGCTAAAATCAATGGACTCAAAAGAAATACCACCTGTAGTACCCAGGTACAATCAATTAGAATTATGACTTTTGTAAATTAGCATTTTTATGGATTTAATTAATCTTCTACAAATTATGAACTGTGACACTGAGATATTCAATCCATTGGATTTACAGCCATAGATTATCAGTCAGCACAGGTATGTAGAAATTACGTGAATAATGAAATTTTTCTTTATAACACTTGATGTTTTCTTCTATAAGGATTTAGTCATTATTTATGAATCATTTCCTAATTATCTTGAGGAAAAGCTAGTATTAAAATATATTGAGTCTCACAATAAAATGATGCAACTACCAGTAAACTGAATGGTCTTCATCAAATGAACATGGAGAGTTTTTCTACATGATCTTACTACAAATGATTGATTAATGACAAATTCATTGTTTTGACATCTTTACACACCAAAGCAAACTCTGGAAAAACCTGCTGACTTTAATTCAGTAAATTTAATAATATAAGGATCATTAACCTTGAACTTTATTGAAATAAAAAAATGTACATCAGACACAACATACATTATTTGATTAATACTTAATAGCACCTGTTGAGGTTTCCCATGAGGTAGATTAATCGCAAAGACAGTCTTCTCTGTTGATGTGTCAGAACCTCATCTTATAATCAACTTTGACTTGTCTATGGACGAAGGAAGGAAAAAGGAAAAATAAGCCCTTTTGACTTATACTATACATTGACTAATAGCCCACAAAATATTATACTAAGGTAGAAAGAAAAGTTCTTTTTGTACTTTTCAATAATAACTTCTTCTCCTGTAAGAGACACATAAAGTTAAAAGTTAAACAAAAATTGGGTCATCAGCACCATGTCTCACCCGTAAGGAGAAATTAATAATTTTTTAGATTTGTGCACATGACATGCTTTTAAACTTATTTTTTTTTCAATGTTTTAAAAGGTGATGCTAGAAAAAAGAAGAATCCTATACTTAGCAATGATGAGCTTCTGTATGACCCAGATTTAGATGATGAAGATCAGCACTGGGTTGACCAGCAGAAACAATCCTACAGGGTTAAACGGCCAGCTGGCAAAGGTGAAGATCAGGGCAAGGTCAAGCCTGTGCCATCAAGTGATGCTGTGTTGAATTGTCCAGCTTGTATGACAACACTCTGTCTAGACTGTCAGAGGTTTGTAATGTGCATAAAAATTGTAAAGACACTTTTGTCCCCACCATATTTGTGTGGATTGATGAAGAATCTAGACCAATAAAAATTGCTTCAAAGAAAAACATAGGTACAGGGAAACCCCACTATGACACACTTCAGTATAAAACAAATCTGGATATAACATGGTCATGGCATGATGATCAAATTTTTACAACATCTTCACCAATTTCTCCTGAGTAATTTTTGAATTACTATAAAATTTTTATTTATTAGGGTAAATGAAAGTTTTATTTTTTAATATGGTGAGAGAGATATTGTATTCTTTAATAAATAATATTGTCTTTTTTTAATTGAATAAAGATGTTTAAAGTTTCTATTTGTGAAACTTATTTCAAATCTGTCAGTAGGACATCACTGGTCTTCATTATTAGCTTGTCCTTTTTTTAAAGACACCAGCTTTTACAAACGCTGATAATTGTTAATCTAATTGGCACTGACCCATCAACAATAAAGCTAATAGGTATTTTGTGTGTATGTCTTAAGTGCATTATATGTAGTTGTTATTACTCCTGGGCAAACAGTAGATCACAAAAGTTTTCTCACTCAACTGGCATACATATCTGTGCACCAAACAATACCAATGTTGAAACAAGTTTTTCACTTGAATTGATAAATTAATATACGTGCCTAATTTAGTAATTGCAAATTATCAGAATTAATCCTACAGTTTGGTGCAGTTATTTACAAAAAACAAAAATAATGTGTCACAAAAATATGTAAGCATACTTGGCTGTGTTGTCAGTCAGGTAAATCAGTTGATAGGTAAACAATAAACTTTGTCCGACATGAACACATGTACCATTCCTCCCTCCCCCTTTATCTTACCTCTGAAAGTTAACTCCATAAATATAAATATATCTCTGATATGTATGTTTTCAAATCATTATAGGGCTATAAAATATGCTTAAAATGTAGTCACAAATGCAGACATCATTTTGAGATAACTCTGATGTACACAGACTATTTGTCATTGTGATGCTAGGCCAAGTCAGATAACTCTGATGTTCACAGGCTAATTGTCATTATGAGCCTAGGCCAAATCAGATAACTTCGATGTACCGAAGCTAGTTGTCATTGTGATGCTAGGCCAAGTTACAGATAACTGCGATGTACACAGGCTAATTGTCATTGTGATGCTAGACCAAGTTACAGATAACTTCGATGTACACAGGCTAGTTGTCATTGTGATGCTAGACCAAGTCAGATAACTCTAATGTACACAGGCTAGTTGTCATTGTGATGCTAGGCCAAGTTACAGATAACTCCAATGTACACAGGCTAGTTGTCATTGTGATGCTAGGCCAAGTCATATAACTCTGATGTACACAGGCTAGTTGTCATTGTGATGCTAGGCCAAGTCAGATAACTCTGATGTACACAGACTAGTTGTCATTGTGATGCTAGGCCAAGTCAGATAACTCTAATGTACACAGGCTAGTTGTCATTGTGATGCTAGGCCAAGTTACAGATAACTCCGATGTACACAGGCTAGTTGACATTGTGATGCTAGGCCAAGTTACAGACAAGATATTTATTTTCTTTCAACCTTATGATATGACAGTTTCAAGTTATATACACTGTCTTTGGACACTGACTTTGGAACAAAACCATTTCAGTTGTAGTGGTGGAGATGTTTGCTGTAATAATTAAACATGCTACTCCCTGTTTTTTCTCAGCAGTGGTGTAAAACTGTTGTTATCAACATAGTTTGATGTCTATGGGTCATTGACCAGAAGAGTGTATGGGATGGATTGTTGTCCATCGTTCATCTGTCCATTAGCACATTTATTACCAGTACTCCTCCTAAACTACTTGGAGCATTGCCATGAAACTTTACACATATATTCATCTCTAGATCTGGTGTGTCCAAAATGAAAATGTTACCACTCACACTTCCAATATGGTCACCACAGTGCACATTAGCCATCTTGAAAATATTGTTATTACTACTCATGAACAGATGGTCATTACAGCTTAGGGGTTTTCACTCAAAGACTTTTTTTTTATGTCTGGTTGGTCCTAAATGAATATGGTGCTGATCTGACATTTAATATGGCCACCATGGCAGTCATCTTTAAAATTTTGTTATTGCTATTCCTTCTGGATAGATGGAAGGTCATATCAACATAGGGTTTTCACCAAAAGACTTCTTATGATGTCTGGTTGGCCCTAAATGAAAATGGTGCTGATCTGACATCCAATGTGGCCACCATCTTGAAAATCTTATTGCTACTCCTCCTAGACAGAAAGTCATAATGACATGGGGTTTTCACCAGAAGACCTTCTATGGCCAGCATGGCCATCCTGAATGGATAGTCATATTGAAATGAGGTTTTCACCTAAAGTCTTCTTATGATGTCTAGTTGGTCCTAAATGAAAATGGTGTTGATCTTTCATCCAATATGGCCACTGTGGTGTCCATCTTGAAAATCTTGTTATTGCTCCAGAATATCAGATATGGTTTAAAAACAAAGCAGTTATAAAGAAGAAATAGTCTTATCTTGGATAAATGGAAATTCTTTTTGGCTGGTAGAACATATTCCTTTGAGGGATTCTTGTTCAGTTAATATTGGGATAATTTCATCTATTCTTTTCTCTCCCTTTTAGAAAATAACGCAATTGTTTTTTTGAGATCCATCTTTACCTGTGAAATCTAATGGTTACTCCCAGACTGGGTATAGCAGGCAGGCTCTGCTGTTTACAGAGAATCCCTAAGGCAGTTTCAAACCTGTTAAAATTTAAAACTTAAGTACAATATGAGGTCAATAACACTGTATGAATTTCAATTGTAATGTTTATTTTTGAAATGTGAATATGTTTATTATTAGAAACTCCAAATTTCTGATTCGGACATTTCATTGTTTGTAAAAATAAAAACAGTTCTGTCGATATGTATGGCATATATAAATATTTTCAAAAGCCTCATATATAGTGTTTCATACATTTGTGTGAGTTTATTAACAAGGAATTGAATATTTGGATTCAAATAAAATCAAGTAAAGAAAATTACAGAGCTTTAAATTTCTACAACACTAATTAATAACCTTGACACATATGCATGTGCATATTGATATGTAATTGTGCTGTATCTCTCCTTACATGTAAATGTAATTGTGCTGTATCTTTCCTTATATGTAAATGTAATTGTGCTGTATCTCTCCTTACATGTAAATGTAATTGTGCTGTATCTCTCCTTACATGTAAATGTAATTGTGCTGTATCTCTCCTTACATGTAAATGTAATTGTGCTGTATCTTTCCTTACACTGTATCTTTCCTTGCAATGTTCTTAGACTAATTTTTGCACTGAATTCAAATGCAGCATGATCTTTGCTGGGATGCTTTATAAATTATGCTTCTTAATGAACATTTTTTGGGGGGAATTATTATGTATTTACTGTTATGAATGCATTGAGATCAGTTGGTGAGTATACATGTACTGTAACTCTTGATGCTATTCATTTGCTGAATTTGGTAAACATTTATGTACCAATGCATGGTTTTCACCAAAAAATGAAATATTTCTTGTTTAATATGGATAAGTTTAAGTTGGTAACTGCATCATTTGAACCTTTAATTTTGCACCCCCCCCCCACCCATCCCTCATCTTGAATAGCCTAGATTATATATATCCAACATTTTCTTAAGTTAACCAACTTGTTTTGATATTGCAAGATATGTTGCATAACACAGTGGCACTTTGTGGACCCTGACCATCGTGTTATAGCAGGTTTCCCAGTATCAGTTTGCATAACTTGTCATTTGGGTAAATGGTCCACATTAACAAGGGTCCACTATACTCAGAATTACTTAGGGAAAGGAATACTAAGAAGCAGGAGGAAATCATTGACAGCCACTAACCTTTGTTCAGCACACTGAATTCGAATAGAGACCTGATAATAGAGGTAACTTTGCTTCTGCCTTCTCCATCTGAGTTTGCAAAATGGACTTATCTGTTCCTCCTGATGAGTGGTAGATGGGGAAGGACTGCAGCGGTCTCCCTCCTATAAGGCCACCCCTTCTGCAGCAGGAAAGTGGCCTTATAAGAGAGGTGGCCTTTCTAGAGGGGGATCACACAGATGTGAGTAATAACTACATATAAAGTATGAAAGGTGTAACTAATCTTTAAATATTTAATATTTTCATTTAAAAATCACAGGAATATTATAAGGTTACAGACTTAATGTGATAAAACTAATAAAAATGTTATTTGTAAAAAAATTTAAATAACCACCATGTCAGTAAAATCTGGGCACAAACATCTGGCTATAACTATCCCTGTACGTCTGTCGATTTCGTTTTCCCACCTACTGCAATTTAATGTATATTGACGATGTTTATTTGAATCTTTCCGACATCAAATTTCTCAGTAGGGATCAAAGAACTTCTTTTCTTTTAGTCAAATTGGTTTCACTTTTCGTTTTAAACTGAGAATGTCTGATGACATTTTCCACTTTTGCAGCAACTTATTCCTTCATTGGCAATTTGTAGTTATAACACAAGAAGCTCAGTGTTTACCAAGGAAGTGAGTTTGTCATGTGATCAACATTTTTTTGTTTTTCTCAGTCTGATACCCAGTAAAGTACATTTCATAATCTATGGGAAGGAAGCCACAAAGGCGAACATACCATTTTATTATCTGGCGACAAGATGTCATGCTGACTTGAACTGAACAATACTGTGCTTCTCAGCGGTTAGCTCTTGTCATCTTGATAATTATCTGTGGTAATAATAGCTACTAATTATCAAAGTGACAAAAGCTAACATCTAAGGAACACACAGCAGTAAGGATAATCGGATTAATTACCTCTTTGTATGGATTAAAGTTACTTTAATGACATGTTGGAACAAATGTCAATGTGTTGAGTTGAGAAATCAACAAATATTAGTGAGATTTCTATCTGTAAACAACCATTATGTGGCCACTTGTGAGGGGTAAATTTGACAGTTTTTGCACTAATATGCCAGCCGCTGGTCACGTTAGAGGGGTGGCCATCCTTGAGGGGTACTTTTGATCACAAACTCATCTGTGCCATTTGATTGTGGCTATTTAAAGTGGGTGGTTTTTGGTCAGAGTGGCCGTTCAGGAGGGGAACCACTGTACCGGCTTTTTGCTAAACACTTTTTACATTAACACTTTTTTTCAGATTTTATACTTCATGCAGTATAATCTTGTTTTAATCCAGCTTCAGTTTTTTATGGGTATTGTACTTTGATGACATAATGATCAAAATGATTTACTCTAGGTCATTCAGATGCTGTAGATTGGGAAATGTAAGTAACATCATTAGACTTATTCATGAAGATTTGAATTCACAACTGAATGACCATTGATTAAGTTTTGAGATCATTTTTGTTGTTGCGCCTTCTGACTTTAATGTATACACTGTATACACAAGGCTCTTACCTGTGTATAGATACATTTAGAACTTAGTCGCATGCTGCGTGTATGTACCAAGTCATGTATAATACTGTAATGCAGGAAACAAACAGCTACTTAAGCATGTAAAAAAAGATGATTGATGGGGGCCAGTTTGAATAATTGTAATCTGCTATTATTCCAATCATCATCTTACTACAAAATAATCCTGTAGGATTAGTTGTGAGATGAACTTCAGTTAGTCAATGGTCAATTAGTGATAGGTCGGAATATTTTCTTGGTAAATTTGATGTCTGGAGTGATAATATTAGCAAATCATTACATTTTGCATCCACTTCTACTTGCAAATTTATGTTAAAAATAAATCTCATTAATATTTCCCAATATACAGTAGTTAACAGTTTCACAGGAACATTTTTTGTTGGATTAATGAGACTAGACAATACTCTTATTCTAAGACTACAGAATTTGCAACAAAATTTTTATACACTGGAAAAGTACCAGCAGTAAGGTATTTTGTATATTATACACTGGACAAGTACCAGCAGTAAGCTATTTTGTATATTATACACTGGACAAGTACCAGCAGTAAGCTATTTTGTATATTATACACTGGACAAGTACCAGCAGTAAGCTATTTTGTATATTATACACTGCACTAGTACCAGCAGTAAGCTATTTTTGTAAATTATACACTGCATCAGTACCAGCAGTAAGCTATTTGTATATTATACACTGCACCAGTACCAACAGTAAGCTATTTGTATATTATACACTGCACCAGTACCAGCAGTAAGCTATTTTTGTAAATTATACACTGCACTAGTACCAGCTTGGGTTTGGCAAATAGCAAGACATAACTATCACTTGTATGCTTGTGGTAGCTATGGCCACAGTGGTAGTGATGATGGAAACATTGGCAATAGCAGCAGTAGTGGTGCTGATGGCAACAATGGCAATGGCAGCAATGGTGATGGCAACAGTGATTGTGGCATCAGTGTTAAGTTCAGTATTCAAGTTTTGTGAGTAAGTTTTTGCCAATCTGATACAGTAAGGTACATGTTAGTGTGGGTTGTAGGTGACATATCAATGTTAAGGTTCAGTATTCAAGTTTTGTGTGTAACTTTTTTGCCAATCTGATACAGTAAGGTACATGTTAGTGTTGGTTGTAGGTGACATATCAATGTTAAGGTTCAGTATTCAAGTTTTGTGTGCAAGTTTTTGCCAAGCTGATACAGTAAGGTACATGCTAGTGTGGGTTGTAGATGACATATGAACGTTAAGGTTCATTGTTCAAAATTGTGTGTAAGTTTTTGCCAATCTGATACAGTAAGGTACATGTTAGTGTGGGTTGTAGGTGACATATAATGTTAGGGTTCAGTATTCAGGTTTGTATGTACATTTTTGTGATTCTGATACAGTAAGATAAATCTTAGTGCAGGTTGTAGGTGTCATTCTGATACAGTAACATAAATCTTAGTGCAGGTTGTAGGTGTCACCTTGTATTTGTTATAAACCCAAACCTGATCTAAGAATACAGTTAGGATAATTTTCTATTATGAATTTATATTGGAGAAGAAAGTGTCACCCATGGGATCAAATTTATCATCAGTTACTCAATCGGAGAAGAAAGTGTTAACCATGGGATCAAATTTATCATCAGTTATTCAATCCGAGAAGAAAGTATCACCCATGGGATCAACTTTATCATCAGTTACTACATTGGAGAAGAAAATGTCATCCATGGGATCAAATTTATCATCAGTTACTCATTTGGAGAAGAAAGTGTCACCCATGGGATCAAATTATTCATCAGTTACTCAGCAATTGTTGCTAGTTGTTTCTTTAAAGACTGTAGTTTGTATTTGTGACTAAATATAGGTAATAGCAAATTATTTTAAAATCATGCATAATTCAGCTTTGACACATTTCTCTTGCAATTTTTTCTCCCTTTCTGCATATTTTGTCAAATGGCTTCCCAGTAAGTAATGGATCTGGACCACATTCTTAAAAATGGTAAAATACAAGTATCAAATTTGGGGGGGGGGGGAAATCCTGTACTTAAGCTTCTGATATCAGGAATCTTTCAAAAGCAACCAAACTGCCAGAGGAACACAATTGAATCGTGTAAACTTTGTCTTGTTTAAACTTACTTTGACTCACATATGTGAAGCAGAGACAGCTTGTGCCATATTGCCAACATTTGCATGATGTCATCATAATTTTAAGCTTTTCTGAAAAAAAAGTTTCAGCTCTATTGTGTATTGGCTGTACTGCAAATTCTTACAGCCTTTACAATGTCTTCTTGATGACTTTTACTGTAGGTTGTACAGCAAGTTCTAATAACCTTTACAATGTCTTCTTGATGACTCATATTGTAGGCTGTACGGCAAGTTCTAACAACCTTTACAATGTCTTGATGACTCTTACTGTTAACTGTACAGCAAGTTCCAATAACCTTTACAATGTCTTCTTGATGACTCATATTGTAGGCTGCACAGCAAGTTCTAACAACCTTTACAATGTCTTCTTGATGACTCATATTGTAGGCTGCACGGCAAGTTCTAACAACCTTTACAATGTCTTGATGACTCTTACTGTTAACTGTACAGCAAGTTCCAATAACCTTTACAATGTCTTCTTGATGACTCATATTGTAGGCTGCACAGCAAGTTCTAACAACCTTTACAATGTCTTCTTGATGACTCATATTGTAGGCTGCACAGCAAGTTCTAACAACCTTTACAATGTCTTGTTGACTCTTACTGTTGGCTGTACAGGAAGTTCTAACAACCTTTACAATGTCTTTTTGATTACTCTTACTGTTAACTGTACAGCAAGTTCTAACAACCTTTACAATGTCGTCTTGATGACTCTTAATGTATGTGGTACAGCAAGTTCTAACAACTTTTATAATGTCTTTTTGATGACTCTTAATGTAAGTTGTACAGCAAGTTCTAACAACCTTTACAATGTCTTTTTGATTACTCTTACTGTTAACTGTACTTACATAAAAACTTACATAAAGGTTCTCACAGTTAAATTAGAATCATTTTGTGAGGGGATGTATCTTGAGTCTTTTTTCTTCAATATCCCACTTAAATGGTCTTTCTTTTGTTTCACCCTGTGAGACAAGTATTTTGATGTGAACTTGATGAAACTTTATGATGATGCACACCTGAGAAAAGCTTGGACTTTTTGAGGGAATGCAGTTTAATATATGAAATTTTTTTTATAAGGATTTTATATATTTTACCTGTATCTTTTATTTTTCAAAACTTGTACGGGAATTTTATCTTTACATTTTTTTATTTATTTTGTTATCCTTCATATTTACATCAAAATTTGGAAGGGTTTATCTTCCTAAAGTTTGTGTGCAATTTTCATTTTTACATTTTTAGTTCACCTTTATGAAGTAGAGGTAAAGCTATTGTACTATCCCCGGTGTCAGTGTCAGCATCAGTGTCCAAATAGATAAAAGCATATAAATATGTACACCTTAACTGAACGGCAACCAGTCTTACTTCCTAGGTCCTGGGCAACAGTTTGGAGTGGGTTTCATAGCAACTACCCCCTTGAGGAGAATGCTGAGGGGACTAAATTTGTACATGTACATTAGTTGTACATTCTTGTACATGATGATATGTATCTCTATTAGTACCACACCTTTTTCACAAAGGAAGGTCACTGTGACCTACATTTTATATTTTTCTGCCTTTGATTAAGTTTTTGAGTTTACAACTAGATTTTTTGCACCCTGTATATATATACTGTTATATCTAGGTTCATGAAATATGGTGAGGGGATGCTCCTTGATGAGTATTACACTCTTGTCATAAATGTAGGTCACTTTAGTCTATATTTTATGCTTCACTGACTGTGGTTAAATTTTGTGGTTAAAGTTTATTTCTCAAGCTCTCTTCATGCTAGAATCATCAAACTAGATGATTGTATTAATTTCTATTAGTACCATACCCTTACCATAAAAGAATGTCACTGTGACCCACATGATATATATATATGAGCACCTAAATTCATAAAACTTGTTGAGGGAATGTATATTGATGAGTCCAACACTCTCATCACAAAAGGAGGTCACTGTGACCTATATTTTATGCTTCACCGACTTTGGGTAATTTGTGTGTTTCAAGTTTATTTCTCAATCTCTGTTCATGCTAGAATCATCAAGCTAGATGATTGTATGCATTTCTATTAGTATTGCATCCATACCACAAAAGAATGTCACTCTGACCTACATTTCACACTTAACTTGCTTGGGTTAAGTTTTTGCATTTAGCTCATGATCAAATAGGTTTTTAGCACCATTTTATATATACTGTTTACCTAAATTCATGAAAGTTGGTGAGGGAATGCATCCTGATGTGTACTACACCCTCATCACAGAAGTAGGTCACTGACTTATATTCATGCTTCAGTGACTTTGGTAAAATTGGGTGTTTTAAGTTTATTTCACAAACTCAGTTTATGCTAGAAGCATCAAACTGGATGATTGTGTGCATCTCTATTAGTACCATGCCAATATCAAAAAGGAATGTCACTGTGACCTACATTTCATATTTTACTGGCTTAGGTTAAGTTTATGCATTGAGATCATGACCCAATAGTTTTAGCACCCTATATGTATATACTGTTAAACCAAAATTCATGAAACTTGGTGAAGGAATACATCTTGATGGGTACTACACTCTCATCACAAAAGTAGGTCACTGTGACCTATATTTCAAGCTTCACTGACTTTGGTTAATTGTGTTTTAAGTTTATTTCTCAAGTTCTGTTCATGCTAGAATCATCAAACTAGATGATTGTATGCATCTCAGTAAAACAACCTTACCCCCAAAGAATGTCACAGTGACCTACATTTGACATTTTGTGGGCTTAGGTTATGTTTTGAAGTTTAGTTAAAAACCAAACAGGGTTTTTTTCAGCACCCTGTATACATACTGTTATACCAAGATTCATGAAATTTTGTGAGGGGATGTATCTTGATGAGTACTACATCCTCATCACAAAGTAGGTCTCTGTAACCCATATTTCATGCTTCACTGCCTTAATTTCAGTCTCAAGCACTGTTTATGGCAGAATCATGAAACTAGGTGATTGTATGCATCCCTTTTAGACCACACCCTTACAAGAAAAGGTCATTGTGACCTAATTTAACATTTGACTGGCTTATGTTTTTGTATTTAGCTCGTGACCACATTGGTGTTTTATACTATATGCTAACACTGGAATCATGAAACGTAGCAAGAGTATGCATTTTGATAAGTACTATGCAATCATCTTAAAAGTAGGTCACTGTGACCTATATTTCATATTTTACATTTTTACATCTTTCTTCGTATGACACCCATACCATAAAAGGTCACTTTGACTTCTATTTCACATTTTACTGGCTTATGTTAAGTTGTTGCATTAAGCTCATGACCACATATATTTTTGGCATGCTCTGTGCATACTATCCTAGATAGAATCATGAAACTTTATGAGCACTACTCCTTCATTTCAGTAGTAGGTCAATGTCAACCATATTTCATACTTTACTAACTTTTTTGTGTTTTATGTTCATTTTCAGGCATTGTTTACACTGTAATTGTGAAATTGATGATGATATGCATCTCTGTTACTACCATGCTCTTACAACAACTGAGGCTCATTGTGACCCATATTTCATCTTTTTATTCTGGCTTTGGTTAAGTTTTTGCATTTAGCTCATGACCATATGAGGTTTTGGCATGTTATATGCATACTATCCTACCAAAAATCATGAAACTTGTTGAGTGGATGCATCTTGATAATTTTGACATCCTTTTTGCCAAAAGAGGTCATGTAACCTATATTTCATGCACAGTGACTTTCTTCAAATTTTGTTTTAAAAGTTCATTTCTTGGATGATGTTTATGTTCCAGTCATGAAACTTGTTATTACTACGCCCTTAGAACCAAAGAAGGTCACTTTTTTATGCTTTACTAGCATGAGTTAAGTATTTGTGTTATGATGACATTGATTCATCCATGATAGACCTGTATACATCCTAGTCTACAATTGCCTTTTCTTCTTATTCAGTGGTAAACTTTCCATATTAATGACTATACATTGTATATTGTGATGGTTACCCTTAGCAGGTTAACTGTGTAATGAGTATAGGAGTTAGGTTAGTAGACTGCATACATTTCATGTGAGGCCACACATGTAGTGATTAATCAAGGTAATTATTGAGGTATGAACTATATACTTATGGCTGTCACTCCAAGGTTACTCAGAGCTGTGACTTTCACCCAGTAATATCTGGCTTCTAGGGGTGGACAATGATAATAGCTTTTCAAGCAGATTTTAAGAACAATGATGTAAAAAAATGAATAAAAAATTACATCAATCTGTTTCTTATCAACTTATTACCTCTGTGATATGATAGAAATGAATGTTCTTTTTATTCTTGTATGTCTTTTATTCCCCTTTACAGTAAGTAGGTAGGTAGGTTGGTGGTTGGTTTCATGATCTGTTAGCACAATACTGGTTATATAGTACCAATTAAAGTTCAGATTTAAAATTTTAAAATGATGAAAAGTTCCAATGTAAAGATGAAAGATTGCAAACAAATCTTTAGTTGGAAAAGGGGCAAGATCACTTTAATCTGAATTTATTTTCTGCAATGTTTACAATGGCTACTGGAGACTGGTGAAAGTAGAGGTGAGCTATGTACTCATGGATTACATTCTGGTTATAACTTTACTTTTAATTGGCACCATAAAGTCATTTTAATTGGCACCATATAGTCATTTTAATTGACACCATATTGTCATTATTGTACTGAAGTTCTGTTAAATGCTAATACATACAAACACACATATCTTTCTTTCATTGATATAAAATTTTAAATCACTAAAGTACGTTGTAATGACAGTAATCTTGATTACAGGTATGTTTGACTGTATTTGGATATCCTGTACTTAAGCTAGAATTAAATTACAATTACTTGTACTAGTAAAATGATTACTGATGTGATTACTTGAAAACATGGGGTTTTCACCAAAAGTCTTTTAATGGTGTCTAGTTTGTCCTAAATGAAAATGGTACCGATCTTACATCCAATATGGCTGCCACAGTGGCTAATTTGAAAATCTTATCACTCAAGAATATCAGAGATGGTTTCAACACTCAACACTTAAAAAGAAGAAATGGTCTTCTCTTTAATTCCTGGAAATTCTTTTCATAAAGTTGAGCATCAGTCCATTCAAGGGACTCTTGTTAACATAGTTTACTAAAAAAAAATTGTTCTCATAATCACTTGCTTCCAGTCACATAATATAACTTTGATATAGTGCCATTTACCATATATACTCGAATATAAGACGATACCAACTGCAAACTGCATAGACCCAGATCTGCCGTCGCATAATGTGCTGGCAGATCTGGGTCTATGCAGTTTGTAAGGACTAATCAGTAGAACAAACAACATAGACCCTGATCTGCTGGCGCATTATGTGATGGCAGATCAGGGTCTATGTTGTTTGCATTTGGACCTGGCTTATACATGAGTATATATGGTATAATTTGCAAAGGCAGCAAAGTTTTGCTAAGAGGTAGATATTGAACAATGGATAGCTGATTTGTTTATCTCAGTATCGTACTCAGATTGTGAAAGCAATTTATACATGTATGACTGCAGATATGATGACTCTAGTGAACAAGCTGGTAATACCCACAAAATCCGAGATGAAAGTCAAACAGAAAGTGAAACTTCTAATGAAGAATCAGATTCCACAATGGTGGAACAAAAGAAGGAAAACCTCACACCCCCAGGAAATTTCTTGAAAGCTGAAACTTCAGAAAGACTGATGACTATAAAATTGGGGCATAAAATTGTAGACTTTGACTTCTCTCCCATTGTTAGAGTATGGTCAAAAGCATCAAAGAAGAGAATCTGAAAGTAAAGATGGTTATTTATTTAGTTTTCCATGCAAATAACATGTAGAATATACTATGCAAATGATATATCATTTTTTTATTAGGTTGTCCCATTATGATCACACCATTGGCCTAGTGTTTAAATTAAGGGTGCCAATTGGCCCCATTTGTCAAACCAGGTTGAAACACTAGTAGGATTCAACTTCAACAACAGGGACCCTGATCTGTCATTGCATTAGGCTCAGGCAGATCTGGGTGAATACTGTTTGCAGTTGGATCCAATCTATACATTAGTATACATTGTATACAAAGATTTTTTAATGCTTCAGGTGTAAGCATTATGTGGTCTTTGTGGTAGAGGAAACCATTGACCTTTAATGGGTGACCACAGTCTTGTCTGGATAGCATAGTGGTAATGTGCATGCTTTGCACCGAATGGTCATAGGTGTGATCCCCTGTTCAGACACATGCAAGAGTATGAGGACTTTGCTTTCCTGCATGATTTTTCACTACTAACCTTGATGGCATTTGATAAATATTGCCGAATAGTGCTTGATTGGAAAAAATTCCTCTTCCTCCTGTACACATACATGAGGATAAATTTACTAAGCTTTAAAACTGGCTGATGTATGTTGGTGGTAATACTGTTGGAGATGTAGTTTTATCAATGATGCATAAGCGAAGTCAATAAAACATCAAATTTGCACCAGTATAAGCATTGTTCTCTGAAAACATGGTATGTTTTTGATAATTCATTGAAAATGAGAAAAAAAATATAATTATCCAAAGCACTATGTCATAGGAAGAGGAATGACTTCACATTGGCATCAAAGATTCCATCTGTATATTGTGGTATACAAGACCAGAAATTTGAATGTTCAACCAACCAAAAAATAGCAAATTACATTCGCAGATGCATTTGAAAATTATTTATTGTCAAGACTTATGGATAGTATATTGATTATAGCTTTGTAACTGTTGTCACAATATGATATATGTCATGATACAATGGTCTGGGTGTGATATGCATCATGACACAAAGGTCTTGATGTGATAGGTATCATGTTACAGAAGTCAGGATGTGATTTGTATCATGATACAGTTGTTTGAATGTGATAGAGGTCTGGACATGATATGTATCATGACACAGAGGTATGGATGTGATATGTATCATGACAGGTATGGATGTAATATGTGTAATGATACAGAGGTCTGGATTAGGGCTGTCAACGGGTACCCGGGTAACCGGGTACCCGACCGTAGTGAAAAACCCGGGCATTGAAAATTAATGACGAGTAACAGTTCACAAAAATAATTTGTCTACAACACTATCAAAATATCATATATCATCAGCAGTACGCTGGTCTGAGTTGCAGCTCCAGTCTATATTTAGGAGTAGGACCACCCGTTATGCATCAGCGGCCCACTACTAAATGGCTGCTGCACGCTGGGCTGTGCGAACAGCTTCACAGTTCAAAACAACACTAATATGTAGACTACTCGTGTTAACATATCACTTCAGCAACTTCGTGGTCACGTGGTGTCACTGGTATGTACGAAAATATGCGCAAAAATATCTCTGTGTTCCTGCAACGTCAGTTCCATCCGAAAGTGCTTTTTCGATGGCAGGACACGTTGCAAACAGGAAACGTGCATCGCTGTCACCAGATACGGTTGATATGTTGTTTTTTTTTTTTAGCAGAAACTGGAAATTGTGCTGGGAACAATGATCATGTACTTGAACACTAGGACAGACTGGTATTATTTAGCTTTGATAAATTCTTTCTTAGTTCATTCATTTTTTAGTTTTTAGTTCATAAAAACATTCAAAAAACGTTATTTTATCTAGTTTGAAATATTAATATTGTACTGTTTTGCTTACTTACTTAAGTGTAAACCTCCTTTAGTATTCAAGTTCTCAACCGGAAGTTGACTTTCACCGCCATTCGCCGTGAGTAATAAATAACAAAACACGCTGTGGAAGTTGTTGGAAGTTTATTAATAAGTGAAACGACATTGTAATATTAATAAATTATTATTGACAAATCAAACAAAATATTATAGCACAATTTATAATAGACAATTTGAAGTACAACAGGAAAACAAATTATCTCCGTCGACAGACTATCAGCCATCTCCCATTGGGTGTGGGTAAAGTGCGAATGTGAAAATGCGAAAGTGCGAATTGGTAAAATGCGAAAAAGAGAATGCGAAATAGTGGATAAAGTGTGGTAAACAATGTGCAAAATGATGTAAATAGTCCGTTCGTTTTGTGACCCTACAACAATCAAGGTTTGTGAAAATTTGACAGTGAGGTAACTAGGGTTGTACATGTCTTTCATGTTCTAACGAGTACCCGGTTACCCGTTAAACGGCGCAACGGGTACCCGGGTGAAGTTTTCCGTGGTTTTTGACAGCCCTAGTCTGGATATAATATGTGTAATGATACAGAGGTCTGGATGTTATATGTATCATGATACTGAAGTATGCATGTGATAAGTATTGTGATACAAAGGTCTGGATGTGATATGCATCATGATACAGAGGTCTCATGTGCTAAGTCTCATGATAATAAAGATCTGAATGTATTATGTATCACGATACACAGGTCTGGATGTGATATGTGTAATGATACATGGTCTGGAGTTGATAGGCATCATGATACAGAGGTCTAGACATGTTACGTGTCATGATACAAAGGTCTGGATGTGATATGTGTTATGATACAGATGTCTGGATGTTTTAGGTATTGTGATAACAGAGGTCTTGATGCAATACGTATCATGATAAAGGGGTCTGAATGTGATAGATATCATGATACAGCAGTCTCAATGTAATATGTATCATGATACAGAGATCTTGAAGTGATAGGTATAATGATACAAATGTCTTTTATGATATGTATCAAGATACAGATATATCTCATGATACAGAGTTCTGGATGTGACAGGTATCATAAAACAGGTCTGGATGTGATATTATAATGATACAAAGGTCCAGATGTGATATTATAATGATACAAAGGTCTGGATGTGATATTATAATGATACAAAGATCTGATGTGACCTGTATCATGATAGAGAGATCTAAATATGATGGGTATTGTGATACAGAGGTCTTGATGTGATATTATAATGATACAAAGGTTCAGTGTTACCTGTATCATGATAAAGAGATCTAGATATGATGGGTATTGTGATACAGAGATCTGGATGTAATATTATGATACAAAGGTCCGATGTGACCTGTATCATGATAGAGACATCTAGATATGATGGGTATTGTGATACAGAGGTCTGGAAGTGATATTATGATACAAAGGTCTGGTGTGACCTGTATCATGATAGAGAGATCTAGATATGATGGGTATTGTGATACAGTGGTCTGGATGTGATATTATGATACAAAGGTCCAATGTGACCTGTATCATGATAGAGAGATCTAGATATGATGGGTATTGTGATACAGAGGTCTGGATATGATGGGTATCATGATACAGAGGTCTGGATGTGATGGGTATCATGATACAGAGGTCTGGATGTGATGGGATCATGATACAGAGGTCTGGATGTGATGGGTATCATGATACAGAGGTCTTGTGTACATTATAAATAGTATTTCTGTTACATAGTATAATGGGATCCATGATCATAAAAGGTACTGTGTTATACTGATGTGCTTTGTAGTAAGGTACTACTCTACATACCTCCTGCCAACTCTCATGTGACTAATTATGATGATCTTGGCTTTGTCATCACTTTTTATTTATATCTTTGCACTTGCTTTCCAACTGTTTCCATTAATGTACATTGTATTTCATTGTAAATTCTAGCCATAATATGACAGTGTTTGAGGAAATATTTAGCATGAAGCAATTTAAGCAGTCTTTAAATCCATCAGTTTCATCTACACCTACAAGTATCAATAATTTTACATTTATCATATATACTCGCGTATAAGCCAATACCAACTGCAAACTGCATAGACCCAGATCTGCTGTCACATAATGTGCTGGTAGATCTAGGTCTATGCAGTTTGTAAGGACTAATCAGTAAAACAAACAACAAAGACCCTGATCTTCCGGCGCATTATGTGACAGCAGATCAGGGTCTATGTTGTTTGCATTTGGACCCGGATTATACACGAGTATATACAGTAGTTCTCATGTTGTATTGTGCATATCATATGAGCCTAGTCTTGACTCTTAACCGTATAGTGAAAGCTGTACTGGAATGATAGAATAACTTTCCTCATAAAAGAAATAACCTCCTTCTTAATAATATTTCTGTTCTTTCAGGCATGAAACATACACGAACCAGTACAGAGCTATGTTTGTGATGAACTGTGTAGTTGACAACACTGAACGTTTGAAATTTCCAAAAGGCAATGCTAAAGAGAGGAGAAGAAAGAGGAAAAAGCAAATGTCTGATTCTTCTAATGCAAAGACAGCTGCAGATGAGGATGAGGATTGGTTTCATCCTGTGAAATGTTCTGAATGTTCCACAGTTGTGGCTGTGTGTGATGATGAAGAAGTGTATCACTTCTTTAATGTTCTGGCCAGTTATGCATAGAAAGTTAACTCACCAATGTTATTCATTTAAACTTTAATCTTACATGAGACAAAGAGCTACTTCCTTGGTAAAGCTGTATGAATTATCGATGCAAAGCTGTCTGTAGGAGTTAGAAAATGGAAGCCATATTTCTCGAAAAAGTGGGAGTCCATTATTTATCATATAAGAATAACTTTTACTAGTGTAAAGACATCATAGCAAAAATTGTCGCCCAGTATGGCATAAGACAAAGTAGCATTTGTGTTTTTGGTTTTGTGAGATTTAACACTATTTTTTCGCACATGATAGGCTATGCATGGTGGCCAGTATATTTGGTGGAGGAAGAACCTGGGAAGAACCACTGACCCATGGGAAGCTACTGGCAAGCTTTCTCACATACCCATGCTGGTTGAGCCGAAACTCGAACTCACATGGACAGAGGTGAGATGTGTGTGATCTGTAAAGGCAAGCGCCTTAGACCACTCAGCCACCCGGGGTCCTGGCATAAGACAACATGATATAGCAACGTCAGTAAGTAATGCAAAGTTCTTAACCTTATGTGGCAAATGGAATCTTGAACTCATGTTCATTTTTATAAAACTTGTTGGATAATATAATATACTACTTGCAGCTTATGGAATATAATTTACTTTAATTTCTGTAATTTTTCATTCCTTTTAATTTTGTAAACAGTCATATTTTGTGTGCATAATTTTTGTTTGTACAGAGAAGTTTGTTTTCTTATTGACTGAGTTCACACAATCTTGAAAAGTGCTTGAATTTTGGTGGTTACCTGGAAAATTACTTGAACTTTAGGTCAGCTCCAAAAAAATATGTGAAAGTGCTTGAAAACGTTTTGTACATGGTTGAATCTAGATGCATGGTTATATAAATCCCGCTAAAATTAAAAATTTCACACAAAATTTTAGAATCTGTGCAGACATAATCACACATAAAATAAGGATTGGGGACACATTTTCATGAAATGTGTGTGCTTTGTATTCAAGAAATGTAGAAATTACTGGTTTTTCTCTTTGATAAAAGTTTCAGCTAAACAATGTCATTAAAATGTAAGGTATATTTAGCAAAATTGCATGAAAAATATAATTTATATTAGTATAATTAGTCATGCTTGGATTATTGATTGATATTGCAAAAATAAACATGTTTTTTTTAATATGCATTGCCTTTTCTCTCTTGTTCACTCACCTGCATCTTTCCAGGGATTTACAATCCACTTGCCCAACTCCTGGGACAAACTCAAATTTGGCTTGGGTAAGCTTAAGTTTCCAAGGTACTTGCCCGCAGGCAAGTCAAAAAAATTGAGACAGAGAGGGAGAAAGGGGTCATGTTCCATTCATAATGCTTTATGTTCTGCTAGTTTTACTCCCTGTGATCTTGCCACAGTATATATATCAGCATCTTTATTTAGTGTTTATATGTACCACATTCTTCTATTACATAACTGGCCACAGTTTCTTTCATCTATCTTATGTCATTTCCATCTTGTAGTCAGTGTCAAGGTCAGTCTCACATTTTCTTGCGCAGACATGATAATGTGAATATTTACTATTTAAAGCAAGTTTTGACTAAGAAATAAATATTTATATTTTAAATTGTCAGTTATATTTTAATCATATAATTTGTACATATCCGGGATTCGATGACTTTCATGTCCTAACCTAGTCCTAACCTAGAAAAAAGGCACTCGTCTCTAATGATTAACCACCTGGAGGATTTCGTTCAAAGTATGATTGATGTACCGAAAATTTAGCACCCACAAGCAGTGTTTATAGATCTGTTGTTTACATGATAATTACAGGAGACCGATACATACTTACCGCTTGGCAAACAATTAATGGATACAAATTTGTGTTCTCAATCTCAAAAGTGGGCTTGTCAAATATTTTGATGCATGTTGCCGATTTCAAAGTGACTAGATAATAATTGTTAAATGGCTAAAATAAGTGTTCACAAATACTTCAGTTGTGAGTATAAATAAATCATTACAAACAGTCTAGTTTTCATTGTTGTTGATGTAGTTGATGAGATGAGTCTGTTATCTTATCTTGGCAACAAAAAAAACTTCAAGTTTCTAGCTCTAATGAACCTGTTTTAAAGAAAAATAACCTGCTTGATACTATGAAACGTGTAAGAAAGTTCCAATCATCGTAGATTAATGAGTATCCCTGGCTAGAATATTGTTGTTGGCTGTTTAATTTTTCAGTTTAAGGTCTTTTACCAAAACATCTCACTCTCTTACTTAAAAATCTAGCTGTTTCCAAATCCTTTTCTACCTATCATTTATCTGTCTATACACATGTACATGTCTGTTTTTGTTCTTTTAACTATATCTGCATTCTAACCCTTTCTCATCTACATATCTATCTATATGTATTATTTACATATATATTTTTTGATAACTTTAATTATTGGCATATGGTGTTAAGGTGCCAACAAAGATCTATAAAAAGAAAACAAAAGTTAAAATATAATGCGATTTCCTTAAAATACCATATATACTCGTGTATAAGCTGGGTCCAAATGCAAACAACATAAACCCTCATCTGCCATCGCATAATGCGCCAGCAGATCAGGATCTATGTTGTTTGTTCTACTGATTAGTCCCTACAAACTGCATAGATCCAGATCTGCCAGCGCATTATACGACGGCAGTTCTGGGTCTATGTTGTTTGCATTTGGACCGAGCTTATATGTATCATATTTTATTTGATCTTATTTTTTTACTCTTGTTGGGATATTATGTTTGGGGCAAGCTCAGATTTCCCAAGAACAAGTTCAAATTTTCCAGTCAGCCTGCCCTGGGCAAGCTGACTTTTATAAAATTTGTAAATCCCTGCTGTCTATAAATTCTTGGTTCAGTTGGTAAATAGTAGTACAGTGATTAATGAAGAAAGGTGGTGCATCACCTCCACAAATAATCACATTTCAGATACACATATATTTTCTCAAATGATAACAGTATTGATTATATTTCTATCTCAGTATTAGAAATACAGTGAAACCTCTAAGACCAATAATACGCAAGACCAAATAAAAATGTTGGATTGTAGAGTTTTAAGGTGTGATTGGTTTGCCCATTTAACATGTATGTGTTTTTCAAAATCTTCTTTACTTTCATGCCATGTTATGTATATACTTCTCATACCTGCCAACCTCCCAGACAGTGAGGGGGAGTTTGAGACTTAAAAAGTGTTTTGAGATTCGGGGGGGGGGGGGGGGGGGGGGGGGGGGGGGGCAGTGCATGCGACCCAAAAAGCAACGTCATACAATTGAGAACAAGTTATCTACTGGTATTAGCCTATAGAAAATGACTAAATTCAAATTTGAATAAAAGGAAAAAAAATACCTTTTTCCTCTGAAGCATTTAATACATTTTCAAAATAGTAGACTTAGCATTGTCAGATATCATCACCACACACACACACACACACTCACATAAACACACACACACACACTCACATAAACACAACCACACAGACATTAAATAAAAAAAATACACCAAGTTTCTGTCTTTAAAATCCACAATGGAATACATGTACAATTTTAACTAGATGCGGTCTTGTGTTCTCTTAAGAGTTCAGTAGGGGGTTTAAAAGTACCGCAAGTGTCATTAGAGTTCATCATTGCATGCATTGGAGACTGGATGGTACTGTTGTTCAAACTTCCCTGAAGATTTTCTCAGCATAGAAAATGATCTTTCTGCATCTACATTGCTGTGAGGGAGTGTCCAACATGCAATGGCCACACTGGTTATAATGTTTGAACATGTTAGTTACTTTTGGGATTGAGCTCTGCATTCATGCATTGTCTGGGGTTGTTACTATGTTGATGGATGTCATGCATACAAAATAAAAAAATCCCCCCACCTTGCTGCTGCCCTTCACAATGTCAAACTCCATCAACCCCAAGTTCTAAAATGTAGTTTTGCTGGGCTTTGCTCGCTTCACCGATGGATCTTTCTTCTCTGAATCAGAGTGGTGTTTCATCATTTTGCCTTGAAAATGAATCGCACTTTAACACTATTCCAGCTACCTAAATAATATATGGAGTAAAATCCGTCTTCAAAGAAGTGTTGCCACGGAAGTAGCCAATAATTTTTAATAAAGATGGCTTAAACAATATCATTGAAGGCAATGAAGAGTAATAACTTTGTTTCTTCAGCATGCATCTCTTTGATTTATATAAATTCAAACAAATTGGGTTGTTCCACTTCATGTACTTTACCTATGCAAATTAGCCTAATGGGTTCTCCCACAAAGAATTCTTAACACAACATTGCTGTAGCTATTGTCAGTCAATTAAGTAATCAAAGGTGTTTTTTTTAAACACCGACTAACTTACCATTTAATCACCTCTATGACAATCAACTGTATAAACTGCTCCGAAATACGTTTTCCATGAGCATTAAGCAGATTATGGACATATAGTCTCTCTCTCTCTCTCTCTCTCTCTCTCTCTCTCTCTCTCTCTCTCTCTCTCTCTCTCTCTCTTCCTTTTTTTACTAAGATTACTGAAACTCATTTTTTTTTTTTTAAACATTACTGTGTCAGGGGGTTTGGAAGTGGAAGAAATCACATTTTTTGCATGACATCCCGTTTTGGGATGTATGACTTCTTATGAAATTTATATTGTAAATGTGTCTGAATTTTGTTTCAATGTCTGTATATAAAAGTGTAAATGATGCTTGGAGCAATAAGGGAAGACTTCTCATTACAAATATAGGTATATTTCTCTTGTACACATGCAAATCAATACATTCTTCTTACTTGACATCAATTTGCCCATGCATACACCATCCAAATACAAACTCTGCATTCTACATCATCACTCTTTGTTCACCTAATGGCACTCACTAAAATACAACCAGACATCATGCTACATCACTCCCTCCCCATAAGCACACGTGCTTGTGTATTCATAGATTAAATTAATAACTGGATACATTCTGAAATAAATGATTGATATATTACATAAGTCTTCACTAGAATTGTCCTAATACTGTAAATGCATCTACTATCTCAACTTCCTACATTCATACACACATGCACAGTAATCTGAAATTAAACCAAAATAGTCTGTGGTGGTTTCATTTTCACTGCAATGATATGGACACCTAGCATCTGGAATATGTAGCTTTAATATATCTGATTTTCCTGTACATACTTGCTGAGCAAATCATGCTGTGTGCCATTGAAATGCTTCACCTGCCCATTTGGGGGTGGGTAGAGTATCATTCACGTTTTGTGAATATTTAATAATTGACGAGACCCTTGACTGAAAATCTCTTTGTGTGTTGGAATGTATGCTTATGGGTACACTGTATTGACATATGAACTCATCTACTAGTGTCCTTGCTTGTCTCTATGATTTGGCAAGGCATAAACCTCTGTTTATTTTGTGACAATATCAGATTCCACCAGGAGAAATTTATTTTCATTGATGAGTAATGTATCCAAAATGTCCAAAGCCATTTTTCAGGCAGGCCACCAGATTCAATGGGCATAAGAGGTGCTCTTGGAATTTTCTTGTGGTTCTTCTGTGATGCACATTTTGTGCATTCTCAACAAAATGTTGTAATGTTCCCTTGCCATTCACACCAATATAATCAGCATTGCAATTTTATGAAGACCTCTTTAATTCCTAGATGTTCACCACCTGTATCAGTATGTAAGGATTGCACACTTTCTACCTTGCAACTTTAAGGGACTTATGATTGGCATTCATGTCCTTTTTCTGATTGAAAGGTCCTATACATAATGCTGACAGTCAACTTGAATTGGTTCCAATGGCTTATATACAAAGGGAGAGACCTTGGGGAAACTCTGTTGAACAGAAGAGGTATATTTTTACGCCAATTGCATTTCCTTGTTTGGACAACTTGTTGCCAAATTATATGTAGAGACTTCTTTTTGATCAACACTATTGATAGAGTTCATGTTTTCCCTCGAGTAAGTGTGGGTTCTCCTTGAGAGGGCATGATCATGTTGTGTACCCTTTAAATCCAGATTTCCAAGTCATATTCTGACTGTAGTGATTGCCATTGGGCCACTTGACAATTAGGGTCCTTGAAACCATGAAAATCTCTTATTAGCATGGGCTGTGAATTTCTTCTCCAGGAAGAAAAGCTTGAACAGTTTGACACAAGTCACAACAGCTATCTGGTAATGAAATAGTTTTCAACAGCCTTTGGTAATGTCTGGCTTGCATAGCTTATAATTATATTCTCCTGTACCTGTGACAATTGCATCTCCAATAATATCGTTGTTGGCATCTCTATCAAAGATAAACTCCCACTCAACATGGGGAAATGCTAAAATTGGGGTGGAAAACAATTCCTTCTCAAGTTCAATAAATCACTGATCACACTCTTGTGACCTTAAACTTGGAATTTATTTCTGACTCCTCCCATGCTCAATACTTTTGGCCAATTGTCCACTGTTGCTACTTATTCCGGAGTTGTGTCCACTTCCATTGCAGAAACAATGTACCCTAAGCATTCAAACATATTTCCTGAGAAGCCAAATTTCTTAGGTTTCATCTTAAGTCCTGCACCCTGCAGTGTATCAAATACCTGTTGTATGCATTTAAGGTGGTCTTTAAATGATTTGTTGAAGATGATCACATCATCTAAATATACTTGGCAAATTTCCCACTGAAGGCCTGCAAACATGGCTTCCATCAGTTATTGTAAGGTACCTGGATCCCCAGTAAGACAAAACAGCACGATTTTAAATTCACAAAGCCCCAGTGGAGTTACAAAAGCAGATTTTCCTGATCCTTTTCATGGGCATCTATTTGCCAGTATTCACTGGTGAGGTCCAGTGTTGAAAAAATGTAGCACCTGGTAATGGGTCTAAAGTCTTGTCAGTGTGCAGAATAGAGCATGCATCCATTTTGCTTATCTCATTCACCTATATGTAATCAATGCAGAATCTGGTGGACCCATCAGTTCTTTTGACTAGGACTATCGGGCCCCCCCCTCCCCATCCCTACCCCCACAAGATTGTCACATTATTTTATTGTCCAGCATTTCTTCAACATAATTCTAGTGTCCTTATTTAGGTAAAGTGGAATTTGCCTTAATGGGTACTTCAGTGGAACAGCATCACCCGTGTTGATGTGATGTTTAACTCTTTTGGTTCTGCCCAAATCATTGGGTCCTTTTGAAAAGATGTCCTCATACTTCGATAGAAGTTCCTTCCATTTTTTTCCTTCACAGCTTTATTATTCCTTTAGCTGAAACATTTATTGGTCAGTCTTTTGATGAGGTTACTTTCTCTCCTGATAATGATCAATCAAAAGGTATTGATCTCAGTGATCTTCTTTTTACAACTCATTCTCTCTTCTAATCAGGGTGACAAAAGAAAACCACTCGTTGTCGAACTAGAACAAGATCCCGAGATCTCCTGTTTGTTTCAGAGGGCTGTTAGTGAAACTGAAGCTACACAAGTTCCAGTGTGTAATTTTTTATGAAAAATGGGGTCCTTATGAGAAAATGGAGACCACTGGAGGTACCCGCTGGTGGTGAGTGGTCAGTGAGCTATCAAATTGTCGTTCCCAAGTCATATCGACAGGAAATTTTTAGTCTAGCCCATATAACTCCCTTGGCTGGTCATTTAGAAATCAATAAGACTTATCACAATATCTTTAATCATTTTTATTGGCCGAAACTTAAAAGTGATGTTTCTAAATACTGCAGATCTTGTCACACTTGTCAAATGGTAGGAAAACCCAATCAGAAGATACCTAAGACTCATCTGCAACATATTCCTGCATTTGACAAGCCATTTAGCAAAATAATGGTAGACTGCATCGGTTCCTTACCCAAGACCAATACTTGTTGACCATAATGTGTGTGTCTACAAGATTTCCTTTGAGAAATATTTAAACTAAAACCATTGTAAAAGCTTTGGTAAAGTTTTTTTTACACTTGTTGGCCTTCCCAAATCTGTCCACTCTGATCAATGGTACAATTCAATGTCTGGAATTTTCCAACATTTTATGCATGAAGTAGTATTCCAAGTTTAAATCTTCTGCCTATCACCCTGATAGTCAAGGAACTTGGGAAAGATTTCATCAAACTTTGAAGAATATGATTCTGTCATAGTTCTTTGATACAGGAAAGGATTGGGATGAGGGTTTGAATTTGCTGTTGTTTGCTCTTAGGGAATCAGTTCAAGAATCATTGGGTTTCAGTGCTTTTGAACTGGTTTTTGGACATACTTTCTATAGACCATTGAAGTTATTAAAAGAAAAACTTCCTTCAAATGAAGATTCAGAGATTAATCTTCTTGACTATGTCTCTGATTTAAAATACAAGTTGTCAAAGGCTTGTGAAGTAGCAAAAAATCATCTTCACTCTACTCAGTCAAAAAGGAAATTAAGGTATGACAGAAATACACAGGAAAGGAATTTTAAGCCTGGTGAGAAAGTTCTGGCTCTCTTGCCCATACTTCAAAATCCTCTTCAGGCTAAATTTTATGGTCCTTATACAGTTGAAAAGAAAGTAAATGACTTAAATTATATTATTAACACTCCTGAGAGGCAGAAACAGACACAACTTTGTCACATAACTATGTTAAAGGAGTATTTTCACAAAGATAACCCAGTTAATTATTCAATTAATTTAGTTGTACCTGTCCCACACAGTGAGGATGCAAATGATGGAATATTATTTGACCATAGCAAATCTGGTTTAACCAACCTTCGGAATTCAGAAATATTGAACAATCTGGACCAGAAATTGTCACGTCTACAACCAACGGAAAGAATGAACTAAAACAGCTATTACAGGAGTATGAGCACTTGTTTCCTGATGTTCCTACATGAACAAATAAAATCTATCATGACGTTGACATTGTAGATTCAACGCCTCCTGTGAGGATGAATCCTCTCAAACAGGAATATTTGAAGAAGTTCAATATTTATTCGAGAATGATTTCATAGAACCAAGTAAAAGTAACTGGAGTTCACCATGTATTCTTGTGCCTAAGGCAGATAATACACTCTGCATGTGTACTGACTATAGAAAAGTTAACATTGTCACCAAAACGGATTCATGTCCAATGCCAAGAATGGATGATTGCATTGATAAAATTGGAAATGCGAAATATGTCACCAAGTTTGACCTTTTAAAAGGATTCTGACAAATTCCACTCATGGAAAGAGCAACAAAAAAATTCAGCATTTGTAACTCCAGATGGGCTTTATCAATATAAAGTGATGCCTTTTGGTATGAAAAATTCTCCGGCAACATTCCAGCATCTTATGAACATGATAACATCTGGTCTAGATAATTGTGATGCATACAATGATGTCATTATCTACAACGACACCTGGGAAGATCACTTGGAAACCATTTGGAAATTCTTTAATCGACTCGGTGATGCAAATCTGACGATTAATTTAAGCAAAAGTGAGTTTTTCCAGGCTTGTGTCACATTTTTAGGACATACTGTGGGATAAGGTCAAGTGAAACCTGTAGAAGCCAAGGTCAAGGCTATCTCTGAATTCCTGCAACTGATGTGATTTTTAGATATGGCTGGATATTATTATTTTTGTTTAAAATTTTCCATAATTGCTGAACCTTTGACAAATTTGTTGAGTCAGAAATCCAAGTTTCATTGATCTGACCAGTGTCAGGAATCCTTTGATAAATTAAAGACCATGCTTAAGAATGCACCTGTTCTTTCTGCACCAAATTTCAACCAATTATTTAAAATGACTTTTGATGCAAGTGATGTAGGGTTAGTGGAGTATTGATTCAAGAAGACAAAAATGGTGTGGATCATCCAGTTTGCTATTATTCCAAAAAAACTAAACAAGCACCAGAAAAATGATTCCGCAATTGAGAAGGAATGTTTGGCTTTGATATTGGCTTTATAACATTTTGAAGTGTATGTTACCTCAGCTCTTTCTCCAGTTATTGTATTACATTGACCAAAATTCCCTTATTTTCATAAACAGAATGAAAGATAAAAATCAGAGATTGTTGAGATGAAGTTTAATACTGCAGGAATATAGCACTGACATTCGACACATCAGGGAAAAAGACAATGAGATTGCAGATGCACTCTTATGTGTATAGAAGTACGATATTGCTTTACTTTGTGTAATTAAGCTGTCATTTATAAGACATCTTCCTATGTAATTTTGATTATGCATATTCAAAAGAAAGTTTTATTGCATAAATCTTTCTTTTTCTTTAGGAGGGGAGGTGTTATGTATATTGAATTTATAATATATGTCCACGATTGTAAGTTGTACTTTAGTTAGATTATGGTAAGCAACATGTTTACATAACATTTGAGTTCAAGGCCAGTTTTGTTTGCAGCTGGACTGTTATTTCCATGTCTTGTTGTGACAAAAGTCAGGTACACAAAGTAATTTTCCATTAAAACTACTCATATTGTGATGCGACATAGGTCATGTAGACGTGTATTTATGTACAGATTTTGGTAAACAAATTCATTCCTATTCTAGAATTTAGATTCTAAAAGATCAGTTTGTAAGGAATCTATTTTGTGTTGTTGAAATCAGATATAATTCAGAGAGGAATTATTTGGAAATACTAAAGTGCTCATAGATTTTAGGACTTTTGGGGATTTATGTGAATTCATTCAAAACATTCTGGATTACATCATTATGGTACATCATGACATTCAAGACTTTGGTACATGAGGACATTCAAGGCTACTGGAATTCAATTGGAACATTCTATATTTTTGGACTTGTGATTAGGACACTTAGGATTATTTGGACTTTAATTCACGTTATCGTAAGTGTCTTTTGAATTTTCACTTTAACTGTCTAGAAATAAATTGCTTGTTGATTTTACTTGATTTTGTTGGTTTCATTTTCTTCCTGTTACCGGTATATATTTTTAGGCCACAGAGTCGTAACAATATAAGCACAAAAACCTGAAGGGGCCTTGTGACATGATTTTTCATAATATCTACTATTTTGCTACATCCAATTATGTATAAACCCAACATCGCAAGCCTTGGGTGATAATCCGTTATGTTCCTTTATCACCCGTGGCCTCCACTCTGCACCATTGCCGCTAAGTAAGCACCTCTGCTATCTGGCGATTTACTATCCAAATTTGGATATTATCCCTATGCCTTGCAACTTGGAGGACACGTCTGTATGTTAAGAGGAACAAAATAGTTCCAAACATGTGGCCCCATTACTTTGTTTATTTTCATGACTTGCAAAGGTCATTCTAATATATATCTTGATTGTAATTGAAACTAAGTAAAATTCTTCATATTAGATGTGATAACATGTGTTTTTGCATAATATAAAATAGCCCATGCTTATTGGAGCACTTCAGTTGTTAAATCTTCAGTGTTGAAGGTGTGTAGTTATGCACGTTGTCAAGCTCTTCAATGTCGGAGGGAAGTAAATCTTGCATGTAATCCGCAGTCCCATATTGCCTAAATAGAAGTGATTGGTTTTGAAAGACACCAGAACTTATGAAGTTTGGCAATCACCGGGTCACTATGAATGCTGCCACGTGACGGGCTGTTGCACGTGTTCAGGATATGGGTTACAAGATGGGAGAAGTGCATTAAGTCGAAAGGAAGTTACTTTGAGAAGGACTACTAAAATTATTTAAACAGTTACTAAACTTTATCTTTACAGTGCTTGTTATATAACTTTCTGATCAACCCTTGTCAGTGGCGGTGCAAGGGGGGTTGCGGGTGGGGAGGGTTTTTTTTCCAGCTGAAATTTTCGTAGTATTTTACCATCACCTTAGCGTAACAGGGCAATTCATCATAAAACTCATATTTGGGGGGGAGGGAGGTTGGCAACTGACGTGAAAACTGTTCTCTGTAGCAAAGTAGGGGTGCCACTAAAGAACATTGCCCATGGGTGCCTCGAATCCTCACGCTGACACTTACCCTTGTATACATAAACCCACTGGATTCTATTAAGATATGCAAGGTATATACATGAAATTATGATTATAAATTGACACCTATTTACCTAAAAGAGAAGAAAGCACTTATCCCTGGACTCCACATGAGGAGATACATCCTGACATGTACTTCATCCACATTACAAAAATTGGTTCCTGTGATACACATTTCATTGATTTTATTAAATTTCATGTTTTACATTAATTTCTTAGGCACTGTTAATGCTAGTATCATGAAATAATGACTATCCATTTGAATCAGTATCACACACTTACAATAAAAGGTCACTGTGGCCTACATTTCACCTTTTACTAGCACTGGTTATTTTTGCATTTAGCTCAAGACTAGACATCTTTTTGGCATGCTCTGTGCTAACTATCCTACCATGAAACTTGTTGAGAGGATGCGTCTTGATAAGTACTACATCGTTATCACAAAAGTAGGTTACTATGTCCCATATTTATGAGTGATTGACTTGAGTTAAATGTTCATTTCTCAGGCATGTTGGAATCCTGAAACTTGATAATGGTATGCATCTCAGTTAGTGCCACACTCTTACAATAAAAGGAGGTCATTGTGACCCATACTTTGCCTTGGCTTTGGTTTTGTTTTTTAGTTTAACTTACGAACAGACAAGCTTTTGACAGGCATAGTATTTATACTAATAGTATCATACTTAGAATCATTAAATCTGGTACTGGGTTTCATTTGGATAAGTACTACACCCATTGTACAATAACAGGTCTCTGCAATCTATATTTCACACTCCAGTGACCTTAGTGAAGTTTCTTTTAAAGTTCATTTCTTGGACACTGTTCAAGGTATAGACAATAAACTTGATGACTGGATGCATTTTTGTTTGTACATTGTCCTTATCACAGAAAAGGTCACTGTGACATATCTTGTGCTTTACTGGCTTTAGTTAAGTTTTTGCATTTAGCTCATTGATTTTTGTTTAGACTGATTATAATACTATGCTTTCTTTAATTATGAAACTTGCCAAGTTGGTGCATCTTTTATAAGTACTTCACTCTTAACACAAAACAGATCTCAGTGACCTATATTTCATGCTTCATTGACTTAAGGTGAATTTTATGTTTTAAGTTCATATCTTGGGTACATTTCATGTTAGAGTCGTAAAACTTGATAATTGTTTCCATTTCTGTTAGTACTAATCCCTTACTACCCAAAAGGTCACTGTGACCTACATTTAATGATTTACTGACTTTGGTCAAGTAGTTATGTTTAGTTCATTTTGGCATGCTATATACACAAGAGCTTACTTATAATACCCTTTCTAAGCAGTGCAGTTGGAAGTAGGGAAAAAATACCTATAGTCAATAGTATGGACTTTCCATATTAGTGACTACACATTGTACATTGTGACAGGTTACTCTCAACAGGTTTACTGTTTGTTATACATGTGAATGAGTAGGCAGTACAGGCAATTGCTTTGTAAGACTTCATTTGTAGTGTAAAATCAAGGTGATCACCCATGCAAAACAATGCTTGTAACAGTGGTCACTTCAAAGTCTCTTACTTCCACCAGGTAAAATCTGGTTTCCAGGGGTGGACAATAATAGTAGCATCTGAAGTAGATTTTATGACTATTTTCTCCCCCCCCCCCCCCCGACAATAAAAAGACAAAAACTACACTCTCATTTGTATTAACTCAATAGGCCTTGATATTGCAGAAAACATTTTTCTGTATTAATATACTCCCACTTCAAGGAACAGGCAGTATATTAGATTTACTTTTAATTTCAGAAGTGGATGTTCTATAGGTACAGTACAGCTCACATGATTTTTCGGAACCCCACGCATCGTGGTGGGGGACTTAATCCCCTCCACTTCAGCATAAATACCTACAAATCACCACCGCGTTTCGGTAGGCACGCCGATGTCAACTCCACCGTGGAGGGGCTAGTCGACATTACTGATTGACATCTGAACAGCCAATGAATGAAGATCACCTATGGAAAGACCGAGATGTCAAGAGTGATTTACAACCGGATACCATTGGAAGAATCAGTCTTTTTTTCGATCATATTTGGACAATAAAAAAATAATTTCAAAAGGCTTGTATATTCAGTACACATTACTGTTTATAAAAGGTTGATCGACTTCTTTTGCAATAAGTTTATGATTTTAATTTATTTCAAAGAAATATGAACAAACTTATGCACTGACTTGACGAGAAGCACACATTGCTGAGCTTCTCAAGCAGAATAAATTTATCATTTTGTTTCAAATGAAAGTAATTCTCTGAGATACGGACAATTAAAATTGACATCCGCTTCTGCTTACCCCCCCCCCCCCAACAGCAACAAACCTAAAACACTGAATTTACACTGAAATGCAAACTGCGTGCTTAGTCTTTAAGCAGTAATAGGAGAGTCACGAGGCTGAATATTATGACTGCATTGTGTACTGTAACGGACTGACGATTTAATATATGGGGTACCCCTTATATGTTGTTTTGTTTTTATCGACTGGGATATTTGTTGTTCTTTCATCACAATATTTATTTTAAGTGAAATATGGAACGGATTAACGACTTTTTATACTACAAAAATCAGAGAAAGCCAATTGTTTTCATGCATTTATGCCCCCCCCCCCCCCTGGAAAATTCAATTGCCTCTCCCCAATAAAGACTTGACTTTAGCGGATGTTCTACAGAAATCAAGGCAGTGACCATTGTGAACACTGTTGTAAAATATTTAACAAGGGTTTGCATCAAAGGATGATGTAAGTTTCAGCTTGGGAACATTGTGTTTTTATCACACGAAGCCATCTGACTTGGCACATTGTACTTTACAGCCGCAATTATGATCCCGCCATTAACAACGGAAGTTTGATAATTGTTAGTAATTAATCTGAACTCGGCTTATTACCGAAATGAAAAATAATATGGAAAATTCTAAAATCTGAGATGTTCAGAGATTTTAATTTCCAACAAGTTTAGAGCATTTTGCATGGATGTATTGTCTCTACGTGTATCCTATTATTTGCTCATTTTTCTATGGCGAAAATATAAAAATAAAATATACTCTTTTAGTTATTTTTACGCAGATATTAAAGAATGCAGTTTCCTGTTTGTGACTGTTAGAGCCTTTGGTTATTGAGCGTGTTTCTGTATGTGGTATATTGCTTTACAGCTAGAGAGCTCGAGTTACTGTGGCCCAGTGGATAAAATGTGCGACTCACACACACACTTGGGTGTCTGCAGGGGGGAGGCATGTTGCCTCGTCCCAGCCCCGATTTTTAAAAAATAATAAATATATCCCTTTTACTTCGGCTCCCCCCCCCTCCCCCGAAAATTCCTGCGGATGCCCATGAACTACCACACACGACTTTAGAGCACATGCTTGGGAGTTCCTTCCTGTACAGTGGTGCGAAAATATCTTTCTTTTTTGCTCCAAAACGCTATAATGTCTAGCACGTTATTACTTTTTTACCACTAGTGAACATTTCCAGATTTCAGTTTGTGTACGTCGAGATTTATAATAATCCGTCAGATTTAAATATTTTAATTCTGACAATTGACTAAAGATGTCGACATGTCAAGCAACGAAAAATAAAATTTTGGTTAACATTAATAAGCATTTTAGCGTTATTTTTGAAACTCGCATTAGTGAAAAACTCTTCAAAACATACGCAGAATCACGGAAAACTTGAATGGCAGGAACATCTTTTTGGTTTCGAGTGAATGATGAGGCCGCTAATTGAATAAAGCTAGCCAATCATGGAATACTTAAACTCTTACAGAAGCATGTAAAAAAAAAAGAGTCTAATAGTAATAGATTACAATGACTTGCACAGTAGTGCTTTGGATTCCATATTTTATGAGAGAGAGAAGTGGGGAGGGGGCTTTTATTGATAATTTTTCTGTATTTTGCATAGTATACGATAGGAAACAAACAGAAAAAGGAAAAAGTAAAACAATTTCATCTGATGCTAAGTTTACTTGGTGATATAGATATAGAAGTATATAGACGTACTGTATTCACATACAACAATACAGACAAAACAATGGTTATATGTGCTTGTAAAATTACACACAAACATGCTTTTTATTACTCTCTCGGTCTATATCTCTCTCTTTATCTTCGTGACTTTGGAGCGGTTGCTTATTGAGACAAGAAATAAACTAATTTCTTTGAATAGTGTTTGGCATGTTTCTGTATATGGTATATTGCTTTACAGCTACAGTTACTGTGGCCAAATGGATAGAGTGTGTGTCACACACACATTGAATATTGGAGCACAAGGTCGTGAGTTTGCAACCACCGACAGAAATATTTTTTTCTTTTTTTCCCCCTCTATTACACTATAATGTCTAGTACAGTATTACTTTTCTTACCACTTGCAAACTTTTCCAGATTTCAGTTTACGACAACTTGTGCGGTAGTGATTTGGATTCCATATTTTATGAGAGAGAGAGGGGGGAGGGGAACTTTACTAAGAAGAGTTAATGATCTAAAATTATTCATCTTATTTTTCTGTATTATGCAATAGGAAAACGAACAGAAAAGAAAAAGTTAAACATTAATTTCATCTGATGCGCAAGTTTGTCAAATCAATGGCAAAGAAAACAAACCCACAGAAGCGCTGCTGTTGTACTTTTAGGTTAACATTTAGCACATGAAATTAACACGTCAATATCAAAGAAAAAAAGCAGTGTTGATGGCTTCTCTTGTGCTAGGTTACTGCATGTGTCAACTACATGTATCTAGGATGACCTTTTGCGACCATTTGTGAAAGAAAAAAAAACGTTAGTAATTAATGCAAAATAGTACAGTTTAAAATAAAATAACGATGTGAAATCTTAATAATGCTTTATTTAAGCGATTGGATGTCAGAAAAAATCATACAATATGTGAATGGGTACTCGTGCATGGAGTAACCATCGGAACTTGTGCGATTTTGTTTCACTTCAGTCAGGTATGACTGCAGCTTTGTTATTAATTTGTTCGATGTTTATCGTTCTTTTCATTGCAGGTAGTGCAATATCACTGACTTTCATATGATCATTAAAATTTTGTATTGCGTTTACTGAAAAAGAAATAAGGATATGAATGCATGTTTAGATTCCAATAACATAGTATTGAAGAAAAAAAAATTTGATTCATTGCGCAAAATGTAGTATTAATACAGTTTGCGAGGCATTGTCATTACGTTATCATCATCTAAAATATGATTTGGCACTATGTATCATACATTATCTTCGTTAGAACAAGGAAATATTTATAATTAACTGAATCACTACGTTTTCTTCAGTATCAAAAAGTTAGCAAATTGCTCCCCAGAGGGATAACGATGTAGATAAATCGGTGCCCCCCCCCCCCCCCGCCCCCATCTCGCTCTCAACCTCTGCTTGCATGGGTGATAAACAGTAAACCATGCCCATATTATCGAGACCACGTCCACTCCGTGGTGGTGATCGGATGCGACTCTATGAGAAAGCGTGGTGTGCAGGGCTATTCTCCGCGAGACGCCTTGACAACTCCGTCAGGACTCGTGGAGTGATGGTGGAGGGGTTTTTCTTAATCGTCTACACTCACTCTCCAACCCCACTGTGATGCTTGGGGTTCCAAAAAATCACGTGAGCTGTACTGTATCCCTTTGTCCATCCAGCTGTCATTTGTACATCCAGCAGTCCATCTATTCTTCCTCCTCAACTGGGCTATCATCTATTGACATGAATTTTGGAATGATCATGTCTATACCAAAACATTGATTGCGGTTTTCAGGATGTAGAAATCATTTAAATTTAGTCCGGTTTTTATTTCCAGTAACATTTCACCTATTGGCACCAATATTGAACTGAAAGTACATCTTATGATGAGTATGTTTTGTCTAACAAAACTGGGTCACTGTGATCTACTTCCCAATATTTATTCAAAATTATTTAAAGTTTGTGGCCATTCATTCTGTCTGGACTGTAAATCCTATATTATTAGACCTATCAAACTTACATTGTGTGTGCATCGTGGGATGAACGTGTTTTGCACGCAAAAACTGGGTCCTGTAACCTACTTTCCTGGATTCATTACTAATTTGTTCGAATTTTGTGTTCATGCTCTAACTCAATACTTTTTCTGTTTTTTTTTGCCATCAATCTTACACTGAAGGTGCGTCTTAGCATGAATGTGTGTTGCATACCAAAACTGGGTCAGTGTGATTTACTTTCCCGGATTAATTAAAATATTTCTACAAATTGTGTCCATCTTCCCTGTATGGACTGCAGCTTTTATACTATTACTGTATGACATCATGTTTACATTTTGTATCGATCTTGGGACAGGCATGTGTCATGCTGGGTCACTATGTCCAGCTTTTCAGGATTTGAAGAAGAAAAAAGAAAAATGGTTACATTCATGTTGGGGCTCTAATTCCAATTCCTTTTCACCTATTGCTATCAAATGTACAGAGATTTCGTCTTAAAATGACAAAATTTAATATATCAAAACTGGGTCATCGTGAAACAATACTTAAAGATGATGACTGTGCTATAGTTTCATTACCTTTGAAACCATTTCCACCAAGCATGTTTTAAGATAAATATAGCCAATTGGTACCCAGTCACCAGTCATGCACTACAGCTATTTGAAATTTTTATATCTATTCATGTTCTAGTCATTTGCTACCTGTAGGTAATAGTATTCAACAAAATTACTCATAAAAAAGTGTGAATTCTTATGAAAAACAATCCTTGTAAAAGGCAGATGTGCAATTTTCTAACATTGTCCCCGAGATTTAATTAGATCATACATTAGAAGTGATAGACTGTGAGCAGGGCTGTACAAATTGGATCGCTTGATGGCCAGGACTATAGGGTTTTTTTTCTCCCTGAAACCCTCTGCATCTTGTACCCTTATATATATATGACTAAATAAAAGCACAATATTGCTAAGATTACTTGCATGGAAATAATTAAATCCTTTCAAATATTGTGAATTTTTTTAAGCCAACCTATTGAATCTCGATACAAATACTATCATATCCATTTCCACTCCAAGTTTACAGCTTGGTTAATGTTAATCCTGAGACATCTTAGTCCAGGTCACTTGAATGTTTGTTGATTACAGTGAGACCCACATACTGCTATTTTTGGTCCAGTGAATCAGTTTGTGCTATAAGGCGTGAGCTGTTTCTTGCTGTACGGACAGCTTCAGATATATCTTTAACCGACTGTTTAGCAAACTGGGTTTTGACTCTGGTATTTACCCCTTCTCAAAAATAGACTAATCCTATCCCAGCATGTATTTAGATGAAGCCAAGAGGGATTAACAGTGGAAATGGATATGATAGTGTTTGCATGGAGATTGTGCAGGTTGGTTTAAAAATTCAAAATGTTTGAAAAAATTTAATCGTTTTCATGCAAATTTGATCAATAATGTATGACATGCCTAATTGAGATTGATTAAGAAACAATATATCTCATTAACTATTTAAGATATCTTACAAACTTTATATCTTATATATTTTATGAGATATCTCATAATATTTTCCTTATATAAGATATCTTGTATATTTTATAGGATATCTTATACACCTAATCAGATATCTTATAAATTTTATACATCTCATAAACTTTATAAAATAATCTTATGTAATAAAAATATCTTACAAATTTTATAAGATATCTTCTATAATTTTTAAGATATAAAGTTTGAGATATATTATAAAATGTATGATATCTGAATTAACTCTGTTTATAAAATATCTTTTAAACTTGATCAGAATTATCTTGTAAACTTTATCAGATATCTTACCGTTTATTAGGCATCTTATAAAGTTTATATTGTATACACTTTACAAGATATAATCCAAACTTTATATATCTTATAAACTTTATCATGTGTTAAAGATTATATACCATATTTTATAAACAAAAGAAAATAAAGATATCTAATGTACTTTATAAGATCTCTTATAAACTTGTAAATATGCATGTATTAGGGTTAAATGGTAAATCGGCACAATAATGGCTATACGGCGCTGATTAAAAGTTAAATTCTAAAAGTGCAAATATAAAGAATTGTAACAAAACTTTAGGAAGATAAACCTTTGCAAAAGAATGTAAACATGACATACTACAAGATACAAGATAAAAAGTAATGCTGTTACACTTCTGTTAAAGGTATATAAAATAAAAGCTAAAGGTAAAACTATAAAAAAATTGTTAAAATTCAGGGTCACATTTTTTTTAAAATTATATAAACAGCATTCCCTCATAAAGTCCATATTTTTTTCTGGTGGTTCATTATCAAAAAGTTTCCTAAATTCTTCGGACACAGAGGGTGGAAGTTGATACACTTGAAAAAGAATGTGTTCAACTGTCAGTGAAGACTGGCAGAGAGGGTATGCACTGCAGCTGATGTTCATCTTTGAGGGGGTATGTATAAGTGAAGTATATGCCCTATACACAATTTACACAATACCACCTCATCTCTGCGATTTGTTCTGCATGAAGGCATGGTGTTTTCACCAAAAGACTACTTATGATGTCTAGTTGATCTTAAATGAAAATGGTAATACTTGGAAATCAATATGGCTGCCATGATGGCCATCTTGAAAGTCTTGTTACTGCTGCTCCTCCTGAATGGATAGTCCTACTAACATATAAGGTTTTCACCCAAAAACTTTTTATTATGTCTTGCTGGTCGTGAATGAACAAGATACAGATCTGACATTAAATTTAGTTGCCATGGTGGCCATCTTAAAAACCTTGTTATTGATGCTTCTACACTACTCTTATTATATGAATGATTGCACTGAAATGGGGTTTTCACTAAAAAACACTTCTCGCCATATGTCACTGGATGAAAATGCTGCAGATCTGACCACAAACATATCGGCACTTTTGTGAAGGAGTTTTAAAAGCCAGGTCTATTTGATCTTGGGGTAAAATCCAAGGTCTTTGCTTGCATTCTTTTCACTTCATTGAGGAACAGTTATGTGTACATATACAAGTGAATTTTGACCAGACTTTGTATTTAGTTGCATTCCAATGAACAAGTTGATAGTAAACACTATGTGAAGGTCAAAGGTCTGCACTTGGGTTTATAGCTGCACTGACTTGTGAGCATGATAATACAAACACGCATGAAGTGCTTTTTATCAAACCCAGTCTGTGAATGAATCTGATGAATACCTTGAATGATGCAACTTAAATAACTTGCTTTTTTTAATAAAGATTTAACAAAAGTTAGCATGTAGGTATATCTTGACATTAAGAGATGTTCAGTGATTTTCTGTCCCTGATAAGAGGTTCAAGGTCAAAGGCCATGACAAAGAATTTTTTACTGCACTTACAGGTATTCTGTAGACATGTTCTATATTTGTTACCAAATCTAGTACACAGGAGTGTCTCAAAAATGCCTCGGATGGTTTCAGTTCTTATCAGTTAAAAAGAATAAAAGGGCAACAGAAACAGGCTTATCTTGGATTCCTGGAAATTCTTTTCATTCAGTAGAGAGTTAATCCCTTCAAGGGACTCTTGTTATTGTCTCAGAATAAAAACAGATTTTTTACAGTCACTACCCCGGTATCATCTTTATTTACTTTTTAAAATCTACGTATGTGTAAGATCATTTCCCTCTAGTTTAGATCCATTGATTGTGTGTACTCATGTCAATATCTCATGGATGATTATTTTGTCATCATTCTTTGTCAAAGTGTCAATTAATGCATGATCGCTCTGATTCACAACATGGTTCAAAGTCTCAGACATGTCTTTTTCTGACTGGGCTGTTGTTACAGAAGCGCAAAATGTGAGTGTTTCCGGTGGTTCAGGAGTGCTGTTATCATGTACCTTCCTATAAGAACCTGCCTTTTCCTCGCTTATATCGGTAGTAAATGACATTTCTTGGAATTTGTCCTTGGTGACATTTGTATGGTGATAATAAACTTTGTTTCCATTTACATTGTTTTTATGCGGAGTCTTTCTTTCAAGTATAGCTGAATTTTTATTTTCAGGTGTTGGTTTTAAAGTTGAGCCACTTTTGGAGCCATGTGAAGACATGGAGTCATTTTTGTCCTCCTCTCTTACATCGTTTGCATAATTTTCATTCACTTTGGTTACAGGAGAAGATTTACTTCCTTGTATATCAGTTCTGAATGTCATTTTGGTGCAACAAACTGTATCATTTTCTTGAGGAAGTTCATATCCACCATAATTTTCCTCATGATCCTGATGAAAATATATTTGTATTAATATAAATACACTAAATACATACACATCTACTGTGCAAAAAGTTGCTTTTCATTGTAAATAAAAATATGTAAATTGAGGATGCAGAACTCCTGGAACAAGAGTTGACCATGACACAGAAGGGCCAAAGAGTCATCTTCCAGATTTTGCTCCAGCCTTTTTTCCTTATCAGACCGTCAGTGTTTGGAAAGCAACTCAGTGACCCATATCAGCCAGGGCAATCTCTTTAGTCTGCGACCTTGCCCCAATTTTTCAATAAAAGATTTCATCTTAAGCTTAGTATGATTTTGGATTGCGTGTTGCAGCAACTGCCTTCCTCTAAAGCAAAAACTGACAACTTCAAGCAAACCTAGCCGTGTACTTTTTGTTTGAGTAAAGCGGGTTTCAGAGAGTGTGCGAATATCATTGCCCATGACTGATTTACAATACATACTGTCTGCTTTATAGTGCGATTGTAACTAAAATGAGGAGGAAGTGTGCACAGGCTGTACCTGCATTAGAAGGCAATTCTCCATGAAGTGCATCTATTATAGCTAGTTTTGGAAACAGACTATATCCTATGAATGAACTGTCACTGTTGTTGGAAGATAGTGTTTTCCATCTGCACTGCATAAATTTTAAGGTCAATTTGAATTAGTAGTAGTCAAAAATACAGTGAACAGGTTGGTCACAATTTCAGCTTGATTCAAGTGTGACCAATCCAGCATCATAAGCTAGACTTTACATTCTAAGACATATTGATGAAATTGGGGCCATCTGCCTGCATCCTCAAGATATGTGATTAGATTGGGATCAACAATGAGTATCATAGACTGACAGACAAAATGAAATCAAATTACCCAATGCAAAATGAATAAAACTGGCCAGTGTTTTCACTACCCCGGTGATACAACTCATATGTATTTATTTGCTTTATCAGAATATGGATTTTTAAATATGTCATGATTGCCCATGGGCATACCTGTGATTCTACCGGCGGTAGGCCAAAAATACAGTTTTAAAGACCGTCTACCGCACATACCGTTTAGTAGTCAAAATCTACCGGTTTTTAAAATTTCAAGGAAAAATTTAAAAAAAAAAAAAAAAAAGTTTTTTTTACGTGTTCTATCAACACATTAGATAAACCAGCCAGAACCAGTCTACTGGGAACCGGAAATGTTCGACCTATGATATGACTGGTGCGACGATGCGTGGTTGAGTAGTCGGATTACAATTGTTAGCATGTGTACACAAGAAGTGGCTAATTGATTACCTTATTGATGTAATTTGGAGAGTTTAAGGCCAAATGCAGGATGTTGTTTGAGGTGTTATAAGTAATTAAAGGATCAAAGGTAATCCATGATGACCATGAGTCTTTGATTAAAACTCTGCCGATCTGTCGTGGAAGGAAGATAAAACGGAGAGACCGACCAAAAATGATCTTGGCAGAAACACTTGAGTATTTTGATTTGATGTCTTTTAATTGTTCTTGTATTGTTCATGATGATTTAAGATGAATATTAAAGGGCAGCTTGTATATTTTTTTTTCAATTCATGTCAAAATGCCGAAACGTCCCCTTTCTCCCAACGCTAAGAAGCCACCAGCTAAGAAATACTACAACAAGTTTAACAACCCTTTGATACCAGAATTTAAGTGTGTGCAGGCGAGTAGCAAAGGTCCTGACTTTACATTGTGTCTTTTTAGGCTGGTGAATCAATGATTGGACATCTACATGTAGAGATGACCAGGCTGCTAAGAAAGCTTCTGGGAAAGTTTGTTTCAACCAAGGTCATCACCAGTGAAACAGATATTACTAATGTGTAGTTCAGACTTCTAGAAAATCAGCATAAAAGCACAAAAATTATGATCAAGTCCTAGATAAAATATATCCGCGAGTTAAAAATGTATTACTTAATATTTAATTTTAAAGTTGGGATAAATTATTAAAATCATGTGTTTTTTAACTGTTTATTTCAAGTCTAAATCTAATTTGTTTAAAATTAATTACAGTGGTGAAACTTGCCAACAGATTTTAGGACATAAGCCTAGAAGAGAAACAAGCCCTTGAGGACGAGGCTCAGCAATACATATTAAGTCCAAGCCAGGAACTTCCTCCTCGGGGTGAAATGAACTTGGAGCAATAATGGAGATCCGTCAGCAGCCTCAGAAACCCAGCAACAGAAAAACTTAAGTTAGAACTTCTTTCCAGACTGAGTGTAGTTGTCCTATCATTGCAACATTCCAATGCTGACACAGAGAGGACATTCTCCATTCTTCGGAAAATCCAGAGTGATTCAAGGGGAAGTCTGAACCAGAAAACTATTAGCCTGCTAAGTGTGAAGGTTAACAATCACAGTGAATGTCACCAGTTGTCACCAGACAGTGATCTTGTGAAGGAAACTAAAAATGCCTGTGGATTTTATAAAAAATCTTTGCAGTGAACTGTGAGATGTACAACTCTTCCTTTTTCATTTAATTAACAATATACTGGCTCATATTAACTAACTATTATTGTAACATTTTCCATCAGATTCTGAATCTGAATCATGTTCTAAATTTGTGTTTTATTATAATATGAAGAGAATACATATTATGTGACAAAATGAACTTGTTTTGTTTTCAATCCCCTTAAAACACGTAAAATTTATGCCAATAAAAAATCTACCTTTTTAGAAGTCAATCTACTGATCAAAATTTGTAAATCTACTGGTTTGAAATCCTGGTTCTGTCACAGGTATGCATGGGTAATATGAAAATATTATCTAGTCCAGCAAAATGCATGCTAAAATGTGTCATGATTATCCATGGGCAATATGAAAATATTATATAGTCCAGCAAAATGCATGCTAAAATGTGTGAACATCTTTTTTAATCTTCTCAAAATCTGGAACTTGAATTCTAGTCCCAGACAAAATGAGGATAATTGTTTTTGGTTAAATGTGGGTGCTTTACAGCACAGCAACACAAGTAGCTTATTTAGTGCTGAGGAACCTTAAATAAGACTTAAAAATGTAACCATATACTATATGTATGTGGATATATCTAATAAGGTCAGATCTGCATATAGACATAAAACCAAATATTTTCTTTTATCCATTCATTTATTTTATTTTCTTTCACAGTTTAATCGATTTTGAAAGTCTCAGTGACACACATACATGTGACAGAACAGAGACGTCCGCTTAGGACAAATTGGGAGATTTGCAAAATTTCGTCGGGAGTTTTGACTTCAAAAGAGGGAGTTTTTTCAATGAGAATGGCAAATTTTTCATTGCAGCACAAGTCTTTGACTTTCTTATCCCAATGAGGACCCAAAGCTTGAGTCACTATGTGAGTAATTTTAGTCTGTTTGTATGAGAACTTTTGTGCGATTTCCGAGTCAGGGAACATTTTTTTGACTAGATCTGAAAAATTATCTGCTACCTTAAACGGGAGATTATGTTCGGCCATAAAGTTGCCAAACCGTGTCTCAACACATATCTTTATCCACATTTGATGTACATTTCGTGAACATGGGTTTCAGTGATAGCGTATTTGTTGTCTAGTTTAATATGCTTTAATATGCATGGTGCGTAATGTCATTTTTGCCACTGTAGCATATTTTAAAATCAGCTTTAGAGGAAGGGCAGAATGCATATTCATGTCCTTTAAACTTGATTCCAACCACTAAAATTCCTGTTTCCATTCATTATTGAATTTCGTGTGATATTTCGGTGGCTTAGATTTTGACATTTTAGCATTGGCAGATAACACACGCTTAGACATCTCAACAAACTTTAAACACCAAAGCCAAACTGACCCTGTTTTATGCTGATTGAGCTCTTTAGTAATCCAACCATAATAAATTGAATCTCTTGAATCCTTTCGGAATTACTTCTGACCACACACAGTATAATCCATGTCAACAAACTTCAAACACTGAAGCCAACCGACCCTGCCATCAGAATCAAATTGTTTTTATGCTGCTTGAAATTAGCAACTAAATCGTCTTGCCCTGCTTAAGCCAGTTTGCAGTCATGTGATCACAGGCAGTAATATCATAAATATACTACACAGGAAGCAAGGTGTGAAAAAAATTGGAAAAAAAATATTTTTTCAATAATAATTTTGCGTACACAGGAGATTTCATTGAGTGATGGGATGGACGGGAGACACCCCTAATCTCAGGAGGAAAACCCTCCCATCTGAGAGGCTCACATGTATGGACACATCTCCTTGAAAATTAAAGCAGGGAGAATTAAAATTTGGTTTAATCATTTGCATATAACCCTACATTACACTGAATTTGACTTTGCTGTGTTCAGCTCTTTTTGAGTAATCATCCTGAAATGACTGTTTGGATGCTAAATGGATGAAGGTCCACAACTCTATTTAAACAAACAAGGTGCATGAATATCTGATGAGATCTTTTACATGGACAAAGTATAATTAAAAATTTCTTTCTGGTATGTTTTGCTTGTTTAATATTTTAAAATTACACTGAATGATATAGGGACAGATGAACATATGTGCCTTGACATATAAGGACGGATGGACAAATGAAGGAGCCGATGGGATGAGAGAGAGAGAGAGATTGCAATATAGTAGTATTTCACTAATGAACATATTGTTTATAAGTCATACTGACCGTAAGTTCTATGGTTGACCTCGTGGTATCTGTGGATATTTGGCGGGAGTTTAGAAATGCAAATGCATATCGTCTGGAAACGTCTCTCTTACGGCAGATACTGCAATGTTCAGTTTTATAAAATAACTTGTGTTACTCTGTCAATGCAAACCATGCCAATTCTACACACTGAAAAAGATTATTATTTGCATATTGTTCTCAGAGGAATAGTGACAGGTGCTATATTAGACACAACTGTCCCTTTTATTTGGAAGAGTTGTATTGAAGTGGTTGAAATTGTTTTATTGTATGATGGAAACGCTATATTATCTACTATGTATTTACAGAAGTAAACAGGAGGACAATGTAATACAACTCGTGTTTTAGTTAACGGTTTAGCATGTGCAAATACTTGTGTAATGTCACACAATTCTTCTTACAAAGTGTCTTAAAACTTGGGGTGATTTATCAATATGGATGTGTGCAGAATCCCAGGTCAGAGGAGGTCACATCAATAGAGTCTGGGTGGAGTACCCAGGGGTGGTCAGTAAGTTAAAATAGCATAGAGAATGCTACCTATGCATTTTCTAATTTAAGTTTCAAGATAAATTCTACTATTTACTTTCTTTTATTTAAATGAAAAAGGCGGACAAGGTATTAGCATATATAGCAAAATTGTTTAGACCGTTATAAACAGGTGTCCTTTTAATAGAGGCTGAAAATTATTATAAAACAGAGTATTTTACAAAGTTGTCCTTTAGGAACAGGTGTCACTGTAATTTTACTGCTTTAATGGTAAATACTTAACAATATGATAATATTCTTACCAATAGAATATTTATTTGCAAAACAAATGCTTCTGTTGCTGATTAATTTATAAAATGATTGCATCCATAAACTAGACTAGAGCAACTGCAATGGCTTGCTTTCTTTCCCCCTCTCCCTCCCCTCACCATACTTACTCTCCACCGCAGACTGTGACTTAGGGGTCTTGTCGTAATGTAGAATCCGTTGCATATATAATGCATTTTCCTGCTTGGACTGCATATAAGAAGTTAAGTCAGTAAATATGTGAAAATATCACTGTAATTGAAATGTTTGTACAGCTGACCTTTGAACCCCCCTCCCAGGGACACCAGGGTTGGGAGCCAAAGATGACGCCCTTCTTGCAGATTGCTACTGCAAGGGCATCACATAACTATAAAATTTTGTTAATCTCAACACTGCGATTTAGAAGATGTGGTCATGGACTGATGGACGGACGGACAGACATATGGTATTACAACATCCCCGACACTTTTTAAAAAATTTTGGATACAAATTATCATGTTTTCTGATTACTGGTCATCAAGAAACCGTCAGTCAATATGTCTGTATCTGTATATTGTTTCCACCCTCAGCCTCAGTCTTTCAATCTATCTTTTTCCTGTGTCTACCTAAATATAAAGTTTTTGTCTTCTTGTCTACATTTTTGTGAAATAAGATTGCTCCTTTATTTACATTTTAAATGCTGCCAGGGTTAAAATGGAAATGATCACAACAACGATGATGATAACGATGATGATCCAAACATCGAAACTAGCAGAATGAGGAGTTGTTGGGGTGGTGGTCGTTTTGTTGAATGTTAGACTGGTTTTCGGAGTAGTGGTGGCTGGTGGTACAGTTGTCTCTGGAACACTACAGTAGTTGGCAATCCAACGTGCCTCTTTGACTGTCAGTCCTATGTCCAGGCTGATATTCCAGAAGAGTGCATAGGCAGACCTAGGGGGGCAGGGAGGTGGGAAGAAACTTGCGGTACTTTCACACGGACAGGTCATTCTGAACCTTGATCATCATGCCTGCACTTAGAAACAGATTCTTCATTCATGTGCATCATAATACATCATGCAAGATTGGAGTTTTCATGTTCTGAAATGAAAAGAAAATGAGTATCAGCTCTTTATTGTCACAAAGTTTTCTTACATTGTAATAATAGATCAAGTAGCAACCAACGTAAAGAGCATCAAAAAGGTAAAAACTTCAAATATAGTATATTTAAATTAAAATCTCCATTTCCTTATCATCCCTTAAGGGTTCAAAGAAAAGTTGTTTATTCTGTAGTCTTTTTAAAAAAAAAAATTTTTCAGTTGTAAGTACACTGAGAAAGCTGGATTTGGTTTTGGCTCCTTTCCAGACAAGCAGATGAGAAATTTTGCTCATGCAACTTATGAAAGACTGTTTAATTGCTTTGGGGTGCAGCAAGGCATTATTACACAAAATAAATATTTACTTTAGACATTGGTCTGAACCATTAGCAATGATGTTAATTTGCTTTAGATTCCAATGCAATTCCAGATACCTAATATTTATTTTTGTGAAATGAATATCATACTTTATACTATGGTCTGAACTATGAGCAAGACTGTAAATTTGCTTTAGACTTTAATGTAGTTGCTGACAATGTACTTTTGCATTATGTGTTAATGTTTCAAAATATACTGTACAGAGTCAAAATTAAGAAGCTTGCGGCAACTGATCTGAAATCTTACTAAAATGTTACGACTGTGGCTTTGAAATTCATCAAACCTGATTGATTTAAGAGAATGTGTACAGAAAGACAACTATTGTGATGTTTACATTTTCCTTCGGGGCAAGCCTTGTAGTATACAGGTAATTTTCACAATGTTAGCTAGCAAAGTCGGTAGTGCAGATTCATATTTCAAAGTGGGAAGTCTGCAGTTCAATTCTTGCCTTGGGAGAAATTGTCTCAAGAATTGAGCTAATTTTCTCTTTAGTCATTGAGTCATAGGTAGTTTGACATCAAATTGGTGCCAAGGATATGAGTTGACATTACTTTGTATTACAAGGCATGTGAATCTGCAGTGCACCTTAAATCTCTGGAGATCAGTTTCACTATGCTTACAGGTTGATTTACTTCTGTAGCTCCGAGCATTTTGTTTCAACCTAGGGACTCCACTGGAGATTAAATTAGACTGTAATTGAAGTGATCCTGCGACATCCTGGCTGATTTGACCTTAGAAACCTGCAGCGACACCCCACCCTCATATATATATTGAAATAGTTCTACTTAAATAAATCAAAATGAAGACATATAAGAGTTGAACCAATACCAAAACAAGTTTGAAAATATTATAAACTGCAGGCGTAGTCATCGTTGTAACAAGCAATGCCTAGAATGGTCGTAGCGATGTCGACGTTGTCCAGGCAGGACTCAACATCTTTGTTATCGATGATATAGCTGGCGCTGTCAAACAGCGCCATCACACCATTATTGAAAAATGACTGTCCTGTCTGCTTTTGTGAGCTTGCAGACAACCTTGATATAGCCTTCTGAAGGCAGAAAGTAGCGTGAAGTGTCCTGCACCTGCACCTCCACACGACAATTTTGATTGGGATTGCGGACTTCGTTCGAGTAGTACTGCAGGTTGCGGATGCTGCAGTCACGAAACACAGATTCCCTCATATCAAGGGCGGGAGCTTGCATGTTCTGGAAGGATGCCATAGCAAATAGATATGCCGCCTGGCGCCAGCTTCTAATAAGGCCAGTGGAAAAGGCCCGTACCCATGGCCAAGTTTGCAGCGGTTCGAACGGCGCGTCCAGGCTTGCAGTGCCGGCTGAATTAGAGTGACAACTTTCTGGCGGGCCACCTCACTGATATCGGCGCATGTTTTAGGCAGCGCAGTCTGCGCCACAGGTAAGCCAACCTGCAGAGGAGGTAGTGCAGCGCTTTTACGTCCTTTTTGTGACTGGTGGCGGCGAGGGCCGGTAGCGCTTCCTTTGCCTGGCTTAAGGCGGAAGTGTTGATTGCATCAACAGCATGTGACGCGACAACCCTGCCCGCCAGCAAGGCGGCTCTGGCCAGAGCTGTGGTGGGCATGGCGGGGTTCCTGATTATGGCTTGAAAGTGGAGTACGCTGCACGAATGTTAGAAGCAGTAACTCGTGTGTCGCACTTCTGTTTGTCAAATGTCAAACAGGAATGTCTAACAAACATTTCTCTACGATCTTTAACATGAAGAAAAGTCAGCTTTGCAAAGAGCAATTCATTCAGCAAGGGTGTCGCTTATGAGAAGCTTTGTACGTCAACATTTAGGGTTCCAGCATGATTCTAGAGAGATCATAATTTCAAAATACAAAAGACCCTTGGCAAATTCGCAGTTTGGAAAAGACAATGATACTTACATCTTTGTAGTAGATGGCACATATATTTGCATCCCGAAAATATCCGATTATGTTTTTCAAAGAAGATCGTACCTTATGGTTAAAAACTGACCTCTAATAAACCTATGATGATTACGACAACAACTGGCTACATAGTTAATATTCTAGTTTCCTACCTTGCAGACAGTAACAATAATGATTTAGGTATACTGCTACATATTATAAAACAAAATATTGAAAAGATAAAGGAGTGGTTGAAAGGTGAGGATGTAAGTAGTATAGAGTCAATGTTGATAGAGGGTTTCGTGACTCCATATTTGGAAGAAATGGGAATGAAAGCAGAAATACCTGCCTTTCTTCCAAAAGGAAAATGTCAACAAACTACAGAGTCAAATATGTCTCGACTGGAAACAAAGGTGCGATAGGTTGTAGAGTCAATAAATAGGTGAATAAAATGATGGAAGATGTTAGGCAATGTCATCCATAACACACAAATACCCTACATAGGCGATTTTGTCAGAATTGTATGTACTCTGCATAATGCATACTCGGGATCCATCGTCCATAATTACAAAAATGACTACATCTCGTCGAAAATATTTTAATTATCATATATATATATATATATATATATATATATATATATATATATATATATATATATATATATATATCATATATATATATATATATATATATATATATATATATATATATATGAGCTTCAGGAAATGGTACATCGGGAAGACTGTGCAAGGAAACCCTCTAAGTGGCAAATTATCAATGCCAGTGACAAACTATAGGATTTTCCAACACTATATGAAGAAAATCTAACACACAAATGACGACGGAAACTGAGATTCCGGTCTGTAAAGAAGAGCAGGGATTACTAAGGGCAAAGATTCTATGACAAGGAGAGGAGTGAGCCTAACCTGGGTACAGTCGTCGATATATGTTTGCTTTGCCAATATATTCTTTTCTCTTTATTCCCCTGCTGATAATCCATCGAAAATAGATTAACATTAATTAATGGCACCCTATTGAGATTGTGGCGATATCGACACCTGGGAACATGCGAGGTGTTTTCTGTGATGATTATTCCTATTAATAGCCAATTTACACATGACGTTGACCTTATCCAAAACGAGGCAAGGATGCGGTCTATTTCGGGACAACTTTATCAGAGTTATCAAACATGAAATTAGCCCATTGAATCCGAGGGGTAAAGCAAAGGGCGCTGCGCTCAATTTTCGCAGGTCCACAGGCCGTCATTCTCAAGAACTAAAACAGACTGGAGCACATGCTAGAGTGAGTCAATCAAAAGTTGGTACTGTCAGTGTCGTGCAGGTGTCCGCGTTATGGAAACATGCACACATGTTGCTCCTGTCCTGAAGTACTTAGTTTTGGGACGATTTGGCGAAACTCCACATAAAAAGATGGGCCACAAAATGTCAGTGATGCGGCAAAGCTGCCAGAAACAGACATGAAGATGTCCAAGAATGTTGCTGTAATTCAAGATTGCAAACTTGCAATGCACACGATTGCCACACAGTTCATACGAATTCGCTAAACTTACCCAGTTAAGATCTAAGCATAAATATATATATATATATATATATATATATATATATATATATATATATATATATATATATATATATATATATATACAGAGAGAGAGAGAGAGACAGAGACATAGAGAAAGAGAATGAATTAAAGTCCAGTTAATTTTCAAGTTACAAGCTACGATTTGTGATTTACAAATACTGTTTTTATTGCCTCTGTGTGTGTGTGTGTGTGAGAGAGAGAGACTTTATAAACGCAATATAGAAGTAGCACCGAGATATTTTACAACTACCAAGTTGTGCAATGAAGTTCCCAGAAGATCCATTGTCCATTGTAACTTTAATTGATATCATGATTGATCGAATATAATTCTTAAAATTATCAAGCATTAGAATGCCACACTAGTTTAACTTGTTTTTAGTTTTAAGAGAGTATAGACCATTGTGTACAGAGAAAATGAATACACTCTGTAGCTTTGGACGCACGTTTGCATTTGATATAAATCCTGCTACGGAATATCGATTACCATAGCCTGGAAAAGCTCAACAGAAAGTTTAAGGGGCCGATCATTTCATCTTCGCATGTGTGTGAATGGTGTTGGCTGATTTGTATGTGCCCTGTGTTTTCATAAGAAAATATTTTAACTGCCTGTTTTTCAAATTTTAGCGCACAGATTGTTTAAATAGTTACTGTTTTTTTTAATTACATAACAGCATTGGTAGGCCACTTAAATGTTTGGCCACTATTTTTTAGTAAACATGTTTGCCTCTAACAATCAACAGTTGAATGGTGCAGCATCTGGGCATTGATTTCTGACCGAAAAGCTCTCCGAGGGTGACAAATGGCTGGGGATCACTTTCTGACCTAAAAAACTCTCATAGGTTATGATGTGTGTGTGTGTCTGAGATTTGACCTAAAAAAAACTCAACCAGATTATGATGAGGGGGAGGGGATACGAGAATCATCTTAAAAAGCTTGCCGAGGTCATGATGAGTGGGATGATCTGAGATTCGTCCTTGAAAGCTTGCTGAGGTTATGATGAGGAGGGGTGAGTGTGCATCTGAGATTCGTTCTAAAGCTCTATGAGGTTATAACTGGGGGGGGGGGGAGGTGGGTCTGAGAATCATCCTAAAAAAACTCACTGAGGTTATGATGAGGGGAGAATCTGAGTCATCCTTAAAAGCTCACCCATGTTATGATGAAGGGGATCTGAGATTTGTCCTAAAAAACTGGTCAAGCTTAAGACTGGGAGGGGGGATCTGAGATTCATCATATAAAGCATGCCGTGGTTACGAGTGGGGGGGATGGACTGAGATTCATCAGATAAATGTTTCTGTGGCAAGTATTAATCATTCTTCCTTGCGATGAAGAATAATGTTCAGTTTGATCTCAAAACCCCTTTCACATCTACTCACCCAAGACAGTTTATCTGCTATTGAAAATATTTTAAAAAATGACAAAACTCTTTGAAAACCTGCTGAAATATGTTCATTATTAGTATTAATAAAGAATTTAGAGTTCTTGTTTATTCTTTTATATTTAACTCCGAATGTACACATGAAAAGTGTTATCTTTTTGCAACTGTCATTGGCAAATACTGGGGGGGGGGAGGACTTCATGTATAGCATTTGTAGAAGACAATATCTGAAAACAATTACATGTGAATATATCAGGTTACAATTTTTGGACACTTGCAATATTATAAGAAGAAACTTTTCAGATATTAGATAGTAGAAACAGATTTTAACTATTGGTTTATTTTCACAACACATCTTTTGAAGCAGAACAAATGCATATAAAATTACTTAGCATCTCTTTCCATACAGTTTTAAAACATCCAAAAAGCTGTATTATTTTAGACCAGTTTGATAAGACCTCTTGAACTCCTTATTTTATATCACATTTGCAGTGCTCACAAAATTGGATAGCCTGAAGCCCGGAGTCTCTCCAATTCTAGATTGAGCTCCTCTTGTTTTCCAAGTAAGCAACCCATTGGGTTTATACAAAAAAAAAAAAAAAAAAACCCTTGGGGAATGAAACAATACATGTCTATCTTAAATTTCAGGAAAGGCACTGGTAACATGATTACTCGACTGTCCTAAAAAGTGCAGAGACATTCGTGTAACATAAAAGATTATCAAATTAACCCAGATAATAGATGCATACAAATTAATATATTCAATTTCTTTTTTCACACTTCAAAGGGTCCATATATATTCTATGTTTGCATGAAAGAAGACGAGAATATAGTTTGTGATAAGATAAGATTAATTTATATTCAGCATGATTTAAAAACAACAATTCAACGTAAGCTCTAATGAGCTTTTGACCAACATAACATAAAAAACAATAAAGACATTAAACCAAACATGATGTGCAAGACATAACAACATAGCATAATACATAGATACAATGGGACAAAACACACAGTGTATAATTTAAAATATAAGCAAGCAAAGCATTTTAATTTTTTTTTTCAAGCTTAGTAGTATTCATGTCACTGCAGAAATGCCTGGCTAAGGGATAGAAGTAGAAATTGGAAAGGATAAATGTATGTAAGATTGTCAGTTTGTTTAGACTAGTTAACTTCTGACCAATACGCTTCTAGACAGATGGTTGCCTTGAAGCGTTCCTAAAAATATTTTTTACATGTGAATCAAATTGCAGTTGATAGTCAATGTCAATTCCTAGCAGCAGGGTTCTCCAGAGGATTTTAAAAGTTGCAGTCCAGGACTCCTTCCTTGGAAAAAGTTGCAGTCCGAGCCCTAAAACAAGGAGTCCCAATGACGATACTTTTTTTTCCGTGCAATAATTCAGAAATGATGACAGACTGACATTTTCTTCACAGTTTATGACAACACTGCTTATGTTTAGTACAGGCTTCATACTGAATGTCTTTTTACCCACAGCTAGTGCTTGAAACTTTTCAGGGATGGCTTGCATTTTGTTTGCAGTGGATTCTGTTTCATGTGTGTCAATCAGAATGTTAAAGTCTGGTGAGGAAAAGGACAAAGTGTTATTATCAGCACAGTTCAATAAAAAGCAATATTTAATAAAATGAAATATATCATTGATAAAAACATTAAAAAGTAAAGGTCCAAGAATTGACCCCTGAGGAAGCCCTTTTTGAATTTCAGTCCAGCTGCTCAAGTCACTCTGCATCTTAATTTGCTGCTCTCGATTTGACATAGCTCTGTAAAATACTCACTGAGCCATCTGACATACCACAAACCCTTAGCTTGCAAATGAGAATATCATGAGGGAGACAGTCTAAAGTGTTAGATAAATCAATCAGAACTCAGTCTGCAGCTACATATTTGTTTTCATCAAGAGCCTTCTTCCAGTCTTCAAGTAAACATGACAGGTGGTCTGGCATCCATGACCTTTACAAAAAGCATCCAAATATTTGTTACAAGTGTTCTCAAAAATTTGTGCTAACTGGGTCTCAATTTATTTCTCTAACAGTCTGGATATGATGGGTAAAATGCTGACAGGTCTATAGTGACTTTTATCAAGAGGACTGTTCTTTTGAAAACTGGAACTACTTGAGCTTCTTTGAGATGATCAGGGAAAATATTTGACTGTAAAGTTTTGTTAATTAGATCTGTAACATGGCAAACAAGGATTGGTGCCCCAGCTTTTAACAGTTTAACATGAATCCCCCCCCCCCCTTTTTTAAATTCAAACTTCTCATCATTTTATACACATCTTCATGATTAACCTGCTTAAATCATAAAATTGTATGTATCTTACTATTATCCTTAACAGCCTTGATACTTTGGTGAGTTAAAGGGTCAAAAGAACCATCCTTGCCAATGTCTAATGTCACATTTACCTAAAACATTACTGAAGATTTCACATATTTCCCTGCTATTGTTTAAAATTTGTGTACCTTCGAGAAAAATGAGCTTATCTTGACCATCCAAAAGTTTATTAGAAAAAAAGGGCTTAATAGTTGACCAGAAATTCCTAGATTTAATGCCCCCAGCACATCTTTCTAAAAAGTATAAATTCCCAGAGACTTATTCTTTTGTATACCAAACTTCTCTGCTTTCTATAGTTTTCCCAGGCTTTGCATGACCTGTACCAAGTGTATTTTGTAAACATCATATGCTTAACATATAGGTATCGGACCACTAATTATTTTACAGCCAGGGAACCAGTCTACTGGTGGGGGAATAAAAAATAGAGTACAAAATCTTTTGAGATATGCCTATTGGGTAATAAATGGGTTCAATTTTGTTCCATTATTAATTTCACAAACTTCAATCTATGTACTATAGCTGACAAAAAATATTTACTTTTATTTTTATATCCTGTATTTAATTTCCTACTGACAAAATAGCATATGTACTCTTGGTGCGAGGCTATGTTATTAGGTGCAGACCAGGGATCCCCCCTGTATAGCATCACGAGACTCTAAAACATGCTGCGAAGCACCTGATTTTTAAGGCTGAAAAAAATTTCTCTAACTTTAATGAATGGATCTATGTGTGGTTTGTAGGCCAAGCTAGTGAAGAATTTATTTTTATTTTATAATATATTAACATTAAGTTCTATGGGAAATGAATTAGTGGTCCGATTCCTATATAGGTTCCTTAGTTCTCTGTTCATATAAGGTAATAGATTCAATATGTATGTTTTATTGGAGTATGTTTATCTACAACACTTAACAAAACTTTTTCATAGTAAACAGTCAGAGTGAAAGATTCTGAGTCATTACTTGTGACAGGACAGTAAAGGGAGGCTATATTATGAAAATCATTTACAAAGTCATTCACACCAAAATCTTGGCAATGTCTATAAGATTTTTTAAAATTCTGATTGCAGAATGCACAGTGTCTTTTAAAATGAGTAGAAACAATTTTAATGAAAATCACTCATTCCTGTACACAGATTAATGGTATTCATACATTGGCTTTGTTTATTTGTAAGTATTAGATCAACACATAATGCATTACAATGAATACATGTCAATTCGCCCCATTGCAAAATCGCCCCCATCAAAAACACCCCCACTTTTCCACAAGATCGCCCCCATTTCAAAATCGCACCATGTCAAAAACGCCCCCACTTTTCACACGATTGCCGCAATTTCAAAATCGCACCATGTCAAAAATGCTCCAACTTTTCACAAGATCGCCCCCATTTCAAATTCGCATCTCGTCAAAAACACCCCCACTTTTCACAAGATCGCCCCCATTTAAAACTCGCATCATGTACTCTTTTAATCATCGATAATGCACCTGCCAATTATTAATACTTACGTATCATTAATGATAATTAGAATGGATTGTTTTTACTATTATAATTAATTGCTGAATTAAACCTTGATTGATTTTGTTCTTGCCTTTTTTAATTAGTTCATTAGAATTAGAATGTTTACTGAATTAAAATTTCATTAACTGTTTTTTGCTTCGACCTTCAGCGTATTGGAAAAAAAGGCGATAATATTATATATAAAAAAATTGGGAGTTGTGTCCTTTAGATGATGCATAGATAGACCGGAAAATGCTGAAAAACCGAGAGAGAGATGCTTTATTTCATTTTAGGCCACGTTTAATTGGCTGCTTACAGAATCATGCTTGTATTCTCGTTTATCTCCTTGCTGGTACAAGACTTCATAAGAAAAGATCAAACACAAACTTCTTATGAAGACAAAAAAATCTAATTTTATGATATTATTAGTAAATTATCTTTACATCTTTTACCAAAATATTCAATAATAAAATTAATATCCATTTGGATTTATCTTAGGAGGAGATCTACAGATAATACGTGCTTCTGGACTCATGGTACTAATTCAACTCCTATAGTAAACCTATGGAAACACCATGATATTAAAAATTCAATAACTTTAAATTTCTAAATGCTCATGATCAGACCTATATTTATCAGTATAGACCCATCCTTGATGCAAGCTTCTGTGTTAAGAAAACCACATGAGCCACGGCATATTTTGGATCTACATGTGCATGAAACAACTTTTTGTTTCAACAAAAGTGAATAGATGTATGTTGTTTTCTTTTTTTATCTGGATTTAAAAACAAAACGAAACAAAACAGTGGATCAAAGAGATTCTTGCGTGAATTCATACATCGAATATGATAATTAGCTGGAAATCACATGTGCGCCTGTGGGGAGTGGTCAGCTATCACGCCTAAATCGATTCCTATAAAAATACCCCCAACCCACAGCCTTACATACATACATTCATTCAGTTTAATTAAATAGGTGTAATTAATCAAGTGCATACACCATCGTTCTGATTCATGTAACTTTTATCCTGTCGTATGCTAAAAGAATATAACTTCAATTTTTTTAAAATTAATATTGAATCTAGTTACACTAACAAAATAAATATGTAACATACTTGCCATATTCCCAGACAGTGTTGGGGTTTTTTTGAGACTCAAAAAGTGTGTTTTGAGGTCCCAAGGGGGCTCAGTGCGCATGACCCCCCAAAAGCAACATCATCCAAATGAGAATAAGCTATCTTTTCAAATCAGCCTATAGCAAATGACTGGAAATTCAAATCTGAATAAAAGAAAATACCATCTGTTTCCTGTGAAGCATTTAATATACTTAACAAACAAAAATTGTAGACTTAGCATTGTCAAATAACATCAACACACACATATGTACATGGTCACAACCTCACCGACATTAAATACAAAAATACACCAAGTTACTGTCTTTAAAATCCATTGGACAGTGGAATGTAGTTTTAATTACATGCAGTCTTTGCTGCTTTCAATGGTTCAGTAGTTGGTTTGAAGGTAATGCAAGTGTAATTTGTGTTCACAAATATGCCTATACTTTTTCTTCACGGATGTGCATCCATGTATTTGTTGGCGCTAGCAATGGCCAAAGTCCCTAAAAGCGATAAAAACCTGTAAGATGGCAATGAATATCCATTTCAAAACAATGAATCTGGCAATGAAAACATTCAAGGTTTGTTGTAGTCGGCCGAGTTTTTAAAGTCTTTGACCGCCGCTATTGTAACGTATTTTCGAGGTTAAAGTCACACCTACAGCAGTGAAGATTTAATTTATTCTCAGTCTGAATTAATGAAAAGAGGTACTAATTTATGCAAAATCACAATTTGTCATTTGATAAATGATTATATACTTTAAAAGAAAAGTAATTAAGAAAACATGGGTATTTATTATAATAAATGCTAATACTAGATAATGAGTGAACACTACAGTTAAATGAGAGCAAGATCCGGAACGGAAAATTCCATGGTGCAGTTCATTTCAGGTTAACCAGATAGTCAAATATGTTAATGTTTTCATGAGTTACTTGATCACATGATAAATTATTGCAATAATGTAAATGTCCAAGGAAAATATGTGAAAGTTAAGGTGGCAAAACTGTCGAAGCAAATAAGATTATCAAATTTTTTAGCACTTCTAGTGCATTATGCACTACACTTTTCCTTTGTCCCTTTAAAATGTTGTGTGTCCCCCAAATCTGGAGGGTGACGGACACGGTGTCCCCTGACCTTGGATTCTAGGTGCAACACTGCATTAGAGATTGAATGGTGCTATTGTTCAACCTACTGAAATAATCATGTTTTGCGTTTTATATATGGAGTAAAAATCCGCCTTCAAAGAAACGTTGCTGCAGATAACAAACTTTAATAAAGATTACTTCAACATTCTCATTCAATGCAGTCAGTGATTTGTAAATAACATTTGTTCTTCGACACGCATCTGTTTGATGTACTTAACTTCAGACATATTGGGTTGTTCCACTTAGTGTATTTTACCTATGCAAATTAGCCTAATGGGCTCTCCCTCAGCAGTGTTCAAAGGATTTGACACAACACATCACCCAAGCTATTGTGAGCCAATTAAGTAAATCTCTAAAAGGTGACTGTTTATCTCTGACCGCCTTACCTTTTAATTGCCTCTACAACAGTTAAGCTCTGAGCAGGACTGTTTACTGTTTATACATACCAATCACGGGCATATATCATGGTGATCAAGAAATTTACGTTTTTTTATTTTTTTATTTGGTGGGAATTTTTTTTTCTCGCTAAGATTGCCAAAATTCGTGTTTTTCGAAACACGACCGTGTCGGGGGATTTGGGAGTCCAAAATCGTGTTTTTCGAGACACGACAGTGTCGGGGGGTTTGGGAGTCCAAAATCGTGTTTCTTGCGTGACACGTCGTGTTATGGCATGTATGATGTAAATAAAGAAACTACAAGTGTTTGTTTAATATTATATATTCATTTTTTTATATAAAAAAATATTTGTAACCACTACATTAGCCTGTTCCCCTGGTGAAATCTTCACATATTACTAAGGCCGCTTATGTTTCTGAGGTTCTTAGTTTATAATAAATGCAGAGAATGAAGCGCATGGGGCGTTATTGACTGGAATGGGGGCAATTTGGTGAAAAGTGGGGACGTTTTTGTTGGGGGCGATTTTTCAGTGGGGCGTTTTGACCTGTTTCCCATTACAACCATTCTTAAAACATGTAGGTACTCTAATTATGCATGCAAGATAAAAAAAAAATATCACATATATCACTTAGGCAACGAAAATATCCTGTATATTACAATTTAGGTCACACATGATAATACGGTTTTGCATTTAATCCGACTTCTGTCAAACGTTTTTACAAAAATAACCAAAAAAGGAGTTTTTCATTTATTGTTGGAGGCCTGTACACACTATGGTTTAGGCATTTAGTCTTATTTAGTTAAAGTTCATAAGCAATTTGCTCCAGGTACTCAGACTCTAGTTCTTTCATCCTGCGAGCTGGGATATCTGAACGAATAAATGACATAACAGGAGTTCGTATAGTTGCTTACAATTTACCTATCAATCGTAAATGTACTAGTATACTAGTACATGTACTATTTGTAGGTAAATTGTAAGCAACGATATGAGCCCCTGTGAATGCCATAATCCCACCACCATTGGCAACCCATCTGTTAAGTTTGTACCCATCAACATGAAAAAGACTGTCGCTGAAAATAGAATCAATTTTAGAACTTCACTAATTTCTGTAAACTTGCAGCTTGCACTATGTCAATATGGGCCATAATAAAGTTTATGGTGTGTTCCTTCGGATATCTCATAGACTCACAAAAAATATATTCGTAAGTTGGGACAGCATCCTGATATGGTATGCTGCATCGGTAAGGGGAGATTACTTATGTTGATATTGTTCCAACAAATAAGATATCGTCCTCCCCGAAAAAGATATAGTCCTCCCCAAAAAAAGAACATGTAAAAACTAGTAGCATCCTCGATCAGCCATGGTTCGTGCCATTAACGTTAATTTTTAACGCTTGCATTCTAATATTGTGAGAAACTATTAAAATCACCATAGAATGTGTTCAAATATATCTACTTAATTTATTCATCGCTGAAAAATGTTTATAAACTCACTAAATCCTTTGCGAGCTACAGTTTTTCTGAGCGTGTTAAAATTTATATATTTCCGGAAGGTCATCCATGGTTCGTGCCCCTGAAATAAAGGCCACGTGGCGTAAGATTGGAATGTGACAATTAGACCAAAGTGTGGAAATAGATCTTTTATAATGTCTCTGTATTTTCATTAATTGTATTTGTAATATATTTCATTGCTTTCGTACGCATATCATATTGACTGCAATAAATCACATATCAAAAATGATGCTAAAAGTAATATATATATATATATATATATATATATATATATATATATATATATATATATATATATATATATATATATATATATATATATATGCATTTGTTTTTGTTTTTTTGTTTTTTTCAAGCTATTTCGATATAATTATCGTTTTAAAGATACGCTGAACTTTAAAAGATTTTTTTCCTTCAGGCCCTGTCACAACAAAGATTTTTCCCCCTATATTACAATAATCCAATAAAGAATTTCACACTGTATGCTCTTCCATTTGATTTATTTTTTCTAACATGATATAAGAAGTGCATGTTATAGAAACGAAGTTGTTACATTGCCTTTGTCGTCTGAGAATGCCCTGTCGTGGATTTCCTACTAATAAAAAGGTAAAGAAAACCAAGATGTGAACAGCGGCCCTGGCTTGAACAGCTAACACTCGCGCCAGGGCCACAAACTTGAGGCAAATATGGCATTAGTAAAATTGTCCATTTTCTTTGTGTATTTTCTATTTGAATTGTAGTACGTATTAACATTTCATTTCATCGAATATTTCTTAATCAGCACTTACTGTCATTGTCAACGAACGCTAGTGACCCAGTTGATGACGTCAGTATCTCAAAACAAACGCGCAAGGTCGCGAGAAACATGGTGCACGATTCAAGGATCAACACGAAATTAGGAACATCGACGGACATATTAGAAGATGTAGATGGGGAAAAGAAACAAACATCAGACTTGCTAAGTTGGTTGTATTTTGCGACTGTCGAATCAGCGAATCAGTGCATTTACGATGAGTCCAACTATCACATAAATCACATTGCAACCCTTGTTGGTTTGACTTTACGGGTTTACTGCAGGACGAGCACGGGTATCTCATCGGACCAGGATTCGGGCAACACCTCAACGCTGAGCAAGAGGTACAGTAAACTGTAGTACTCAAGGTTATTATTTGCAGATGACTTCTTGTATGACCAGATGCGAGTGCGCCATTTTGAAAACAAAATTGTTATTTGTTTTAATTGGTAGATCACTTCCAGTTGGAAATATGGCTTAAGGAGTGTTCAATCGCTCGGTACAAAATCTTTTGTTGGTGAATCGTTCAAAAATCTAGGATTTGGAATACTTTTAAAATAGAGTTTCAGGTAAAAATATAATATATTTCACTAACAAAATAATACTCAATCGTTTGTTCCTACCTCATACCACATTGTCAGGTTGAAAGACTCAGCCTGTATAAATGCCCTTCGTACAAAAACTACTTTAAATATTACTTGCATACATGTGGCGTGGTCATAAATATAATTAGATAAAATGTATGTTAATTTCATGTTTCTTTGATGATATACGGAAGGTAAAATCTCATGTCACCATTTTCGGTCTAGGCGGTCCTTAAAACTGGCTAGTGTTGGGGCGCTTACTACAGCATTGTTGATCAATCTGAGTAAAATAAGTACTCGCGGCATCCGGCATGCAATGCTTTTTCAGTAGTTTGTACTTGTGACCCCTTGTTCTTGATTCAATGAGAGTGAAGACCTTCTCTGTTGAAACTATAACTAGCCCATTCAACACCTTGTACACTTCGATCATGTCACTATGCCTTTGTCTGTGGTGCATTGAGTGCATGTTGGGGATTTTCAGCCTATCATAATATGCCAGTCCTTATAGGTCTTTAACTAACCTTGTTGCTCTCCTCTGTATTTCCACTAAGTCATCCATATCCATTTGGAACCTTTGGGAGCGGATTTGGTTTCCATACTCTAAGATTGGTCTACCAATTGCCGAGTAGAGCTTTGCTTGCGTGGCCCCATTGAGGTGGACAAAAGTTTTGTTGATCACCCCCAAAACACTATTGGCTTTCTTAACTGCAGCATTTACCTGTTTGTGAAACTTAGGTTCGTCATCAGTCAGAACACCCAGGTCCTTCTCTTCTGATACGGTTGCAAGCTGGGTAACTGTTCCGTCTATGGATTTCATATAGTAGGTATGGTGTGGATTGTTGTACCTAAATGAATCACTCTGCACTTGGCTGCATTGAATTTAAGCTGCCATATCCATGACCACATTAGGATTTTGATAATGTCATATTGGAGTGCTTCGTATTGATCTGCTGACTCTAATGCTCTGTACACTTTCGTGTCGTCTGCGAATATCTTCATAATACTGCTGACTGCATCTGGGATGTCATTGATGAAGATCACAAACATCAGAGGTCCTAGGACACTACCCTGGGGGATGCCGCTGGTTACTGGGCTCCAATCTTACTTTGTACCACTGATTACCAACGTCTAGCTGCGTCATGTTAAGGGGTTGCGCACCCAGGTATATGGCTTTCCATCAAACACATATACTCTTATTTTGGTAAGTAACCTCTCGTAGGGCACCTTGTCAAAAGCCTTCTTGAAATCAAAGTACACGGCGTCAACAGGTAGACCCATGTCGAACATTTCTCGCACTCTTCTAATGTGACTAGTAGCTGGCTTATGCAAGAGCATCCTGGAACAAATCCATACTGTTCGTTGCAGAATAAACTGTTTCCTCTCATATGTTAGACCACAGCATCTCTAACCAAGGATTTCATAACTTTGCTTGGGACGAATGTGAGACACACAGGGTGGTAGTTGTTGTCTGAACTTCTGTCCCCGTTTTTAAAGAGTGGCGTCAAGTATCATAGTTTCCAGTCTTTGGGTCGCTGACTTTCATCTTTTTGTGTGGACATATTAAGTTAACAGCCTTGGTTAATACATCACTCGTTTCCTTGAGTACCCTGGGGTAAAGCCCCTCTGGTCCAGATGATTTGTTCTGGTTGAGTCCTTTCAGCATCTTCAAAATAAAATCCTCATTAGCATTAAAATCACTGACACAAGCACCGCAGCATCTGCTTGCTAAAGAATACACTCGAGAAAAAGTCATTTAGTATATTGGTTTTCTCTTCACAGTTCTTGTTGAGTGTGCCATCACTATACTTAACATCGTTCACTCCAGACTTTATTTTCGTTTTACTGAATACATATTTCCAGAATGTCATTAGGTTTGTTTTGCAATTCTCAGCAATATCTATTTGGTATTTTCCATGCAACTGCCTGATTATATTTCTAAGTTCATTTCTTTCTGTGACATATTCTTGATAGCTTTCACCATCCTTCAAGTTCAGGTAGTACTTCCATACCTTGTTTTTCGCCCTCACTTTGTCCATTTCCTCCTTTATAATGTACACATGTTTCACTGTTTGCGAATACCCTTCTTTGTTGCTACCTTTGGAACATGAGTGTCTGTACTCTGCAGCCGTCGTAGTTTAATGTGGTTTCATGCTTCATCTGCTGATCTACGTCCTAGCTCACTGTTTCTGTCGATGTCTGATAGTTCCCTTCTCATGGATCCATATTTACCTTTATCATATTCATACCTTGTCATCTCTTCAGAGCTGGTCTGGGTTGTGCAGATGTAGTCATGAACAATACCTCGTGGTCACTCGAGCTGACTGGTGGTATGTATTCTATGCTTGCTATCATATCTTCCTCATTGGTAAGCACTAAGTCCAAGAGTGATGGCTCTGCATCCTCCCTATACCTTGTAGGCTTGTTGACATGCTGGTATATGAAGCAATCTTTCACAGTATCTACAAATTTTGAGGACATAGACTCTGGACCTTCACATGAGAAAAGACATAGACCCTGGACCTTCATACGAGCAAAGACACTTCCAATCTGTTTGACTTAAATTGAAATCCCCTACGATACACAAATGAGAATAGTTCAAAATGACTGATCTGTTCAATAGGTCGCACAATTTCATTAAAATTCTGCTCAGACATGATCAGTTACCGTATCCGTACAAATATCCTTACAGAAAGCATTGAATTACCTTTTAGCCTATTTTATCAAGGGAACCGTTAAGTTGTATTAATAATTTGAACACGTACAAACGACCGCAGTCCAAATACGACATATTTGTCTGGAACGACAGCACAAATAAATACTGAAGAAAAAATATCGATTTAGTTTCTCGTGTTTGCAATATTTGATAAAAGAAAACGGCTACGCTGGTCTCTCAGAAACCCTTTTATATAATTAATTGACAAATTATACAGGTTTATGGCCTGAATAAAATTGAATTCAGTCTTCTTTGCTCGACTATTCACATCCTTCGTGTGACCGTAACATTGACATTGCATGGAATATATATTTGTTGTAAAATATTTTCTTTCATATGGGACAACCAGTTTGAAATTGTGATTCCAGTCAATAAAATTAGAGATAGAGTTTTTGATCAGTATTAAAAAAATGGATATAAAACAAGCTAGATTATTATTCCTTCTTTTAAAAGACTTATCATTTGAAGAGTACTTGGGTGTGATCAATGAAGCTCGTTTTAAAATTGCACTAACTCAGCGATGGTGCTGGCTTTAAAAAAGTTGTCGCCAAAAAAATCGCCAACCTCAATATTTTGTTGCCAATTTTCAAAAAATGTCGTCAAGCCAGGAGTCAATATTTTTCCATGTCTATTAATGTAGTAGGCAATGAAAATTGAAAAAGATGGGGTATTTATTACTTTATTGACAACAAACAATACAATACCACAATATCACAGAATAAATCATTACATGACTGTTTTGATTGCTTATTTATAATGTTTTGCACTATTAAAATGTTGTTTCATAAAACTAATAAAATCGAATGTCACATGTGTACGCGTCGTGATTTTACTGCTGCCCACTTGCTGAATGCAGTTTGAGACGCCGAGTTTATTCCTGATGTCAATTTTGATGATATTCATCTTACTGAACCCACGTTCACAGTCACTGATAACGGCATTTTTACTTTTACTAATGGCAGCAATCTTAGCTACTTCAATTGTCTTTGCATCCCTATGACGGTTTGTGAAAAGGTATGACTGTTGTCACTTTAAATAAATGCATTACCAAATATCTTCTTTCCCTACATCTGCAGTCTCTCTCTCTCTCTCTCTCTCTCTCTCTCTCTCTCTCTCTCTCTCTCTCTCTCTCTCTCTCTCTCTCTCTCTCCGGTTTTCTGGTTTATGATTTATACCTTGTTAATTTGATACTTGTTCAGTGCCAAGTAGAGTCCTACACGTCTTACATATACGTGTTTGACCTTAATCCCTTAGCACCCTCTTTGTTTTCTCCACATTACAACCTTTTGATCGAGCTGCGTATTTGATACTAGTTCAGTGCCAAGTAACAGAGGGTGCTTTAATATATTTCACGGACTGTGTGATCGAAGTATCACTTACAGAGTCCAAGCTCAATCTCCACGTAAGCACTCGCATATGACAGTAAAGACGAGGAACTGGAGTCAGACGATATTTACGATGACTAGACGACAGTCGAGGATTTCAGCACTATAACTGGTCACTCAGACAATGTGGATGAATTCTTGGGATTTGTACCGGATGACATTAGAGAGTTACCTTTATAGGATACTGTTAATCACAAACGTGTGGGCTTGACTTTCATTGTTTATTTGTCAGACGTGTGGAATTAACATATTACGGGATATTGTGAATCGGATCATTCTGGGCTACTATTTTTATGCTGGTATGTGATCTATGATAGAATTCATGGATTTATCATATCAAACGGATTTAAAATGTCAATCATTATATATTTCTATGGATTTTTATGACACGATGAAGAACAAAATGTAAGTTGTCAATTTATTTGTGACATATTCTACTCGATAATATACCTAATTGTATTTCACACTGGTTTTGTCTTTATTATTCCTAGCTAGCTGTCTATATATCTATCCATCCAGTCTCCTCTAATATATACCGGTAGTCAACAAGAAAACTTCAAAATTTTTAAGTTTAGACCTTGCCCAGTGGATAAGCCGGCCAGCTTTTATTTCTTCCTGAATAATTAAGATAATACGCGAGTACATACTGTACTCTTATGATGAGATCATGAACACGAAAAGTCTAACTTACGTTTACCCATGACAGTTTATTGTTCCGATTGAAACTGAATTTTTTTTTTCATTTGCTTAGTATTTATACAGAACGATTGGAAAGGTAATCACTTTTCTTTGAAGTTTTCAGCAAAACTTTTTTTTCTGGTACAGTTTTCAAAAAAAACAAGAACAACAACAACAACAACAAAACAACAAAGGATTAGCCGTCGTTTGATCGATTGTAGCTAGTCCAGTAGCATGACTATTTGAGTGTATCACAGCATACAGTACTCAGGCCAGATGTCAGCATAAGTGGATTATGATTTAACAATACACTGGTAAGATGGTTTGTCAATATGAACAAAGGATTTGTTGATAAAACAATAGATAGATTTCAGTGCATTTTATATCCAAGTTTGCGGCTTCCTTTCATGGTGCCTTTGAATTCTTCAGCTCCAAACCCACGAGTATATATACAAGTTTTAACAGTCAAAAATGGTGTCGCCAAAAAATCGCCAGATGGTATATTTTGTCGCCAATTAGGAAACAAATCGCAATTTGCGACATTGGCGAAGCCCAGCGCGATCCCTGTAAACTAGATTTAGAGCAGTATCGCATACCTTGAAGATAGAAAAGGGTCGTTGCGAGGGAGTGTCAAGGAACGACTATGTAATAGATGTAATATAAGAGCCGTAGAAAATGTATGCAATTTTTTGTTGTTTGTCCATTTTATACGAAACTGAAAAGAACATAGTTACCAAGATATTATTGTTCATGGCCAAATATGGAGAAATTTAAAGCCATTATGTCTGCTAATGAAACAAGAATCTTAAATACATTGTGTACATTTTTATACTTTGCGCAACAGAAAAAGCAAGAAAATGGCTAATTTTATAGAAGTAATTGATGATAAAATTGCATTCTAAGACTAATATAATTAATTACAATTTAGTCTTTACATTTTATGTAAATCAATGGTATTTTTGTAATTAAATGAAATGTATATTACATTTAATACTCAATATAATTATGTAACTTATCTTCTGCATTAGGACGTGTTTGCATCCTCATGTTTGCAGTTATAAAATGCTTTTGGAATTTAATACTAAATAAAGTTTGTGTTTTGTTCTTTTCTGTTCTATATGTTCCTCGAACTTATTGCCTGTAATATAACACTAGTACAATGGATGTGTGACAATTAATCTAACCGAGTGGATTAGTGATCTACCAAAGAACACACAACTATGTTTTACAATCAGAACAACAGTGATCATTATTATAATCCATCTGATTCACATAAATGATGGCCGCCGATTACACTGAAGTACGGCACGGGTAGACCCTTATTTCTTTGATTCGCTGCACTGTGACATCACGAAACTTAAAGCTCATACTTTCTTAAGACGACAATAATTCCGATGGAAAATAAAGTATGAACCATAACTCTCCAACTTCATTTTTCTTTTTAAAAAATAATTAATTTAAAATTATGTGAGGAGTTTTAATGCGTTCATGTAGATGGACAGACAAGGAAACTGCTGTTGTTCAAGTCGATGAGTGCAGGATATAAGAAAGGGAATCGACAATTTCGGGACAAGTGGAATTGGAGTCCGGAAAAGTAATTTTTTTAAAGCTTCTTTCCCTGAGGCTGTCTCAAAATAATTTTTTTGAGCACTGATTAGAATTGCTCGAATCCTACAATATCTAGGGTTGTAAAGTTAAATTCTTATTATTTTTTATTTTTTTTATTTTATTATTTTTTTGAAGAGGGAGTGGGACAGCAAAAATTATATATAGACCTACTTACCGATTACAAAGTCGCTGCCATGTACTTCAGACATCGTTTGAAAAACACAACCGGGGTCAGACTATGACAAAATGAATGCGGGTCAGTACCCAACTAAGTAGTTTATATCTAATTTTATAGATTTATTTGGCTGTGCCTTTCACTGTGAGGGGCCCCGGGTGGCCGAGTGGTCTAAGGCGAGTGGTTTACAGATCACTGACATCTCACCTCTGTACGCGTGGGTTCGAGTCTCGGTCTCGGCCGACGTGGGTATGTGAGAAAGCTTGCCAGTAGATTCCCGTGGGTCGGTGGTTCTTCCCGGGGTTTTCTCGGGTTCTACCTCCACCAGATGTACTGGCCGCCATGTATAGCCTATCCATTGCTGAACAATAACGTCAAACCCAAAACAACCAACCAACCAACCTTTCATTGTGAAATATTTATGACAGGAACTGATTTTACCATTGAATAATTGGTAAAGAATCATTATTTTGAGATGCATTTTTTTGTGGTTGTGGAAGAAGTGTGATAGAAGTGCACATGTAAAGTCAGTGTGAGATGTGGTCACAAACCAAGACTCCGGTAGGTTGTGATCAGCTGTTAAACGTAATTATGCTGCACAAGTACTGTCAAGTCTTGATGTTTGTAATGATCTATAATAGCACTGTCACCCCTAGGAATCTTAGTGTGATTGGAATGTTGGTCTGAATTCAGCTTAGAGAAAAGTATGCATGTAACATATATGAAAATTAATGGTGGCCTGACCCCAACCGATATGGCTAATGTGACCCGCGCAATAGTGCATACTAAGGTTACGCGGTAGAGATTTTTTATTTTTTAAAATTTGTTAAAGAGAAAAATTGAAACATTCTGATTTCACTTGATTCCGTGATAATGGAAATTGTAATAAAAAATTAAATACTTGGATGAGAACACTTTGATCTTCAATGCTTTTCCCAGCGAAATAGATACCGCAAATAATTTTTATTCATGCCTAATTTACCAAGTTTTAATTGTAAATCAAGTCTATCGACAACCACTAATTAATAACTTATACCTCATAAAAAATATATATGTTAAAAATACTTAGAATAATTGATACTTGGAGTACTACAAGATCGTTTATGGATTTTTTTTTTCTTCGGGTTGAAAGTATTAGCCTACTCAAGAACTAATTTCATAATCAATCGTATTGTGCACAGTTGTGGAAGAAATATAATATGTAAATATCATTTTGGTTTATAAGGGAGCTCATGTCTAAAATGAGGAAAATTACCCAACATTAAGGTGAAATATACGAGAAAATAGCGACCAGAGCGTCTTCGTGACATCATCATGACGTCACAACAAACCTGATTTTCAAACAATTTATAAGAAAGATTTTCATTGACGATAATCTTTCTTTCAGTATACATAAGATTGAGTTTTTGGAACATTCAAAATTTCAAAAATATTGGAGCCATTTTATGGACGTATTGTATCTTGTCCTTTACATGCCTCATAATTAGGATTTTCTTTTGGTTTTTCATATCCAGTTATTAAAATATTGCTCTGGTCCGGATCACAAGTGCGATTTTCTTTTACATTATGAAGATTTGATTCGTGCTCTTTTTTAACTGCCGACGTGTAAAATGACACATTGGTTATTTCACTCTAATCCAGTGTACAAAATTAGTAATAACAAAGCACACATACACACACACACACACACATATATATATATATATATATATATATATATATATATATATATATATATATATATATATATATATATATATATATATGTGTGTGTGTGTGTGTGTGTGTGTGTGTGTGTAACTTGACAAAAATTGTGTATAAATCTGATTATTAAGACAGTAGAATGACAGATTGCTTTGAATCAGCTAATGTGTGTACCTTGTATTCAGCAAATGTTGATTGAGCATAGTTACATACGTAAGTAGCAACTTATATATGAGGTGTTAATTTCAGATTTACAAAAGTCTAACACACCGTGGTTTGTTAATACCTCTCGAACAAGTTAAATTTTATTTCTCCCTCTCTTAATTTAATACCTGCCGTATACTCCTGACTTTGTACATTAAATTAGGCAGTATTTTAGTTTTCACCTCAAACTCCATTTTGTTTTTATCGATTCCTTTTTTTTTTTTTTAATTCCTCTGATATAACACATAGTCCTTCATGCCCATTTTTGTGTCTAAGTCCGTTTATCTTTTATTTAAATCAAGACGTTCGTCTCATATTGCCGCTTCCACACAACACATACATTTCTTGAGTAGAGTTAGCAATATATTTTTGCAGCAATTAAAGTGAAGTACTTTGCCCCTTTTTTATGTTAGAGGTATCGATGAAATATATCTTAATTAAATAGCCTCGCGCCAGGAATTGTCTGGCCAGAGGAAATACAAGTAATGCAAGTGAAAATAGAAAAAAGAACCCGACCGTAACTGGGAACTGATTAAAGTCCCAGAAAGAAAAAAAAACAGTAAGAGTTTCATAGTTACAAATAGTTTTGCCAATGGTTTGATTTCAAAATGTGCAGTACATGAATAGTAAAGTAATTGACATGCTGGACCACTTAAATATTTTGAATTTTTATTTTAAAAATCTCATACAAGAACATCTCTTGACCACTCATACTTTTTAAAAATAAAAATACCGTAGAGGCCCTAGACTACGATATATATTGGTGCTGTTGACACATTTATATTGCAGAACCAGTTAACCGCATTAAATCAGACAGTCATTGTTTTGCAATTTGAAATCCAATATAGAGATAATCATATTTTTATAAAACAAAAATACCATTGAGTCCTTGGATCATTCGTATTTTTATTAAACAAAAACTGCCCTTGAGTCTCTGGACCACATATTAATTTCTTGATTATACATTGAGTTGACATAAGACAAACTAACATATAAGGCCCAACAGGAAAGCACTGGACATCTCGAAGTTTTAGATGGGATCCAGGTCACGTGAACCCAAAGAGAATATCAACAAATGGCCCATCAGAATAACACTTTTTGTTGTATCTTACAACTGAGCTAGCCACACACATTCCTACAGCCAATATGAAATATAGTCTAATATTAATGTAAACATTTGTAGCACAAGGATCCATAATGATTTATTACGATTTAATAATACTTTTGCATAGCATTTGCCCACGCACAATAAATAAATAATCTTTTGAAAAAATAAACCACACTGAGAAATTATTTTTAGCACTGGTTTTATGCACTACTATATCACAATCCTCACTATCATGATACTGAAATAATTCTGCTAACAATAAATAGAGGTTTCCAAGTGCATGGAAACTACAACACGGAGAGATAGACAGGCAATCGATAACGGAGGTTTAATGCAGTAAAGACTAGATATTGTCACTTTATATGTAATTATGGAATAACAATTACAATGTTAATAAGTAGGAAACAAGTGTTGCATTTCAAAGCCAGTAGTTTGAAGCTTCAATCTAGGTCGCGAAGAAAAAATGTCTACATAGATTGAGAATCATCTCGTGTCTAAAGTAGGCCACTGAAAGCAGATCAAATATATACTCTGCCAGTTTAAAACAAGACATGGAAATAAATAAATAAATAAATAAGTAAATAAATAAATAAATAAATAAATAAAATATAATGTACTGCTAACGTATAAGAAACGTGTCACAGTTTCTAGTGTACGTACAAGATGTACAATAAAAAAGCACGTAAACAATAAAACAAAAGTCATCGTCTAGCTTCCATACGAAAAGCAAGTAAACAATAAAACAAAAGTCATCGTCTAGCTTCCATACGAAAAGCAAGTAAACAATAAAACAAAAGTCATCGTCTAGCTTTCATACGAAAAGCAAGTAAACAATAAAACAAAAGTCATCGTCTAGCTTCCATACGAAAAGCACGTAAACAATAAAACAAAAGTCATCGTCTAGCTTCCATACGAAAAGCATGACACAGTCTCTAGTATACCCATTAAATATCAAAATCCAATCGCAGAGCGTAGCAAAATATCTGCTATAGAAAATGTAGCCTCTCCCTGAGGATGGTAATTGGCGAAGTCCCGATATAGCTACCCCAAGGGTCACTAGCTTTAGACACATGTGGGCATCCCAAGGGTCACTAGCTTTAGACACAGATGTGGGCATTTGTTTTAAAAATTACGACAAAAGTTGAATATATTTTTGTTTTGACACATATCAACAATTAGTAGCGAAATATATATTTAGATATTTTTAGTTAAATGAAACAGAATTAAATCTTCAATAATAGTCATCCCATTTCCAAACGAAGTCAGAAAAAAAAAAATACAAACCTCTTGAATATGCTTTTCAAGTGGAAGTGCCAAGCAAAATGTAATCAGAATTATCATTAAAACATTTATAGATTTATTTAAGGAAAATTTAAATGAGTACAGGTTTCACAGTGGTATCAGTGAAGATTTGTACGAACATTTCAATGACATTGATCCGTAGTTTAAGAAAATAATCATTAACGATCAGAAGTACCGTATATACTCGTGTATAAGCTAATATCAACTGCAGACTGCATAGACCCAGATCTGCCGTCGCATAATGCACCGGCAGATCTGAGTCTATGTAGTTTGTAAAGACTAATCAGTAGAACAAACAACATAGACCCTGATCTGCCGGCAGATCAAGGTCTATGTTGTTTGCATTTGGATCTAAGTTATACGCGAGTATACACGGTATGTTAAAACTTACCTAGGAGGAAGAGCATGAAAAGAGGTTACATGAATGATATTAGTCAACGTTTATTTGACATCGTACATACACATCTGAGACAAAAAGGTGATCATGATTTCGAGAAATACTTGATTAAAAAGGATAATGAATGACACAGTATCCCCTAAACAGATGGAGAATTTGAGAGAAAAGAACAACAGTAAAAGTATGTACAGATGAAAATAACTTTTCAAATGCCAAAAAAGATATATCAATCGTCAGGAGAGTAATTACTGACGATGACTTGGTGCTAGTCAGTCTTAAAAACAAAAAGATAAAATTAACCAAACCAATTTATAGTGGATTTACTGTGTTACAAGTAAGAAAGTAATTGATGTAATAATTTTACCACAACAAGCTGAAAAAATACGGTAATAGAATGAGTCTACTCATGATTGATACAGTGATATGAAAGAGAACATCAGATTGTATGACAATAGTGACTATCCAAAGGAAAACGTCTTTAGTTTATCACAAATGAAATAAAAAGATACCAGGCATTTTCAAAGATGAACTATAAGGCACACAAATTAGAATTTTGTGGGTTAAAATCCAAACTCTATTCATTCAAGACGGACAAAGATGAAAAGGGAATTTGCAAAGGATAAAAAAATATATAATCAAAACGAACAAAGTAACATTGTCTATACACGACTGCAACTGTTTCTTGGTTGGCAGTATAAATACATGACCTTACGAATACGTCAGCATGCTGAAGACAACGTATTCATATAGTGAAAGCACTATATAGCCAAGAGAAAAATATAAACATACTAAACGATTATTTCCTTTTTGGTCTGTTGCAAAATGCATACAACTTCTCAAATAACTTGAACATATTATTGCTTCCTGTAAAAGCTAAACCGTTAGCTATTGCTCCTCGAATCATAACTGCTGCTGTGGACATAGCTATTTTGTTTTATTACCCCTTATAGAAATTTCTAGGTATATTCGATTGGTCAATAGCCAATGCATAAGATAGGGCATTTGCAGTTCTCACGGTGTGCACGGAATTTTGGATGGGGTGTGTGAAAATCACGTACCATTCACGAGGTGTACGAATAGCGTCAATGACGACTGCGTAAAAATAAAGAAAATGGCCGCCTTCATTCTATCGATTGGGAATTTATAAATTGATTATTAGATATATATTTGTTAAAAATTTTTGTAATATTTTCGATTATGCTCAACATAATTTAAGCATATAGAAATATTCTATTATGACGTCACAGTGATATTACGTAAACGGGAAGTAACTCTAGAAAACATCGTCTGTTTGTCAATATGGCAAAACGATTTATTTCCCATTCAGAAGAGGAAATCTTTTTATTTACTGCTACGTTGGGGAAGGAAAAAAAGCTGTAAGGAGTTAAAAAGGACGTCTCAGGAAATATGAAAGTTAAGGAGGTGCTAAAATCCCGTACACCCCGCCAATAGACAGTGTAAGTAATAGTATTTATGAGTCACACATTTTGATACTGCTGCCAGTTTTTATCTTGCTGTATAAAGTTTCTGGATATACAATATAAAGAAATTTCACTTTAGAAATATGTTTAAATTGTTAAAAAAATAGTGTTCTTTTCGAGATAATATTTATCTGATTCTTTTACCTTGTACAGATTAGATTTGTTGTATATACGAAACATTTGCTGTTTACTTCTAATCCGGTATTAAAGTCCTATTAAATTATAGGAGATTTAGGTTCAATATATAAGTTGAAATGTTTTTTCTGTTAGCCTGGTTTGTTTATTTTAATGACATAGTGCTGTGGATCATTTATTATGTATAACATACATTCAGCCTGGTTTGTTTATTTTAATGACATAGTGCTGTGGATCATTTATTATGTATAACATACATTCAGCAAAAGCTGATGAGCATAGTTAAATACACAAATTGATGTGTAATTTTGGACTTAAAAATATGCAACAATTTCGTTGTTTGATATTCATGACGAATATGCTAACTAGATTCATGACGAATATGCTAACTAGATTCATGACGAATATGCTAACTAGATTCATGACGAAATAGATACCTTCAACTCTTTTAAGGACTTATTAAGGCAAAAACATTTATTTTAATGCAGTCTGGATGCTACTGACTCGTTACAATGAAATATCGTACAGCAATATGCATTCAATCATTTGTTTAGTTTTCTGCTTAAATTCTTTTTGGTATTATCTATTTCCCTTTTCTGCGTTTTAATTCTACCCAAATAAGGCACAATTATTAATACCCATTTCCGATTTCAATCAGTTTTGAATGGCTTCAAGTTTTAAATTATTCGATTTTGGCTACATCAATGCTACCAATTAATGCTATAGTTTATATATATATATATATATATATATATATATATATATATATATATATATATATATATATATATATATATATATATATATATACTTTAGTTTTTAATGCAAATGTACCTATTCTAAAGTTTTCAATGGATACTGTTGTAAAGTTTTCAATGTATATGTACCTGTTGTCAAGTTTAAAATGCATATGTACCTGTTGTCAAGTTTTCAATGCATATGTACCTGTTGTCAAGTTTTCAATGCATATGTACCTGTTGTCAAGTTATCAATGCATATGTACCTGTTGTCAAGTTTTCAATGCATATGTACCTGTTGTCAAGTTATCAATGCATATTTACCTGTTGTCAAGTTTTCAATGCATATGTACCTGTTGTAAAGTTTTATTCCAAATCATTGAAATCCTTTCTCATTCATTTCAACTTTATTTCTATACTGTCCTGCACCATACCGAATCTTGTTAACTAGTTCTCAAGCAGCACATTCTTTTGTATGTATTAGATTGTTCAACCTCAGCGTGTAGTTTGTTGTAAAATTTAGTGAATGTAACATAGTTCATCAGTTTGATCTTATCACTCAAATATGTAATAGATAAATCGTAAATAGTTTTCAAAGATCTAATCGTCTTTCATTCAGATTCATTTGTTTAGCTGCTATATTGTTGTTGAGGTAAATAATTTTTTAAAAAAATCATTCATTATTTTTTTAAATTTTGTGAACGTTTCGTTGGATTTCATTAATTATTTAATTAATTGTAAATCCTGGGGATACACCATGTTTGGCAGACCTTTCATAGTCAACAAGATTTTTTCTATTGCTAAGTAGAAAAACTTTTGGGGATCACACCCTTTAAACTCATCCTGGGAGAATTAAGTGCGAGGTTCGTTAAAGTTGTATTGTCTGCTATGTCGATGAGTCTGTCCACAATACATCAGTCGTAGAAGAAAGCATTTCCATTTTTGTGCTTGTCATTATTTGATTCCGCAATTAATTAGAAGGGAATCGTATCGTACGGAAGGCAATTGGCGTCCATATTGAACATCTATCTAGAACACATCTTGTTGTGTCTTGTTGGTACTGAATGAAAATGGTGCATATCTGACATCCGATATCGCCGCCGTAGCAGCCATATTAAAAAAATTTGTGTTCCTACTACTGTTGAATGGAAAGTCATATCAACATGGGATTTTCACCACAAGTCATTTTATAATGTCTGTTTGGTTCTAAATGCAAATGGTGCCGATCTTACATCGAATATGGCTGCCACGGCGGCCACGTTTACAATCTTGTTGTTGCTTCAGAATATCACAGATAGTTTCAATACTCAGCAGTTAAAACGAAGCAACGGTATAATCTTGGATTTCTGAAATTATTTTCAGCCAATAAAGCGTCAGTACCTTCGAGGGACTCAAACAGCACGATGAATTCTGTGTTTAGTCATACATCAGTTATCTTGCTGCATTATGATCAACAAATTTTGATACTGCTGCCAGTTTTTATTTCACATTCTGTCTGAATATGTGATTTGTTTTTCTATCCAGTTATTAAAAGATTGTTCTCTTCCAGATAAAGCAGAGCTGCTATTGGGTTGTAGGATACTGACATGATTGGACTGTGATATTGATTGTTCATGACTAAATCCAACATCTTTTAGAACTGGATGTTGAAGACTCTGTCAAGAGACAGCTTTTATTGATTGTTCAAGACTAAATCCAACATCTTTTAGAACTGGATGTTGAAGACTCTTTCAAGAGATAGCTTTTATTGATTGTTCATGACTAAATCAAACATCTTTTAGAACTGGATGTTGAAGACTCTGTCAAGAGACAGCTTTTGTTGATTGTTCATGACTAAATCCAACATCTTTTACAACTGGATGTTGAAGACTCTGTCAAGAGACAACAAAAACTATACCACCACTTATCAAATTATAGATTGTGCTGTTGGTATTTTTTAAATTTCTTTCAAGTAGTTTGATTTCAGTATCTTATGATTTTGTACACTCTTGTTCTTCAGTCTTCCAACGTCAGCTTTTGCTTCTTAAAATGTATGTGAACATTTTACGAGTTATCTTCCAAGTTCAGCTTTACGTTGAAATGTTAGTCTTTGCTAACCTTAAATTCACTTTCTTTTTGCTTTAGATATCTTTTATTTATTTGTACTGAAGTCTGAAACGTTAACTAAATGTAATTTCAAGATGTTTAAAAATGTTAGTTGCAAGATGATTTACGAGTAGTTAAAATAATTTGAAGTCTAATTGTGTAAATAAATGGATAGATTTCAAGACATGTCTTATGTGTGAAGAATTACCTTTACGGAACTTGAAACTGTTGCAAACCTTGTGCAAATGCATACTGTAGAAAACAATTTTAAAAATGGGAGAACGAGAACAGAGAAAGTTACAATGAATATGATAACAAAAGGTGCGATAATTCTGAAAATCACAGGATATTACACTTAGCAAGAAAAATAATTTTACAACCCCACCCCACCCCATTAAATCATATACAACTTTGTAATGTTCCTTCAATTAACTTCTATTGTAGGTGGCTTAACTTCCTTAAATCTGAATGTGTCTGAGAGGATGATTTACAGATCTATTACATTATTCCGTGTGCCTATCTTGATTTGTCTGATCCAAATCAACAAATAAAACATTTCCACTGGACAAATGCTAGAAACATGATAGCCAGTAAAACCTTGTCAAAATGCAAAGAAATGCCATGAAACAAAAAGATAGAAGAGTACCAGATATAAAAGTTACATTATTTAGAATGGGTACTTCATCATTGAGGAAATCTTTAACAGTACTCTCTAACCTATTTTCCATGCAAGATTTTATTGGATAATAGACAGACACGCCTGTAATGATACCTATTGAATCATGTGTTGTCCCTAGCACAAATGCGTCAACAGCAAAGCAACAGGCAAACATCTTTTTAATCATGTAGTATTACAGCACTTTTAGATTCCTTATTTTTGGTGGCCTTTTTCAAATATACACGTTTCATAGTTATTAAACTAGCAATCAATTATTAAACTAGCAATCAATGCAGACATAGGCAATCCTAGCTTCAATTATAAAATTCCGGTGAAGTATCTAATTCTGTATGATATGTAGTAATCTTTTAGTTAATTTTGTAAACTGACAAAATTGTCGATTGGAAGATATTTGATCATTATTGGTGTAACAGTGTACATTACGACATCTAACAATGCTTTGGACATTTTAGCACTTATAGCATATTCAAAGATTTCATAGGTCTTCTTGACTAGTTTCTCGTCCATTTTTTCCAAATTCTCTTCAGTCAAGATTTTACCGATTATCTCTTTGAATTTTCTATCGGCAATAGCTATGTTCAGTTCCTGTTTGTACTCTTCCAGTTCTGGAGAATGTGGTTACTACTATTTATGTCTTCTATTACTACTTTTTTAAGTTGTGACTTGTCCGTATGTTCCAATAAAAATAACTGAAAAAATGGCTGAGGGTGGTTGAGATCTTGAAATGAAAGAATCTGAAAATCCTTTGTTTGAGATGATATAATACACAAACACACACAATATCAAATTCAAGTTGACGATACCTCAGATTTTGCTAGTGGTTTGAAGAGCGAAAATGACAGAATATAAAAACATTGTTGTAATTGCAGCCTCTAAAATAGAAGCTTTTAAAGTAAAATTGGAACATCATGACGAACAGATAAAAAGACTTGAAAAAGAAATTAAGGAAGAAACCAATGATCGTGAAAAAATATATTACAAAATGAACTTGACAAAATTAAAATTAGGAGTCAGAATTAATTGGAAATATTGAAATATCTGGAAAATAAATGATAAACTGTAAGCTTCCTAAAACTGTTATTGAAAGAAACGGATATAACAGAAGCTGCTATAGCAACAGCGATAGCATTGTCAATATAAATAGTTGTTTTATCTACAGCAAATTTGGTAAAGAAAATGCTGCCTTATCCACTTCCTCCTACTCCACCTACTGCACTTCCCCCAACTCCACCTCTTGTCCTCGTACTCCACCTACTGCACTTCCCCCAACTCCACCTTATCCACTTCCTCCTACTCCAGGCAAATAATTTTTTTTGCAAAATCAAATTTGATTTGAAAACTAAATAATTATTTGTCTGAATTAGCGAAAGAAGTATCAGTAACAATACTTGGAATTAATGGTTGGCTAATTTAGAGTGCTGGTCGATTTGTTTCTTTTATTTTTTTCTAGCTGATCACATTGTATTTCTTGTTTTGACATTAGATGTTTTATTACTTGCATTGTTGATTTAAAGGTATAAAAAAAAAAGCTACGAGGTTGGTGGCGTTTCTAAATTGTCACGTGTCATTGTGTCAGAGAAAACGTGTGCTAGATGCATAATAGCATTGACAGTATCAATGGCAGATCCTGTGCGAAGTACAACATGGTCGTTGTATCAAACAGACAAGCTTTGTCACATAGTGAAAACGTCGCCTGAGGCGATGTATATCGTTATCATAGTCCTTCTTTCTACATAATTTTTATGTTCTTTGTCTTCGAATTTGTCTTCTACAGTTTCTAGTGGTACGTTTACAGATTATTTTTATCAGCCTTTGGAATACCGCTCCTTACTATCTCGGTATTCATGTTAGGATTTAACCCTAGTTTACACGAGTCACTGGATTTGTCTAAATTGTTGCTACACCAAATACTAACCTTTTTATAATCATATCACTTGGTAACAAAAATATACCGTCGCTTCCAACAGCAAAGTCCAGTTTCATTTTTGAACCTCTTATGTATTATTGGAATTTAACCATGATATTTTCATCTGTGTCGTAACCTACATCAACTTCTAACAGTGTCGGATACTATCGCAACATACTGTATGATATGTTTTGTTTTGTATATGTGCAACAGATGACATATGATCTAATGCTTTGATTTAACCTTGAAATATATTCATCTGTTAATCCGTTGTTATCTGGCAGGACGATTTATGTTCAGCTAGTAGTGTAATCTTTGTCATAGAATTCATTTCATCAGCTGGCAATTTTCTCAAGTATTCGACAGTAGCTGCTGACCAGTTATATTAGCGTTAATAGGCAGCTAACACAACATCAGACGTAAGTTCTCTAACACCTTGGTGTACAGTTTTATTGTCTTCTGGCCCATTAACGATGAAGTATTTGTTTGTTTGTTTGTTTTTTTTCTTCCCCTTAATGCTGTGGTGGAATTTTAAAATTGCTACAAATTAAATAAATTTTGTAATTTCTATCTTGTCGCTATTTAATTTGAATGTATCAACATCAGGTAAAGGTATTCTACATTCATAGAGCGGTTTTCGCGTCTAGAAATAAATATGAAATTTGTATACTAATGAGACTAATTCAGTTACATATTTTGTCTGTTAAATGCCAGTAGCAAATCCCACAACCATCTGTTGCTATCCAAACTGCCCAATTTAGCTGATTCTGCCAACATTTCATGTCACACTGTGGTCTGTATATTTTCATAGAGTCATTACTGGTAAATTTCTAAGTGTAGCTATCAAGTATGTTGAATGGCAGGATTGCCTTGAAACCTTACACACACATTCATCTCATGGTCTAGTTGGGCCTAAATGAAAATGGTGCTGCTCGGACAACCAATATGGCCGCCACAGTGGCCATCTTGAAAATCTTGTTATCGCTACTCCCCCTGAATGGATGGTCATATCAGCATGGTTCTAAATCAAAATAGCGCTAACCTGATATCCAATATGGCCGCCATCTTGACAATCTTGTTATCGCTACTTCTCCTGAATGGTTGGTCATATCAACATAGAGTTTGCACTAAAAATTTCTTATGATGTCTAGCTGGTCTTAAATAAAAATGGTTTCGATCTGACATCCAATATGGCCGCCATGGCAGCCATCTCAAACATCTTGTTACCACAACTCTACTTGAACAGAAAGTCATACTGACGTGGGGTTTTCACCAGAGGACTTCTTATAATGTCAAGTTCATCTTAAATGAAAATGGTGCTGATCTGACATCCAATATGGCAACTACAGCAGCCACCTTAAAAATCTTGTTATTGCTACTCCTCTTGAATGGAAAGTCATATCTTAAAAATATTGTTGTCGCTACTCCTCTCCAAATTGATGGCTATATCAACATGGGGTTTTCACCAAAAGACTTTTATAAATACCTAGTTGATCCTAAATGAAAATAGTGCCAGTCGTATATCCAATATGGCTGCCACGACGATTGTCTTAACAATCTTGTTGTCACTACTATCCTTGAATGGACGATCATTATGACATGTGGTTTTCACCAAAGGACTTCTAAGGATGTCTACTTTGTCTCAAATGAAAATGTTGCCAAGCTGATATCCAATATGTGCACCACGGCAGTTAATTTTAAAATTTCCTTATTGCTGAAGAATATCAGAGATGGTTTCAACACTCGGCAGTTAAAAGGAAGACACGGTCTTATTTTGAATTCCTGGAAATTCTTTTCGCCCAGTCCTTTCGATGGACTCTTGTCTCATATATGTTTATCCGGGTGTACTTTTGTTACATCGTTTTTTTTAATTGAATCATGTTTTCTGCTTGATTCCAGATTTTCAACGAGTCATCATATTCTTTCCATTCACAAATACGTCCTTTTACAGTTTATTCTTATGGTCTCCAAAATCCTTTAAACTTTGTCTTAAAGAGATAATTCTTTCTCGTAAAACATGTCTTCCAGTTTGTAAACTACCGGATCAACTAAAATTAACTGTTTGATTTTAAATATTATTACTGTAAAGTTAAGAAGGTATTCCTTTGCAGATATTTGTAATATTTTGAATCTGTTTGAATTTAGGAATGTATCAGTTGTCAAATAACAGAATAGACTGATTCATACTTTTTGTCTGCATCCTCTCTTGTTTGTCTTAACTGGAGTCATATCTTTGATGTGTGATGTGTGTTATTATATTCATCAGTTAGCTTTGGTAAAACGTGAGCCCATTTTCTGGGTTCATTTAGAGCCAATTACTTGCACGTTCATGTCTTCAGAATTATATTGAACCCTTCCACTATAGATTCTTTTTTGTCTTAGTAAATATAAAAGTACACGGCATTTTCCGTTTCCAGTAAATCCTTAACATTTTGTTGTAAAGCTCTTTAACCTCATCAAACTGTATCTTTTCAGACTTTTGCTCTTTGAACATTCCTCAAAATGAATTGTGTATATCATCTCCCTTTTTCGTGTTGCTTTCTCAGCCCAAGTGTATTTAGAGAAAATATATATCACTGTCCAGGTGTATTTGTGTCCATCGGAGTATTTTTCATATGCTTGCAGGTCAACAGTGTCTGCTTTCCACCGAGCATCCACGTGACAAACATAAACTGTTTTATAGGGAAGTCTTTTCTCTCTTGCTTGTGTAATGTGTAGTAGATTGTTAGGCTAAACATTCTTTCAATAAAGTGTATTAATTTTCTTTATGTTCCGTTGAATTTGTTCTCACAATTTATTGATATTTATGTAAGCAACTAGACATTTAGGATTGTAGTAAAGATGTCTTATAGATTTTTCTTTGTCAGCCATTGAAAAGGATATAAAAACATCCAGAAAATAATTACGTTCGATAAATTGTTTTTGGCGTTATCAATAAGCCAACGGGACATCATTCCCAACAGGAGCGTTTATTTTCCATAATTTGCAACGTTTATTCAATCCTCGCAAACGTATGAATGTTTTCAGATATATGTCAAATTTTTCCATTTCTATGGTTGATTCTAAAACAGTTACTTCATAAACTGAGTCACCATAAGCTGTTTTAAATCGAGGTTTGTTTTCTATAAATTCTATCTCTGTTTTTTTCGAACCGTTGTAGATTTACATTGTACAATTTACAAGATATTCCAGTTGCACTCTAAATTTAGCCGCATGCAAATTTGTATATTTATCCACATCAAATGGGTCATTTATTCCTTGTTCATACCGTTCTTTTGTAACCATTTTTGCAATCAGGTTTGATGATGTTTATCTCCATTTTATCATCATTGAATGTAATAAATAAATCTGCATATTTTCGAACACAATGCGTGATATCTTTTTAATGCTTGAAATCGACAAATCAACATTTTGATTCACTTGTATGTTATTTTGCAAGACAGTTAGAACTGACCACATCTTTATCCCATCCAAATTTGTAAACAAATGCACATTATCGCTTGTTACCAAAGTTTTTGTATTTATGTTAAGCTCATTGAATATTTCTATCACCACTCCGAAAACTGTTGAATTTATCACAATATAGCTTTGTGCCATTGTTTATGCGGTGCAAACAATAATTTCTCCTTTTTCGCGCTCCACTCAGTACACAATCCAGAAATTAGCATGTTTTTAAAAATAAATTTATGAGTGGTCAAGAAATATTTTCGTATCTATATGCTAGATTTGAAATTGCAAAAGTGCAAAAATCAGGATGACTGGTACTGTACATGAATGAGTAGACAGCACTAGCGTGTACTACATTCCAAAAATATGACTGTTCCAGAAATGTTCTCTTATTCTAATGCGAGATTTTAAAAAATCAACATTTAAATGCTTAAGAGGTCCAGCAATCTCAATTCCTTCACTACACACATGTATTAGGTAATAGCGACACATACCCGCAGCTCACACATGTATTAGGTAATAGCGACACATACCCGCAGCTCACACATGTATTAGGCAATAGCGACACAAACCCGCAGCTCACACATGTATTATGTAATAGCGACACATACCCGCAGCTCAATTATTTTTGTGAGTGGTACATTAATTGTTACTATTAATGTCAAGTTTGGTTCATTTGGTTGTATGTATGTATGTTTGTGTGTGTGTGTATATATATATATATATATATATATATATATATATATATATATATATATATATATATATATATATATATATATATATAAAGAATACAAATCATATGCGAATGACAGTCCTTTCAAGTGCACTGGATCCAGCAAGGGATCGAGTGTCGATAGTGTCAGGGATTGATTAAGATAAATGCAATAAACGGACAACGAAAAGTGCAAAACTAGTTTTTAAATAGCTTAAGCGCTTTCGACTCTAACTGAGTTTTTATCAAAGGTAAACAAAAAACAGAGACAACACAAACAATACACACAAAAAAGGTTGAAATTACAAACGTTTACATAACTATTTCTAATGGAATTAATGAAAATGTTTGGTGTTTCGTCTAGTTGGCTTCGACTTGACTGATGATGTTGTAAACTAGTTGGTATTGACCTACAAAGGGAGGAGCCATAGCGCCATCTGTTTTTAATCTAAACTGGTGTAACCGCAAATTATATCCCGAATATAATTTTGTTTTGTGTTTGCCTTTGACAAAGACTCATTTAGAATGTGTGTGTGTGTGTAAATTGACATCTATATACCAAACAGAGAGGAAAGCGCCTATCCCTAGATCCCACATTATTTGCTAGGATACATGATTATATGAAATAAATTTAGAAATAACTACACCGATATAATCTAACAGGTTAGAGAGTTATAATTCGTTCCAAGCAGGAATCTAACCCATGCAGTAAGTATATACCTTGCATTTCTCAACAGAAATCCAGTGAATTTGTGCATATAGGTGAGTGTTAAATTCTGTATGCCTAGCAAGTGAATTCTCATACACTTCGAATCCTTACCTTCGACCTTGTTCCATCCTATTTTGTGGATGAGTGCATAGCCGTGTGGGTTTGGGCGCTAGTTCATGAGAGCTAGGCGATAGTTGCCGTTACTCAAGGCATGGGTTCGATTCCTGCTTGGAACGAATTATAACTCCTGGCCTGTATCGCTCTGTCAATCAGGGATCTCGACTTCCTGACTCACACAGCGAGCATTATTATTTAACTTCCTATTTGTGAGGTACGCATGTATATATATATATATATATATATATATATATATATAGAGAGAGAGAGAGAGAGAGAGAGAGAGAGAGAGAGAGAGAGAGAGAGAGAGAGAGAGAGAGAGAGAGAGACTTTGTATCTGCAAATATAACTTCTCTTTTGATTATACAAACGCACGCCATCGCACAGGTAGCTAACTTTTTCCAGTTGGTCAAAGTGAACGTAGTTTGTACCCAAAGTGGAGCGCTTACTCTCATACAGCGAAAAGCAAGATAAAATGGATCGTTAATGAGCAAATATCATTAAGTCTGTCAATTATGAACTATGACAGTCTAACTATATAACATGCCAAACACTTACCTGACAAAATGCTCATTGTCATGTGTTTCGGTTTCATCAAACCTTTTCTACCGTATTTGGTTAACACAAATAAAAAGTAAACCTTTCTACGGGTGTGTATTTTCATAATAAGTACACCACGTGGTTCATATCCCACAGCGCTGAAAAAAACTCCCACAATACCTGTATGTACATAAATTATACGTGCTGAAAACACTTTTGTAGGCATGTTTTCTTAGAACTATATAGAAAATTGGGTGCTTTAGTTATAAAGATGCCTTTAAAATATTTGATACTATGGTAAACCGATATTATGCTATGGTTCTGAAATTTGTGGCCACACGTGTCCAGAACGTATTGAAACTGTGGTGTGCAGACCTGAGGTACAGTACTGTGAAACAAAGTACTTGTTCACTTGAATATACGAATTAGATATTTCGACACTTTTATACATCTTTGTGTGTGATTGGAACGCTAAAGAAAAAAAAAAAGGGGGGGGGGGCGACAGAAAACTTTGCTATTTTCAAGTACACCGAAGGCGACAGAGAAGATTGATTGTAAATGAATTATGACCAAGCCCAAAGCGATTAAATACATACTCTAGTCAATTAAATACATACTCTAGTCAATTAAATAAAAATATAGATATTTGTATATTTTACGCTTGAAAAAAAGCATAAATACATGAGAGATAAGTTTCATTTATTCGCCTTTCCAAGGTCCCACCTCACATTTTCTGTATCGTTAGTTAATAGTGATAGTACCTACATTCAGACGACTGTGTGATATTATCATGCCACTTTAGACGTATGCAATTCTTCACTCTTTGAGAAAATGCTGTTACAAATACACTAACACTTCCAACATCTTGCGATATCCATACAAAGCCACAATCATTACTAACTAATAAATTTCTCACATGTAATTCCGATGTAACTCGTCCGTTATCATCTAATGATTTAAGTATTTTGTAGAATTCTGCTGGATACCAGCTCCTATCCATATGAACAATTTATATCAATATTTAACAATCTGGAGTAATATGTAACTCACAACGATAGTCTGCCACATTCTCCAAATGCAACATTATTATTCACATTACGTGAGATACATAGATATTGTTTACAGAAACGACTTAAAACCATAGCATAATATCGGTTTACCATAGTATCAAATATTTTAAAGGTATCTTTATAACTATAACTAAAGCACTCAATTTTCTTTAGTAATAAAAACAGACATATCAGATTTGATCATGGGCATCCCCTAGGGGTTGGGGTGGTGCAAGGATGGCAGTTGCCTCCCACCCCGATTTGTTTAAAAAAATCCATTGTGCAGTATATATATATATATATATATATATATATATATATATATATATATATATATATATATATGCAAGCCTGCAATACGATTTAAACAAACCCCGAAAATATTAAACCACCCAAATACAACTGTGAGAGCTTGCCTTTCCCTTTGACCCTATTGGCATCACTTTGAAGTCCTCCATTATGAAACACAATTATTTTTGTCTTATCCAAGTTAATCACCATTCCAGTTGTATTACAGAACCAATGGAATACGAGCAAGTACAAACTTAAATACATGGATGTTGATATAACTGGAAAGACAGGATATAAATTACGATAAATGGAACACAAAATAATCTGTAGTAAACTCATTACTTTACACGGATGAACCTGTGGTACTTTTCTCTTCCTGATAAAATGGAAAGAACAACATACACATCGAGTAAAGATGATCAGAAATTAACGAAATTTTGATAAAATAATATAAATCATTTTAGAGAGTTTTCTTAAAACGCCAACTTTCTCAGAACTCAATAATTCTTTAAACTTCGGTACATTTGGTCTGATATAGAAGTGTTTGGGTAGTAGATGTTTCTTTGTTCTCTGAAATAGATGCATTCAAGGAGATAATGACATTCATCATCCACGCAGTTTTGCACGCAAAGTTTATACAGTCTTTCATGTCTGTGCAAATTTTCCCGTTTTCGTTTCTCTATAGGTTGTTACGACTCTATGGTCTAAGTAAAATGTGACAGAAAGAAAGTGAAACCAACAAATCAAGTAAAAATCAACAAGCAATTTATTACTAGATAATTAAAATGAAAAATCAAAAAAGTCACTTACAGTAATGTGTTTTGAAATCCTAATAATCCAATAAGAATGATTGTTCTAATCACAAGTCCTAAATATAGAATGTTCCGAATTCACGGCTGTGTCCTTGAATGTTATTATGTGCCAATGGTCTCCAAAGTCCTGATGTACTAGTAATCTTGATGTGCTGATGTCAAAATGAAGTATTCCAAAATATCTGAATAAGTTCACATAAATTCCAAAATCATCAATTAAAAATCCAAAATCCAAAAGTTTATGAGCACTGTTATAATCCAATGAATATTTAAAATAAATCCTCTCTTAGAATTTGGAATGAATTTTCACAACTGTAATAGCTCTTTACAAGACTGATGGTAATGTCAAAACTGAATAAATGTCCACCAAACATGGCATATATAAAGATTGGTCACACGACAGAATGTTCTAGAATGTGTGTCATCTTAATGGAATTTTACTTGTAAACAAAAATCAACCTTGACCTTCAAATTGAGAAAACATATTGATCAAAACAACCTAATTCAAGGACACTAGTTAAACATGTTTTTCCTGATAAACATACAGATTTAAGCAAATATTAAAGTGAAGAAACATTTATAATTTCCTAAAATATTTATAATATTATATAAACATCATACATAACACCTCCCCTCATAAAGAAAAAGAAAGATTTATATAAAAAAGCTTTCTTTTGAATATACATCTAATACTACAATAACCCAAAATACATAAGAACATGTTTTATGATACTGGACTTAATTACATCAAGCAATATTACATTTCTAGGCACGTGAGAGTGTGTCTGCAATCACATTGTCTTCCTGAATCAATACTCCACCAACCCATACATCACTTGCATCAACAGATAATTTAAATGATTGGCTGAAATTTGGTGCAGAAAGAACTGGTGCATTCTTAAGCATGGCCTTTAACTTGTCAAAAGATTCCTGACACTTGTCAGACCAACAAAATTTGGTTTTCTTACTCAATAAACTTGTCAAAGGTTCAGCAATTTTGGAAAAATTGGAACAAAATTTCCGATAATATCCAGCCATACCTAGAAATCGCATCAGTTGCTTTTTACAAATTGGAACTTGAAATTCAGAGATAGCTTTGACCTTAGCTTCTATAGGTTTAACTTGACCTTGTCCCACAATATGTCCTAAAAATGTGACACAAGCATGGCAAAACTCACTTTTGCTCAAATTAATTGTCAGATTCGCATCACTGAGTCGATCAAAGAATTTTCGAATGGTTTTCAAATGATCTTCCCATGTGTTGTTGTAGATAATGACGTCATCGATATAAGCGTCACAATTATCAAGACCAAATGTTATCATGTTCATCAGACTTTGAAACGTTGCAGGCGAATTTTTCATTCCAAACGGCATGACTTTATATTGATAAAGTCCATCTGGAGTTGCAAATGTTGAAATTTCTTTTGCCCTTTCCGTCAGTGGAATTTGCCAGAATCCTTTTAAAAGGTCAAACTTGGTGACATATTCCGCATTTCCAATTTTATCAATGCAATCGTCCATTCTTGGGATTGGAAATGAATCAGTTTTGGTGACACTGTTGACTTTTCTATAGTCAGTACACATACGGAATGTATTATCTGGCTTGGGAACAAGAATACATGGTGAACTCCAGTTACTTTTACTTGGTTCTATGAAATCATTCTCCAGTAAATACTGAATTTCTTTCTTCAGATAGTTCTGTTTGAGAGGATTCATCCTATAAGGATGCTGTTTCACAGGCGCAGAATCTACAATGTCAACGTCATGATAAATTTTACTTGTTCGTGTTGGAACATCAGGAAACAAGTGCTCATAGTCATGTAATAGCTGTTTTAGTTCATTTCTTTCCTGTTGTTGTAGATGTGAAAGTTTCTGGTCTAGGTTGTTCAATATTTCTGAATTCCGAAGATTGGTTATACCAGAGTCACTATAGTCTGATTGTATTCCATCGTTGATATCTTCACTGTGTGGGACAGGTACAACTAAATTAACTGAATAATTAGCTGGGCTATCTCTGTCAAAATATTCCTTTAACATATTTATATGACAAAGTTGTTTTTGTTTCCGTCTCCCAGGAGTGTTAATGATATAATTTAAGTCATTTACTTTCTTTTCAACGGTATAAGGACCATAAAATTTAGCCTGAAGAGGATTCTGAGGTATGGGAAAGAGAGCCAGAACTTTGTCACCAGGTTTAAAACTCCTTTCCTGTGAATTTCTGTCATACCTTAATTTCATTTTTGACTGGGTAGTGTGAAGATTAGTTCTTGCTACTTCACAGGCCTTTGACAACTTGTATTTGAAATCAGAAACATAATCAAGAAGATTAATCTTTGAATCTTCATTTGAAAGAAGTTTCTCTTTCAATAATTTCAGTGGTCCACGGACAGTATGACCAAAAACTAGTTCAAAGGGACTAAAACCCAACGACTCTTGAACTGATTCCCTAACAGCAAACAACAACAAATGAACACCCTCATCCCAATCCTTTTCTGTATCAAAGCAATATGATCGAATCATATTCTTCAAAGTTTGATGAAATCTTTCCAAAGCACCTTGACTTTCAGGGTGATAGGCAGAAGATTTAAACTGTTGGATGCTAAATTCATGCATAACTTGTTGGAAAATTCCAGACATAAAATTTGATCCTTGATCTGACTGGACAGATTTGGGAAGGCCAACAAGTGTAAAAAACTTCACCAAAGCTTTCACAATAGTTTTAGTTTTTATATTTCTCAGAGGAATTGCTTCTGGAAATCTTGTAGATGTACACATGATGGTCAACAAGTATTGGTTGCCTAACTTGGTTTTAGGTAAAGGACCAACACAGTCTACTATTATTCTACTAAATGGTTCATCAAATGCAGGAATAGGTTGCAAATGAGCCTTAGGTATTTTCTGATTGGGTTTTCCTACCATTTGACAAGTGTGACAAGATCTGCAGTATTTAGAAACATCACTTTTGAGTTTCGGCCAATAAAAATGATTCAAGATCTTGTGATAAGTCTTACGGACTCCTAAATGACCAGCCAAAGGAGTTTCATGGGCTAAATTAAGAATTTCCTGTCGATATGACTTAGGAACAACAATTTGATAGCTCACTGACCACTCGTCACCAGCGGGTACATAAGGTGGTCTCCATTTCCTCATAAGGACCCCATTTTTCACAAAGTAACACACTGGAACTTGTGTGGCTTCAGTTTCACTAATAGCCCTCTGAAACAAACAAGATATCTCGGGATCTTGCTCCTGTTCAACGACAAGGGATTGTCGTTTGTCATCCTGATTAGAACAAAGAGAATGAGTTGCCAAAAGAGGATCACTGTGATCAATACCATTTGATTGATCAATACCTGAGGAAAAAGTGACCTCATCAAAAGACTGACCAATACATGTGTCAGCTAAAGGAATAATATCCTGATCAACATCACTCTCAAGAGCTCTTTTTGCCATAGCTCTAGTAACTGCACAAGCAGGGTACAAATCAGGGATTTCAGTTTCGACAGGATCAACTTTCTGATCCAAACAAGGCTTGTCAGTTACAAGTGGATTAACCACAACCTTATCTCCAGCTAGGTCATTGCCTAGTAATAAATGAACACCCTCTATGGGTAAAGAAGTCACTGCCCCAACAGTCACAGGTCCAGAAACTAAGTCTGATGCCAAATTTACACAATCGAGAGGAACATTTACAAAGCCGCATTCTACTCCCTGAACAAGAACACTTTCACTTGAAGAAGACTCCTCAGACAAAGGCAAAGTACATGAAAATAAAAGACTCTGAGAAGCTCCAGTGTCCCTTAATATTTTAATTGGGATAGGCTTGGCAGAATCACCAATAAGTGATATAGAACCTTCTGACATGAATGGTTCATAAGCCTCCAAAATAGAATCAGACTGGGATTTGTTTGACCCAACAAATGTATTGCTTTCAATACAAGACCGTGACCTTGACCTCGTAGAAATAAGAGCATTTGGAAAAGCTCTGTCTTTTCTCTGTTGCTTATTTTTCAACTTGAAGCAATCAGAAATAACGTGCCCTTTCGTTTTACAATAAGTGCACGTAGGAAGAGATAAGGATTTCTGATCAGTCTTATCAGATGTTTGATTCCTAACAGTTGTGCTGTTGTGAAATTTGGAAGTACTCGAATGAGATTGAAATGGTTTTTTACCAGAAAACTGCTGAGAGGACGACTTACTGCCAAATGAAATTTTGTGAGTCAAGGAATAATCATCAGCCATACGAGCAGCATTTTCCAAAGTTTCCACATTCTGCTCGTCAAGATAGGTTTTAACATCACTATAGATGCACCTCTTGAACTCTTCAATTAATATGAGCTGTCTGAGGTTATCATAACCTTGATCAACTTTCTTGGCTGAGCACCACCTATCAAATAGTTGTTCTTTATCCCTTGCAAATTCGACATGAGTTTGTCCGGTTTCTTTTCTACAATTCCTAAACCTTTGTCGATATGCCTCTGGTACCAACTCATAAGCTTTCAAGATGTACTCCTTAACCACATCATAATCAGTGCTTTGTTGTACTGACAGTGAAGTGTAGACTTCACGAGCTTTGCCAATAAGTACACTTTGTAATAACAAAGTCCAATGCTCTCTGGGCCATTTCAAGTTTTCAGCTATTTTCTCGAAATGAAGAAAGTATTTATCTACTTCTTTTTCCTGAAAAGGGGGTACTAACCTAATATATCTAGTAACATCAAAACCTGAACTTGTGTTTAAAGGAGTGGAGTGTGCTCTGTTTGCCAGTTCTAATTCTCTTAACTTAAATTGCATTTCCCTTTCTTCTCTTTGCATCTGCATCTGCATTTGTATTTGTCTCTCTTCTTTCTCTCTCTCCATCTGCATTTGTCTCTCTTCTTTCTCTCTCTCCATCTGCCTCTCTTCTTTCTCTCTCTCCGTCTGTATCTGCCTCTCTTCTTTCTCTCTCTCCATCTGCCTCTCTTCTTTCTCTCTCTCCATCTGTATCTGCCTCTCTTCTTTCTCTCTCTCCATCTGTATGTGCCTCTCTTCTTTTTCTCTCTCTCTCTGATTCTGAAGCTTTGCCAACTCTAAATCAATCTGGTTCTTTAACTCTAATTCCCTTAATTTCCTGTCAGAACCAGATACAGGCTTTCTCTTCAAACTTAAAGCACTATTTTCAAAAATTCCCTTTCCTACTAAATACTGAATTAAAATAATCTTTATTTCCTGTTTTGTCAATGATACTGTTGCCTCAGATAGACTGTATTTTCTGGCAAGCTCGAGCAACTCATCCTTTCTCATGCACTCTAACCCCTCCTGGGTAGGTTTTGAAATGAAATTCTGAACATTAGATGCCATTGTAAATGCTTGTTGGTTTCACACAAAAAAAAATTTCTCTATTAAAAATCTTTGCCAAGGACAAAAAAAATAAATTCCAAGACAAAATCAATATGAATTTCAAAGATAACTCTAATATCTCTAATATGCTTTAAAGAAATTCAGATCCTGGAACGACGAGCCCCCAATTTCTGTTACGACTCTATGGTCTAAGAAAAATGTAACAGAAAGAAAGTGAAACCAACAAATCAAGTAAAAATCAACAAGCAATTTATTACTAGATAATTAAAATGAAAAATCAAAAAAAGTCACTTACAGTAATGTGTTTTGAAATCCTAATATTCCAATAAGAATGATTGTTCTAATCACAAGTCCTAAATATAGAATGTTCCGAATTCACGGCTGTGTCCTTGAATGTTATTATGTGCCAATGGTCTCCAAATTCCTGATGTACTAGTAATCTTGATGTGCTGATGTCAAAATGAAGTATTCCAAAATCTCTGAATAAGTTCACATAAATTCCAAAATCATCAATTAAAAATCCAAAATCCAAAAGTTTATGAGCACTGTTATAATCCAATGAATATTTAAAATAATTCCTCTCTTAGAATTTGGAATGAATTTGCACAACTGTAATAGCTCTTTACAAGACTGATGGTAATGTCAAAACTGAATAAATGTCCACCAAACATGGTATATATAAAGATTGGTCACATGACAGAATGTTCTAGAATGTGTGTCATCTTAATGGAATTTTACTTGTAAACAAAAATCAACCTTGACCTTCAAATTGAGAAAACATATTGATCAAAACAACCTAATTCAAGGACACTAGTTAAACATGTTTTTCCTGATAAACATAAAGATTTAAGCAAATATTAAAGTGAAGAAACATTTATAATTTCCTAAAATATTTTTAATATTATATAAACATCATACATAACAAGGTAAACAATGATTACATGTCTTTGAACTTTTAGCACATATTTAAGAAAGTCTAAATGAGCCCGTTACATCATATCTAATTTTTCAAAACCCCGGATCTCAGCTGCGTATGTAAGAATTGGAACTATTGTCATATCAAAAAGTTTAAGCTGACAGTCAACAGGCAAATTAAGATTTAATATTCTTTTCTTAAGAAGACACACAGCTCTCCTGGATTGACTTATTAGATTCTTAATTCACAATAAATATTTACCATTATCGCAAGGATTAATACTAAATATTTATAATTTCTGCAAATTTCAAGTTCCGAAGCTTCTAATTTGAACTTCACATTTTGTCTATTTCAACATGTCCCCAAAATCATAACTTTGGTTTTGCTTGTGTTAATGATAAGTTTATATTTTTTGTTGTAATTAGAGAAAACGTCAAGATTATTTTGCATATCTCTTGGATATTCTGAAAATACAACAGTATCGTCTCAATATAGTAAAACAAATAGTTCTAAATATCTTACTATATCTCTATCCAGTAAATCAACTATAATGTCATTACAATTCGAGCTCACAAAATGATTCTTTATGTCATTTAGATAGAGGGCAAATAATACAGGAGAAATATTTTTACCTTGTCTAACTCCATTGATTGCAAGTAAATAGCTGTAATTTCTTTCATTTGTGGAAGCTACAAGATTTCACATCCATATACATGTTTATTATCACCTTGAGTATTTTCCCAATTATAGCAGTGTTAATCATTTTTCTCCATAAGTCAACTCTCCATTCTCTATCGAAAGTCTGAGAAAAATCCACGAAACTGCAAACAATGTCTTATGTCTTCTATTTAAAAGTTTTATTAGGGACTATAATACAAAAATATTATCAATTGTGGAGTATTCTTTACGAAAACCTGTCTGTGCCTCAGATAGTAAAAATTGTTTTGTTCTAGAAAAAGCGAAATTCTATTGTTAAGAGAACAGTAAAAACCTGACTAAGACAACTCAGTAGAGTCATAGGCCTGTAATTTGTAGGATCTGATTGATCTCCCTTGCTTATATATATATATATATATATATATATATATATATATATATATATATATATATATATATATATATATATATATATATATATATGTATATGTATTGTTATGTATGATGTTTATATAATATTATAAATATTTTGGGAAATTATAAATGTTTCTTCACTTTAATATTTGCTTAAATCTTAATGTTATCAGGAAAAACATGTTTAACTAGTGTCCTTGAATTAGGTTGTTTTGATCAATATGTTTTCTCAATTTGAAGGTCAAGGTTGAATTTTGTTTACAGTTAGAATTCCATTAAAATGACTCATATTCTAGAACATTCTGTCATGTGACCAATCTTTATATATACCATGTTTGGTGGACATTTTTTCAGTTTTGACATTACCATCAGTCTTGTAAAGAGCTATTACAGTTGTGAAAATTCATTCCAAATTCTAAGAGAGGAATTATTTTAAATATTCATTGGATTATAACAGTGCTCATAAACTTTTGGATTTTGGATTTTTAATTGATGATTTTGGAATTTAAGTGAACTTATTCAGATATTTTGGAATACTTCATTTTGACATCAGCACATCAAGATTTCTAGTACATCAGGACTTTGGAGACCATAAACACATCATAACATTCAAGGAGGACACAGCCGTGAATTTGGAACATTCTATATTTAGGACTTGTGATTAGAACAATCATTCTTATTGGATTATTAGGATTTCAAAACACATTACTGTAAGTGACTTTTTGATTTTTTTTCATTTTAATTATCTAGTAATAAATTGCTTGTTGATTTTTACTTGATTTGTTGGTTTCACTTTCTTTCTGTTACATTTTTCTTAGACCATAGAGTCGTAACAGAAATTGGGGGCTCGTCCGGGATCTGAATTTCATTAAAGCATATTAGAGATATTAAATTTATCTTTGAAATTCATATTGATTTTGTCTTGGAATTTTTTTTGTTTTTGTCTTTGGCAAAGATTTTTTTTATATAGAGAAATTTTTTTATGTGAAACCAACAAGCATTTACAATGGCATCTAATGTTCAGAATTTCATTTCAAAACCTACCCAGGAGGGGTTAGAGTGCATGAGAAAGGATGAGTTGCTCGAGCTTGCCAGAAAATACAGTCTATCTGAGGCAAAATTATCATTGACAAAACAGGAGATAAAGATTATTTTGATTCAGTATTTAGTAGGAAAGGGAATTTTTGAAAATAGTGCTTTAAGTTTGAAGAGAAAGCCTGTATCTGGTTCTGACAGGAAATTAAGGGAATTAGAGTTAAAGAACCAGATTGATTTAGAGTTGGCAAAGCTTCAGATTCAGAGAGAGAGAGAGAAAGAAGAGAGGCAGATACAAATGCAGAAGGACGAGAGGCAAATGCAGATGGAGAGAGAGAAAGAAGAGAGGCCGATTAAAGGAGAAGAAAGGGAAATGCAATTTAAGTTAAGAGAATTAGAACTGGCAAACAGAGCACACTCCACTCCTTTAAACGCAAGTCCAGGTTTTGATGTTACTAGATATATTAGGTTAGTACCCTCTTTTCAGGAAAAAGAAGTAGATAAATACTTTCTTCATTTCGAGAAAATTGCTGAAAACTTGAAATGGCCCAGAGAGCATTGGACTTTGTTATTACAAAGTGTACTAATTGGCAAAGCTCGTGAAGTCTACATTTCACTGTCAGTACAACAAAGCACTGATTATGATGTGGTTAAGGAGTACATCTTGAAAGCTTATGAGTTGGTACCAGAGGCATATCGACAAAGGTTTAGGAATTGTAGAAAAGAAACTGGACAAACTCATGTCGAATTTGCAAGGGATAAAGAACAACTATTTGATAGGTGGTGCTCAGCCAAGAAAGTTGATCAAGCTTATGATAACCTCAGACAGCTCGTATTAATTGAAGAGTTCAAGAGGTGCATCCATAGTGATGTTAAAACCTATCTTGACGAGCAGAATGTGGAAACTTTGGAAAATGCTGCTCGTATGGCTGATGATTATTCCTTGACTCACAAAATTTCATTTGGCAATAAGTCGTCCTCTCAGCAGTTTTCTGGTAAAAAACCATTTCAATCTCATTCGAGTACTTCCAAATTTCACAACAGCACAACTGTTAGGAATCAAACATCTGATAAGACTGATCAGAAATCCTTATCTCTTCCTACGTGCACTTATTGTAAAACGAAAGGGCACGTTATTTCTGATTGCTTCAAGTTGAAAAATAAGCAACAGAGAAAAGACAGAGCTTTTCCAAATGCTCTTATTTCTACGAGGTCAAGGTCACGGTCTTGTATTGAAAGCAATACATTTGTTGGGTCAAACAAATCCCAGTCTGATTCTATTTTGGAGGCTTATGAACCATTCATGTCAGAAGGTTCTATATCACTTATTGGTGATTCTGCCAAACCTATCCCAATTAAAATATTAAGGGACACTGGAGCTTCTCAGAGTCTTTTATTGTCAGGTACTTTGCCTTTGTCTGAGGAGTCTTCTTCAAGTGAAAGTGTTCTTGTTCAGGGAGTAGAGTGCGGCTTTGTAAATGTTCCTCTTCATTGTGTAAATTTGGCATCAGACTTAGTTTCTGGACCTGTGACTGTTGGGGCAGTGACTTCTTTACCCATAGAGGGTGTTCATTTATTACTAGGCAATGACCTAGCTGGAGATAAGGTTGTGGTTAATCCACTTGTAACTGACAAGCCTTTTTTTGGATCAGAAAGTTGATCCTGTCGAAACTGAAATCCCTGATTTGTACCCTGCTTGTGCAGTTACTAGAGCTATGGCAAAAAGAGCTCTTGAGAGTGATGTTGATCAGGATATTATTCCTTTAGCTGACACATGTATTGGTCAGTCTTTTGATGAGGTCACTTTTTCCTCAGGTATTGATCAATCAAATGGTATTGATCACAGTGATCCTCTTTTGGCAACTCATTCTCTTTGTTCTAATCAGGATGACAAACGACAATCCCTTGTCGTTGAACAGGAGCAAGATCCCGAGATATCTTGTTTGTTTCAGAGGGCTATTAGTGAAACTGAAGCCACACAAGTTCCAGTGTGTTACTTTGTGAAAAATGGGGTCCTTATGAGGAAATGGAGACCACCTGATGTACCCGCTGGTGACGAGTGGTCAGTGAGCTATCAAATTGTTGTTCCTAAGTCATATCGACAGGAAATTCTTAATTTAGCCCATGAAACTCCTTTGGCTGGTCATTTAGGAGTCCGTAAGACTTATCACAAGATCTTGAATCATTTTTATTGGCCGAAACTCAAAAGTGATGTTTCTAAATACTGCAGATCTTGTCACACTTGTCAAATGGTAGGAAAACCCAATCAGAAAATACCTAAGGCTCATCTGCAACCTATTCCTGCATTTGATGAACCATTTAGTAGAATAATAGTAGACTGTGTTGGTCCTTTACCTAAAACCAAGTCAGGCAACCAATACTTGTTGACCATCATGTGTACATCTACAAGATTTCCAGAAGCAATTCCTCTGAGAAATATAAAAACTAAAACTATTGTGAAAGCTTTGGTGAAGTTTTTTACACTTGTTGGCCTTCCCAAATCTGTCCAGTCGGATCGAGGGTCAAATTTTATGTCTGGAATTTTCCAAGAAGTTATGCATGAATTAGGCATCCAACAGTTTAAATCTTCTGCCTATCACCCTGAAAGTCAAGGTGCTTTGGAAAGATTTCATCAAACTTTGAAGAATATGATTCGATCATATTGCTTTGATACAGAAAAGGATTGGGATGAGGGTGTTCATTTGTTGTTGTTTGCTGTTAGGGAATCAGTTCAAGAGTCGTTGGGTTTTAGTCCCTTTGAACTAGTTTTTGGTCATACTGTCCGTGGACCATTGAAATTATTGAAAGAGAAACTTCTTTCAAATGAAGACTCAAAGATTAATCTTCTTGATTATGTCTCTGATTTCAAATACAAGTTGTCAAAGGCCTGTGAAGTAGCAAGAACTAATCTTCACACTACCCAGTCAAAAATGAAATTAAGGTATGACAGAAATTCACAGGAAAGGAGTTTTAAACCTGGTGACAAAGTTCTGGCTCTCTTTCCCATACCTCAGAATCCTCTTCAGGCTAAATTGTTTGGTCCTTATACCGTTGTAAAGAAAGTAAATGACTTAAATTATATCATTAACACTCCTGGGAGACGGAAACAAAAACAACTTTGTCATATAAATATGTTAAAGGAATATTTTGACAGAGATAGCTCAGCTAATTATTCAGTTAATTTAGTTGTACCTGTCCCACACAGTGAAGATATCAACGATGGAGTACGATCAGACTATAGTGACTCTGGTATAACCAATCTTCGGAATTCAGAAATATTGAACAACCTAGACCAGAAACTTTCACATCTACAACAACAGGAAAGAAATGAACTAAAACAGCTATTACATGACTATGAGCACTTGTTTCCTGATGTTCCAACACGAACAAGTAAAATTTATCATGACGTTGACATTGTAGATTCTGCGCCTGTGAAACAGCATCCTTATAGGATGAATCCTCTCAAACAGAACTATCTGAAGAAAGAAATTCAGTATTTACTGGAGAATGATTTCATAGAACCAAGTAAAAGTAACTGGAGTTCACCATGTATTCTTGTTCCCAAGCCAGATAATACATTCCGTATGTGTACTGACTATAGAAAAGTCAACAGTGTCACCAAAACTGATTCATTTCCAATCCCAAGAATGGACGATTGCATTGATAAAATTGGAAATGCGGAATATGTCACCAAGTTTGACCTTTTAAAAGGATTCTGGCAAATTCCACTGACGGAAAGGGCAAAAGAAATTTCAACATTTGTAACTCCAGATGGACTTTATCAATATAAAGTCATGCCGTTTGGAATGAAAAATTCGCCTGCAACGTTTCAACGTCTGATGAACATGATAACATTTGGTCTTGATAATTGTGATGCTTATATCGATGACGTCATTATCTACAACAACACATGGGAAGATCATTTGGAAACCATTCGAAAATTCTTTGATCGACTCAGCGATGCGAATCTGACAATTAATTTGAGCAAAAGTGAGTTCTGCCATGCTTGTGTCACATTTTTAGGACATATTGTGGGACAAGGTCAAGTTAAACCTATAGAAGCTAAGGTCAAAGCTATCTCTGAATTTCAAGTTCCAATATGTAAAAAGCAACTGATGCGATTTCTAGGTATGGCTGGATATTATCGGAAATTTTGTTCCAATTTTTCCAAAATTGCTGAACCTTTGACAAGTTTATTGAGTAAGGAAACCAAATTTTGTTGGTCTGACAAGTGTCAGGAATCTTTTGACAAGTTAAAGGCCATGCTTAAGAATGCACCAGTTCTTTCTGCACCAAATTTCAGCCAATCATTTAAATTATCTGTTGATGCAAGTGATGTAGGGGTTGGTGGAGTATTGATTCAGGAAGACAAAAGTGGTGTGGATCACCCTGTGTGTTATTTTTCTAAAAAACTAAACAAGCACCAGAAAAATTATTCCACAATTGAGAAGGAATGTTTGGCTTTGATATTGGCTTTACAGCATTTTGAAGTGTATGTTACCTCAGCTCTTTCTCCAATTATTGTGTACAGTGATCACAATCCCCTTACTTTCATCAACAAAATGAAAGATAAAAATCGGAGATTGTTGAGATGGAGTTTCATATTGCAGGAATATAACATTGACATCAAACACATCAGGGGAAAAGACAATGTGATTCCAGATGCACTCTCACGTGCCTAGAAATGTAATATTGCTTGATGTAATTAAGTCCAGTATCATAAAACATGTTCTTATGTAATTTTGGTTATTATAGTATTAGATGTATATTCAAAAGAAAGCTTTATTATATAAATCTTTCTTTTTCTTTATGAGGGGAGGTGTTATGTATGATGTTTATATAATATTATAAATATTTTAGGAAATTATAAATGTTTCTTCACTTTAATATTTGCTTAAATCTTAATGTTATCAGGAAAAACATGTTTAACTAGTGTCCTTGAATTAGGTTGTTTTGATCAATATGTTTTCTCAATTTGAAGGTCAAGGTTGAATTTTGTTTACAGTTAGAATTCCATTAAGATGACTCATATTCTAGAACATTCTGTCATGTGACCAATCTTTATATATACCATGTTTGGTGGACATTTATTCAGTTTTGACATTACCATCAGTCTTGTAAAGAGCTATTACAGTTGTGCAAATTCATTCCAAATTCTAAGAGAGGAATTATTTTAAATATTCATTGGATTATAACAGTGCTCATAAACTTTTGGATTTTGGATTTTTAATTGATGATTTTGGAATTTAAGTGAACTTATTCAGATATTTTGGAATACTTCATTTTGACATCAGCACATCAAGATTTCTAGTACATCAGGACTTTGGAGAACATAAACACATCATAACATTCAAGGAGGACACAGCCGTGAATTTGGAACATTCTATATTTAGGACTTGTGATTAGAACAATCATTCTTATTGGATTATTAGGATTTCAAAACACATTACTGTAAGTGACTTTTTGATTTTTTTTCATTTTAATTATCTAGTAATAAATTGCTTGTTGATTTTTACTTGATTTGTTGGTTTCACTTTCTTTCTGTTACATTTTTCTTAGACCATAGAGTCGTAACAATATATATATATATATATATATATATATATATATATATATATATATATATATATATATATATATATATATATATATATATATATATATATATATATCGGTTTAATCAACCCTTAGTCCAGATTTTTGGAACAGCACCTGTATTTAAAATCAAGTTTAACAAAAGCTTTACAAAAAAAAGGAATAAAAATTTATCCTGTACATTTCAGATATTCATTCAAGATGGAATCTTCAACAGGCGAATTATTAGATTTAAAATTTCTCTGTATTTTGAGTATTTTCTCTGAAGAGATTGATTCATTTAGAACTGTGTAATGTTCTATATTTAATGGTCCCTCATTTTCATCTGTCTCGTCATTATTCTCATGGAATTAGTGTATGTTCCTAAAATAATTATAAACGGTGTTCATATCGATAGGTATGTTATCATTTACTTTAGTCAATTGTTTATTATTGACCAGTATTGTTTTGGATTTGTTGTTTGCAAGTTTCTTAATTTATCTTGGATTTTCTTGCTATGCAAGTTTAAAACTTTTCTGATTGTTGTCTTTTAATTTTTACTAGCAGAAAGCATGTCATTCTGACTTTGGGGTGGTTTTAGTTGTGAGTGATTGTTTATTGTAGTTGTATATTTATTTCTAGCTTACATTCTCTTCCCAAAAATGGTTTAATAGTTACTTTATTATGAGATATTTCTTTATTGTTCCTATTTGCAAATGTTTTATTAGCACTATCCAAAAGAATTTTTGCCATTTCATCAGAAATCTCATTTACCTTCTGTTTATCGATGTTCGTAGCTTCTCTCAAGTCATGTATTTTGTGAATTAAGGCTTTAACTAACTCTCTACTAATGTTTGCTGTGAACAGATTTTTCTTATTAGATCGCCACAATCGTTTTTTGATATATTTTTGCCTCAGGTAAGCACGTAATCACCTCATGATGTACCATGAAAGTCACTACATCATGATAGGTAAGCACGTATTCACCTCATGATGTATCATGAAAGTCACTACATCATGACAGGTAAGCACGCATTCACCTCATGATGTACCATGAAAGTCACTACATCATGACAGGTAAGCACGTATTCACCTCATTATGTACCATGAAAGTCACTACATCATGACAGGTAAGCACGTATTCACCTCAGTATGTACCATGAAAGTCACTACATCATGACAGGTAAGCACGTATTCACCTCAGTATGTACCATGAAAGTCAAAGAGCATTGGACAAAAATCACGAAAATAAAATTGTTTGGTAGAATCAAAACCTTCTACAGGGGTAAATAAATAGTCTATTACACTTGCACCTTTACTTGTACACCTCGAAACTTTAATTAGCCGTGCTGCTTCACACAGAAGTCAAAGTTTTGTCTCGTCTGCTATAACCGACAGACCTAAGAAATGATTGCAGCTTGTATACAGAAGCACGATCTTAAATTTTATAAGCTATTAGCCTGCAGGAAAATAAATGTACCTCTGAGGTTTTCTCTGGCTCCGTGATAAGGTCAAGACCATCTGAATGTGTGGTATGGTTACTGGTAACAAAAGTTTATCTTCAGGGTTCCAGATACCAATTATTGATTGATATCGAAATCTGGATTGTAAGGTCTTGCTTAAGGGTTCCAGATACCAATTATTGATTGATATCGAAATCTGGATTGTAAGGTCTTGCTTCAGGGTTCCAGATACCAATTATTGATTGATATCAAAATCTGGATTGTAACGTCTTGCTCACGTTGACAACTCTTTCTTTCTGAGAATGTAAGAAATTATTTTTCTTCGATATTAATTTAAGGTAATTGAAATAGTTATTACTAAGCACTTCTGTCGATTAAACATAGGTCAACACGTTCTACCAGACGAATAGCGAAGATGCTAATCAAGCAATAAATTTTGGAATCTGATTTAGGAGAACCGTATTAAATATGTGACACATTTGTTCTGGGTACTGTTATTACACTAAATTGATATAGTGTACTGTTATTACACTAAATTGATATAGTGTACTGTTATTACACTAAATTGATATAGTGTACTGTTATTACACTAAATTGATATAGTGTACTGTTATTACACTAAATTGATATAGTGTACTGTTATTACACTAAATTGATATAGTGTACTGTTATTACACTAAATTGATATAGTGTACTGTTATTACACTAAATTGATATAGTGTACTGTTATTACACTAAATTGATATAGTGTACTGTTATTACACTAAATTGATATAGTGTACTGTTATTACACTAAATTGATATAGTGTACTGTTATTACACTAAATTGATATAGTGTATTTAAATGTGAACTTTATCTGCAGACTTATACATCTCTTTGTAAAACGAAACCGATTGTCAAGAGATACTCGAGTCATCAAGATTTCAACGGAAGCGATTACAAAGCTCGTTGTTTTCAAAGACTTTGCAAAATGAGGATGGTTATATATTGTGAAAGTTCGGCTGCCTTCAAAGCCATCTTTGATATAAACTCAAAGTGCGGGCAACATGAAGAACATTGTAAAGGCACATTGGAAAAGGACGAAATAATTGTCTTCAAGATAATGGAACTCATTTCTAATCAGCTTGGAAGCCCATTTCAAGTGAGCACAGCTCCGAATCATCTCAATTTTAGGTTGATAATTTTTACCAGTTGCAAGAGACTTAGTAATTGCACTGCATGGAAAGCAATATTCTATGATTGAAAACTCGCATATCATCTTTGCAACAAATCTTGGCCAGAACAGCTGACAGATAAAAACGTCCCCAGAATTTGGATTTATTCAGGGAGTATCATATGCGCTGCTATTATCGTGAGAAATATTCTGCAACAGTCGCCCTGTTAGAGCAGATGTGTAATTACCTACTAGCTTCAGTGGTATTGCTGCATGAGACGGCAGGCTTATATTATTCTTGATATTAGTCTTGTCTTGTTTCTGAAGGGTCCAGAATTATTTACTAGAGAAATTTGTACCCATCTGTATTGCAAGGATGCACAGTGTTGTGTTCATTTTATGTTAATTTTGTTTTTGTATTCAGAAGCGTTGAGGCGTTGAGGTCTTTTTTCTAATATTGAATGTAGCAACGTCACTGTCAGAACTACTGGAGACAATGACACGGAAGATAAAAAAGCGACGTAAGAGCTCCACATCGGATGTAGTTGTAGAAGTATAAAAATGTAGCCATTGTTGTTTTCACCGTTGTTGTTTATCTTGGCTCTTTATGTCTATCAAAGGCAAATTTGCACCAGTATTGGTTTTGAAATTACCTTCCTGTAATTATCTTTCTGTAATTAATTCTGTAATGCACAAGAGGGTAGATTTGTGTTTATTTATTTATTTATTTCGTCTAGTATCATTTCTTTTGAATGCAAATTTGTTACAATATGATTACAAAGTGTTTCCGACTTTATTATGACATTGTGTTCTGCTTAAACAGGCAAGGCAGGAACACCAGGCACATTAGAGTACTAACTTAAACAGGCAAGACAGGAACACCCGGCACATTACAGTACCAACTTACACAGGCAAGGCAGGAACACGAGGCACATTACAGTACCAACTTAAACGGGCAAGGCAGTAACACCAGGCACATTACAGTACCAACTTTAGACGTACAGTAATATTATTCCAGAGTTTAAGTGAAATACATCAACTCATGTAGAAGATATGTGACTTTCATAAACTTTAAGATAGCACCTGAACATTATTGACAGTGATGCCACTAGCTTTTTACTTGCGCAGGCAATACAGGAACTCTTTGTATAGCACGGTTCAAAAATGAGACTTAGTAATTGTATCCCGAAGTTGCAGATACATATACATAAAGCAAGTAAATCAGAAGATATGTGACTTTCAAAACTTTCACATAACACTAGACTATTTTTTACAATGATGCCACCACCTGCTTAGGCAGGCGAGACATGAACTCCTAGCATATCACAGAATACACGTTAGACATAGTAATATTATCACAAACTTTAAGCTGAATGCAGCAACTGATGTAGTAGAAATGTTACTTTAAACACACACACACACACACACACACACCACCTTAACACTGTTAGCAATGATGCCGCCAGCCTTCTGCTCACGTAGACAAGACATGAACTCCTAGTATCTCAAGATACAAAACTTAGACATATAAGACCACTGTCCCAAAGTTTCAGTTGAATACAACAACTTATGTAAAAGATATGAGAATTTAAAAATTGTTATTACAGGACCTTAACATAAATGTAATTGTTCAGGACACTACCACCACCAGAAAAGTAATACTTATGTTTCGCCACTTAGAGGCGAGACAAAAACTATTTAGATGCGCGTTGCTTGATTGCAGATTGTACCCTGATTCAATCGGCTACATATTTTACCAGTCAAAGTTAATGTATGACCCTCAGCAACGCCACACCTTATATATATATATATATATATATATATATATATATATATATATATATATATATATATATATATATATATATATATATATATATATATATTCAGTTGTCCTGGAATCTAGTGGAAAAAACCACATCGGTCAGGAAGTTGTCAACTCTAATGTCACTTTCTAAAGTCAGCAAACAGACAGTTATAATATTGTACCAAATTAATTTTGTTATACTATAAGTATTTAACTCGAATTTTAGAGATCTTTTGGCACACTGACCGCTACTCTGCTAGGTTTCATATTCAGTTTTATAGTCGTAGAGTAATCTTCAGAAATCACATTCAACAAAAAGTAAATGTAGCAACCTTATTTGGAAGGACTTAAGAGGCAATCATATTTTGAAATAATTTTTCTTTAGCATTTTCGATAGTTCCAAACTTTCGAAGAGATGTGGTGTGGAATAAAGTACGTTGGTCTTGTTTGAATGACCACTCACCGTAAATGAACGATGGCATCAAATATCTAACTCCGCTCCCAGCGTTTCAAACTTAGCATTTTATCCATAGTACCTTTGCCAAGGTCGAAGTTATCTTAACCATCTGCCTCTTGGGACTTAATATATGCACACGGGAAGGAATTGCCCAAAAGGACAGGGTTTTTAAACCGGTCGGTTAGATCTATGCAGGTGCGAGACAAGCGCTGACTATCAAAACAATTAGAAACATAGCTAAGTAATCAGGTGTCTATTCCGAGGTTTCCTCATTGCCGCAGCCAAAGGGAAAATGGCACAGTTCAGCCACTCCCCCCCCACCCCCACCCCACCCCCGTCTTCCGAAATGCATCGCGGACCACAAAGGTATGTCATGTTGAGAAAAGGATATATTTTCTTTAACATAATTTTGCATGAAGGTTTCTTTCCGATTCAGTGTCTGTACGCAGAACACACGATCTCTTCCCCCTGTGCTGATTGTCACAGCTGAGGTAGCCGGATGTAAAGTTAATACTAAGTTGTTGTTTTTTTTTTTTAAATAAGATTCTGAATCACTCTCCCAGTGATTTTTTTTATACGGTGATCAAAATGAATAATTATGGACTCTAAGTGACTAACATGCTTGTTTCGCTTACACCAGTCTACGCACGAAAAAATGAATCACTAATGAACTGATAAAACTCAGACAAGGAAGTATGTACACATTGGAATTGGGAGAGATCCTTATGTAAAAACGACTTCTACATACATGTAGAAGCATTATCAATCCATATGTTGTTATAAATTTTCTTTTCTTCTTCCCTGTCAAGCGTGCATATTATAGTAAGTGGTGATCGAAGTCGCTGTCTGATAAGCAAATAAACCAGAGACAGGATATAACACGTTTAGGGATAATCTCAGGAAAACCCCAGTACCGATGATTTAATCAAAATTGCTCTTCTTTTGTTTTCGGAGCTGTTTTTCTCAGAATTATATAAGCACATGTCACTGAGTGCTTGTAAATCAGGATGACGTACAAGAAAGAATATCAAAAAAGAATTATCGTAAAAAAAAGATTTTCTGGAAGCCCTGCAAAAGTACATTTTTGTAATACAAATTCGACCCGTTACCGTTATATATAAGGACTACAAGTACTCAAATAAAAGTGTCATTCCAACCAAATTCAACCCGTTACCGTTATATATAAGGGCTACAAGTACTCAAATGAAAGTGTCATTCCAACCAAATTCAAACCGTTACCGTTATATATAAGGACTACAAGTACTCAAATGAAAGTGTCATTCCAACCAAATTCAACCCGTTACTGTTATATATAAGGACTACAAGTACTCAAATGAAAGTGTCATTCCAACCAAATTCAACCCGTTACTGTTATATATAAGGACTACAAGTACTCAAATGAAAGTGTCATTCCAACCAAATTCAACCCGTTACTGTTATATATAAGGATTACAAGTACTCAAATGAAAGTGTCATTCCAACCAAATTCAACCCGTTACTGTTATATATAAGGACTACAAGTACTCAAATGAAAGTGTCATTCCAACCAAATTCAACCCGTTACCGTTATATATAAGGACTACAAGTACTCAAATGAAAGTGTCATTCCAACCAAATTCAACCCGTTACCGTTATATATAAGGACTACAAGTACTCAAATGAAAGTGTCATTCCAACCAAATTCAACCCGTTACCGTTATATATAAGGACTACAAGTACTCAAATGAAAGTGTCATTCCAACCAAATTCAACCCGTTACCGTTATATATACTGACGGCAAATGGTGTTTGATAGTGGCCCCTGGAAGCTCGACTCTGTATGTAATTTTCCGATACCCAAAAGGGTCATCTTTTATATAGTGCTGCTTGTGATGCATAAGTTTGACCGTTATGTAAAAGAAAAAGGAGGTTTACGACGGGTTTAGGGTATGGTGCCGTATCCTTGCCGGTGGAGGATAGGAAATTGGAAACAGGGGAGAAGACCCTTGTCAACTGATAAAATGCAATTTTCTAAAAAAATAAATAAATAAACTTTAAAAAACCAAAACCAAAAAACAAAAAAACAGCAATGGCACAACTACCAATAAAAATACGGACATCAGAAATAGCTCATTGCCCTCATTAGCCTCGTCGTCATATTAAAATAATCGATAGTCATTCCAATCCATTTAAATTTGAGGAGCATTTAAAACAGACGAAAAACAACAAATACCAATTTCTCCATTCAAGCAACACCGAGTATTATATTAAAAGAACTTATATGTCTGGGACAAGTTATATGTCTGGAACAAGTATTTTAGTCATAGTTTTAACAAATAATTACATGTATATCCTAGATCCTGTACATTTTGGCAAAAGTATAGGTCGTAATGGCACATACATGCAGAGAGAGAGAGAGAGAGAGAGAGAGAGAGAGAGAGAGAGAGAGAGAGAGAGAGAGAGAGAGAGAGAGAGAGTAAATCCAAGAAGCAATTCAAATGAAAGAAGATATAGGCTTATCCATCTACAAATCCATTTTCGCTCTCTTGTCAGGTGTCATATACAATTTTCAACCTATCTACTGGTCACCTGTGGATGTAAATTTTCTATTATAGAATTCCAGTCCCAAGTATGAATAATTTAATTCCTATAAGAATGCTGCTGATCATGATGTTGCTGATCATGATGACAACATCGATACTACTACTGCTACTGCTGGTACCACATAATAATTCTAATACTATTACTACCATTACTGCTTCTACTACTAATAATTGTATTATTATTATTATTATTATTATTATTATTATTATTATTATTATTAGTAGTAGTAGTAGTAGTAGTAGTAGTAATATTGCTCAAAATAATGCCAAGATATTCAGGATAACGATGTGCTGGTATACAACAAGAAAGATTTTTTTTTTTAGATATTACGGAATGGAGGAACGAAACTTTAAGAGAGGGAGTGAAATTTCCATTAGATAATATTTACCCGGAGGTGAAATATTCTGTGGAGGTAAATATTATGTATATCTAGAAGTCCTGGGTTCGATCCTCAGTAGTGCCGTCCATACTACACTTCATGTTACAATACAATATTTGTACAGGTAGTGATTTCAAAACCTGCAAATAATCAGCGATTGATTTATGGTTGCCACATAGCTCTAAACTTCTGCCGCTTTAAGAAGGCAAACAAACAAAAATATCAGAAACACTTGCCCGTACCACTACTCCCCACCCCACCCCCTACCCCTCCCCCAAAGATCTCAGGATTTACTATCATCCTTTTGTAACTGAACAGTGTAATGTTTTATACATACATATACTATCCACGATCTAGACAATATTTTCTTAAGACAAAAAGTCTCACTTGTGATAATGCTGAGTAGAACTGGTTTTGTATTGGCCGTGTTAGTATTACAATATTAGGTGTAATTGTCAGTCATGCCAATATTAGTCAAACTTATCCAACTTGTACAAGACGTCCAAGCATAATGTTTACAAAAGAAGTATTACTCACCATGTTCAGTCTCATACGTACATATGTGTGCCCCAGCGGTCGTTGATAAGGGAACATTAAAATATTTTTAAAAAAACACACACAAAAAAAAAAAACACACAAAAAAACAACATTGTACAAAATAATTTTTAACAGAGGAAGCACTCTCTTGTGATTTGCTGTGTTAATCGGGATTGTATTTTGACTAAATATCCGTGTTATCGTCATGCGTTGTAAATAAACTAACTTTTACTAACATGATAACAGTAAGCTTAATATGTGATGTTTAGTCATCGAGTCAATACAGGTAACACATGACTCTACAGTATCCGTATCGTAGTGTGTCCTTGTGCAAAGCACTTTACATGAGTCAGCACTATGCCTTGCAGTGCCGTATGATACGAAAACAAACCAAACCAATATCTTACCTTTGTGTCAAAGTCTCTACTGAATGGGTGCGGGTTCGAATCCTACCAACGGATCAGCCCTGATTGCTTCGGTACTAAAGAACCTACTTGTGTTGTTGGGCAGAGAAACACTAAACCAACCCAAACTAAACCTGTATGAGATCAGTCTGGGTCACTAGCTGCTAGAGTAGATATATACAGATAGTGATGAAATTACAATTTATCAGTGTGATTATTTATTGTTCGTAAGAGAAGATCGAACTAATTTAAGTTTACAAGTGTGCTAGCTCAGCCACTGTGCTAGAGTAGTTGACAAGTAGTGAGATGGAATAGAATGTGTCGGTAGGTCATTTTATCTCATTTGTTGTCCTCGCCTAGGCTAAAAAGAAACAGTATTAATTTAAGTTTTACAAGTGACTGCTAACTCTCTCAGTTTGTTTATTAGGGCTAATATAAAACTGATTACGTGTACCCATATTTGCTTGTATGCTTAAGCGACTGAAAAAAAAATCACAAAAGACTTGATGACTAAATGGAACTAAACAATTGATATGAAACAGTTTCTTGGACAAAAGACTTGATGACTAAATGGAACTAAACAATTGATATGAAACAGTTTCTTGGTCAAAAGACTTGATGACTAAATGGAACTAAACAATTGATATGAAACAGTTTCCTGGTCAAAAGAAGTGTTTTTTCCTTTAAAATATATCATTGCATGAATCTGATTAGTTTATCATAACCATTGCATTAATCTGATTAGTTTATCATAACCATACCAAGCTGATAGGCGAATAGACTGAATGCAAATAACGGAATGAAACCTTTTTTTTAAAAAAAATGTTATTTTGTAAAAAAAATAATTTTTAGTCTTATCTGTATATGTCTTTTCTACAACGTATCACTATTATGTGTGTAGCTATGTATTTTTTTTCCACAACGTATCACTATTATGTGTGTAACTATGTATCTTTTTTCCTGTTCTGTGTTTGTTGTATATTTTGAATTCTCATATCCAGGAAGAAATCAAGATTATTCATTCATTCATTAATACAATGCAATGCAATACAATACAAATACAATACAATGCAATAGAATACAATAGAATACAATACAATACAATACAATACAATACAATACAATACAATACAATACAATACAATACAATACAATACAATACAATACAATACAAGGCCATACAGTGCGATGCAACGCAATACAATACAATACAATACAATACAATACCTACGTACGAATTTACTTATACGGACGTAAATATATATTCAATTATTTATTCTATACATAAGAGTAAAATGTAGAAATTAAGTGGTGAAATCATTTTTTAAATATTTTTTTATTCATAAAATATAGCCATATATTTTTACATGGGAAAATACAAGATTTCCAATCATGCCATGCGACACTTAAATGTATGTTCTTACAGGAAATAGAATTGGTAGCAATAAAAAAACGAACAATTTGTGACCTATATCAAAAAATTTAAACTACTTCACCTTTTAGGGATGGAAATATTGGTTTACCTAAAATTTCCCATGTTATTTACCACTGATAATGTACTGTTATGGTCAGTGACAATGAATAAAATGCCAAGTAGTTCATATCTAAATTCAAAGGTTTTGTTTTGATGCGCATTTGTGAAATTTACCACTGATAATGTACTGTTATGGTCAGTGACAATGAATAAAATGCCAAGTAGTTCATATCTAAATTCAAAGGTTTTGTTTTGATGCGCATTTGTGAAATTTACCACTGATAATGTACTGTTATGGTCAGTGACAATGAATAAAATGCCAAGTAGTTCATATCTAAATTCAAAGGTTTTGTTTTGATTTGTGAAATTTTCATGAAAGGAACTGATTTTTACCATGGAATAATTTTGAGATGCATTGTGGTTGTAAAAGTAGTGTGCAGGAAGTGCACATGTAAAGTCAGTGTGTGATATGGTCACAAACTATATTTGATTAGCCCAGAAACGGAACTCTTTGAACATTATCATATAACATGACTTTGTAACCAATATATGATGCATCAGGGATCAAGCAGGTTATCGGTTATTGTGTTATATCTCCTGACTCGATGAAACAACATACAATTAGGCTTATTGTTACGATGTTTGCAAATGCGATTTTTGCTTTGTTAAATGGATGCCGGTAGTTTGGGAGTTTTAAATGTGGATTAACAAAGGTACCAGTACTAGCAAGAGCTAAACCTTGTCATGGGCACATGGCAAGGAAATCTCATTAAAATGGGACAAAATATGCTTAAATGATGCCTTTATATCCATCTGGATTTTAATATCGAACAAGAGCGAATAGTTTTGTTTTTAAAAATCTATCTGAATCATTCTACACCATAACTAGGCAGAAATGTTATCTGAATCATATCACACAATATGTAGTCATGACTCAAGATTCCTGCATAAATCACAAAAGATAACAGTTATGTGTATTGGATTTTGTGTTTTTAAAGTCACAATTCTTATTCATTTCGAAAGACTTGTATAATTCTTTGTTTAATTATCAGTTTCGTCTTCAAGTGAAAATTATTGTCTCTTTGAAATGTCACAGAGGAAAATGGATCTTCAAAGTCACGGATGATAAATTGTCTAAACAATCACTAATGATAGTCTGTCTAAACAATCACTAATGATAGTCTGTCTGCGACTCATTGATTATGGCTTGTATGTTATATTACAAATGGTAGTTCCTCTTGAAGTTAACTGGACAGTAACTAATGATGCCTCGTCTATGAAGACACAAACGATGGGTTGTCTGCAAGGTCATTACTAGTATGGATGATCGCTCGTTATTAAACTGTAGCTGAACGACCTCGTATAAAGGAAACAATGGGAAGTCATTGCGAAACAGCCTATCGTGCTTATTGTCTATAATGTTATTGATGATTCGCCTCAAAGGTAACATAGGACAGATGGTTGTTATCAAATGATGGCTTAAGATGACAGTGCAATAAGGTCGCAATAACAGACATGTTCTATGTCTCTTATGGGACATAATAGAATATTCTCTTGTCTAGACGATCGTAAACAGTGTTTCGTACGGACGGTCAATCATTTGTCTTCATTGAGGTCCCGAATGGTGGCTTGTATGAATGATTAGAATGATGCCTTGTCGTCTCTACTGGTCTCAAAGCACGCACAGAAGTACATGGTCTCACACGATTTGTATTATGTTGCTTTCCATTGCCATTGTGATTTGTTCTTTTCCTTACCTGTTTGAAAAAGAATATTTACCTTACTCAAAATATAAAAATGAATTAATAGGTGATATTTCACCTTGTTAACATGACGGAAAAAGAAAGAACAATACTGATATAAAACTTTTGGATACAAAGTTAGAATGGAAATATTCAATTGAAAACTCTAAAGCATATTTTGAGGAAAACATATCTTAAGTAAGTAAAGAAGAAAGGAGGGCGGTAGGTCATTCAGTGTGAAGATAGGTAGTTTGGTAAGTAGATAAGAAAGCAAGCAGGCAAGCATTGAAAGAAGTAAGAAAGCAAGCAGGCAAGCATTGAAAGAAGTAAGAAAGCAAGCAGGCAAGCATTGAAAGAAGTAAGAAAGCAAGCAGGCAAGCATTGAAAGAAGTAAGAAAGCAAGCAGGCAAGCATTGAAAGAAGTAAGAAAGCAAGCAGGCAAGCATTGAAAGAAGTAAGAAAGCAAGTAAGTTAGAATGTAACTAATTTATTATATAAGTGTGTTAAAAAGTTAGTAAGCACGGAAGAAAATAAAAATAAGCACAGAATGAGCAAGAGAATAAATAAACAAGTGGATTTGTATGTTATCTATCATCATTAATTACAATCAAAATCATTATGAATTGTTATGAACAATATCATTGCACACTATTTTTTGATTGTCAGCAGTACTGTCATTGCAACTGTTTTGTTATTTTGTTGATGTTTTTGTCTCTTCTCTTTTATGCATCAGTAACTCTGAAATGTATTTTCTATTTATCCAGTTTGGGAAAAGCTCCACTTTCAGAAATAGCCATCATTTGTCGGTCTCCAGTAAATGTTATCCATTTCATCTAACACACCCTAGTTTGCAAAAATAATAATAGATAGGGTTGAAACTTTTTTCGTCATTTTTGCTCAATATTTGAGGACTTATTTGGAAAAGAAGTATACATTTTGTATGTTTATATATTAATAGCTGTTGATCGTAAACATTGAATAAAACGCTTTAAGTTAAACCTGAATTTACTTATTTGTTTGAGAGATAATACATTGGTTGTATTTACGTCTTGTAGGCAGTAATAATCCCTTGTTTGGTGTAATTGTCCACGGCCATGAGAGACTTTTAATTTTAAACTTCCGTGGACAAATATAGTCTTTTCTTGCACCTTCCTTTGTGAAAGAAATCAAACTTACCAGTGAAGAAGGGTTGGAACACTTCAATACATTTGTGCAAACTTCACTCACCTTTCTCTTGTTGAAGTATCTGTAAACAGACAAAAGCTACTGTTTTGTACAATGTGAAATATTTAATGGCGTCGAACGTAATCCTGACGTAAATTTTAATATCAGTGTATAGCCTATACTAGTTTCTTAAGGTACATAGAGTATGTTTGATTAAAGACAGCAATATATATTGTGCATCAAACGCAAAAGATAAATTAGATTTAATTAGATTAGTCTCTACAAGTGGTATTTGAACCATGAATTGGTGCAGAAATAATGTCTGAACTAAAGAATTTTTAGTTGTAGCTTTAAGACAATCTAATCTTCGAGCAGATTGGAACTGGTTGTTCAACAATTTTACCGATTACTTTGGTTTTCTCTGAATCCTTTGTGCGTAGCATTGAGTTCTATAACGTCAAGAGAGATTTCTTAAGTGTAGCACCTCTTAATGTTTAGATCTGTCTCCCAAAATTCCAAGCCGTTGCTCTGTGTTGCTTGTCGGTTTTGTAAATGACCTAAGAGGCTGATCAGGAAGATCGCTCGCTTTGCATGTCATAAGTCATACGCTCGATTCTCCGCACCAACACGTGCACATGCATGCAATCACAGAGATGTTTTATTTGTTTTTTACAGAACATGTACTCTGTTTTGGCCCATATATTTGACCACTCTACGCCAGCAATTCATATTCTATTATTTGCTATATATCCCGCTCGCCCTCCATTGCACAGGAAAATCTTTCCCACTTGCATAAATTTGGACTTATTTGTCTATCTATAACAAATGCTAACCTTAAAATTTGAGTTAAATCCAATCAGTACTTTTTGAGTTATCAAAGCTTAAAGTTACTATATATTTTCTATATTTTACCCTATATTGTGGGACTATTGTCAGTTTGTACTCCCACGAGTTAACGTGTGCTACGTAGGACTGTGCAATCACTCAAGTCAGGTAACAGCTGATGGATTCATAGGCAAAGGAATTGACATGGTGGAACTATTAATTACGCCTTAAAGAAGCCATGAGCATATACCCATAGATGTCTTTGAGAGAGTACCTCAAACATATTGCCATCTCTTCATGTCTACTTGGAATACACGTAGCCACAGATGTCTTCGAGAGAGTACCTCATACATGTTACCATCTCTTGATGTCTATTTGGAATACATGTAGCCATAGATGTCTTCGAGAGAGTACCTCATACATATAACCATCTCTTCATGTCTATTTGGAATACATGTAGCCATAGATGTCTTCGAGAGAGTACCTCATACATATTACCATCTCTTCATGTCTATTTGGAATACATGTAGCCATAGATGTCTTCGAGAGAGTACCTCATACATATAACCATTTCTTCATGTCTATTTGGAATACATGTAGCCATAGATGTCTTCGAGAGAGTACCTCATACATATAACCATCTCTTCATGTCTATTTGGAATACATGTAACCATAGATGTCGTCGAGAGTACCTCATACATATAACCATCTCTTCATGTCTATTTGGAATACATGTAGCCATAGATGTCGTCGAGAGAGTACCTCATACATATAACCATCTCTTCATGTCTATTTGGAATACATGTAGCCATAGATGTCATCGAGAGTACCTCATACATATTACCATCTCTTCATGTCTATTTGGAATACATGTAGCCATAGATGTCTTCGAGAGAGTACCTCATACATATTACCATCTCTTCATGTCTATTTTGTTACGACTCTATGGTCTAAGAAAAATGTAACAGAAAGAAAGTGAAACCAACAAATCAAGTAAAAATCAACAAGCAATTTATTACTAGATAATTAAAATGAAAAATCAAAAAGTCACTTACAATAATGTGTTTTGAAATCCTAATAATCCAATAAGAATGATTGTTCTAATCACAAGTCCTAAATATAGAATGTTCCGAATTCACGGCTGTGTCCTTGAATGTTATGATGTACTAATGGTCTCCAAAGTCCTGATGTACTAGAAATCTTGATGTGCTGATGTCAAAATGAAGTATTCCAAAATCTCTGAATAAGTTCAGTTAAATTCCAAAATCATTAATTAAAAATCCAAAATCCAAAAGTTTATGAGCACTGTTATAATCCAATGAATATTTAAAATAATTCCTCTCTTAGAATTTGGAATGAATTTTCACAACTGTAATAGCTCTTTACAAGACTAATGGTAATGTCAAAACTGAATAAATGTCCACCAAACATGGTATATATAAAGATTGGTCACATGACAGAATGTTCTAGAACATGTGTCATCTTAATGGAATTTTACTTGTAAACAAAAATTCAACCTTGACCTTCAAATTGAGAAAACATATTGATCAAAACAACCTAATTCAAGGACACTAGTTAAACATGCTCTTCCTGACAACACCAAGACTCAAGCAAATATCAAAGTGAAGAAACATTTACAACTTCCCAAAACATCCACAACATTATATAAACATCATACATAACAATTTGGAATACATGAGGCCATAGATGTCTTCGAGAGAGTACCTCATACATATTACCATCTCTTCATGTCTATTTGGAATACATGTAGCCATAGATGTCTTCGAGAGAGTACCTCATACATATAACCATCTCTTCATGTCTATTTGGAATACATGTAGCCATAGATGTCTTCGAGAGAGTACCTCATACATATAACCATCTCTTCATGTCTATTTGGAATACATATAGCCACAGATGTCTTCGAGAGAGTACCTCATACATATTACCATCTCTTCATGTCTATTTGGAATACATGTAGCCATAGATGTCTTCGAGAGAGTACCTCATACATATAACCATCTCTTCATGTCTATTTGGAATACATGTAGCCATAGATGTCTTCGAGAGAGTACCTCATACATATAACCATCTCTTCATGTCTATTTGGAATACATATAGCCACAGATGTCTTCGAGAGAGTACCTCATACATATTACCATCTCTTCATGTCTATTTGGAATACATTTAACCATAGATGTCTTCGAGAGAGTACCTCATACATATAACCATCTCTTCATGTCTATTTGGAATACATGTAGCCATAGATGTCTTCGAGAGAGTACCTCATACACATAACCATCTCTTCATGTCTATTTGGAATACATATAGCCACAGATGTCTTCGAGAGAGTACCTCATACATATTACCATCTCTTCATGTCTATTTGGAATACATTTAACCATAGATGTCTTCGAGAGAGTACCTCATACATATAACCATCTCTTCATGTCTATTTGGAATACATGTAGCCATAGATGTCTTCGAGAGAGTACCTCATACATATAACCATCTCTTCATGTCTATTTGGAATACATATAGCCACAGATGTCTTCGAGAGAGTACCTCATACATATTACCATCTCTTCATGTCTATTTAAAATACATTTAACCATAGATGTCTTCGAGAGAGTACCTCATACATATAACCATCTCTTCATGTCTATTTGGAATACATGTAACCATAGATGTCTTCGAGAGAGTACCTCATACATATAACCATCTCTTCATGTCTATTTGGAATACATGTAACCATAGATGTCGTCGAGAGTACCTCATACATATAACCATCTCTTCATGTCTATTTGGAATACATGTAGCCATAGATGTCGTCGAGAGAGTACCTCATACATATAACCATCTCTTCATGTCTATTTGGAATACATGTAGCCATAGATGTCATCGAGAGTACCTCATACATATTACCATCTCTTCATGTCTATTTGGAATACATGTAGCCATAGATGTCTTTGAGAGAGTACCTCATACATATTACCATCTCTTCATGTCTATTTTGTTACGACTCTATGGTCTAAGAAAAATGTAACAGAAAGAAAGTGAAACCAACAAATCAAGTAAAAATCAACAAGCAATTTATTACTAGATAATTAAAATGAAAAATCGAAAAGTCACTTACAATAATGTGTTTTGAAATCCTAATAATCCAATAAGAATGATTGTTCTAATCACAAGTCCTAAATATAGAATGTTCCGAATTCACGGCTGTGTCCTTGAATGTTATGATGTACTAATGGTCTCCAAAGTCCTGATGTACTAGAAATCTTGATGTGCTGATGTCAAAATGAAGTATTCCAAAATCTCTGAATAAGTTCAGTTAAATTCCAAAATCATTAATTAAAAATCCAAAATCCAAAAGTTTATGAGCACTGTTATAATCCAATGAATATTTAAAATAATTCCTCTCTTAGAATTTGGAATGAATTTTCACAACTGTAATAGCTCTTTACAAGACTGATGGTAATGTCAAAACTGAATAAATGTCCACCAAACATGGTATATATAAAGATTGGTCACATGACAGAATGTTCTAGAACATGTGTCATCTTAATGGAATTTTACTTGTAAACAAAAATTCAACCTTGACCTTCAAATTGAGAAAACATATTGATCAAAACAACCTAATTCAAGGACACTAGTTAAACATGCTCTTCCTGACAACACCAAGACTCAAGCAAATATCAAAGTGAAGAAACATTTACAACTTCCCAAAACATCCACAACATTATATAAACATCATACATAACAATTTGGAATACATGAGGCCATAGATGTCTTCGAGAGTGTACCTCATACATATTACCATCTCTTCATGTCTATTTGGAATACATGTAGCCATAGATGTCTTCGAGAGAGTACCTCATACATATAACCATCTCTTCATGTCTATTTGGAATACATGTAGCCATAGATGTCTTCGAGAGAGTACCTCATACATATAACCATCTCTTCATGTCTATTTGGAATACATATAGCCACAGATGTCTTCGAGAGAGTACCTCATACATATTACCATCTCTTCATGTCTATTTGGAATACATGTAGCCATAGATGTCTTTGAGAGAGTACCTCATACATATTACCATCTCTTCATGTCTATTTGGAATACATGTAACCATAGATGTCTTCGAGAGAGTACCTCATACATATAACCATCTCTTCATGTCTATTTGGAATACATGTAGCCATAGATGTCTTCGAGAGAGTACCTCATACATATTACCATCTCTTCATGTCTATTTTAAATCAAGTTTGGTGAATATTGACAATAACTGGATGAGAATGCGAACGGTGGTTGACGATGCATTCAGTCTAATGAAATGAATCCGCTAATATTATCCTGGGTGCACATAAGACTTCTGGCGCTTGTAAAATAAATAAGTTTTATTTTGATATTGCTTTCATGCCAATATTGTGCTTCTGTGTCAATTATGGAGCCGATGACGGCAAGGGTCCCGAAGAACAGCAGCAACACAACAACAACAAAAACAACAATAATAATACTTATTATTATTATTATTATTATTATTTATCGTAGTTTGTCATTTTCAGCAAGAAATACAATCAGTTATTTTATAAAAGACCTAACAAGTCTAACTGATTCACATGTGGTCCATATTTCTGTTTCTTTTCTCTGTAAATATATATCATTCAGAAAAGCAGGAAGAAATATATAAAGAAACAGAAAACAATAAGAAGTTTAATGTATTTAACAAAGCAACAGTGGTTCTAAATGGGGCAAGTTTACAGATCTGTGAGAGACATGCTAAACTTACATTCTCAATCCGATCATTGCCATAAGCAATGCGATAAGAGGTAATGTGCATCCAATCCAGATGATGAGAGAAGTGGAAGATGGAGCTGAAGTTGTCTCTGGTGATACAATTTCCTTTGTGATCCTTTCACTAACATTGCAATGCCTGGCGATAATGCGAGTTTCATTGTATGTGAGTATACTTCTGTTTTTGACTTTGTCGTCTGCCAACTGGTTGGTGAGCTGCCAGAAAATGTCGTCTGCTCCGAATGGTGGACATGGCGCCAACAAAAGGAAACGTTCTAACTCAAGACAGGAACATGCTTCCATATTTTACACTATTGTATGACAAGTTCCCCAAGGCTGAGAGTGAAATAAAATTTGTATATTACAGAAACAATTTCTAATAAATACAGGTTTGAACTCTACACAGGCGAATTTAATCTGCCCATTTCGAGTTTCTACCAACATATGCAATAAATTAACCACATGGAAACAAAGTTAGATAAAATTCGACACCCCAGTCTATTTCTTTTATAACATTATCATTTTACGTTTACAGCAAGTTCTTGGTTGCACAAATGACAATGAATCTGTGCAATCAAAATTTGAGGTCAATGCATGTATAGAGAATACGTTGGATTATATTTCGGCCTACTGGCATAATATTTACAACCAATGATGGTATTGCTATTTTATGATGTTGGGCTTAAATTTTATTAACACAGTAAAAAAAAATACTCAACCATGTGATCACTATATATATATATATATATATATATATATATATATATATATATATATATATATATATATATATATATATATATATATATATATATAAAGATTACAAATCATATGGCGAATAAATGTCCCTTCAAGTGCACTGGATCCAGCAACGGATCGCGTGTGTCAGGGATTGACTAAGATAAACGCAATAAACTGACAACGAACAGTGCAAAACTAGTTTTTAACAAGCCTAAGCGCTTTCAACTTTCATTGAGTCTTTTTCAAAGGCAAACACAAAATAGAGACAAGACAAACAATAAACACACAATGCGTTGAAATTACAAAAGTTTACATAGCTTTTTCTACGAGAATTATATCTTGAAAATGTCTGATGTGTCTCAAGTTGGCTTCAACTCGAGTGCTGATACTGCAACTAAAGAGGTTTTGACCTACAAAGGGACGAGCCATATCACCGTCTGTTATTTAATGTAAATTGGTGTAACAGCAGATTATATCCCAGATATTTCATTGTTTCTGTAGGGCGAGTAATGACCATAGCAATAATTATACCTGGAAGAAATAAAAAAAAAAAAAAAAAAAAGAGTAGTAATTATAGATGAGTGAGTAAGTAATGAGCAAAATTAATGAATTCTATAATTGAACGTGTGGTGGCTGTATACAGATGATGATTTTATTTGCGTGTGGTTGTTTTTTCTAGTCTTGACGGTTTAAACCGCTTGGTTTCAGTATTCTAAGGCGACGTATCCAGTAAGATTATTTTTCTTTCCTTGTTTCGGAACTCCAGTTGACTTTGTCAGCAATTGCAGTCAGCGTTTCATAATTCATTAATTTTGTTCATTATTTACTCACTCATCTATAATTACTACTTTCTTTTTTCTTTTTTCTTTTTTTGTAGTTCCTATTAAGTTGTAGCATCAGCAGTCGAGTTGAAGCCAACTAGATGACACATCAGACATTTTCAAGATGTAATTCTCGTAGGAATAGTTATGTGAACTTTTGTAATTTCAAGGCATTGTGTGTTTATATATATATATATATATATATATATATATATATATATATATATATATATATATATATATATATATATATATATATATATATATATACAAAGACATTAACCCAATTAGGTACATAATAAAACTAATATGTCTCGATGCCCTCTATACAAAGTAATAAACATATTTCAGTTAATCACTCTGATTATAACACACATATACAGTTATACTACCACAAACATACACATACACACATAAACAAACAAGATAAAAAGTATACTTTAATAACCATTACTATAAATAATAGAATAGTCAATATTCAACATATGCATTTGATACAAGCACACTCAAGCACAGAGGTTTGATACCTTTTGAGGTCGATATTTTAGCAATTTGGAGTCTCAAATCGTAGAGTATTCTTTGATATCTTTAGGAATTATATTCAATTTTAGTGCCATTGCGTACTGAAAGATTTGTATTCACAGAGAGAGAGAGAGAGAGAGAGAGAGAGAGAGAGAGAGAGAGAGAGAGAGAGAGAGAGAGAGAGAGAGCAAACAGGTTTGTCACAAAAAGTAACTTTTATTCTAAATTAAGAAACGAAAGCTGCATATCATAGAAAAACGTAGAAATTCCGTAGGAGTAAGACTCATGTTTGATCCGTTGCCAATTTATTTAAAGCGATGCGTTTGACAATTGTGTCATCCGTTCTCGAGCCAACGAACCAACATGATGTGGACTAATATTAAATCTTCTACGATTATTTATACTGATCAGGAGTACCCGGTGAATGTGAAAGCCTGTTGGAAGATCAAAGTCATTACATCCACGCTATATGGATCGAACATATCTATGTGGAAAGGCAAGGCTGTTTTAAGATAGTTTTTGAATATGGCCCCTTTCGTGAGACGAAGCTAACGCCGACGTGGAGTCAAAAGGGATGGCATCTGTTGAGGAACTTAGTGAACTCACTAAACCAAACAGATATTTTTAGGGCCACCCAGATCTCTACAAACAGAGATACCACTCCAATATTGCAAAAATTCCGTGTTTGATGTTTGTTTGTTGGTATTTGTTTATGTATTTGTCTATGTTTATCTTCAATATAAAACTTACAACCACTCCACCCTTCTATCTTTTAGTGTGTGATAGTATAAGTGTGAGTGAGTGATGGTATGTGTGTGTGAATGCGTGAGCATTCATATCATTTTTCGACCTTCACTCACCTTTGGTTTGGGGTTATAGGGTTGTATTTTGTCTGTTATAGGCGTTACGCTTCTTGTCTATATCCCCTACTTTACATCCCCTTTAATAATGTGTGCTGGTCGGTAGGCGTGGGTGTTGGTGAGTTGGTGTGTGTACTGGTCAGTAAGACTGTGTTAGTCAGTAGGTGTGAGTGTTGGTCTGTATCTAACATCATGTTAAATTCTCCTTCTCCTCACAGTGCCATCCAATGTTCAACCTATGGAAGTTTTTCACATGACATTTCCCCTTGTTCCCAGACCGTCCTACCATGTTCAATCTATAGACATTTTTAACAATGCATTTTCCCTGGACCCCATACCGTCATACAATGTACAATCTATAGATTAGTGTTAAATTTTCCCCAAATGCCCGCGTAATGTCAAATTCCCCTTGATTCCAGTGTGGCCCCATTGCTACTTGCATTAGAGAAAAGCATAGTCCAAATCAACCAAATTTATGTTGCCCGAAGACTACTGACGATAAGTATTGTCGAAACTTTTTTGACACAAAACTTAAACTGAGTCTGTCCTTTTCTATAACTTTAATTCGAATAATGTTAGAATCAGACAACTTTCTGGATTTTCTTAACTTGGATTCCTCTACTGAATTTCACAATCTTAATATCCTCCAAGTATCGTATCTGATTTAGGGATTTTGATCTTTATAGCGAGTTGCGTACTCAAGCTGTTTATAAAATAAGGGGATTTTATCTCTTTACATTATTGTGGACAGGAGAATGCTTCTGGTTTGTAAATCAAACAACAAAAACTAGAACTGTGTAAACCAATTATAGTGGCTTTCAAATAAATGCCCTTGTCTTAACAGAACTAACTTTCTTTAAGAGTTCATAATATGTTAGTGATCATTTGAACAATTCATTTCTTTCGCTTTTTCGAGCATTAAAATCATATTTCTTTCACAGTAATATACCCATTAACTTTCAAACAAGTGCAAATAGGTCTGGTATAAATAATAAGTTTAAAGCTACGTACTTGTTACAACTGTTTCCACCCTAAAACAAACCTTCTGTCCCCATCTTAAAATATACTTCCTCTCAGTAATTCTCTCCCGTCAAGGAGAAGCATTTTCCGGACACTCCTGTTGTGATCCGATAGGATGTTCATCTCCCGTCAAGGAGAAGCATTTTCCGGACACTCCTGTTGTGGTATGAAGGGATGTTCATCGCTCGTCAACGAGAATTATTTTCCGTGCACTCCTGTTGTGGTTCGAGAAGATATTCATCTCCTGTCATGGAGAAGTATTTTTAGGGTACTCCTGTTGTGGTCCAATAGAATTTTCATCTCTGGTCATGGAGAAGTATTTTCCGGGCACTCCTGTCGTGGTATGTTAGGATGTTTAGACAATCCTGAACGTGCATCTAAAACCCATGCGTGACGGAGGAGTGGATGAGGAATAGAAGTCCTTGGTCAGAACGAGCCGACAATTCTTTAATTTTCAGAATCAGGGATAAAATAATCGAAATTTTGAACGGCACATTTCTTAATCTATGCTGAGAATGTTCGTAAAAAGAAAAGATTATTCAGTTGCAAAATGACACATACTCGATTAAAAATAATTGAATTTTTTTCAAATGTTACGGTAAAATGTACAAAGCAGCACTAACATGTCCATAACTACCTATGGAAAATATGAATATATTATCTCATTTGAAACGTTTGATCGGTCTCACATATTACCTCTACTGAAGGGTCTGAAGGAATTGTGAATGTCCTTTCCTCTTAAAAATGCTCAACAACATTCAACGAAAGTAAACAACGCAGCTACCTTGGAATATATTCAGTTTTGTATGACTGTATTAGGCAAATCTTTACAGCTAGATAAACAGCTGAGTTCAGTTTGTTTTGCAATCAAAGGTTGTGCACAGCGGTTATATAACGAGATATAATCGCATACTTCCTCTAAACTGGTTCACTATGATTAATACGGTTGAAAAGAGATTTTTTTTCTTCTTCTTTTAAATCAAGACAGTCCATTAATTACAGCAACACAAGTATAAAACCCCGAAAGTCTCACATAGAGGGGAAAAATGAAACACGGAAATAGGACAAATAACATGCATTGAACATTTATTGTCAGAAACAGGGCGACGGGAAGAAAAATGTTTACATCTAAATAACGCGATAAAAAGGAAGAGCACCTCCTCGACAAAAAGTAAACGCGCTCAGACTTCTCCCCCTCTCTGTAGCTTTATATATATATATATATATATATATATATATATATATATATATATATATATATATATATATATGTGTGTGTGTGTGTGTGTGTGTGTGAGAGAGAGAGAGAGAGAGAGAGAGAGAGAGAGAGAGAGAGAGAGAGAGAGAGAGAGAGAGAGAGGTGGCTAGTCGAATGTTTAGTGTTAGATTATACTACCTACAAACTCACAAGATTTTCCAAAGTGTCTGATACATCCATATTGAAAATGGTATAATGAATATACTTACACAACTCAACATATGGAGATGAAATATTCTATCTATTAGAGACGGTGGAGAAAATTAACTACATATTTTGTGAAATTAATGTAGTCCTCGTCTCATACACACTTGTATTCTGAAAGTGTATTTGTTGAAGAGTTAATCAATATCCCTGTGCTCTAAATTGTAAAGGAAAACTTGTGTATCAAGAAAAACAAATAAGCACTTTTTGTGATATATACACTTTCGAAAGTATCAAAATCAGATTTTGAATACATGAGACGCAATCAAACTAGCATAAATTTGACATTTGAAACTTTTTCTATCTATTAATGGCATATTCATGTGTTAGAGTTCCATTAAGGTAGCTAATGTGACACTGCAAATGTCAAATATAGTCTCATACTTGAGTAAATAATTGCATGCATATGTACTGGTGATTTTATGCAGGAGAGAGATAGGCTTACAGAAAGCTATTAGCTATCAGATATTTCAGCGTGTTCATCGTCTAACACCTGTGCGCTAAAACTGTGCTATTGTTAAACGAAACAAAATATATTTTGCACGTAGTTTGGCCCTGAAATTCGTCTGATAGTCAACAATTGTATGTAACGGAAATAGAACTAAAGAATAATGAGTGCGTATATAACTATTTTGTTGCAGTTATTATCGACACGATTGGCAGATAGGAGAGTACAAGTAGGTAGTTATAAGAGCTGGATATGCTATATCAGGCGGAGAAATACAACTGTGATCCTAAGAACACTTGATGCCACCCTGAGTGACCAAGATATATCTCAACGGGATGAGTCTTTCTTATGAACATTCAAGCTGTACATGGCTGAATTTCCTGCAAGAAATAGAAGAATCGATGATCATGATCGACTGGTATAGCTAACTTAGTCTCTTCTCCACAACGACAAAAGAAGAAATTAGACATCGATGAAAATTTACAATGATTCGAAGAAAAGACTATTTCGCCCTTGTATCGATTTTAGATAGAAAATTAAAACATGGTCTATCGGATTTAAAAGAAATCAATGTTTACCAAAGGCGATGACAAAATAATCTCCAGCAATTTATGACGCTCAAAATGTAGGTGAGCAAAGAAGCATTAAAGTGTGGCCCATGGATACTTATATAATCTTCGGACATGAAGCATACTGATAAGGAAAGACAAAGAGAAATGTCCAACAGTCAGCAACTATAAACCAATAACCTACCTATCAATGGTGGTGATATTACTACTGGAATTATTGCAAATATGGTATATGACAATCTAGATAGAAACTAACTACTCCCAGCAGAGCGGAAAAGCGGTAGACAAAGGTCGAGTTGGACAAAGGACAATGAATTGATTTTAAGAAGGTCTGTAGCATAATACCTAACTAAGGCCTATAGCATAATATCTAACTAAGGCCTATAGCATAATACCTAACTAAGGCCTATAGCATAATACCCAACTAAGGCCTATAACATAATACCTAACTAAGGCCTATAGCATAATACCTAAAGCCGATAGCATAATACCTTACTAAGGCCTATAGCATAATACCTAACTAAGGCCTATAACATAATACCTAACTAAGGCCTATAGCATAATACCTAAGCCCGATAGCATAATACCTTACTAAGGCCGATAGCATAATACCTAACTAAGGCCTATAACATAATACCTAACTAAGGTCTATAACATAATACCTAACTAAGGCCTATAGCATAATACCTAACTAAGGCCGATAGCATAATACCTAACTAAGGCCTATAGCATAATACCTGACTAAGGCCTATAACATAATACCTAACTAAGGCCTATAGCATAATACCTAATTAAGGCCTATAGCATAATACCTAACTAATGCCTATAGCATAATACATAACTAAGGCCAATAGCATAATACCTAACTCGTGGGTCCTTGAGTGTCTTAGCGTTTCTTTATAGCCTGAAACAAACAAAGTCACAGCAAATATCATGCTGTCTTGGAGAACGCAACTGACGATACAAGGCAATGTACATGTAGATGTCAAGATCTGAAAGACGGTATCTTCCTCTGAGACTATCACCGCTGCTGTCCCAGTTCACACTTATTCCTCTAACATAAGTATGTGGACAGCATAAAGCATGATACCGTTCAAGGAAGAACTCCACAAGGATCCATCGCCTGCTCTATGGTCTAAATGACTCTGAAATAGACTTCTTGATCCAAACTGGAAGTTTTGTTACCCTCTTTGAAATTTTGGAATCGACAAGTGCTTTGCCATGGATATCAAACGTGGCAAACTAGAAACGACAAAACGTCAACTCCAAGACACCAGACGATTGTAAAAACTAGGGACGGATGAAGACAATAAAAATACATTGGAATTGGAATTCTTGAGGATGACAACATGAAATAAGATGAAAAGACAATTGAGCAAGAAATTAGTTCAAAGGGTGGGGCACAAAGCTCAGAACTAAATAAAGGTAATACAGTTACAGCCCTCAGTACAGGGACGATCTCAGTCATTAGAGAAGACATAGCAAGCAGCGTAGAAGTGAGCAAAACCAAAGCAAAACAATGTTGGAAGACAAAGATAGAAATACTTGAGAGCTAATGTTCATCCGTATTTCACTGTATCAAAAGGCTGATGTAAACAGACTGTACAATCCCAAGAAGATTGAGGAAAGAAGCTCGATTGGCGTCTAACACTGTGTTGAAGCAGAAAAAAATATCATAGGAAAGTAAGTCAGAAAAGTGATAAAGAATTCCTTACCATATTTCAGGAAGAGAGAGTTAAGAATGTGGACAAGAAAAATGATTACCTGCAAGATCGAAAAAGACGATGCATGAGCAGTTTTTAGAGGAAACAGAACAACGGAATGGTGAGTGTACCAAGGAATGTCTCCAACCGCGATACCTAAAGCAAGAAATAAAAAGACTGATAATGGCAACAGGAACAAAGCACTCGTGGTCAGCAAGGCAAACACAAGAGTATAAAATCAAGACGAACGCACGGATACAATTAAGACCGATGGACACACAGATCGATACTATAAGTTCAATCAGTTGAGCACCCCTCCTCCCACCCTACCCCGCCCCTTCCCGAAATGTAAGCCCCAAAAATCATTCCTATATGAAACAACCCGTTTCTCTTTTTTCAATGAGAAAACATGACATTTTTGATATATTTTGTCATGCGTGAACAAACAGGAACGTGACAGACAGACGCAAAAATTGCGGTGTGATTTTGGGGTTACGAATTGAAAATTGGTTCACCTCTGTATTCATGTTCGATTGTGTTGGTCATCCTGGTTGAGGTTAAAGGAAATACATTCATATCGAAAAAATTCACCTCTGTATTGTTGTACGATTGTGTTGGTTATCCTGGTTGTGATGAAATGAAATGCATTCATATCGAAAAAAACTCATCTCTGTATTTTTGTTCTATTGTATTGGTTATCCTGGTTGTTATGAAAGGAAATGCATTCATATCGAAAAATTCACTCACATGCTCTTTACTTTGTTTCTTTTCATAAGAGGTGTCCATGATTTTCAACCTGTGCAAATTTGATGAATGTAAAAAATACTGACAATTGGTAGAATGGTACTTTTTCCATACTTTCCTTTTTGTAATGATGTGTAAAAATGTTAAACGTTGATATCAATATTAGGGGTCCTATTTTATATAACTATTATTGTGAAATAAAGTTTACGTTTTTTCACACAGTTTCTGTGAAAGCCAAGCCGTCGCTGAAGACTTCATTTGAACATTTTCACCAAACTTCTTAAAAATCGGCTGTGGTGATTAAAACATATTTCCAAAAAATAAGAAAAGAAAAGAAAATACAGCCAGACCAAAGACTCACGCACGGATGAAAGACGGAACGACGGAGACCCCAGGCCATACCATAAGCTCACGTGTCCTTAAGCCAGATGTAGTTTGTCATTTGTGAACGACAAGGGACGCCAAGGACAGCACAGACTGGAGTGTGATTTGAGGGATTGGACTGGAAAATTGGTTTACCTCTATATTGTTCTTCGATTCTTTTGGTTATCCTGGATGCGATGAAAAGAAATACTTTCATGTTTAGATTTCAGCTGAAACAAGGTTGCCAATAAATCTGATTCGTTATTTTTGCCAAACCAAATTTCTGGTCACAGGCCCCAAAACACATCCCTCCCTGATCGAGGTCCCAAAACACCCCCTCCCTGATTGAAGTAAATATGCGTAAAACAATACAGCATAAAAGGTATGATCAGGTTGGGATTCTCAGGGTTTAACTTACGTAAACCCACTCCCTTTTTAAGTACATATAGTGTATTTTGTAGCAAAAACAGAAATATGCGTCAATATTTAGAAAAAATAAAGCACCCCTTTTAAAACTTGCTACTCCCCCCAGTACTTATTGCACCGCATCATGGCGCGGATTATATTAAGTTAGGAGTGTATTTAAGTTATTTAGATGAAAATGTACTCGAAATAGTACAAGGACGCCTGATTGACTGAAGTGACATCCTGACATACCGGTGCAATAGAATCACTTTCCCAATCCACTAATATAATTACTGACGAAAATGTCATTTTTCCGAAAACCACAGAATTTGATACCCACGAAAATAAATGATTTCTCAGTGTTTGAATTCAATCTATGTCCTTATATAAATTATTTCAAAATAAAAAATAGATAAAAGATCTTATAAAAAATTCTTAATGTATCTCAGTTTGCAGATATTTCCTAGACACATAAATTGCCAAGTAGAAAACCATGTTATGCAGTACTTTAAAAAGTAAAAGCGTCTTGAAATCGTCCACTATCAAAAGGGTATGCAAGTATGGTATTAGAAGTGACTTTTTACACAACACTTTGAAAAATAAAATCAACATCCGTTACTTTAATGGCTTGCCAGTAAAGTAGTATAAATAATGCATGAAAAAAATTTGAAAGCACGTGTAACTGGATCGAAGCCGGGTTGGTCTGGATATAGCGAAAACACTAAACACAATTTGGTGAATGAGATGCGGATATAACAAAATGATGCTCACAAAGTTCAACGATGGATGGGGCTGCACAGGCCCCATGCAAAGTGGGTGACTTGCATGGTTCCTGTGTTATGGCGGTCTCAGCTCCCAAATGGATTGTTTTGGGTTTCATGGTTAAAAAGTTTACATTCAGGTCTGGGGAGGTTAGTTAAAGCTAGTCAGCTAACAATTTTTTAGAGGTAGAATTTCATAGGGAATTTCAACTATGTATTTGTATCACATACTCACGAAAAGTCATTTTGTAAACAACTGTACGCATTTTATATCATAGTAACATAATATTGTTTTCAATACAATTGTCACCTGTGTGGCCTGCATCAACAAATCGTTTTCCATTGTTATTCCGTATACTGAGATTCTTTCTTTCCTCCTGGCTGTCCTCATCATAGTGGTTGCAAAGTACTAATTTCATAATCATTCGCTCACATAAATCCTGACTAAAATTCTCGCTATCCTTTCATACACACTTCATCATAAAACTATTTGCGCTAGCGCAAGGACATTTATGATGAGGTGGGAAAAGGTCTGTTTAGTGCCATAAACAAAGGCGGTAGTGGCCTTCTGGGGTCAACCAGACTCTGGAATAACGTCACGTGACCCTTTCGGCCAATGGGAGATATTCTTTTGGTGTAAGAATATATTAGTAAGCAGTCTTAGCGTCACTTGCAAACGAATTTGTGGTTATACAGGTTGTATATTTTATGCTCATATCTTTTGTATTTTCCGCCACCACCCCACCAACCGCCTTTATGCATTTACTTATATACTATTTTCACAATTGTTTGAAATTTATGTTACTTGGATGGGATAAGCGGTCTCAGCTCCCAAATGGATTGTTTTGGTTTTCATGGTTAAAAAGTTTACATTCAGATCTGGGGAGGTCTCAACTCCCAAATGGATTGTTTTGGGTTTCATGGTTAAAAAGTTTACATTCAGGTCTGGGGAGGTTAGTTAAAGCTAGTCAGCTAACAATTTTTTAGAGGTAGAATTTCATAGGGAATTTCAACTATGTATTTGTATCACATACTCACGAAAAGTCATTTTGTAAACAACGGTACGCATTTTATATCATAGTAACATAATATTGTTTTCAATACAATTGTCACCTGTGTGGCCTGCATCAACAAATCGTTTTCCATTGTTATTCCGTATACTGAGATTCTTTCTTTCCTCCTGGCTGTCCTCATCATAGTGGTTGCAAAGTACTAATTTCATAATCATTCGCTCACATAAATCCTGACTAAAATTCTCGCTATCCTTTCATACACACTTCATCATAAAAGAAAATGATATCGTTCCTAAATGGAACCGATCAAAGCATGGAATTTCAACGAATAAACACAAATGATTCCGTATGTAAACGGACATCATCAACGTATGGATCCATCACCAAATATGATTACTATATGGAATTATACACAAGTATGGTTGAACACATGGAACTATCGACACGATATGATCACAGTATGAAATTTATAAACAAATATGATTGAAATAGGGTTCATCAACAAGTATGATGGCTGTGTGATTGATATATGGTTCATCAACAAGTATGATGGCTGTATGATTGATATATGGTTCATCAACAAGTATGATGGCTGTATGATTGATATATGGTTCATCAACAAGTATGATGGGCTTATAATTGCTTTTCACCCATGTAGGGACACTGAATTAGATTTTCACACATATAGTGATACTGAATTGAATTGATTCAAAAATGGAACGAATTATCTTATTTATATCGTGGTGCCCAGTCGACGATCACGAGATGTTTCCGATACCACAGGTCTCGTCCAATGGTGAAGGAACGGCCTCGCGTGGTCCGTTCCTCCCAGCCTGCCAAAGGGTCCCTCGAGAGCCGCCTTATCCCGCAGACCCGCTGGTCCAGAACCTTTGGACCCTCACACTGAGGAGAACAATTCCATCCACAAGACCAACGTCACCAGCCACCGCAGTATCCGGGTTACACAAAACCCCAGAGTTCGATGACTCCCCGTGAACAGCTAAAAATGAAATGTCTGATGTGTAATATATGAGACAAGGTTAAGTACGAATACAGTGATATACGTTACGCATGCGCGCACATGAATTGACTTTGTTACCCATTGAATTATTTCATAAGAACTACTGTGCGAGATTATTATTATAATACTCATGTTGGTACATGAATCTGTCTCCGGCAAAAATAATCTCACTGGATTATAAGAACTCAACATTATTCATCTTTTAATGCATGCAACATATAATTGAATTCAACGTGTCTGTTCAGCTATAAAAATGGCCAACTTGAAACAGACTATCTGACAGCATGGTGTTATTGCGACATAGGTCTGACTCTCTGTAAAATTTCGAATAAATTCCGAACCATTCAATATATAAAACAATTCTATCACATGGAACGGATAGCAAGAAAGAGTACATTTTCATTTTTACATACTTCTACAGCTGAAGATTGCTTCCGCAAAGTGGACAGCTTCCTGACAAGACTCATTTGTATTGTGACTATACCGAGAGAATTTTGGGTTATAAGTACCCTGGTTGTTGTCACCTCCAAGGCCAGAGAACTCGAGGTAATCAGGTTTCTCACCGTCAGCACTTTGTCTTTGTACGTGCATCAGTGGGTAAACCGAACTCACTATTTTGAAATAGCTAAGGCTGAAACTATACAACCCCAAGAAATGCTATACATTTTCGTTCATATATTATACAAAAGGTATTTTAGTACACACAATTTCGTGACAGCACTTACCATCATTATAGAGTCTGTGGCACGCTAAAAAGAATAAAAATAAAAAATGAAACCAATCTAGGTACTATTTTCTGTCGGCCATGTTTTGAGGGACACAAGGAAACCTCATTGCAATAGCTGCGTCATACCAAAAGCGCATGTATGTGGTTACATTTAAGCTTCATGTACTTTTGAGAAATTTTGTCTTTGAAAGGTAATCCATTCCGTTCACTGATATTTCATGATATAGAAATTTCCTTTGCCCTAGAAATTCAATAATGCTCAACAATTACAATGTTTAATTTCAAGACCATACAAATATCCCAACTTATAGTTATCACACACCTAGTCAATATAAGAAGAATAGATTATCTGACTTACTTCTCCTGCCCCCGTTGCCACTAAATATTTTTTAAAAAGTTTATTTTTTTCTAAACTAAAAAAAGGGATTAAATATATAGCGGAGCCTTCAGCTTTTTGAGAAAGCTAATACTTGTTGGACATAACTGACTTCACTTTTTTGCATATATAGGTGACTGTCTGTATGCTAGACATGTCTGTAAAAAATATTTGCCACGTGCCACTCACTATTGTTTCATACCATCACTCGCCTGCACATAATCTTGATTGTTTATTCTGATAATGTGTTTGGTTAATTTGAAAATTTAGTGTATAATACATGCAGTTATTAAATTCTTAAGGAATGGTATTATACAGTTGTAACATGCTTGTTTCCCGATCCTGAAAGAATGACTATGCATAATATACTGAACGATTCAGGAAATATTAATGTTTAAACTATATCAAACGCTTAACAAGATATTTCAAGTCTGCTAGATAAACGTTATTTAAGGATGGAGTGCTATATTTGAAGCTTTCATACGGTGAATATTAGCCAGTATTAGTATCTTTTTTATCAGGGACTTTTCTGTTAACGTTTTTTCGTTGTTCTGGATTTGTTGTATTTAGTCAGTATTTAGCCTTGATTAAAACTTATTTTCGTTAATTTTTTTTTTCTTTTGGCGTTACATTATCGTTAGGTTTTGATTTTGTTTGCCTCTTTTAGCCTTCCTTTGAATTTAGTACATATTTGTGTAGCGGTTTTCTTATGTTTGCATCTTTTTTATTATTTAAGTTCTCAATTTATCTACCCCAATTATTATTAGTGACTGTTTAACCATTTAATTAAAAGTTACCGGGATTATATAAGATAATATAATGTCTCTAAGTTTTGTTTTTATGCAATGCATTGTCTTCAGTTTCTGTTTTTGATGTTGTTGGTACGACTATTCCTTTGTTCATTTGTTATTTTAGTAGCGTGTTTGTCGGAATACTACTATTTAACAGTAGTTAAGGGTTAGGGACTTGTTGTTAAAAGTGTTTTTATTTTTGTATTAAATTAATGTTTTTTTTAATTTGTTGCTTTGTTTCAAGTTCTATTGTTTTTGCTTTTAAATTTTTGGTTAACTTGTTTTTTGAAGTAGCTTTTATCTTTTGTTTGAAAGCTTTATTTAAATTTCTTGTTTTTTGTTTATTAAATTTTGTTTATTTTTTATTACTTTTTCAAACTTGGTTTGTTAAAATGTTATTATTTGTTTTAAGTTGTGTTTTTTTTCTTGTTTTCTTTTGTACATTTTTTTTAATTTTTTAAATTTTTTAACTTTTTAACATTATGGTTTCTTTTGGGAAATTCTTTTTAGTTTCCCCTAAATTCCGTTTCAGTTTTGGAATTTTAGTATGACTTTAGTTTAGATAGTTTTTAAATAAAATATTCACAATTTGTTGGTCATCGCTAAATTCCTGGGCTTTTTTAAATTTCAGCTGAACTCCATTTTAGGTCCGGAATTTTAGTACGACTTTTAGACTAGGTCATATACATATATGGTAGACATACTGAATTATGGCGCTGTCATCTTCTTGCGGTCATTGCCGGTCATTTCAGAAGATACCATGTTACTAGTATAGGTCGACGGTATGGGCCCATATGGATCTCCTATGTTATAGGCCCAAACGGGAATTTAACATTGGGCGACGATATAGGCCCATACGGGAATTTAACATTGAGTATAAATGGTAGCATTGTTAGAAGTGGTTGACCTACATTGGATAAACGTTTATAGGCCCAAACGGGAATTTAACATGGGAATTGGCTATAGGCCCAAACGGGAATGTAACATTCTTAGAAGTGGTTGACCAACATTGGGTAAATGTTTATAGGCTTATACGGGAATTTAACATGAAGATTGATTATAGGTCCAAACGGGAATTTAACATGGGAATGGTATTCTGGACCCAAATTACGCCGTGTGTAGTGATCAGTACTTAGTTATCTACTATCTAACTCACTACTTTTTTATATACTATCCAACACACCACTTTTTCATTACTATCCAATACACCACTTTTTCATTACTATCCAACACATCACTTTGTATTACCATCCAATGCACCAGTTTTTAATATGCTATCCAAAACACACTATTTGATTACTATCTAGCACCTACTTTTTGATATACAATCCAACACATACTTTTTAATATACTATGCAACACACACCCGACTAGAGTTGTGTACCATGAATAATTTTGAACATACCGCGATACGTACTACTGTATACTGAAATTAGATTAGGGACAAACAATTTAATTTTCTGGGGCAGGAGCCTGGCATTTTTTTTTTTAAATTTCCGACTCTCAAATAGCTGGAAAACAAATATCTTGCTTTGATTTATAGCAACATAACATTAATTCTATTATTTGAAAAAAAAATCGCATTACCTTGAGATGAAACAAAATAAACTGTCTCGGCTCGAAAGAAAATCGCAGCCCCGACCCAAAAAAAAAATAAATAGTCAGTACCAGATAGTAAATAAATTTGCTATGTGTATGTTAATTGCTGTATAAGTTGTTATCTAAAAACTGTAACTAAAATGGGACGATCAAGCTTACACTATAGTTGACACCTGTACAAGACATTGTGCTGACATTAGAGAGATTTTTGATAAAAATAGGAAGTGTTGACAATCAAGCCTACAATATTTAGTACCTACGCTATTGATCTAATAAGCGAGGAAACTTTGAGTGGGATGCCAACACCCAGGCAAGATATTTATGAGAGAAGGCCAGTAAACATAAAATAGACTGACTCAACAAACGAGGAAATATTTAGTCGACTAGAAATTTTTTTTCTCTTCATCTCATTAGGTGTCATGCCACGGGACAAGTGTTTTTTTTTTAAATTCAACATACGTTGTCAAGATTTTACAAGTTACCCTACATCACCACCTGACCTGGTGTATGGGGCATTGCCTTAAATTGTTTTGCATCCTGATCTTCCATTGCTTTGACACGACACACACATATGCACACACACAGACACAAACATTCACAAATATTGTACACAAAGACAGAGTAGTGATGCCATGGTCATATTCGAACTGGAAGGTCGAACAACAACGAAAAGACACACTGGCATACAAACCCATGGTGTTTTAAATTGCCTGTTTGTTTGTTGTTGTTGTCTTTTTTATTATTTGTTTTTAAAAGTAATGCTTTTTTCTTTGCTCAACCCCACCCCCTCCAATTTAAGTCATGAAAATGTAGAAACAGGTATGAAAAATAAAATCATGTACCAAAAGTTTACAATCGGTCCACTTTTTCTTAAACTCATCAATTCTGTTATTCACTTTAGCTACATATTTTTTCATCGTTTTATATGATAAAACAATTTTTATAATAGGTGAGATTTGGGATTTTTTTTATATCTGTATATAACATATTTTGCAAGCAAGCAAGCAAAATTAGGAAATTAATAAGATCGTCAAAGTTATTATTTCCTATAAAGACATCTTTTCGTGTAATTCTAAAATTTGGATCGTAAGTTTGGATCCATTACACAAATAATATAAAAACATGTTCAGTAAATGAACAGTCATACAATTAGTGTTTAATGTGTGTTATTACCTCCTTACAAAAGGTGCATTTATCATTTTCACTTAAATTAATCTTTTTAAAAAACTGGTTTGTGGCAATATTTCTATGAAGAAATCTAAAATTAAAGGTAGTCAGTTTTGTGTCTTTTGTACAAAGCTTAGCCAAAACAAAAGAGTTGGTCCATTCATCTGCACCAGTTGCACACTCTAGCTGCCTGGACCAAGTTCCATCTTTACCATTTGGCTTTTGTATCTTGGTTCTTATCAGATCTTTATAAATAAATTTATTCTTTTCTTTCTTACCCTAAGGAGTGAAGTTTTATCAAAAACTACATCAAAACTATTTCCACTTTCAAAACAACTTTTAATTTTCTTTTTCCACTTCACTGATATCCTTGAGATAAGAGCAAATTACTGTATGAAATTATTGTTTTTTTTTTGTTTTATTTCATCAAAACTTAATCAAGATCCGTGTGCATCAACAAGATGTTGACTAAGTACAACACCGTTTGTTCCCAACCTTGTGTACGATTTAAAATTAGTAACTAAATCAAGAATATCTTGAGACAAGTATTCATGAACACTAGATGGTTAATTTTTCAGTTGTGATAAAGCATGAATAACATCACGCCAAAAAAGATTTTTAATTTATTAAAGAATTTCTTTCAAGTTTGTTTTTTTAATTTAAATAACAGTGTACCTCCAAACTTTAAAATATTTATTCAGAAATCAGTTTTTGCCATAAACCATCTTCGTTTAGTAAAAGACGCCTAATCGAGGAAAGTTGTATATAGCACACAAATGAGTGCAAGTGAATCATATTTAATCAGCTTTCCTTTTAAGAAGTTATAAGTGTCATTTTTTAACCCTCTCAGTTTTACTGTCCCAAATGAACCGGAAATTTCAGTTCATTTTCTATATGGGGTGGAGGATTTGGTAGAACTGCAAAACGGTAAATGAATTTAGGCAAAATCAAGAATTTTTTCAAAGTATTTTTTTAAATAAGGGATAAATTTCTTCTGCTACACCAGCCAAGCAGTTTCTTTACTTCCTTCAACTTCGTCGAATAATTAAGTTCTACCATATCCTCCAAGTTCAAACAGAAATCTACTCCCAGTAATCTAAAATTATCCCTGACCAATTAATATCAATTTCTGGATATATTTTTTCATTAGAATTTTTTAAAATTTCCAATCCAAATAGCCAGAGAAATTACGTAAAATTCAAACAGAAAACAACTGGTCTTTTGAAAGTCTTAGGTGATTCTTCGTCTTACAAAGGAATACATTTACTCGTGCGCTAGTAAATAACTAAAAAATTACATTTTCCCCCCTTCTATTTTTCATCCGAAATTTTCCAAAAGTTGGATTTGGCCCGAATATCTTTCACAACATCCCATTCAGCCGCCATGTTGGCAAACGTGACACGTGTCAAAAATGTGATTAAAGGTTCGTAAATATATTTATATTTGTAATATTCAAAATTAGTTTGTCACAAATACAACAGATTTGTAAAATCATTAATAATTATTGGAATTATTGTGTTTAGAAAAATGAACACATGCTTTTAATATCATTAAATTCGTAACAAGCTTACTCTGGAATTTCATTACATTCCTTACTGACAGAAACTACCGAAGTACCGGTACAGTGAAAAAGTACCGTGGTACGTACCACCGGAAAGAAAATACCGCGGTAAACTAGTATACCGGTAATACCGCGTACCTCTACACCCGACTATCCCACGAAAAGGGAAGGAGTGTTTATACACACGCTATACTTACATACATACAAACATACTATCACACACAAGCAAGGGTAGAGTAGATATAGTTTATAGGCTCACTATACCTATACAAACATACTATAGCACACAAGAGGGGTCAGGACAAGATGTTGGCTGCTAATACATTATGTACTCACAGATCGGAGCAAGTTGTTGGCTGCCATCACATGGTGTGCTCTCAGATAATGGCAAGATGTTGGCCGCCACTGCATAGTGTGCCCACAGATCAGGGCAATATGGTATGTGCCACTTTATAGGGTGTCCACGGATCAAAGTAAGATCTTGGTTGACATGGAACAGTGTGCTCATAGAGCAAGGCAAGATGTTGGCTTCCATCAGCAGGATATAGCCAATAATGTCTTAAAAGTGCCATTTAAACCTACAAAAAGCATAGTGTGACACATATCTGAGGAAGATGTTAGTTGCCACTGCATAGTGTTCCCCAGATCATGACAATATGATGGATGCCATCGCATAGTGTGTCCACGGATCAGTGCAAGATGTGTGTTGCCATGGCATAGTGTGTCCACAGATGATGGCAAGATGATGACTGCCAAATTGCATAGTGCACCCCCAGATCAGGGCAATATGCTGGTTGCCATTGCATTATGTACCCACAGATCAGGGCAAAAAGTTCATTGCCATCACATAATGTGCCACGAGATTAGGGCAGTATGCTAGTTGCCATTGCATAGTGTGCTAACTGATCAATATTGTTTGTTTTAGATCAATAGTGTTTGTTTTATACATGATTTCAAGCCATTGGATAGTATACCCACAGATCATGGCAAGAAGCTGGTTGACATCACATAGTTTGCCCACAAATGAGATAATATGCTTTTTGTTTTGTATATAATTTCAAGTGGACAGCATAGACGCTGATCTGTGTTCACACTTTGTGATGGCAACCAACTTCTTGACATGATCAGAGGGTACACTATGTAGTGGCAACCAGCCTATTGCCCTAATCTGTGGGCACACTATGCGATGGCAACCAACATATTGCTCTGATTTGTGGGCACTCTATGCAATGGCAACTGACATATTGCCCTGGTCTGTGAGCATACTATGTGACGGCAACCAGCATCTCGCCATCCTTTAAACAACGTAATTTTTTTAAATGCTCCAAAAAATCCAGGTGAACAGAGTTTGTCAAAAGCATTCTTGAATGAGAACCTTCCCAGTTTGTCCAAATGATGCTTGGCCATCATTGCTAAAAACAGAAGAAGAAAAAAAAACTAACGAGTTCTTTGTAAAAACCATTGAACAGAATTTGACCACATTTGACCCAAGGCAACCTCATGCGAAGCCTTTTAAGCTTTTATAAATGGTGCTGGTCCGCCATAAAAAATTATCGCTATTACTAAAACATGGAAGAAAAAAAAGGATTAAAACAACAGCTTCTCAAAACGCGGTTAGCAGAAGCTTACCAAATTTCACAGAAAGAATCCTGACATAAAGCCATTCAAGTTCCTACAGATGATATCGATCCTCCATCCAATACGACTGCCATTAATAAAAAAGAACAGAAACCTTTAAATGTCAAATAGAATCATACTAACCCAAATTTCTTGGCCAACTGCCATTGCATGTGGTTTTTAGGTAACTGTCAATCATGTGAACTATATGTTGGACCTCTTATTCTTTAATGGATTGGCATCTAGGGGTGTCTTTGGGCAAGACAGCAATTTTCCAAAGAGAAGAACACAAAAACTATGTTCACCACTGTTATCATGGTTGTTCTTCTTGCTGTAATGTTAAGGAGATTGCTTGCAAATGTTGTTCTCAGACTGAGAACCTATGCTACCTCTGAAGTGGGAGTGACAAGAACAAAGATGGAGGAACATACTTAATGTGATGCTACATATTTCATGTTCTGAGATTAACTCTGATTGTCACGGCGCGCATACCCAGGAACATCTGAGACTGTGTACTTTGGGCATTTGAGCAAAACTCCCCAAACAGGTCGCACAAAGACAGCCATTGGCCACGCACATCAATAGTTTCTTTTTTCTTTACCAGAGAGTATATTTACTACGTGAAGTTTTGATAATGCTTCACTATGGAATTCTAAAAGTAGTTTTAATGACAGATGAAGAAGATAAAATTGTATAGTTTTCTATCGATTGGTGAACAATAACAGGATAGTCCCACGCCCAAAGATTGGATCCCTATACCTCCAAAAGCTACTTGTCCAAGGGACCTGGTGAAAAATGTCTGTATAGGATTTAACGACACAGCATCTTTCTTGTCAACATGATTCTCTCTCTCTCTCTCTCGTTATATGACTTTTGTCTACTATTTACAGACTTATTATCAGCTGCTAGTATTAAAATTGTTACAACGTCCATATTTATATTAGTATTCATTCCTAGAATAAATGTATCAGATGACTTTTGTAAATTGCTATTGTATCTTACTATACTTCCTATTGTCATCACCATATCACTTAGTATAAGAAATTTTCCATCACCACCAACAGCATAGTTTAGTCTAATTTTTGGAATCTGAAATATATTGTAGAAATCTTATCATTGTAAAAGTACTAAATGGTCTTGACTATTATCAACTGAGTCATATTCTTGCTGGCCTAAAATTAAAGTTTCAAATCATTTTTTTGTTGCGGTATCTTGTACCGTGGATACAGGCTGCGTAATAGATGTTCTATTTTGAAGCTGACTACCTAAAATACATATCACATAAGATCTTATACTTTCATTTAAAATAACTATTCATTCGTCTGTTATTCTATTGTTACCTTGTAGACAAAATAGTCCATCCTATACATTCTTCTGGTGCTGTTTGCGAATTATAATGCCCAGGAGTGTATCGTATCCATTATTCTCTATTTCACCATTAGTCATCAGACATCTCTGTTTCTATTTTGTAAAAGTTTTGGGGCCATTATTAACAGTTGCATTCTTACTTTTAGGTATATCCAATGATGATTAGGAATAATAAAGTTCTTGCGGATTATATAAAACTGTTTTAGTCTAAAATGTTATTTCTTGGATTAAAATATTGATCATTAGGTAATGGTATCTTAAACTCAGACAACAGTATTCTTATTTGAAGTATATGTTAAACTATTTAAGATTTATAATGTTGTTTCTTGGATTAAAATTTGTATCATCAGGTAATGGTATCTTACACTCAGACAACAGTTTTCTAATTTGAAAGTGAAGGTGAAACCTATAAATGGACTTTACTAAGCTTGGAATGTTTAAATCATATAAATGCAAGTAAGATATTTCACATCCTGAGGTTGCCATCCATACTGAGCAGTTTAATTGATTTTTCAAAATTTCATATCACACTGTGCTCAATAGCTGTTAATTGAATATTCATTGACAAATTGCAAGTATAAGCATCACAGACATATAATGGTTTGTATGGAAACTGTTTATTTTCTGTGTAGTATAACTTTATCTTTTTAAAATTCATTTGTTATACCTTTATCAACTCTTGCATTAAACTGAATTGCAGAACAAGAGTAAGGTGCACTGCTTATTAATTTTTAAACATCTTAAGTCAATATGATAAAATGATTTATGTGTATTGTCTAAAGTTAGAGAGTAGTGATGCAAGAACAAGTTCTTTCATAAAATTTACCAGCATACCAGTATATATATATATATATATATATATATATATATATATATATATATATATATATATATATATATATATATATATATATATATATATATATATATATGCTGGTATGAATAAAACAACTCATACTTAAAATAATTAATTTTGTTCAAACAGATGGTTTTGTTACTAAAGCACAAGTATGTAAACAGCAGTTGAGACAGCTCCTTCACATTTCCATACACATTTATATATAGCTTAGTACAATATAAAACTGTTTTTGAGACGTGAGACTAGGTACACTTGTTACTGATACAGTTTCAAGCTATATTAAAGATTATGAGAAATGATTAAGGCTGCCTATAGGTATAACGGTACCAATTTTGCAAGCCATGGGGGGTGGGGTGGAACTAAACATGTATGGAACATTGGATTCAGAAATAAACAACCAGGCTAGCTGTGATCAGTGCATTATGTAAGAGTTTCAGTTTCTATCAGGCTTTGAAGAAGGCTGAGTCTTTTGGCTAGAAGTAAAATTATCTTAATTTATATTTAGATCCTGGTTTGTATATTTTTTTATGATTTTGTAAAATGTAACATACATCAGTGAAAATGTATCTATTCTGTGACAGGATACCTTTCACTCATGAGTACTTCCAGCAGAGTTATCTCTCGTAAGTCCTGTGATTACATGGTTCTGTCCTGGTTAACTGACAATCTAAGATTGGTGACCATGATAGTCTCTGACACGCATGCTGAAATAGGGTAGAAGGTATATTTATCGCACCAAATGTTAGCATTGAGGTCTCGATGTGCTTTACACATTCATTGCAGTATTATGGCCCATATTTTCCACTTCAGTGACTTGGGTTAAAATTTGTGTTTGAGCTTCATTTCTCAGACACTGTTCATGCTAATATGAAATTGATGATGATATGTATCTTTGTTACTACTACACCCTAACAACAAAAGAAGCTCATCATAAATTATATTTTCATCTTTTAATGACTTTGGTTTCGTTTTTTTGTTTAACTCGCAAAAGCAAGTTTTAGGCTTGCTGTATGCATACTATCCTACCTACAACCAAGAAAAGTGCATAGTGGGTGAATCTTGATAAGTTCTACATTATTATTGCAAAAAGAGGTATCTTTGACCTATTTTTGATGCTTCATTGACTTTGTTGAAATTTTGTTTAAGATTCGTTTATTAGATGCTGTTTATGTTACAATCATGAAATAATAATTGAATATGCTAAAGGTCACTGTCAGCAACATAATATGCTTTATAAGCATGACTTAAGTATATGTGTTTATAACCACTGTCAGCAACATAATATGCTTTATAAGCATGACTTAAGTATATGTGTTTATAACCACTGTCAGCAACATAATATGCTTTATAAGCATGACTTAAGTATATGTGTTTATAACCACTGTCAGCAACATAATATGCTTTATAAGCATGACTTAAGTATATGTGTTTATAACCACTGTCAGCAACATAATATGCTTTATAAGCATGACTTAAGTATATGTGTTTATAACCACATACATTCTAACCATGCAATATACATCCTATCCTACTCAGAAGGCCCTTTCTGACGCGTGGAGTAGGAAGTAGGAATAAACATTTTTATTTATTGGTAAACTGTCTATATTAATGACTATACATTGTATATGTTGGTAGGTTAACCTCAGCGGGTTAACTGTGTATTGTATATGTGAATGAGTATAGGAGTTAGATGAGTGGACTGCATACTGCATATTTTTCGTGTGAGACCTCATGCATAGTGGTTAATCAAGGTAATTATTGATGCATAAACTATGTTTGTATTACTGGCTGTCACTCCAAGGTTACTCAGGCCTATGACTTTCACCCAATAAAATATAGCTTCTAGGGATGGACAATGATAATAGTTTATGAAACAGATTGCAAGAACATCGATTTAAAAAATAATACAAAAACAACATTAATCTGTTTTTGTTTTTTTTGTATATAACTCTATTCTATATACTTTGATATAATATAAAAGAACGTTCTCTTTTATTGTTTAATGTATTTTATGCCCTTTGGCAGAATGTATGTATGTATGTAGGTATGTATGTAGGTTATATAGTGCAGATTACAATTATAAATTTTAAATATATTTTTAAAAATTGAACGATAAAATATATATAGAGACCCCCCCCCGACAAAAACCCTAAAAGGGGTCAACATTTCATTGTCAAGATCTGAATTTATTTTCTGCTTGAAAATTAATGTTTACTATGGCTATTGGAGATTACTATGGCTATTGGAGATTACTAAAAGCTTCATATGTTTTCATTGATGACACACTCATTCATAATATTTTGGACGATGTATGATTTGTTAAAACTTGCCTTGAATAAATTTTTTAAATTATTTAAAATTTAAACAAATATCCAATAACTTGCAATAGAAAAGGGAGTAAAAGTGTGAAATCATCCCGAATTTGTACTATAACTTTTTAGATCAGTATATTTTCAAAAAATGTAAATTTCAGTAAATCTAATTTTATTTTCTAAAATTGCAAATTGAAATTCAATACATACATTTTAATTGAGTAAAATCAACCTTATTGATCATAAATTTGCACATACAATAGAATAATCCTTTTGCTTTTTACACTTTCATGTAATGGTCAAACTTTAAACATACAACACCTTTTTTAAAATGTTTTTGGCTGCCTGCAATTTGCAGCATACAAAAAATTTATTAAAAAAATGAAAGTTCCATTTACTGATAGCAAAGATATGAGTAAATGTGGATAAACTTCCAGATGTTGTAAGGTTAGAGGTATATATAAGATAACAATTCTTTATTTCAAACAGCATGGTCCATGCATCTAAATTAAAATATAAAATATAGAAGTATTTAAACATAAAAGTTCATAGGTGTCTTATGTACAAATATACAGACCCATCAATAACTACAGAATGTGTCTGTCATTGTTAAGAACACAATTATGTAAGACATTTAAAGAGTAATTTGTTTCATCTATCTATAATCTGAGAATTTAAACGAATATCATAGTTCCAAAAAGATTTAAAGATAAAATTCTTACTATTAGATATTCGTGTCATCATTGAAAACACATACTTTCTCATTAATTCTTCAAAACTGAATACATTATAGTTTACAAACATAGTAAAGACACTATTCCATCTTGTAAGGCTTAATAGTAAATGAAGACTGTTATTATAGTCAATAGCTAGTTTTCTTTTCATACATTCACTAAAGTTTGTCTACAGAGAAGCGCTGTACATTGTGCAGCAATAAGATTTGAATAATTTAATCTTGATATTCAAAGAACAATTTCCAAATTTACGTAAAAGCATGTTTGTTCGAGAACACAAAAATCTGTAATGTGTCATCATATCTTCATCCTCTGACCGTTTGGATTTTAAAATATGACCCAAATGCGTATAACTGTTGACATATGCAAGAGCATGGTCGTTTAGAAGTACAGAGGGAGAAGATAGTAATTTGAAAGAAGTTGACTGAAAGACCATGCATACCGATTTTTGTGTATTATATATGATATCATTCTCAACTACGTAATGTTCACATATCTTTAATAATTTCATTAAACCTGTGATAGAAAGACTTATCAATGAGGTATCGTCAGCAAAATTAAAATTGTTAAGAAATGACGCATTTAGTGTCAAATGTATTCCCACCTTAGGATTTAAATCGTATATATATATATTATATAACAAAGGCGAAAGAACACCTCCCTGAATCACCCCATTGGTTACATGGAACGAATTGGAGACTGCATATTGCCGACGTGCACACATACTTACACACACACACAAATATATATATATATATTCGGAAATTATTAAAATAACTTAATTAAAACTTATAAATAAAATATATATTAATCGTCAAAATATTTCCCAAACTAAATAGCACACACCACAGATCTATTCGTCTGCTTTCTAAATCATATTTTATTGGTCAAACGTTACACATACCAAAGCCTTTTGCAAATTATTCTGGGCTGTATATAATTTGCGACAGTTCTGCATGAATATATTTTAGCTAATTAATTATTTTTTTTAAAACTCCAATTATTGGTAGCACAGAAAGGAGTTAAATGTGCCGAAACTTCCATATGTTATAAAAAAGCAATTTAAGTTAACACACGAAGAAACCAAGAAAAGTTATCAAACTTACATTTTATTCTATTTAAATAAATAAAATCAATATTATTCATACTCAAATTGCCAGAAAAGTAGCACACGCCACATATCTATCCGTGTGCTTTCTAGATCATTTTTACAGGTCAAACATTAAACATACCTAAGCCGATTTTCCAGCAAATGACTTTCTGCGGCCATCTAAATTTGTAGATCGCATGGCACCTTGACATAAGTTCAGATATTTATGCGGAGATACTGCTGTAAGTTCAGATATTTATGCGGAGATACTGCTGTAAGTTCAGATATTTATGCGGAGATACTGCAGTAAGTTCAGATATTTATGCGGAGATACTGCTGTAAGTTTAGATATTTATGCGGAGATACAACTGTAAGTTCAGATATTTATGTGGAGATACTGCTGTAAGTTCAGATATTTATGCGGAGATACTATTTTGAGCGAAGCAGATTATAAGAGTGAGCTTTACAGCTGCATTCTACTAGTAATTGGCTGGAGATGTGTTTTATTGGTTTATTTTACACTCTTTGGCTCTCTAGCCAGACCATTTAGGACTTTTACAATGATAAATGGCGAGAGTATGTGTATTTGTTCGTTCTCATGAGTCGATTCTATGATGAGAAAGCATGGCTAATTGTCCTGACTTGGAACAGTATCTACGTCCAAATCACTGATAGAATTGTTCATGATCTGTTTTAGACCAAGTCTCCCACTATTGCTTGCTTGTTTGGAGCATTTTCCCTTCATGGAAGAGCATCATATCATCACCGGTGCTACCAACTTGCCTGGGAAGCGAGCATGGGGACAGAGATCTGCACTGATGTATTGCGTTTCTCATGTCAAGGCTACACATGGTAATATAATTTAGTAAAGTTTTCGATTGACTCTTGCCACCACCATCAGAGACCATGTTCTTTCTAAGTTTCATAATGTAACAGTATAAGTTTTCTTGGTCATAATGGTCACCTTAAAGACTCAAGAAACATATTTAAACTGAAGTTTTCATTGACATGGCCTCTGAAGCTTGGCGTGACTAGCCAATTGATTAAATTGGACCCTTTGACTGGCCATCTATCCTGACATTTAAGTCAAAATAGTGATTTGCATTGGAGTGGCAACAACCTGGCCTCCTCTCTCCTCCACCGACAAAGAACACAACCCGTGTCAAACTAGTCACCTCTTACAACATGCTGGAGGTTGCATCATGCCTATTCTACATTCCCGAGCCTTTTACGGGGAGGGTGGGGATGTTAAGAAAGAAAGAAGGAAAGAAAGAAAGAAAGAAAGAAAGAAAAAGAGAATGAGTAAAGACTCGTAGGAGGATTGGGGGAGGGGGGGGCAAATAAAAGACCAATTAATGGCTTGGACCCCATAATACAAAGTACTAATGCCAGCCACTTAATATTTCCTTTATTCGCTGCTCATATGTGTTCTTTCAAAAAGGAAATAATGACAACAAGCAGTCAGCAAATAAAGACGATAGTTCTTGTAGACAATGTACTAATGTACATAATAACACATAACATTGACAATATCACTAGTGGAAATGGAACCTAGCAGTTGTGGATGACCAAAGGTCACAAATAGTAGAACATATTGGAGACTAAAAGGCTAACACATCTGTGATGCCAGAACTACCCTAATAACAGAGTAAATGTCACTTTCCAGAATTCCAATTGCAGGGCATATGCGGGGGGTTGGGTGGGGGGCAGAGTTGGCGACGCCCCCCTCCAAACCTCCCTAACAATGAGCGTGAACAACCAGAATGTTTCTTAGAGTAAGTTTTCTTTAAAGTTAGATAGTAAAACTTATGCTACTGAAATGCTTAAAAGGCAGACGCTTCTTCTCGGGCTCCATTCCACAGACCTGTCGCCTACTTGTGTATGCCCCCTTTAAACGATATTTCTGGATCCGACACTGTATTGCAATCAAACAATATGTTAACAAGACTGAAGGTCAATTCAGTGTCAGACTTCACTTCATAAACTGTTCACTACTTTTTAATCTCAAACCTTTGATAACATCACGAAAGCTGAGTCACATGAAGATGGTTAGCAGGAAAATCATTTTGAGATGGACATACATGTAATTTCATGTAGGAAGGTAGTTTAAAGTAACCTTCAATAACGTTTAGTTATAACAAAATTAGTGAAAATTTAGATCAACCTAAACCACTGTTGATTAGATGTTGAATATATTAATGATTCACCATCTTTGCTGCCATGGAAACATTTACCAGTATATTTATACACAGTTTGCAGTATCTTCTGATATACAGGAAAGTTTAGGAAAGTATACCATAAAGTCTGTCTATACGGAAAATTCCCACAAGCCATGATAAAACTTAAATATGTTGGAAGCCTTGTTATAGTGGGTCCATGAAAAGGGTCCTTTATTCAAACCAAAATGTGTCAGACTCATAATGCTTGACCAATACTTGGTGATTATTGATTAATTTTCAGAAAAATTTATAATTGAGGCATGTTATGTTTTACAGACCTAGTTGCAAATAATCTACAACATTTTATAAAATACGATGCTGGAATTTCGGTGGTTAGGCGACTTATCCAACTACATTTACAGATATTATAGTCTAAGGTACATATTCAAGTCCTATAACTTCTAAACCACAGTGTTTACCACAATACTGTTTTGATATAATTTTAAGAAAAGTGCATAACTAAGATGTTATAAACAAATACTACCCCAGTAGTTCATGTATTTTTTCGTACCCTTTAATTTTTCGTACACCATCTAGCGTCAAACATAATAATTAATTAAATTATCTTTTTTTTTCGTACACAGCACTTCGTATTTTTCGTCAAAACTTGTAAATTTTTGTACATAAGTGTTCTACTGAAAAGATTTACGTTTGCAAAAAAGAGCGAAAATATTTACATTTTAGGGGTATAAAAAAGAATAAGAGATTAAAATCATATATAATTAAGGTGTTTTTGTTGTTGTTTTTTTATCTTTGTATTATTTTTTAACCTTGTATTTTGATGTGTTAAAATTGAAGAGAGGTTCCCATTTAAAACAACTTCAAAAATATATGGAGGTACGATTTAGACACGTCCAATGACCAAAGTATTGTTTTGCTAAGCATATATTATAAATGGTCATTAACTTTGGGTAAATTCTGAATTGAGACATTTAATAATGAAATGGGAGATTAAGAAATAAAAGAATCACCATTTATAATCATGCAGAAAGGTCATTGATAATTTCATTCTTTTATTTTTTTAAACCACGTATTTTGATGTTTTTTATTTGAATCAAGAAGAGAAGTTCACGTTTCAAACAGCTTCGAAAAAATACTGATGTACGATTTAGATACGTCAAACAACGAATGTATTGTTTGCTGAGTATGTTTGATATAATCCCATATGAAAAACATAAGTATTTGTTACCTCAATTAAAAACTTCCCCGAACTATTTGTTAACTTTGTGGACATTTTTAATTGAGGCATCGAATCATGAAACAGGAGATTAAGAAATAAAAGAATCATCATTTATAATCATGCAGAAAGGTCACTGATCATTTCATTCTATTATTATTTTTAACTGCACATTTTGATGTTTTTTATTTGAATCAAGAAGAGAAGTTCACATTTCAAATGGCTTCGACAAAATACAGATGTACGATTTAGATACGTCAAACAACCAACGTATTGTTTGCTGAGTATATGTATGATATAATCCCATATGAAAAACATAACTATTTGTTGCCTCCATTAAATACTTACCCGAACTATTTGTGAACTTCACGTACATATTTAATTCAGGCATCGAATAATGAAACAGAGATCAAGAAATAAAGGCATAATCACCATTTATAATCATGCAGAAAGGCTTTTGATAATCCCATTTTTAAAGGTCAATTGTTTTGTTAATTGAGAATCTACTCTCATTCATCGATCCGCCCTTCTTTGTCTTCTTTATCGGCAAGAAAACATAATGATTTGATCTCTTGTTGTCATTACAGTATATACTGCTCTGTATTAACTCCACAATGGCTTTTACAGCACATAATCCTTAAACAATATCATTAATGAGATATCTTTGTTAAGATGGTCACTGCAACAAAGCACCACGCGCGTTTTAAAACGAGTTCGGAAGCCATTTGATGTTTTTTCTTATCCAGCAAAAATTATATTTCAGTACATGATAAAGTGAAGACCACAGACCATTGGTCAAATTAGTCTTATTGTTTCATTATAGTAATATGAAAATAAAATATAAAAACCTTGTCATTTTCTATCATAAATGCGAAAGTCACTGACTCGGTGAATTTGATTCTTATATAATATCTTTTAACGGCTTGTACTGTTTTTACTTGGAGATGTCTTCATGTTTTCAGTCCGTAAACAATATTGTTAAGGATTACTGTTTACTAAAGCCGTCACAGTCACAAAGCACCACAGGATAGCTCGAGAGTTTTAGAACAAGTGTTGTGACGCCATTTGATGTTTTCTCATCAAATTAACATTTTATTGGGAATCTATTCTACAATACATTCCACTATTGTTATCTTTATTGGCGAGTGTTAATTAATAATGGAATATAATGTGCCTTTGTACATCAAGTAACTGAACAGTACAGATTACACCAGCCCTGTAACTTCTCTCTCTCTCTCTCTCCAAAAGCTACAAATAAAAATTGCTCCAAATACATACGATCTTACACACTGACACAATGTTGTTTCATCTCTCTCTCCCTCTCTCTCACACACACATACACACACACACATGCATTCACTAAAAACAAGTATTTGTGAGTTATTTTATTTTTTTTATTGCAATTTGATAATGATGTTACTGTTGCTGTAAGAATACAAGTTGCACTTAACTTTATGACAGCAGGGGCTCATATCATTACGTACAATTTACTGATAAACAATACCTATAAATAATACATGTACAGACCATCTTAATCATTTTGCCAAACATAACACACCGTATCAGCTACTAAAAAGTATGATCTGAATACACATGATCTTCCACACTGACACAACATTATCGTTTCAGCCATCTCTCTCTCTCTCTCTCTAAAAACAACAAAAGTCTTTTTTAATACTTGTAATTTTATTGTAATTGGATCCTTGAGATGAGAACAGATGTTGTACGTTTATTTTGTACGTTAGTACTGTTAGGTCTTCGAGTATCGCGTGTCACGTAGACCTAGTTCGGGTTAGATCCCTTTATTTTTTGTACATGGTCAGTACTTCAAAATAATTATTATTTATTTTACATATAATTTTTTGTACTCTGAAATGAATAATTAATTTTTCCTGTACGAAAAAATACATGAAATACGATCACCTAGGTGGGTAGGTGGTTGTTGTTAATAGGTGGCCTTTAATTGGTCCTCATCTGGCTGTATCTGATGCCAAATTTCTAAAATCTGATTATTGCAACACCGATGGAACAAAAATAGATTTGTGCTTGTAAATACATATGCCCCCCCCCCCCCCCCCCATCAAAAACTCCAAATCCTAAAAAGTGTAAAACTTTTCAAAAAAAGGGAAATATTATTACAATGGCCTGAAAATATGATATGGTCATCTACAAACACATACAAAACATCCCTATCATATTTCATTGGTGTACATCAAGTTGGTTTTTCTTAATTGTGCTAAAGAGACTTTTGTACCAAAAAGTTAGTCAAAAAAGTTCAAAAATGTGTAAAAGAATTGAGCAAGAAGCCCAAGTAGACCCGAGATTGTTCACCTGACATCTGCTTAAATGTCAAATATAATGGCACTTGGTCAAGAAATCTGGATTAGTATGATCCCTACTGACATTTAAATAGTTTTCTATTTTTAGTAACAGCATCCATCTATTGAAGACACATTGGCATCATTTGTACAAACTTGAAAGGCCTTCCTAGCAGGATGTAGACCATAATTTCTGCTCAGCCGTTTGTGAGAAGTCATTTGAAGATTTTGTAATTTTTGTAATGACAGCGATAGTTGATGACAAATCAGCATCATTTGTATAAATGTGACAGATCTTTAAGCCAAAATACTCTGTCAAATTTTGTCAAATTCTGCCTAACAGTTTTTTGTGAAGAAGTTTTTTTTTATATGTTTTTCTATTGTTGGCATATTTGACAGTGGACCAGCATTATTTGTATAGACTTGAAAGGCCTTCCTGTCAAATTTGATTGAATTCTGTTCAACAGTTGTTGAAACAAAGTCTTTCGAAAGATTTCCTATTTTCAATAAAGGCAGCAATATTTGACTACAGATGGCCATTATTTCCGCAAATGTGAAAGGCCTTCATGTCAGCATGCTTAATGTTAAATTTTGTCAAGTTGATATTAATTTTTATGGCGGATCAACATCATTTGTATAAAGTTGAAAGTCCATCATGCCAGGATGCTCTCTACCAAGTATGGTTCTGTGGTTTTTGAGAAGTTAAAAATATAAAATGCGGACATACAAATGACGGAAAACATACGGCGTGCGACGGACGCAGGGCCATACCAAAGGCTCACTCAGTCTTACAGTCAGGTGAGAGAAGCACTGATGTAGTGGCCTGAAAATCTAATTGGGTCATTTACAAATGCATGCGCTGTTGCCTATTAAATTTAATTTGTCTGCCTCAATTCGTTTTTGCTTTATCCTGCTAACAAAGTTTTCATAAGAAAAGTCTAGGTAAAAAAGTTCAAAAATGTGTTTTAAAAAATATAAAACTTGCTGCAATGGCCAAAGATTCTAGAAAAGTCATCTACATGTGCAGGTAAATATGCTTGCCTAATCTCATGTATCTGTCTGTGTGTGTGTGTGTGTGTGCAACCGTGCTAACAAACTTCTTGGTGTGGACGAAAAGTCCGGACTTAATGAAGATTCCCCTGATGCAAGCAACATCTTTCTTGTCACAAAGTTACAAGAGTATATTGGATATACAATACTGGGAAACATAATTTAAATATAGAAATGAGATTCAAATCAAGTGCACACTAAAACATGAAATTAGAATATATGTAATAATCTAGTCAAGATAAACTACTCATAATACCAAGAATATTCTTCACAATTTTAAGAGATTCAAACTCTTTATACCTATTAACTGTTAAAAAATGAACAGCACAATGTGAATGTGAGCATAAACTGATACCAGCACCTTATAATGGTTGCCTATGTGGTTACTAATGCAAAACAATAGTCACGATTTACATTACTGTATGCAGAGATTGAACACATTGTAAAAGTATCATCTGTTTTAATTCCGTGTATATTTGTTATATACCAATAATATTACAACAAAGTTTAAATGATGCAATTATTTCCCATCCCTCCATCAAAAGTATTACACCACTAATAGATCTTTTCTACAAATGAAAGTACCAAGATGAATAGTAACTCCATTCAACATTTGATATGAATATGGGATAGCAATGGACATGAATATCTGTGAAAGCATTTCCTCCACTGTAATAAACTATTACACTGACTATTGCTAAAGTAAGTTATTTGCCAGTCTTTATCTACAGTATATTTATGATACTTAAGTTTGCAGTTTCTTTCTCTTAGCATCTAGTTTTTATCCATATCAAAACAAATCCCAGTTTCCTTGCCGACACGAATTATATAAAAATATTGTAAACTTAATGGCATATTTCTAACCTTAAGCATAATCAAACAACTTTTTGTATGTATCTAACTTGCAGTCCGGTGGATCCTTATCTAAAACACAACATTTTAATTAAATTATGTGACTGTTACATGTGCAAGATGAAAAAAACTCTTCACGGTACAACCAAAATATATCATGATTATTAAGATCTTAACACCAGCCGTACAAATCAAATACAAAAATTTAGGATTTATCTTTACAAATGCAAAAATTGTATCAATATATCACTGCAACATTATTTGCTGAAATTTCTATAGATATTGTCCAGTGAGTGTAAAAAGTGCACATACAATACCACAAAGCACTGAATGAAAAAAGGACAAAAAGCAAATAAAATAAACAATAAATCTGTAATGCTGAACCAATAATTTAATTTGTCAAAGTTCTGTTCATTCTTCACAGATATGTCGAACCTCATATTTCCAGAGATTTTTCAACCTCTCTAGTCCTCATCAAACGATGAAAAAACAGAAATCCCCTGCTTTGTCCTCATCATCAGATGATGGGTAGGGGATTGATCTTCTATTGCTACAACAACGGATGACCCTGTGATTTTGACGCCGTAGTGACCTGCCCAGTTCTTGGTGTCCTTGCCTCCATGGGTGTACTCGATGAACCTGACACCTGGACCATAGTCACTGAATGTATGGGAGGCCTGAAGAGGAAAATAAACTAGTACCATTTTAACGCTGGGTACAGAGTAACATTTGGTGTTACTCAAGTCACTGAGACATCATCTGAAAATTAGGCCATGCAGAATGAAGACATTTACAAACTTGTAAACTATTACCACATCCGTTATGAATCCATTTAAGTGGCAATACACAGAAACCATTTGACATTGACAAATTAAATCTGGTAGGCAATCTAGATGCATAAGTAGATAAGATTATATTTTAATGCAATTAAATCGATTCTTTTTTTTTTCTCCAACTTCTTTGGACTTGTGTTAGCACAATTATGATCAATGCAAATAAAATTTGGTAAGCGTGTTTATATGCATATGCAGATGACCTGATTATATTCTCATGCTATTTAACATGTATAAGAACCACCCAAGAGACTCTCTGAAAGAGGTCTTTATCAGCCTGGACTTTATACACAGGTATGTAATTATGCATCGGTTGAAATATCACTGGAACATATTAAACTGGGTCTTTATACAAAGATGCTCCATAAAGCTGGTTTGTGTTAAATTACTATTAAGATAATTTTTAAAAATGCCTTCGTGACAACATAGCATTACTTTTTTCTATCTAAAATGTATTGATGGAACACTGTCACTTGATATCCCCTCTTGAGTTTGCCAACCCAATTTTATTTGGTACTGATGAACAAATTGCAATTACTTTTGGTACAAGAATTTGGGGCTTATAAAGACAACTACACATAAATGCATATAACCTCACATTTAGCAGTGTTCGAGAAACTGACCTTGATTTAAAACTTTACCTCAATCAGTTACTAGGAGACAACCATACACACAATCATGACTCTACTACAAGGAGTGCATGGTAAAATGCCCTAGTACAAAAATGAACTTATGTAAATGAAGCATGCAAACTAGGTCACCATGATCTGATGTTTGCAGGGGGTGTTGTTACTACACAGATTTATTCAAACACAGAGGTGCCTGACTCTATAACAAACACTGCAGAAGAAACTGACAAAATGCAAAATATGCCAATATAAGACAGACAGCCATGGGTGAGCATTACATGCCCTTTCATATTTGTGGTGGGACATAAGAAAAGAGTGAGTTCATTTTCACATTTGTAAGCATGATGTTGTGACACACTGCTAAACTGCAATGGATTGTACAACTTTTTAATTATATGTCAAATAGTTCAAAGCATTCAAAATGTTTACATGGTATTGAAGCATACTAATTATCATTATATTGAAGCATACTAATTATCATTATATTTTAAACATTACAGTAACCTGAATCATCATTGTCATAAAAAACACACCAGGGTAAATGTTCAAGAACTAAATTACTTGTCATCAGTCTCAGTCAGTCTAACTAAATAAAATTGTCACTAGTGACCTGATTGGACACCAAAATTCAAGTGATAAATTACCTGGTACCAGTCTGTTCCAGGCTCTTTTGTGTCGCTGAACTCCCACTTGTCAACTTCCTCTTGTGAGTCATTCAGAAGTCTTACCTTGATATTGTACTCGCACCCACAGTCATTTCGAGAAGCATACCTAGATAAACATTACAACTTCTATTTTGTTAACACACACAAACTTAGTGGATAACAGCTTTGTATTTGAGGGTTGATGATATTCATGATTTGACTGTGGCAAATTGAGTTTTACACTTGATGCATTAGCGGGGCAGGTAAAAAGGATGTTGGCTACAGCAAAACTGCTATTAACATCTTCAAATCATCAAAAACAAAACTCTTTTCCCAATTCTAACTCGTCGAAAAATGTTGCCCAATGTTGTTGAAAAGCAAATTGTAAAGTAAATTATGTTTCTTAGAGAATATTTGCTCGATCGTACTAACATTAGGAAATGAACTCCGCTACCTCTTGAATCCACCCCTGCCGGAAAGAAAAATTATTTAATGCTTCCTGTCTGTATATAATTCAGACAATGAAAAAATAACCTTTATGGGGAGAAAAAAAAACTCTTCTAGATATCGTTATAATTACCCCCCCCCCCCTGCCACCGCTAGGTGACCACCCATATTCCAGATGTTATTCGGTTTAATCTTGCGTAAAACATCAACGTGGATGCTCGCATTTGTCGGGGTGGGGGTGGGGGTGGGTGGGGTGTCATAGTAATGTGATCCGGTAAGTATTCTCAGAGAAAGATAGTTTACTATAAAATTTCCTTTCTCTATCAAATACATTACTTGATCACATTAATGTTAGGAAAATAGGTAATATGAAGATGAAATGCATGAGCATCTAGCATCTGCCACGGACACCTTTCAAGAAAAATATGGCTGGAGTTCGTATGTGAAAGATAAAACCGTTCCCCAAACATAAAGACAGCACAGCTCAAGGTCACATGACGTCTACACAACGGTAATAAACAGGACGTTTTCTTGCCAAACAAAACTCTGGGCGAATCCGCAAAAGCTATAAACCGATGCCCATGAGGAGATTGTGCTGTCGTTCAAGGGGTCTCTTGGTCGCCTGGGGAACAGCCACTGGACTCGGCAGATTCAATTCTCTTCTCTGCGACGCTAGATTTAAAATATAGATTTTTAAGAAGGTCGACTGTGCATGCCAGCCAGTGACTTCAATGATATCTCGGATCGAAACGTTGAGTTCGAATGCGAGGCTGGAAGAGATTACTTGAATAGCATGTGCTGAAAGTTTCACGAGTTTAATCTGATTTGTGAATTGTCACAGTACGCTCGGTATATTACCCACTTAAGCCAACAAGTCAAGGGTTGGGTTGGGTTTCGAGGGGAGTTGGGGGTAGTGATGGCTGTGTAGTACTTCTCGGTCTTTACCAGAAAGAACAGACATTGTTGAACCCTATGACTGTTTTCCGTGTGTTTCAAGTAGTACATGAGAGCACTGAATGGGTCTTGCAGGGATGCCTCTCTCGACGTATTGATTGAGGAGAGTGAGCTAATGACCATCTTCTGCTTGCCCGATGGCAACCTGTTCATGGCTATGAAGCCTGGTTGTATCATTATGACAACCAAACCATCCAATCAGAACTGTAGATAGTTTGGATATACGGAAATGGCATGCAATTCACTCACCATGTAGGTCAAACTTAGGGCTATCAAAAAGCATCTAATAGCAGCTTCAGCGACAGTCTAGGCAATGACTCGAACGTGTCTGGGTTGAGCCATGTCAGAACGTAGGACAGATGCCATTTTGGGAACTAGATGAGCGGGTCCGACTGAGGTCAAAATTAACAGCAGGTAGCCCTCGATAGTAACAGGAGTTAACTTCTTGTCCTTGAAGAGTCAGAGAAAAAAAGAAAGCACGGTGAGAGATTGTGGCTTGAGAGATCACAATGTTGTGGCCATTGAACCAGCACATGAAAACGCGCCACTTCTCCTCATATGCCTTCAAAGTGGGGAGCTTTCTAGACCGTACGATCCTCTCTATGGTTGAAGTGTAGAACTCCTTCATGTGCACGGTTCTCCCGATCAAAGCCAGGCGTGTAGGAGGGTCTCTCTGGGCAGGGATGGAAAACGTATGGCGCGGCTGCTTGAACAGGTTCTTTGTCACAGGAATTTTCTTTGGAACGTCTATCGCAATATTGCGTTTCTCATTCACGATTTGCCCATCAGATTGGGGATATTATGCTATCAGGACCACTTTTCATGTCTGACACTTTATGTTCTGGATTATAAATGGTATCAGAATAGTTGGGGCAAGGTTTAGCCGCAAAACCCATCCGATCTGAATGAAATTACGTCCACCGCCCAGGCTTTTGGGTCTGGGACTGGAAGGGCGATGGTGGGCAGTTTGTTTTTGCATCTCATTGCAAAGAGACACATCATCAGACCCCCCACCCCCACCTCCAAGCGTACAAGTCCGACGAAAGATTCACGAGTAAAGGGATCACTTTTGGTATGAAAAGTCTGACCATACCTCCTCGACAAGGGCAATAGATGGAAGTTCGGGTACTCATATTCATCATCAGTGTTTGCTTAGGCCTTCATCTTGTATGCCTAGCTTGTGTAAGGCGGTGGTGGTCACTCGTCTGGCAGCAAAATACAAAAATGTCATCAATTGCCACTTTAAAACTGAATTCCGTCTACTACTTCGTGGGTTCGGAGTGAACCAGACTGAGTTTTTCACCACACTCACTGGGGGAATTATCCTGCTCTGGCACTGCTTCCAAGTCTGCGTATATCATACCCAGTGGAATAGAAGAGGAAGCAGCATCGTCCATGGACGTATTGAGGTACTTGTTCAGAGGATATGCAATCCACATTCGACAAGTCAACAGAACTGGTAAGCGGGTAACCGACGTGGTTGAGTCACGGCTGGACGACTGGTCGGGCGGCAACGCGGACGGACTGGTTGTACTTGTTATTGTAACATGGCAAATGCAACAGGATGGTAGGCCATTTTATGCCGATACGACCGACCTCTAATTGCTAGCGGTTATGGCCAGTCGATAAGCTGACTGGACTGACTGCTCGGCAACCAGGACGGCGGCGGAGGGCAAAGACGGCTAGAACGGCTGGTGATAGATGCCTGCGAGGTTGGAATCAAAACCCAATCACACGGAGTTACAGGCACTCTGGTCATGCCCAGGCCTACATAGGTTCTTACGCCTCTTCGGCTGCCATAATGTGATTGAAAACTCTGCCATCATCTCCAAATCCGTATCGGAAGTCAACAACTGCGTCATTGTCTCCTAGATGAGTCCCCTCATCTAAGACTCAAAGAGTCACTGGGGTGGGTGTAGCTTGGACGCATCCACTACACATCATTCTTTTGCTTCTGGCTGGCCGCATGTGATGGTGGCCGAAGGTAAGGTTCTATGAATGCTGGAGGTTGTAGGGGCAAGAGTGACATTCCCTCGCATGTTGTCTATTGACACAGTCTTAGGATGAAGGTTCAAAACGTCACTGTCCGTAGATTTGGACTTAGCCCATCTCTTCCTGCCCTTCAGAAATTTCCGCAAGATGGTGGACAAAGTCCCCTATAACCATTCTGTACAAACACTGCAAGATGACACAGCACATCTCATGTGTGTCCTCAGAGACTTTGAAGTTTACGCAATGTTTAACAAAGAGCACGGCAAACACAAGTCCGTATGTGAAAACAATCTCATCCACATATGAATAAATAGATGAACAGATAGAATGATGGACACTGCTGTCGTTCCATCCTGGACCTTTTAATTTAAGGGATACAATTACATACACACCTTGCACCAGTCTGATCCAGCCTCCTTAAGGTCACTGAACTCCCACTTGTCCAACTCTTCCTTGTCTGCATTCAACAGTCTGACACTGATATGGTACTCACATTCACAGTCATAACGGGCACTGTACCTGTACAAAAGAAAGCACACTTTATGTCAATAAACACACCTACAATGATATCAGGCACTGTATTTGTCAAAGGAAATGCATCCATAGTCACGTCAGCACTGTACTTGTCAAAACTAAACACACCCATAGTCACGTCACCACTGTACTTGTCGCAAAAAAAACATACCCACGCTCACTTCTAGCATAGAAAGCACACCTGCAGTCTTTGTGCCTTTGACGTCAATAGAAAACATGCTCAAGCTCATACCTGGCAATGTAACTGGTAAACACACCCAGAGTCATGTCAAACACTGTACTTCTCAACAGAAAATACATGAATTGTGTCAGCAATTTAACCATCAGCAGAAAACACATCCAGTCAAGTCCTGCAGTGTAACTGTCAATACAAAACACACATACAGTCATATCAGGAACTGTCCTTGTCAACAGAGAAACAAACAGTCATGTCAGTCACTGTAACGGACAACATAAAACAATTACAGTCATGTAATACACTGCACTTTACAACAACGACACCCACAGTCATGTCTGGCAATTTATCTGTCAACACGACACAAGCAGTCATGCAGCACACCAAATCCTTGACAGTGTCTATAGACAACATACCTAGTCATACGGGTATTGTCAAGAGACAATGTACACAGTCTTTCCTGGAACATTATTTGTTAGTTGACAAACAAAATAGAACCACTACACCCATTTCTGGTGTTTTATCAGTCAATAGAAAACTTTCAGGCGCGAGATCTCAGGCACTGTATTTATGAAAAGATAAGACAATAAAAGTAATTCTACACACTGTATTTGTATTTTAAAATACACTTACTGTAGTAGACATATTCAAAGTTGTACTCATCAATAGAAAACACTTTATCAGACATACCAGTACTTTGACTTATCAAAAGCAACACACTCATGGTTATTTTGTGCTTTGTGTCATAAACAGAATGCCAGTACATACGAAGAGTAAATCTTAAACTTCTTAATAAGTCATCACTAACTTCTGAAAATTCTAGCATGTTTTAAATACAGTTGTCATGGAGCCACCCTTCTGTAATGAATAAGTGACTTTATAAAAGGGAGGCCCCTCATAAGGGGGCAAAGTGGCAAAAATATACACTTTGATGATAGCATCTAAGTAGAGGGTGTTCTCTCTTGAGTGAAGTTTCTCAAAGAGGTAGACTTCCGTAATTTGACCATAATCAGTAGAGTAAATAGCTGATATTCTGGTTCTTGGTCCCAAAATTTCAAACAATCTACACACTCAAATTGACACTCTACTCGAGATTCTGACACATGATTGCAATTGTAACATCTATGATCATTTCCGTCTGGGAATTTAAAATTTTGGTAGTGAATTAACTGGAATATGTATCGACTGATTAGTACTTGCAACACCTACCATTCACGGACACTGATTGGTGGTTTCTTTTTATCCATCAGATCATCACCATAGCCTGCATCTTTAAGATCCACAATCTGCCGCTTCTCACACAACTTATAGGACGTAGCCCAGCAACAACCCTTACCTGACACAGAAAAACAGTGTGATGCATTCTGCGTGGCATTCAGGATATATTAAATTCACTTTTATAAATAGTGCACCAAATTTAAAGGATTTTAATGCTTCTAATTACCATGAATTTTAGTACTGAATATCTTTGTTATATGTCTTTCATCTTCAAGCGGTGTTTAAACATATTTAAGCACCAATGAATTTAATTTTCTGCACAACCTGGAACAATTATCTCCATAAATTAATTTATAGTAATATTTTCCTCTCTACCTGAACTCAACCTCCCTTTAGTAATAAAAAAATACAGTGACCTAAGATTGAGTTTAATGAAAAACATGAATTTAATGAGAAATCAATAAGTTTTGTCAGAGCGAAATCTGATACTAACTTGGTGTGATGAAATATATGCTTTGAGTTGCTGGAAGTGACACACTTATTTTAGTTGTTTTAAAAAAGATGAAATATATATTTTGTTAAGAAAAGTTAGCTGTCGTCTATATGGCATAGTCATTTACCCATTTTGGTACCAAAATGTCGACAGTGTAGCGTAGACCCAGATCTGCTATTGCAAAATAAGAATGCAGATTATGGTCTGCAGTATACACTATTTGTTCTTACAATTCAAGTGAACTGTGTAGGCCGTGATCATTCTGCTGACACTTTCTTTTATGCTAGATTTGAATGAACGCTGTTCAGTGAGAGTTTAGTGCATGCTATGCACATATAAATACAGTACTCCCTCATTATAACACTGTCCAATGTGAGTTCCTGCATGCTATGCACATATAAATAGAGTACTCCCTCAATATAACGCTGTTCATGGGGGCCATAAAAGTGGATTTCCTTAATGTAAGTAATGCAGAAAGCCTACATCCTAGGAAAATTTACTCATTTTTTTTACCCATTTGTCTTTGCTTTTTTGTACGATGTTTGACAAATTTGGCTAAAAATATGTTTTAAAGCACTTTTAGAATACAATTCTATCGTTTACCCAAAAATCTTAACTTTTTACCCTAATTTCCAAAATTGTTAACTGGTTTTTTCAACAAAAACTTTTGACTGAAAAACACATTTGAAAGTATTTTGACCCAAATTTCTAACTTTTAGTGTTTAAATTGTAACTATTTTACTAAAATTTTAAGTGTTAGAGACCCAATGGTTTATTTTTTTGTTTGTTTGTTTTTTTGAAAATTTTACTGAAAATCCTAAGGCACTGATCATCAGAAGTTTATCCTCAAAATCCTAGACTGGTCATTACAATTTTACTGAAAACCGTACATCAGTGTCACTCAAATTTTACTTAAAACATTAGACCAGTAACCCCTAAATTTTATGAAAAACCCAACCCTATACCCCAATCTTCATCACTTCTAATTCCAAATATCCTTACCTGAACGTGATTTATTACATTATTAAAACCGAAAATCTAAGATAAGAAGCCAGTCTTTCGCCTAGCAGAGCTATTCCCCCTTGAGCGAGCTAAGTGATGCGAAGGGGGTGGGTTTCTTGAATACAAACCTACTATGCAGGGAATACAAATTTACTAAATTTATACAATATCACTTATAAATCTGGTTTAGAAACATACTGCTCATAGAACACCAACTATACAGAATACGGTCAAAGTTACATAATTATTGTCTATTATGGAAACAATCACAGAACACATTCTCACCCACAAAAAGATTCCTGAATGTAAGCTTTATAACCAATATATTTATTTTTAGATTCTATAAAGATAAATTATTACTCAGTAAACCTAATAATTATGCAGTTTTAGACACAAACACACCTGTAGAATTACACTGAGTTGTTTATTCAGACACTCAACACACACTGGCTGCAGGTAACCTTGACGTTGGTTTTGTTTCTCAGACCTATAGTTAATACATGCATCTGTAGGTTTTGTCTGGTGATAAATACATGCCGTATACAACAAGATATGTATAGGCCTTTATGATGATAATGTACATGTGATTTATAAACATTAGTTATTTTATACGAATTAATATATTTACTTGGCACATAAACGTAATCAATTGGCCTGATTCTATCTTGACCTATATGTCAGTGATAACAAGCAAATATAGTTATTTACCTCAGCTAGAAATTTTAACAACCAAGAAGTGAAAATTTATTCTCATATAGAGTAGAAATTATATTAGCAACTGACTGAAATGACACAGTCGGTGTAATAATTAGATAAAGCATTACACATGATCTCGTGTATGAAATAATTCTTTTCAAAAATAGAATACATACTTGTGACGTATGATTGAGCATGTCACAGAATCCCGTGTATACAAAAAACGTAGCACAATTTTGATAGCAGACAGTAGAAAAATATATGTGCAAAGGAGATGTGGTTTTCATCTGTAAGTAGTAAGTGGTTTATTGCCTATGTATTGCCCACATTGGACATGCTAAGGTGTCCATTTGTGAAATTGTTTTATAAAATAGGCCTATTAACTATCTAGTTAATCCGTCTAATATTACCATCATTAACCATACATTTTACCCAGGGCCAGATTAAGACATTTAGAGGCCCTAAGCACTAAAAAAGATTATGGTGACCCCCATAGGTAATTCACCCCCACCCCACCCCACCCCGTAATTTCTCTTTTTTTTTTTGGAGGTGCCCTTGCTTTGCTGGTGCCCTAAGCATGCCCTTAGTCTGCCTATTGGGTAATCCAGCACTGGTTTTACCTATGACTGCAAAGTAAATTGATAAGGTCATAAAATATATACATAACATTAATTTAAGAACTTGCTTGATTAAATCACTAATTAAATAAAGACAAAGTCTATGTATACAAATTCAGAACCCTATTTAATAGATCAATACTACGATCCTAAAAGTCCAGTTGCTTTCATAAATAATGATCAATTGTGTAGGCAAATTAAACTTGATAGGAATAAGATAGCAAAACAAGGACAAAGACCAATCAAATATTCTGAAACTTAAAGATTGGTTGACAAGACAGTCTACTTAAAAATTGCACAAGTAGACCAAAAAGATAAATATAGAGAAGGGTTTATATTAGTCACGCAGATGACCAGGTCCAGTCCAGGCAGATAAAGTTGATATGCAAGCAAATCAAAAGTGTAATAATGGTTGTGTTTTTATATATATATATATACCACATACATGTTGGTATAAAGCAGTTTGATATACCAAAACTGTTGGTTACTGTTGGTATATCAAATTGTGATTCGCCCACGGCGTATAAATATGCATATAATTATGGTGTGAACAGTAGACTATGGCTTTTATAGTCTCTAGATCAGTGATGAATTTCCACTCATTAATAAAATAAGAAAATAACGAGAAAAAATAATAATACCCGTTTTGTAATGAATTAAACTTGTTACACAGTTTCACCTTTGCCGTAGGGGACAACTGTACGTGGAAATCTCTTGTGTGAGAGAGAAAAAAGAATTTGAGCCGGAAGAAAACCTTAAACTTGAACTTACACTAAGTGACCTAGAGGAACCCCAACTCCTTATAACAGTATGTGTACATTTTCCGTGGGATTTTTCTGCAGTGTTACATGATACCAATGATTCAAAGTTGCAATAGTCTCTGGAGATGAGTAGGCCAAATGGTAAATTCCATGGCATACACATAATGTAATCTATTTTATGCTTTATTTATTTAATTTTATTTTATTTTATTTTTTTTTTTTTTAACCCATAATACGGTTTTAAAACAGATCATTTTTAAATATTAAAATGTCTGAAGGTTTCTCACTTTCTCTCTTCCTCTTTTAGTCAGTGTTGGTTGCTCAGTCAGTATGATAGTTTTACCTCAGTTGATCCAGATCATAATCTCACTCTCTCTCTCTCTCTCTCTCTCTGGGGATCCAGGTGGTCGAGAGGTCTATGGCGCTAGCCTTTACAGATCACTCATACATCTCACTTCTGTCCGAATGAGTTCGAGTCTCGGCTCGAACAACATGGGTATGTGAGAAAGCTTCCCAGTAGCTCTCCGTGGGTCAATGGTTCTCTCCGGGGTCTTCCCAGGTTCTTCCTCCACCAAATATAGTGGCCACCATGTATAGCCTATCATGTGCTGAAAAATGGCATTATACCCCACAAAACTCAAACCAAAACACACACACACTCTCTCTCTCTCTCTCTCTCTCTCTCTCTCTCTCTCTCTCTCTCTCTCTCTCTCTCTCTCTCTCTCTCTCTCTATGATGGTAAAACTGACAGACTCATCGGTAATTGGAGGCAAAAAAAATATCTAATACTTTTCCACAGTGGAAAGGTTTAATCCAACTCTTAACACTAGAATGAGCAAGTATTTTACTGAAAAATGATACCATAAATTGGGTACTTATATTATCAAATCTTACTGATGGATATAATATGTCATATCATAGATCTATAGACATATCGCCAATTGAAGCCACTAAACCTAGAAACAGGTCAAAAGATTGGTTTATCTTATTTAGCTATCTTACAACAGATGCACATGGAACACCCAAACATAAAAAGGTGTGTAAGTCAGAATCTCAAAATATAAGTCTTTCTTTGTCAATGCTATCTTCCTAATTTCATGGAAGAGATTTGTATAATAAGAGAAGTAATTTTTTAGGAGACAATGTAGTAAATAAATTGGAAGACCTAAAGGGAGAGAATATTGAGGGAATATTTTACGACAAGGAGTAATCTCTATACGACAAGGAGTAATCTCTATACGACAAGGAGTAATCTCTATACGACAAGGAGTAATCTCTATATGACAAGCAGAATGGCGTCTTCAAGACTGAGGCAATTTTAAAAAGCTAAAAATATTAATTACAAAAAGTATGTGTTGGTAAAATGGAAAGCAGATAATGAACATTTTAATAGTTTGGGCTGGAAGAAAATGTTGAGTCACTACAGTAGAAAATAATATTATTTATAGTATTGATGCTACAACTAAACATTGTAGTAATAGGTAAAGATTTATAGTATATATACTGGATAACAAAATCAGAGAATACAGTCAATAAAAAATTACGTGTGAATGAGGAAAAACTGTAACAAGAAGCTGAATCTTCAATCATAAAAAAATAAATTTCACACAAGTCTTACTATTTTCAAATAATACTAGAAAAAAGATTAAACATTTTTTTATTAAATAATGTAGTACTATATAAATGTCAGAACATTTATTACGTCTTCCAGATGGTGGAGGTAGCAGTGGTTCCGCAGATTCGTATTTTTTGATAAAATTTTAAAAGTTTTGTTTAAAAAACAAATATTGATGGTTATTTGTTTAATATAGCCCAAAAAGCAGCAGCATTGCCTGGTATCATTGCTAGTGTAATAACTAGAAGGAGATGAGAACTTCCTTTAATTACTACTCCAACTAGTAGAGAATTATAACCGAATTATGAATGAAAATGAAAATTATTATCAAAAATCTACAAGACTCATATATGATACCAGTTGATTCATTTATGTACGTTTTGTAGATTGGTATAACAGAACCAAACCTAAAAACATAATGAACATAATAGAAATGAAAAGCAAAGTTCAAGAAATATTTTGATGAACTACATACAAAATTTGGACAGGAAATAGGTGTATATACAAAATAGGGTTTTGAAAATATAAATTGTTTAACTCTACATGTTGATGAATTAAATGAAGTGACCTACTTTTGTGTTTTGCGAATTCAGATAGAGACTTGCTCCCTGATGGGGTTTCCTCCACATGGAATCCATCTCCTCCTTGTTTCAAAATCTCCCAGTGCTCCAGACCCTCTGTTCAAATACAGAACAAACTCGTCAATACCAAATGGATCAATCTATTCTGAAACAGATATTAATAATATTTTTTCCAAATTACTTTAATGATAACTCTATCAACAATCACTTTCTAGTTGTCTCCACTCAGACATTTTATATAAACATTGTCTCCTCTTGTAATACATGACAATCATTGTCGAAATAACTAAAATAAAGAGAAATTCTCCGGATGTGAGAACAATTCATAATGAACTCTGTGGGGCTTTTTTGTCTTTCTTCATTTTGAAGTGTTCAGGATTCAAGGTGACTATCAACACTGATTAGAAATACTGTCCCACAAAAGTGCCTGAAATTTACCAAAAAGCAAAACCTCACCAAGTTGGGAGGAACAGATGAACGGACAAACAGACTGATGTACAAGAGTAACACTACTAATATATCATAATCCCTACCACTGTCATGGTGGGACATAATATATCATGCATGTAAAGTACAGGGAGTGTCAAGTGTGGTTGACTTACTCTGGGCACTGCTGTTCCTCAGTAAGTTTTTTCCATAATCCTGAGAAAAGAACAGATGATACACGTTAGACCCTCTTACATAATTAAAGGTTGTGAATATACATTCTGATAACAAAGACAAAAACATGAAAGGTTCATTGACTTTATTTTATTTACAGTATTTGCTTCTCTATATTACGCAACCAACACTTAACACAATATACTAAGATTTGTCATCGCATTGTATACTCAGAGATCAGGGAAAGATGTTGGCTGCCATCACATAGTGTTCCCCCACTCAGGGCAAAATGTTAGTTGCCATTGCACAGTGTGCCCACACATCAGGGCAAGATGCTGGTTGCCATCACATAGTATGCCCACAGATCAGGGAAAGATGCTAGTTGCTATTGCATAGTGTGCCCACAGATAAGGGTAAGATATAGTTGCCATTGCATGGTGTGCCCACAGATCTGGGAAAGATGTTGGTTGCCATTACATATTGTGTCCACAGATCAGGGTAAGATATAGTTGCCATTGCATGGTGTGCCCACAGATAAGGGTAAGATATAGTTGCCATTGCATGGTGTGCCCACAGATCAGGGAAAGATGCTAGTTGCTATTGCATAGTGTGCCCACAGATAAGGGTAAGATATAGTTGCCATTGCATGGTGTGCCCACAGATCAGGGAAAGATGCTAGTTGCTATTGCATAGTGTGCCCACAGATAAGGGTAAGATATAGTTGCCATTGCATGGTGTGCCCACAGATCTGAGAAAGATGATGGTTGCCATTACATATTGTGTCCACAGATCGGGTATGCTGGTTGGTATTGCATAATGTGCCCATAGTTGACGGCAAGATTTTTGTTGCCATTGCATAGTGTGCCCCAGATCATGCAAGATGCTGGCTGCTATATATATGAAAACAGCATAGACCCTGTGGTAACCAGCATATTGCCCTGGTATGTGGGTACACTATGTCATGGTTACCAGTATCTTGCCCTGATATGTAAACACACTATGCAATTACAGATATGGAGCTACTATGTTTGCAGTTGGGATGACGGTAAGCACTCATAGTTACAGATGCAACCATGGTCGATAGATGGATATGATGTACCCATACTATGTAAGAATGATCTATTGATGTAAAAATCAACTTGCAATTCTTTTAATTTTTAAGTATGAATATAATGAAAATAAATCTGAAAAGTAAAGTGTCTTAGATGTAGAATAAATAATTCAACATATGTAAAATTTCCAGATTACTGAAAAGAAGACTTGATTGTCTATATACCTACCTAATACTGAGTCTACATTGGTATCCTAAAGTCATTCACATAAAAACACCAATGTGGACATGTCAATTAAGCTAGATTTTAACTCAGACGTTGAATAAATTCAACCTTTTCTTTCCATCATACCAACAGGTTTGCCATTTGTTTTATGCATCTATTGCCAGGCAACACTATGCATGAACATGTAATGATCTAGAAACACTAGTCCTATGCTCATTGTTGATAATAAAACTATTTTCATATATTAATATTCGGCTACATGATCAACTTTACTTTATCGCTCTCTTATCACTTCATACATAAGCACATGTAATTTGCAACTAGTTTTGTTCTTCATTTTACCATTTGATGTTTGTTTTGTTGTTGTTGTTTTTTTGTTTTGTTTTTTTCCTTCATTTTTGAAGATGAGCTTTGGTTGCTGGTTTTTAATATTTAATTTCTGTTGGTTTTTTTTGTCTTAGGACTTTTTTTGTTGGCTGTTGTTATCTGTTGTTGGTTTATTTCATATTCTTAGGTATTTGTTGTTGGGTTTTTGTTGTCAGATTGTTTTATGTTCGTTGGTTGGTTTACTGTTGTGAATTAAGCTAGATATTAACTCAGATTTTCATATTAATCTTCAATATGTAAAAATATTATACAGGATACTTCGAAATTCTTGGATAATGTGTACTTTTGGATGAGGATTTTAAGGAACATTTTAAAAATAAAGTAATTTGTTGGCGGGCATGAATAATAATACGCTTATTCCAGATCTAGTTCAGAAACATGATCAACTTTAGTTTATATTTCCAGGTCAGTGCAATCAATTTCCAACAAGTGTTGTTCTTCTTTTTACCGTTTGATGTTTGTATTTTGTTGTTGTTGTTGTTTTTGTACCTTTTTTTCTTTGCTTTTGCAGTTAGGCTTTTGTTTCTGGTTTTTACTGTTTAATTTCCATAGTTTTCTTTTCTCTTACGAATTTTTATTGTTGACTTTTGTTATCTGTTGTTGGTTGATTTTCATATTCTTAGGTATTCTTGGTTTACTGTTGTTGTTTTATTTTTGCTGCTGAGGTTCATTGTTTGTGGTTGGATACTTTTGTTTCTCTTTTTGGATTTGTGATGTTGGGAGTTTGTCGTTAAGGTTACGTTCTTTTGTTTTGAAAGTTTAGGGGCTTTGGTTTCTTGCGTTTTTGTTGTAATGGGTTGTTGTTGTTGTAATGGGTTGTTGTTTTTTGTGGGTTTGTTTGTTCTGTTGAATCTATGTATGTGTTTGTTTTTTATTATTTCGATACCATTTTTTATTTCTGGCTTTAGTTTGTTCGGAGTCTTGTCCGGCATTTGCTTTGTGCGTTTTGTTGGATCTTTTATTGGGGGTGGTGGTGGGGTTGTTGTCTGCTGTAGGTGTCTGCTGTTTTCGTGATTTTCATTGATTTTGTTTCTTTGTTGCTATTGTTATGCTTTTACATTGGGGTTTTTGCTGTTTCTTTTTTTGGGTAGTTTGTGTTGTTCAGTTTTGCATTATTCGGGTTTTAATGTTTGGCTTTTCGTTTTGGGTTTTCATCTTGGTTTCTTGTTACCGATTTTTCTTGCTGCTTGTTTGTCATGTGCTCTTGTTATTGAATTTTCGATTCTGATTTTGGTTAAATTAATTGATTGTTGAGCTTTTGTTGTAATTGTTTTTTCATACTGTATTTTTAGCCTTTTGAGGGATTTTTGTTGCCGGTTTTGTGTTGGTGGGTTTCAGGTGTTATGATTTTTTTATTGGGCTCTTTTTATTGGATTCTAGGTTATGGTTGCTGGGCTTCTGTTTTGGGCGTTTTTTGCTTCATTATTTTGTTTTCTTGTTAAGTTCCCTGTTTGTTTTCTTGATGTTGTTGTTGCTTCTAATGTTTATAAAGGGCTCTAATGTATACTTTTTACTCATTGTTCTGGGGTTTTCTTGTCTGCTTCTTGCATTTGATTTCCCTTTGATGGAATTTTTTTGCTTGTTTTCTGTAATTTTAATTTTTTTTTGACTGGTCTTCTACTAGTCCAATTTTCATCCATGGCTTAATTCCCACCAATAGGTAGTGTGGTTGTATGTATGTTTGTATGTATTGTATGTATGTATGTATGTATGTATGTATGTATGTATGTATGTATGTATGTATGTATGTATGTATGTATGTATGTATGTATGTATGTATGTATGTATGTATGTATGTATGTATGTATGTATGTATGTATGTATGTATGTATGTATGTATGTATGTATGTATGTATGTATGTATGTGTTAATGCTCGTACCCAGTCCATCACCCTGTTTGGTATATACGTATGTATGTATGTATGTGTGTGTGTATGTATGTATGTATGTATGTATGCATGTATGTATGTATGTATGTATGTATGTATGTATGTATGTATGTATGTATGTATGTATGTATGTATGTATGTATGTATGTATGTATGTATGTATGTATGTATGTATGTATGTGGGTTTTTTTTATTTGTTAATAAGATTTTTTGTTTGTTTGGATGTATTTGTTTGTTTGTTTGTTAATAAGAATGTCAGGTTTTTATTTTTATTTTTTATATTATTTATAATTTTTTTTTTCTTCTGTTTTTTTTTTGGTTAAGGTTGTGGGTTCTTTTGTCCACAACTAGGTGTGGGTGACCCTCACCCATCCTCTTTTCCTCCTCTGTTTCTTGGCGACTATCAGATAACCCCCTTTCTCTTGTCAATTTGTTTGTAAGGTGGGTATTGGATGGCAAAGATGGATTTTGTATTGTAATTATGTGTTTTAGTGACTATTACATAACTGTCATTTCCTCATCCGTTTATTTGTATGTGTATGTTTTTGTCTTCAGGAACGTGTTTGAGTCTGTAGAAATACATGCTAGTCCTCATAACTCTTCACATACTTTACATTACATCCCCTTACACATGAGTTTGCACGTGTGTGTGTAATTGGTAGTCGGTAAGGGTAAATATTGGTCAGTATGGATGTGTGCAGGTCAGTAAAGATGTGTTGGTCACTAAGAATGTGTAATTCGTTAAGGATGTGTGTTTGTCAGTAAGAATTGTTTTTGTTTTAATTGTTTCTTTCCACACTCTGAGTGTAAATATCTATCTTTTACGATTTCCTTTAACTTTCTTAAATCATAACGATGTATGAATATTTATATTTTGTATGGGCTTATTCATAAATACCTACTCACTGATACGAACATACAATTACTTCTTTCCTGTTTCGGTTTGTTTTTAATTGTCAATGAAGGATTCTTTCGCTCTTTGACGATCTTGACCCTCTCTGTCGTGGTAGTGATGCATGCGGATCAATCGATGTACGTACAGCTATTTGTGTCAGTCTACACAATACATCGTCATCGTAGGCGTGGCTTAACTTATATCTTTACGATAGAGACATTTGTGATTGTATCATTATAACATTCGTTCATGGTATACTACCTTTTATTTGATTGTGCTCTCTCTCTCTCTCTCTCTCTCTCTCTCTCTCTCACACACACACACACACACACACACACACACACACACACACACACACATTTTAATACTATTGTTCCAAAGTAGGCATGAAAAAATTCAGTGCCCATACAAATCTACTTCAGGTCATAGGGTTATGAACTTTATCCTAAAGTTTTAATTGACACCCGTCGCCATTTTGTTTTTGGTATAGTACGTGGTACGGCGGCGAAGGTTTAAATTCCTATTGACCCAAGAGTTAACTTTTTAACCACAAAGCGACCCCAGAGGGACTCCTATAACTACAATCAATATTTTAACAAATTCGTTCATTTTTGTTTAAAATTAATAGAAAAAAGTGTGTTCTACTAATTTTGAATATTTAACGCTTTCATCGCCTATCTGAAGGAGCGTAGCGGATTTTCGCCCGTGGCTTGCGAAGATGAGAGGCACAGAGCCTAAATACAAATATGGGAACATTTTAGCTATTCGTTCCATATATAGATTGTTTTTCATCCTACGACATTCAACCAGGTCTACAATCAGACGCTACAGTTGGAAAAAATATTTCACTCCTATTCAATTTCAGTGCTATTCTATTCTCCCCCCCCCCCCCGGCCGACCACACTATTCTCGAAAATGAAATAGATTCTTTCTCGTAAATTCTGAGTTGTCTCCATAAATCAAACTTCTGCTTAAGGTCTTTCCTTGCTAAACAGGAAGACTAATGCGGACATTTTCTCTACCAGTTGCATCCCCTGTTACAAAAGTAGCAAAATGCTGTAAAGTTACAATTATGAGCTTTTCTACAAAGATCGCCCTCTTTTAGCTTTTTAAAACCCATTGATGTATGGGTAATAACCCGGTGTTGCCAATGAAGGATTGTAGAGAATCTGTACACTTCTTTTTTTATATAAAAAAATGTTAAGTTTCAGTATGCGTTTTCAGGATGGCAGCATTCTGTAAAATGATATAGGTTTAGTGTAAATACCGTTTAATGATACGCAATGACAAATCTTCGGACATGCATTCCAAATGTTCATGTAACATTTGAAGAACATTTAAACAAAGATATTTTTAAAAAAAACTATCTAATCCAAAGACTGAGAATGCGTCCGAGGAGACTAGGATCAGCAGTATATCACGATGATATTGAGAAGGCATGCAATGTGAAGCTGGGGTCCTTCTCCAGGTTTCAGTTTTTTTTTTAGTGCTACTACCCTGACAACACGTGCTCTAAAAAATTGGGAATAATGAGTAACAACTCATTATAGTAATAGGTGGCTATATCTTAGCATTCAGCTGGTCTAGCTGCCTGACTACACGTTATCTGAAGAAAAAACAAGCAAACAAAATTAATCATGTCAAGGCATTGCTCAAGAGCTCTGAGACAATCTTAGTATTAATATTACAGCGTTCAAATGCGAAACTATGCACTCGAAATATATGCCCTGTTGTGAAAAGCAAAATAGTGTATCACATTTTGAGATGAAATTAAAGACATTTTGCCAGTCAGATTTTCTTCAAATTTCGTCCACAGCAAGGCATAATTAGATACCAATAATTGCATATGAGTATATGTGTATGAATAAAGGACAAAAATGTATGAATATATGTGTAGGAATATAGGACAAACATGTATGAGTATATGTGTAGGAATATAGGACAAACATGTATGAGTATATGTGTAGGAATATAGGACGAACATGTATGAGTATATGTGTAGGAATATAGGACGAACATGTATGAGTATATGTGTAGGAATATAGGACAAACATGTATGAGTATATGTGTAGGAATATAGGACAAACATGTATGAGTATATGTGTAGGAATATAGGACAAACATGTATGAGTATATGTGTAGGAATATAGGACGAACATGTATGAGTATATGTGTAGGAATATAGGACATAAATATATGAGTATATGTTTTAGGAATATAGGACACAAATATATGAGTATATGTCTAGGAATATAGGACACAAATATATGAGTATATGTCTAGGAATATAGGACACAAATATATGAGTATATGTCTAGGAATATAGGACACAAATATATGAGTATATGTCTAGGAATATAGGACACAAATATATGAGTATATGTCTAGGAATATAGGACACAAATATATGAGTATATGTGTAGGAATATAGGACACAAATATATGAGTATATGTGTATGAATATAGGACACAAATATATGAGTATATGTCTAGGAATATAGGACACAAATATATGAGTATATGTCTAGGAATATAGGACACAAATATATGAGTATATGTCTAGGAATATAGGACACAAATATATGAGTATATGTGTAGGAATATAGGACACAAATATATGAGTATATGTGTATGAATATAGGACACAAATATATGAGTATATATGTAGGAATATCGGACAAAAATGTATGAGTATATGTGTAGGAATATAGAACAAAAATGTGTGAGTATATGTGTAGGAATATAGGACAAAAATATCGAATTTAGGCTAGTTCTCCAAGCAAAACCTGAACTTCAAGCAAACGACAAACATGTGAGGATGTGAATTTTTGGTTAACAATGTGGAGCATATCCTTATGTAGAGAGGATGATAGATTGTTTGATGATGCATATATCCTCCATATACACAGTATTGTGCTGACTAGCAGTTACACCCTATACATACCCCATACCCTCCAAATATCTTTTACTTTTGACATGTTTCTGAACTTACATTTTTATTTTATTGGCAATTACTAGTGATAGAATTATACTCTGTCAGGGGTTTTGCTCAAATAATTCAAATTCTGTATTTGTTGTAAAATCATTAATTCCATGAAATGAATTATCGGACCTATTTCTTGCACAAATAAGCAAATTGTACTTTGATCGAATTTGTATGAACAACCTCTTGGCTCACTCATCCCTCCCTCACTGGAGTAAATTTATTACATGCTGATCCATCACACAAGGAAGCTTCTAATTCGAACATTTTTCATTTTTAACTTTATTTCATTTTGAAGTTTAACTAACTACTTGCGAGCGTTACACCCAAATATATCACACAAAACTCAACCGCCTGCATCATGTAAAGCGTTAGCACACAAATGCTAACTTGAATAAATGATTTGTTGCCGCTAGCTATGGCACGGGAACGTCAGATGTCATAGTAGAGTTAATTTTGCGTCGATCAGTATTTATGGGTTAGCTGTATTGAAATGTTTATGACAAATATGCAGTATGATGGTAAGAGAAATTTGAGAGCTATTTAAGGACAATACAGAGAGGTTTCCCTGATTGATTATGAGAATACTATGAGTCGCCTGCTTACAAAATTTAACTTCAAATCTAAAAGTTTACGACTACGACGAGGACGCAAAAGTGACACATATGACTCGCCATCTGCTGAACGTAGGCTTAGAAGAAAAAGAAAGAAAGAAAAAAAAAAAACCCCCAAGATTCCGCTTTTCATTATTTACAGAGACTGCTATAGTAAACTGTATGAAAGAATCAGAAGCCCTAAGGCTGTGGAAACAATTGCTTGAAATATGTAATATGTTTGCACACCCATGTCATTAAGTACTTACCCGCTTTTTATTGTTAGCCATGATGTGTACAGCAACAACAGCTGGTCAATTAAATGCAAGTACTGACCGTCTGTGAGAAGAATACTTATGCAGAGATTCTGCTGGGTCTGAGTCAAGGATGCATGCACACGTCTGTCTGCATGTGCGGTTGCTTTGCCAGCTACAGAGAGTCGCGAGGAAATCCTTTTACTTTACGGTTTGAGAGGGATCTTCACTGCAAACGCAGGGTTCTACTTTACTTCTGTAGAAAAAAGGGGTGCCATATTTATAAATAAAATATGCACAAATTAAATTTTACCGTATATGCTCTAACATAAATACAATTGCTATCCTTGAACTCATTAAGTTTATTGTCATTAAATTTATAAGCTGAGCTACGGTCACGTGTAATTTACATCCTTGCATGTTACTTAAATTCATAACTATATTTATTCAGTTGCATTATTACAATATAACTAAAGAAATATAGATACTTATATACATGCGACTATAAATCAAACCGACACATTTTCCTGACGAATGTGTATCGTGCCACTGTAACACTGTCAGTTCAAAAAAAAAAAATAAATAAATAAAATAAACCAATGTCAACAGGAAATGAGACATAGCTGATATTGTCATAACCTCGACATTAAACGGAATTGAAACCATAAACAAGCGCTGCAATATTAGGGTTGCCATTACCTACGAAAGTAGAACATACCCTATATAAATGTCATTGGTGCAAATCTGGCTACAAAATGGAGTAATATGTTATGAACTCTATCAAAACACGTTGTTTGCAGATTTTTTAGTGTAATCTTTTTCTCGTGTTTATTTGTTGCTTGATTGAAAAATGCCATTGACAAATGTCATGACGACTACCGTCAACTTTCCAAAAGGTGTATTACTTGTAGAACGTAAACTAGCGTTACTCGTAAAAAAAGAAACATTTTGACAATGTCGCATGAAAACGAAGACTGTAAACCATGCCCTATATCTACACCACATGCGTGGTGCCCAACACCTGAACTTCCATTGTGTATTCAGGTGTACAGCATGTACAGTATTATCTGCAGTATTCTGCTTTTTTTTTTTGCTGGGAGCTGCGGTGACTCAGTGGTTAGCGTGTTGGATTCCCGACCGAAAGGGTGCGGGTTCGAATTATACCATCGGACCAGCCTGGGTCAGCTACTTTACTCAAATTGCCTCGGTACTTAATAACCTACTTGTGTTGCTGTGCCATTGAGCACCAAACCAAACCAAAGCAGACGGATAGCCCAAAAATGCGGATTTTTGACAATAAATAACGGTTAAACTAATCATTTCTGTCTAAGACTAAGACTACGGATAAAAGTTTTATTTACACTCGGCACAATTTTAACAGTAGTATGAGTCCTAATGGACTATTAGACCGAGTTAGGAGCACACGAGCCTCAAAATTTAACTATTAGACCGAGTTAGGAGCACATTAGCCCTAATGGACTATTAGACCGAGATAGGAGCGCATTAGCCCTGATGGATATATTTGCTAGTCGTACCTAAATTTCTTCATTAAATCCTGGGCCCTATATTTAATCATTTTCCCTTTTTTCCAAAAAAAAAAAGGGGGGGGGGGATTTTCCACCCTAAAGTTTTAGTTCTAGAATTTATGCTCCTGTAGATGTGTCATACCAAATTCAAGGAAAACTTGTTACTGCTAAACAGGAAAAGTAATCTAATGTAGATAAATGCTTGATCTTAAAAACGAGGAAGAAAGATTAGAATCTGGTAAAACTGAAGGCCTTAAATCTGATTTAAAGAGATAGGTCAATGGGTTAACCCTAATAAGCAAAAGATAGACATCTGCCCACGAGGCATTTGCCCTCATATGAAATGGTGCAAAAGTATTCATATATCCCCTAACAAATATGTTGGATTGGTCATTTGCCGTCCCAGACAGTTTCATTGAGCTTACTTCCTTCCCCAGCCCTCCAAAACCCCTACCCACCCATTTCCCTGATAATTTATCTTAACGGATATTTGCCACTCCCTTGACAGAAAAAGACGCGAATAAAGTCAAGATGTTTAATAACAGCTGACCCAGCAAATATTAAAGACAAGACTACAGAAATTTTGACAACAACTGAATGCTGGAAAGAAGATAATACCAAAATCTTTACAATAAGTGACATTTTGACAACAACTGAATGCTGGAAAGAAGACAATACCAAATCTTTACAATCAGTGTAATTTTGCATTAAGCTTTAGGCACTGAACAGTAGTGTTAGAAAAAAAGACTGAATAGAGAATTTTCCACCCTAAAATATTAGTTCTAGAATAGATGCTGCTGTGGATGTGACAAATCAAATTCAAGGAAAACTTCTTAACTTGTTAACTGTTAAACAGGAAACGTAATCTAATGTAGATAAGTGCTTGATCTTAAAAACAAGGAAGAAAAATCCAGTAAAGTTTCAGGCCATATATCTGATTCAAAGACACAGGTCATTGGGTTATCAGATCCACACTAACAAGAACAAGATACAAACATGCATCTGCCACCAATGCATTTGAAATTGTGTAAAAGCAGTCATATACCCCCTAACTAATCAGCGGAGTAGGTCATTTGCCCTCATAAGCAGTTATATTAGGATTACATCTCCCCCCAATGCCTCCACATTCACCCCACCCTGACTAATTTCACTTGAAGGATATTTCCCAACTCCCTTTATGGACAAAAAGACAAGAATACAGTCAATAAATTAAATCAATTGTAGGGAAAACAAACTGACCCGGCAAATATTATAGACAACACTTTAGACACTTTGACAACAACTTAATGTTGGCAACAAGACAATAGCAGAGTGTTTACAATCAGTGGAATATTGCATTAGGCTTTAGGCATTGAACACTGGTGTTAGAAACAATAGATTGCAAGTTTGTTTTGTGCATGCAAAAAATTTATACTTTTTTCATTCATGTTTAGATGCAAATTATGAATGAAACATAAAATTTGAGAAACTCTATATTTTAATACAAGGGTCACACTCTACTGGGCAAAAATAATTTCCAGAAATTCAAGATAAGACCATTTCTTCCTTTTAACTGCTGAGTGTTGAAACCATCTCTAATAATGATATTCTTCAGCAATAACAAGATTTTCAAATCAGCTGCTGTGGTGGACATATTGGATCTTAGACTTGCAACCTTTTCATTTAGAGCCAGCAAGACCTCATTTAGGACCAGCAAGACATCACAAGAAGTCTTTTGGTGGATAATCCATGTTGACATAAATTTGCATTTTGGAGTAGTACGATAACAGTATTTCAAGATGGCTGCCATGGTGGCCATGTTAGATATCTGATTGGCACCATTTCCATTTAACCAACTTGACATCATAAGAAGTCTTTTGGTGAAAGCACAATATTGAAATGACCAGTCATATAATAGAAGTAGTGATAACAAGATTTTAAAGATGAAATCAGATCTACACCGTTTTCATTTACAAACAACCAGACATCATAGGAAGTCTTTCAGCGAAAACCCAATGCTGATATGACCATTCATTCAGGAGTAGTGATAACAATATTTTCAAGATGACCACTGTGGCGGCCATATTGGAGGTCTCAGAAGCAACATTTTCATTTAGGACCAGATATCATAAGAAGTCGCTTAGTAAAAACCCAATGTTGATATGACTATCCATTCAGGAAGAGTAGCGATAACAAGATTTTCAAGATGGCCACTGTGGCAACCATATTGCATGTGCAAGCTGCACCATTTTCATTTAGAACCAACTAGACATCATAAGAAGTCTTCTGGTGAAAAACCAATGGCAATATTAGTTTGGCTACTGTGGCAACCATATTGCAATCAGATCAACACCATTTTCATTGTAGGACCAAATAGATATCATAAGAAGTCTTTTAGTTTCATGATTCCAGGTATAACAGTATGTATATGGGATGCAAAAATCTGATGAGGTTATGAGCTAAACATAGACACTTAACTTAAGCCAGAACAATGTGAAATGCAGGTCACAGTAACCTTATTTTGTTGTAAGGGTATGGTACTAATAAGAGATGCATACAATCATTTAGTTTGACAATTCTAGCATGAACAGTGTTTGAGAAAGAAACTTAAAGCACAAAATTGAATCCAAGCCAGTAAACATGAAATATGAGTCACCGTAACATAATTGTGCAGTACGTGTGTAGTACTCATCAAGATGCATCTTCTCACCAAATTTCATGATTCTATTTGTAACATTGTGTATACAGGGTGCAAAAACCTATGTAGTCATGAGATAGATGCAAAAACTTAACCCAAGACGGTAAAATGTGAAATGTAGGTCACAGTGAGTTTTAGTTTTAAGGGTGTGGAACTTGTAGAGATGCATACAATCAGCTAGTTTGATGATTCTAGAATGGAGAACTTGAGAGATAAACTAAAAACACAAAATGTAACCAAAGCCAGCAAAGCATGAAATATGGACCACAGTGACCTACTTTGTTATTAGGGTGTTGTACTAATCAGGTTGCATCCCCTCACTAAGTTTAATGATTCCATGTATAACAGTATGTATATAAGCTGCAAAAAAAAAACATTGAGCTAACCGCAAAAAAAAAAGAAAAAAAAAAAGATTTAGCAAGAATATACAACTAATGTATGTGTATACATGACTATAATTTAACTTTTCTTACTACATGCATTTTTTGGCAAGTGGAGAAAAATCAACTTGCAAAATCATATTTCTACAGTCAGTTTTTTCTTTACCAGTTACCATTATTACCTATAATCCAGGAATTTGGGAATAAGATGGAACAATACATTTCTATAAGTTTCTATTATCATTTTTTTGTTTTTATTCAAAAATAAAAAGTACCTGCGCAGCTAAGTTTTTGTTTTTTTGGACCATCAAAGGTTCATGAGCAATCAGCCTCACCTATATTGAACAAAAACATATTCAATAGAGACAATCATTTTATTTTTAGGGGATAGTAAGGACAATATGTGACACAAATGTCTTTGGCCAACCTACAAAAAAAAAAAAAAAAATACTAGCCAAACATGGCATCAGTAGACACATTGCATACCAGATTTTACCTAAATAAAGATAATATCAGAGAAATATTTCTGTATTTGTGAATGAAATGGTTGGGCATGAAAGAGATACCCTGGTTCTCCTTGAAAATATAATGATTGTGCCATAGTCCCATGTGTCTTCTCTGTATGTACATTTATGGCCACAGTATTAGGCTACTCACTAAACAGCATATATCATATTAAAGGAATCAATGCCAAAACCATGCTGAATTTATGTACATTAAGGAGTTTTAATAATGATTTGCTGTATATCAAATTTAGCACATGCAAAATAATGCAAGAGCTTGAAATCTCAACTCGCATTTTCCACAATTAACTCACAGTTTGCGAGTATACAAGTGCTAAATTCTAGCCATGGTATGGACAAGTTAGCCCCCCTAACCCCATCCCCAGGAGTTAGGTGTAATGAAAGACTATAAAATGTTGCCTAGGACCTAGGAAGAAAGAATAGTTAATATACATTGAGGAAGTATACATATATATGATTTTGTATGTGTTGATACAGGGGGTAGTACAGTGAGGCAGTATACAGGTGTATGATTTTATATGTGTGGACATGGGGGTAGTACAGTGAGGCAGTATACAGGTGTATGATTTTGTATGTGTGGATACAGCGGGTAGTACAGTGAGGCAGTATACAGGTGTATGATTTTATATGTGTGGACATGGGGGGTAGTACAGTGAGGCAGTATACAGATGTATGATTTTGTATGTGTGGATACAGGGGGTAGTACAGTGAGGCAGTATACAGATGTATGATTTTGTATGTGTGGATACAGGGGGTAGTACAGTGAGGCAGTATACAGGTGTATGATTTTATATGTGTGGATACAGGAGTAGTACAGTGAGGCAGTATACAGGTGTATGATTTTGTATGTGTGGACATGGGGGATAGTACAATAGCTCACACCTACTTCATTCGAGTGAGCTAAAACCTTGCTTCATAAAGACAGTGAATCTGATGAAAGGACATGACATTCAGTACAGCTAAGCTGTCTTCCATGCTAACAGTGCCTAATTCTATCCTTCCTTAAACCAGCCCAGAATGTTAGAAGGTAGTTACTATTTGTAATTTTGGCAGTGTATATGACAACTCTGGTTATCTGAGTATTATGTGTAACTCTAATTCTGAATTATCCTGAATAAAAAAAATGAAGTAAATTGATTCTGATCTATTTTTGGAGAGATGTCCATAATTGTGACTTTCAAATAAAGAGAACACAAGAAAGAAAAAAGAAGAAAATTTTTTGTTTTTTTTCTGACCCTCAAGGGCAGTTGTTTGCAAGTATTGTAAAAACTGTTATCTGTGATCTAGAGAAGGTGAGACAGAAATGAAAGAGAGTATGTAAGAATATCTTGTTTTTATTTCAACTGCTTCACCAATTTACTGACTTGTAAAATATCACAAAACAAAATAGCAAGGCATAACAATTAGACAACATTCATATTTTCCTAAAGTAATTACATAGCAGTTCAAACAAGATTACAAAAGTATGCAATGAGTAAAAACTGTAATAATTAGAATTGTTAACTACCTCACTGAGATTCAACAAAACTCATGGATAAGGCAAGAGGGGGTGAAAAGGAAAAAGGTGACATATATGCTGGCTATAAGTCGAGTGCAACCGCAAACTGGACAGAACCAGATCTTCCATCACAAAATGCACCAGCAGACCTGGGTCTATGCAGTTTGCAAGGAGTAATTAGTAGAACAAACAAAATAGAAACTGATCTACCACTGAATTATGCAATGGCAGATCAGGGTCTATATTGTTTGCAGTTGGACTTGATTTATAAGTGAGTAAATATGGTACAATGTCTTGATTGGTAAAACAAGGGAGAACTGTTTTCATTTTAAACCTGTTCTGCTAATAATTTGCTGTTGTTGCTGATACAATTTGCTTTACACATGAAGCAGACTTGAAATAAATTGTTTCATAATATATTTGTCTAAAAAGTGCCTTCTACATTCCCTGTCAAAGATTTGAAAATATTCTCAAATTGGAAATGATTCATCCAAAGCACAAAGAAAATCGATAATGGGGTTTAAGACATAGAAGCAAATTAAAAACTTAAACCAAAACCTTAATGCAATGTTTTTATGGCTATGAACCTGAACCCAAGGTCACTGGAGCTAGCAAGAATTTTGCAGAATTAATTGTCTTATTAGGTTCATATTCATTCTATGCAAGTGTGAAGAAAATGCATCAGTGGGTTCAGGAAATATGAGCAAACAGAAAAGCTTTCACCAAAACCTTGATGCACATCTTTTGTGACCTTGACCCTAAGGTCAAGGGGGTAAGCAAGTGTGTTGTATAATGAATTTTTTAGCTTTATAATGATTCATCCCAAATAAGAAGGAAATCTCTCATGTGGTTTAGGAAATATAAGCAAGTTTGTTGTATAATGAATTTTTTTAGCTTTATAATGATTCATCCCAAATAAGAAGGAAATCTCTCATGTGGTTTAGGAAATATAAGCAAGTGTGTTGTATAATGAATTTTTTTAGCTTTATAATGATTCATCCCAAATAAGAAGGAAATCTCTCATGTGGTTTAGGAAAAATAATGAAAAATCTTTAACCTAAACCTCAGCATATATTTACTATGAATGTGACCTTGACCCCACGGTAAAAGGAGTGCATGAGCTTGTCATAGAAATAATTGTCTTATCTTCATAACGATTCATGTCAAGTATATATGGAAATAAAAAACATCATCTAAAACCTTAACAAACTGTTGCTACCACAGTTGCTGCCCCATCAGAGAAGTGACTGCAATGTCTCAATTTCCACTAATATAGGCTCAACAAAAACTTGTAATTTGAGCACAGATTTGGAACATTTTAGTGACTCTAGGGTTTGATTTGTCTAGGATGGCACAGTGAAAGCAGGCCAATGTTGTTTGGTTAAAATGTGGATTTGTAGCATGTACATTCAAGTAGACATAAAACATAAATCATACTTTGGTAATCATTAGCATACAAATCCATGGAAGCAAATTATTTGGAGTAAGTATTTGAAATTTCCTATTTCTATTATTATCAGATATTTGTTTCTACCTTTTAACTGATTCTAAAACAGAAAATTCTAAAGTTATTTATTACTCATGTGAAATGGAACAGAAAATGAGTATGATGGAGAGAAAACTATTGGCTATATGATCATTCTGACATTTTGGTCAGATCCAAAGTATTGAAATATGTGCATCCAGCAAGTCAAACCAGAAAACAGTCAAAAGATGTGTATTTATAAAGCAGTTTTTACTGAAAAATTTATATTATGGACTTGGTTTTTGCTATAAGAATGGACCACATAGTATGTGACCACACTGATACTTTTATAAATTGTAAATAATACTCTGTAGTGAATGTCACATCCTGTGACTGACCTTGACCTTTGTTTTGTACATGTACCTTAGCTGAACTAGTGCAAAATGTGAGACAAGGCAATTAATTCATCAAAACTGAAATAAACAATTATTAGGATGGAAAAATAAAGTTACAGTAAGTTGTCCTCAGATCGAAGGCAGACACTAAGTCAACTTTTCTGAGATTCACTACAAATTAGACAAATCCTTTTTAGGTTCCATATGGTACTAATAATGAACTAAGATTCTGTGGATTACTTTTAACATGAAGAAGAAAGATATGCTTTATAACACCATACAAATATCAGATGCATACACCCCCACCCACCACTGAAAGAAACTGACTAATTATCTATCAAAGCATCTACCTTCTTTATTTAGATTGTCATCTATGTGAATATGCCAAACTAAGCACCAATCCATCAGACATGGGTGGGTGGGTGGATAGTGGTAATGGCATCGGGACAATACTAAAGTCATAACATTTGTGAGTTCATAAATAAACAAGTAACCAACCTGTCTACATTGTTCAAACAAATAACTAGGCCAGTTTCAGGGTAATGTAGTCATTACTAATTGTGCAACAAAAAAAGGATGCATGTATGTACCAGTCTATTAAGCAGGTAACACTTTTACAGTTTCATCAATAATTATATACAATTAAATATTTGTTCTTTTTTGCCAGAATCAATCAGCGAACACTCTTGTAATTCCGTGCTTATTTATAATATTTACCTTTTATTTATCTTCAATGCAGTTACACTGAGAAAGAAAAAAGCCCCTAACAGGATACATTTTACATCTGTAAGTGTGACTTTAGGATATTTGCTACAGCACAAATATATAGAGATAATTACATATTTTAACAAAGCTTTTGTAATCATTTAGACTTGTTAAAATTGCATCATGTGATGCAGCATACTTGAAGTTATTAGTTCATATGAACTACTTCTGTAATCATGCATCTTGTGTGATTTGACAATATTTATAAACAATTCTTAAAATATTGTTCTTTTATTTATTACTCGAGATTCATGATTATTTTTATAACTATTTGTAATTATAAGAATTGAACTTCATGTTTTATAGGATTCATGAAGTCATGAAGTTTGAAAATTGAGTACAGCATATGCATGAACAGCTTTTCCTTCAGTATGGTCATTCATGCAGTGTGTAATAGATATCCAAGCTTGAATATAGATTACAGCCTATGCATGAACAGCTTTCCCTTCACTACAGCCATTCATGCAGTGTGTAATAGATATCCAAGCTTGAATATGGATTACAGCCTATGCATTAACAGCTTTCCCTTCACTACAGCCATTCATGCAGTGTGTAATAGATATCCAAGCTTTAATATGGATCACAGCCTATGCATTAACAGCTTTCCCTTCACTACAGCCATTCATGCAGTGTGTAATAGATATCCAAGCTTTAATATGGATCACAGCCTATGCATTAACAGCTTTCCCATCACTACAGCCATTCATGCAGTGTGTAATAGATATCCAAGCTTGAATATGGATTACAGCCTATGCATTAACAGCTTTCCCTTCAGTGTGGCCATTCATGCAGTGTGTAATAGATATCCAAGCTTGAATATAGATTACAGCCTACGCATGAACAGCTTTCCCTTCACTACAGCCATTCATGCAGTGTGTAATAGATATCCAAGCTTTAATATGGATCACAGCCTATGCATTAACAGCTTTCCCTTCACTACAGCCATTCATGCAGTGTGTAATAGATATCCAAGCTTTAATATGGATCACAGCCTATGCATTAACAGCTTTCCCATCACTACAGCCATTCATGCAGTGTGTAATAGATATCCAAGCTTTAATATGGATCACAGCCTATGCATTAACAGCTTTCCCTTCAGTATGGCCATTCATGCAGTGTGTAATAGATATCCAAGCCTGAATATGGTGTTATGGGTAAATGTAGCAAAAGAAAGAATGACTCAAACAAGCTTTCACAATTTCTCAAATACAAATTTAATTTCCTAAAATATAAAATATTTTAAACAAAAAAAGTGAAAGAATTAAAAATAACTTACAGTTTAGAATTTCCTTTATTAGTCCTAAATTGTTCTAATTCACTAATCCGGAAGTTAATCCAAAGTATTCCGAATGAATGAATGTTCCGAATGAATGGGTCTGGAATGTCCTGATGTACCAATGATTTTCAGTTCTAAATCCAAATGTTAATTTCAGGTAAATTCCTGTGAATATAGAATATTATTAAGTTCCTTGAGCAAGTACTTAAATCCAAATTGTACTACATAGAGAATAGATTTTTCACCAACTGATTTTACAAACAATAAACAATCTTCCTCAACAACCTTATGATCTGGAATAACGGTATAAGAATGCTCAATCAGTGATTAAAATCTTAGTATATAGCCTCGTACTGAGTAAAAGAGAATAACCCTTAACTCTAAAACTACGTTCTAAAACATTCCATCCTACAGTAACCAACTTTTACTGAACCAATCAGAAACTAGGTCGCCCATGTCAGCCTAAAAGTACTCTCACACTACAATAATAATACCCCAATCTCAAATCAGCAAGATGTTGATCCAGCACGCGTCAACAACGTGACTCACCATTGTTATGTTAAGTTGACCGACATAATTATTGATTTTCCCTGGACATAAACAATGACTCATTGTTGACATACTTTAATAGCGTAGGCTACTGAATTAAGGAATTACAATACAATGGTTATAAACCCAAATGAAAACTATTTTATAATTTAAAGATGATACATAATTCCATAATAATGGATTACAGCCTATGCATGAACAACTTTCCCTTCAGTGTGGCCATTCATGCAGTGTGTAATAGATATCCAAGCTTGAATATAGATTACAGCCTATGCACGAACAGTTTTCCCTTGACTACAGCCATTCATGCCGTGTGTAATTGATATCCAAGCTTCATGACTTCATAAATCCTGTAAAATATGAAGTTCAATTCTTAAATACAGTATGCAAATGAACTTAAAAATATACCAAAAAAAAAAACAAATTGTTTAGTTCATAAATTTGTATGTGTACATTGTGACAAGGCATGAAACAATGATTCTGTAAATATAAAATTTAGATCCTAACATACCTGCAATCTAACTTGCTAATTGGCATTGCTTCCACCAGTCCTGTAATTACCTATAAAATAAAATCCACACTATAGGTCAGGATACTTAACTTTTTTATATACTGTCATGTACACATGCCTATCTAGAAATTGCCACAATTTGTAAATTAAAGGAGATTTTGTAAACAGTTTTGCATGAAATAAAAATGTTAGGTCTATACAAATAACAATACAACCAAACTTGCCATAGGACTAACAGGACACAATTTTCAACAGAAAAAAATGTAGCTTACAAGACTCTCTATTATTTCCTAATCAAAGACAGCATCATCGATCACAAATTCCTATGTAAACTTATAGCCAGATCTGATTTCATTTTGATGCAATCAATCATCAAAACAATTTAAATCTATTAAGGATGATAGCAGTAGGGTTTTACTGAATGTCCCACTTTGTTTAAAAATTTCTATGACCATAATTATTAGCATGGATTGTGACGCCATCTCATATAATCAGTTTACCTATTTTGCTGATTATTTTTCTTGGGAGAGATACTTAATTCACATTTAAAAATTTTCTTTGCAGTCAGTATTCTTGAATTAATCATTCTGAAAGATTCTAAGGACATTTTAAGTCCATTAACTAAAGATCTCAGCCTTCAAAGCCTGTAAAATTTTTCTTCCAGTAAATTCTTTTGTGAGTAAAAACGCTGTTGCATACTTTCTTATGGCAAGCCAAATCCCTTGATAATTAACTATCTTTGTTCCTGTTGCCGTGAGCTAATAACCCCGCCAATAGATTATGAATTCACTCTGTAATATTTTCATTATTGAACAAAATCCACATAAACCAGATCGTATGATAAGTGAGGAAAATTTAGAACTTTTAGTTAATAATATTTTCATAAGGTATAGATGAAAGAAGCTTTGGCTACTCGACTATGATAGACTTTCTTGCAGCTTTTAGAAAATTTGTCAACCAATTGATAAACAGCCAATACCTACCTTGAACAAATGTCTTTTTCAATATATTTATAGATGAAAAGTAACATTTTAGTGAATTATGTTTTACCGAGAATACTCGCCTGATCACATTAACGTTAGGAAATGAATGCCGCTACCTTTCAAATCCAGCCCTCCCGGAAAGATGAAAATGTTCTCCTTCCCATCTATATACCATATAGACAAAGTGAAGAAACTCTCACCAGTTACCTATGGGCAGCCGTCACCGCCAAAATTACATTAATCAAATGACGTAGTATGAAATGAAATGATTTAACCCAACAAATGAAATGATGAATTCAGATTCCAAATGATGTTGTATTAAATGAAATGATTTGAAGAACAAACGGAATGATGAATTCAGATTCTAAATGACGTGGTATTAAATGAATTGACGTAGTATGAAATGAAATGATTTAACCCAGCAAATAAAATGATGAATTCAGATTCCAAATGACGTTGTCTTAAATGAAATGATTTGAAGAACAAAACGGAATGATGAATTCAGATTCCAAATGACGTGGTATTAAATGAAATAGCTTTGAATGGCTTAACTAAACAGCTGTTCTATCCACAGAAAACCGTTATTCCACTTTACACGTTTCGAACATATGAAGGATTGAGTGTATAATACGTACAGGAATTGGCATGATCATTTTTTCATTTCATTTCTCCCGTAACCTTGCTGGTCGTAGGGGCGCCATTGATGACTTTGCGACAATCTCTCTCCATTTCGCCCTGTTCTCCACTGCTCTTTGGGACTTTGCAAAGTCCATGCCTGTCCACTCTTTGCTATTGTTTTTCCATCTCTTCTTCTGTCTGCCTCGTTTTCTCTTTCCTCTCACTGTGCCCTGTAGGATTGTCTTTGACACAGGGGCTCGTATTGTTGCTTAAAACTTATCTATCAGTCATACATATACTATATAATACTACAAGGGAGGACACTTCTCTCCTTTCTGGCGCAACCTATTTAAGAATCGACGCTGATATTTCGAGCTACACATCGCGTGGCGTAATAAATTTGGTACCGATATTTAGTTCAGGCATTCGACTTTTTACGCCTACACAAAGTTTGACTTACTACTGCACCTTTAAGGAATGCCAGACCATTTTCACACGCTACCGGTCGACATGGCCATAATCGCGCCCGCTTAATATGCAGCTACAACGCACTGAATGGAATTCTGGTCCCTTATTGGTTGACTGAAAATTAGATAATCAGTAGGCGTAGTACGTCATATTCGGTCGACCAATGAGAGGGCCGTATTCCATTGGGCTCGTTGCACTTGCATATTAAGCGGGCGCGATCATGGCCATGTCACCGGTAGCGTGGGAAAATGGTCTGGCATTCCTTAAAGTTGTGGTAGTAAGTCAAACTTTGTATAGGCGTAAAAAGTCGAATGCCTGAGCTAAACATCGGTGCCAAATTTTTACGCCACGCGATGTGTAGCTCGAAATATCAGCGTCGATTCTTAAATAGGTTGCGCCAGAAAAGAGAGAAGTGACCTCCCTTGTAGTATTATATAGTACATGTATGACTGATAGATAAGTTGTAAGCAACAATACGAGCCCCTGTGGTCTTTGACAGGCCAGTTGAGCGTGAGACCTGACCATACCATCTTAGTTTGCGTTTCTTTACAGTGGTGAGCAGATCTTCATAAGGTCCAATTGCACCTTGGATTTTAGTGCGCACCTCCGCATTAGAGACGTGGTCTAAGTATGAGATTTTCAGGATCCTTCGATAATATCTCATCTCTAAGGCATGGATTCTTCTCTCTAATTCTGCGGTTGGGGTCCATGTCTCACATGCATATAGGAATATGGACATGACGAGGGAGCGCATAAGCTTGATCTTGGACCCAAGCGTGATGTTGCTGTCTTTCCAAATATGCTTCAGCCTAGCCAGAGCAGCTGTTGTCTGCGCAATCCTGGAAAAAACCTCAGGTTTTGAACCTTCATCAAAGGCGATACTTGAAGCTTGGTACTTGAAGCTTGGTACTGTGCCCAGCTTCTGTCCATTCATTCTTATTTCCTTTTGGATGCCACTCGGGTTGTTTGTCATTAGGTTTGTCTTTTCAGCGTTGATCTCCATCCCATATCTTAGTGATGCTTGATTGAGACGGTTCACTAAGGTTTCCATTTCTTCTTCATCTCCTGCTAAGCCATCGATATCATCAGCGAAGCGCCGGTTGGTGATTGTTCTGCCTCCAACACTGACACTGCCGTCATGGTCTTCCAAGGCGTCGGACATGATCCTTTCCAGGTAGATGTTGAAGAGAGTGGGTGAGAGAAGGCACCCCTGTCTGACTCCGACTGTGGTTCTGAACCAGTCTCCTATGTTGCCATTGATGAGAACTGTACTAGTCGCTTTGTCATACAGGGTTTCTATAGTGCGGATTAGTTTTGCTTTTATGTTGTATATCCGCATGGTGGCCCACAAGGCTGCATGCCATACCTTGTCGAAAGCCTTCTTGAAGTCAGTGAAGACATGATAGAGGTTCTGTTGATGCTGGAGATATTTTTCATGGAGGATTCTAAGATTGAATCTGTTCTGTAGTGCTACGTCCTGCTCTGAAACCTACCTGTTCTTCCGCAATGATGTGCTCTGCTTGGGGTTTCAGTCTATTGAGGATGATCTTAAGCATAACCTTGCTTGGGTGACTGATGAGACTGATTGTTCGGTAGTTCTGGCACAGTTGTAGATTCCCTTTTTTAGGAAAAGTCACGATCAGAGACTGGGAAGTCTCCTGGCTGTAAAGCTCCGAACAGTAATCCGTCCATCTGTTAAGAATGTCTTGGTTTTCTGTCAGACTCTTACCAGCCTTGTCCTGAATTGTATTAGATCTCCCCTGTTTCTCTGTTGTCAGGTCTTTCACCAACTGGTATGCCCTTTTACTGTCATTCTGGTTCAGGCTTTTCTCGACTTCCTTGCATTGGTCCTCTAACCAGCTTTCTTTTGCTTTCTTTATGCTCTTCTTAATCCTGTTGTTAATCTCCCTGTATTTTTTTGCTCCTTCATGGTCTCCTCGCTTACTCTTCAGTTTTCTCCTCACATCGCAGAGTTCGAGGATATCTGCTGTGGTGACCCAAGGCTTCTTTATTCTACGATGCTTGCCAAGGATCTCTCCGGCTGTGGTTATTACTGCCTTGTTGAAGGTGATGATCAAGGAGTCTATGTTTATTTCTTCTTGTCCCAGAATTGTGAATGGTGCTAATGTGCCGCCTATTGATGGTTCAAATGATTGTGCCACGCTTGGATCTTTAAGTTTTTCAAGGTCGAACCTGATCCTAACTTGTCTTGGCTTATTGGTCTTCCTCAGATGAAGTTTGATAGTCATCATCAGCAAGTCATGGTCGCTTCCTATATCAGCTCCGGGGAAGCTACGTGTTCTGGCAATGTTTACGCTAGACCGGATGCGCTTTCTCACCAAGATGTAATCAATCTGGTTGTGATGTTTTCCATCTGGGCTGTGCCAAGTCCATCTTCTGGATAGTTTGTGGGGGCGAAGGGTGTTCGTTAGCACTAGGTTATTGTATGTGGCGAAGTCCAGGAGCTTGAGTCCTCTCTCATTGGTCTGCTTATTACAATATGGACCACAGACTTCTCGCCACCGTCTTCTCCTACCTTAGCATTCCAGTCTCCTTGAATAACCAGAATATCCTTCTTGGGTGTCTGGTCTATGAGAGTTTGAAGCTGGTCGTAGAACTCATTCAGTTCCTCGTCATCATAGTCAGATGTTGGGGCGGATTGTAATCATCCTGTTAGACACTGGTCGACAACCCATGACAGCACTCACAATGTCCTTGTGTACCATAAACCCAACTCCATGTTCATGCTTGTTCTCATGCTCACTGAATTAGATCCTGTGTCCGTCATCTGTTGATCTCTCTCCGAAATTTTTCCAACGCATCTAACGGAGTCCAAGGATGTACCATTGGTATCTTCCCATCTCATGGGTTAGCTCCTCGAGTTTCCCTGCTGGTCTTAATGTCCTGACATTCCATGTTCCAATGGTGATGTTATCTCTTGCCCGTACTTTGATGGTAGTTGTACCAGTAGCATACTTATCACCTCCGTCCTGGTGTCCAGTGGATGGCGCGGTCATTGGTAACCCGGGCTGCGACCGATCTGGTATGTGGAATCTATGTATTGTCATTTCGTCATCATGGGCCGTTTCAACCTGGCGGCGCCCATCCCTCTCCAGGCTGTAGACCACATCCGATATCCATGTTACTATATGGTTCGCCCTAGTCTCGAACATGTGGCCGTTAAGTTAATCTTTGGAACCCTTCCGCCCTGGCCGTTGACTTCAACTTGGAAAACTTCCGCCCTTTTATGTTATGTTACCACCACCCTATTTCTCCCTAAGGTATGAAGACTCGTGGAGGCGGGAGTGTCTTAAACCTTCCCGTGCAAGTTTTTTTTATCTTGCCCACTGCCTGTCCAGCTCAAGGAAGTTCTTAGTGTTGAACGTCAAACAAGGTAGCTCTTGGCCGGGATTCGAACCCGGGACCTCTTGAATACGAAGCCGACGCTCTAACCATTGGACTATTGGAGCTGGCATGATACCGCAGATATATGCCAAACCAAATCATGAATAGTCTCGGACGAAAATGGAAGACAAAAGATGATAATAAGTACGAAAGGTCAAAGTCATTTATTTTTTACCTCAAAGTTAACTATCGCTAAATCACTGCAAACCATGGACGACACACCGTTAAGCTCTTTCATCGCACATAGCTGCCTGTGCAGAGATTTCCTTGTTTTTCTTAAGTACGCTTGAACAAAAATACATCATCAACAACACAATGAAACAATCTTCTACACATCAGTGAAAGCGCCCATTTTATCGATTGATAAGTGACTGTGCTTAAAAGATAAACTTTGACTGGCTTATTTACCAGCGCAAAAGGTCATGTTGGGTCACAATGGCAAGAAATTTTTACTTGCGCTCGCAGTGATTGGTTTAGCTGGTTTATGCATATTCATGAGAAATGAGGAAATCTCCGCACAGGCAGCCAAGGATGATAAAGGAACATAGCGGATTGTCACCCGTCGCTTGCGATGATGCCATCACTATGGATAGGTAATGAGCCAAAACTTGCTGGTAAAACTCTTTAAGTAGGGAACTGATGAACTAGTTAAAGTGACAGAGAAATGTTTACTCAATTGGCTCGTCGATTGTGATACTGGATGCATATTAGAAGTGGATATGGAGACTCCTTTAGATTTACACTACTAGTTTAAAAGGACTGTCCAGGAGCTCCAGAGAAATTAATTCCAAATAACATAATTTATCAGAGTTACAGAAGTTGAATAAATGATTAGAAGGGTACACAATCTACTGTACTTAAACTGTTACGTACATTGAAATAATAAAGAGAAATGGTTTATTCACTAGATAAATCTGAACTTTGCATACAGCTATGTTTTAAACTTAACATTCACAGAGTTGCCTTGTTTGAACAGCAACTGCAGCTTAAATCCTACATTGAACTGAATACATGTCTAAAGCAAAACACAGCAAATTATTTTGAAAAGGCCTTCTTTATACTGATGCATATAGATGTATTCGGTAAGAAAACAAAATGGAGAATTAAGGAAAAGAACAATAGTAAATATGTGTACAGATGAAAGTAAATTGTTTAAATGAGAAGAAAAAAATCTAGCATTTGCAAGGAGAACAATTATTGGCGATGCCTTTTGGTAAGTAGTTTGAAAAACAAAAAGGACCAAATTAAGAAAACCAATTTACGGAATTTACAGTTGCTTTATTGTCACTATATTATATTCTCTCAAATATCTTTCTATCTTTTGCGAACGAGGCGATTAATTATACACAATCTTAGGAATATACACGTTGGATTTGGATGGGGGCCGTTGATAAAAAGATGGCTACAGTATGGTAGTGAGTTGTATGACCTGATGGCTCAGTATCAATGGATTAAGTATATACACTGTCATAGATGCAACAAAAAAAGTTTTTTAAACACAATGTTACTACACGTGGCTAATTTTGGTCACCTATTACACATTTCACATATATGTCGTAATAAATCATGTATAAATAGTAATCATTGAGTGCTAGAAAATGATAAAGAACACCGATCTGGAAGAGGACCAGTTTCTGCTGCATACCAATCGTCGATATAGTACTAGTATCTCGCCAACAAATGTGAGGTTTTACAAAATTATGTTTTAAAGGTATGATTACTAAGTAAAAATTTGCCTCTGTTTACGTTGTTTACGAGATATTAGCACTATGGCAACGATAGGGACGCGGTGAGAAGTGATCCTTTTCTAGAGGGTACAAGGAAGGTACTCCAGTTGTCGTAGACCACTTCGTATCATGTAGGATATTAAGTAATTTAGGTACTTTTGTATGGACAAGGTCTTCCTTCCCTATTTTCATTTTAATGTTATGCACCCTTTTTGTAATTATTCTTCTCTTTAAATTCTGTGTACAAATTATTATAAAGATATGTTCTTTTGCATCCCCTTTGTAAAAGAATCAAGAATACTGGCAGATAAGAGCAATTTCTTCCAGCCAGCATTTCCCATGGTCACGTGTGTAAACCCATTTGTAACCCTCTATTGACTTTTGTTTCTGTTCGTCCAGCTGTTTCTTTTGGAGTTTCCTCATAAAAGGCTGAACATTTCTAAGTGGTAACCGCATTGGTAAAATATTTGTAATTGCACAAGCCCACGCTATTCTTCAAACTTTGGGTCCCATCGCTGGAATTCAGAACAGAATTGAGTCCTTTCGGCATATTCAGAGAAGACTGCATTCCACATAATAGCATTCTGGCGGACATGAACTATCCGATATGTTGCAGCCTCCTCACCTCTGAGAACAAAATTAAATTGTAACTACCTCCAGGCTCTCTGCTACATATAGAATCCTGAATTTTAGGTTCTCACTTTATGGATGATTTTTGTTTTGTTGTATATTTTAATTGCATATACAGTGTATGTTAATCCACTTTTCTATAAACTAATTTTTATTTCATGAAAAATGCAAGAAAGTATAGAAAAATACTACACCTGTAGGTATTTTAATGAGTTATCTCATTTACACCACACATGACATTTCATTAAACAAAACCTCACTTTTCAGTACTTGTTTATGACAATAATGAGAAGTTTTACTATGAATAGTATAGTAACCCTGACTCATTATGCAAATTCCAATAAAACTGATTTAAATATTTCTCACAGCAAAATTAAAAAAATTTAAAAGCTTTTACTTGTTTTTTTCTTTCTTTTTTTTCTCCCTAACTTAAGCTAATTATTTTGAATTTCATGTGCAGCACTAATATAAATTACATGTATCTTTTATGATTTTAATTATTTACCTTTTTGTTTAAGATTGAAATGCATACTGCTCCACCTGAAGTGTTTGTGCTTCAAAGGGATGTAGTAGTACAGATTCCTTGGGATTGTCCTTGGACTGGTGGAACACTGCCTCCAAATATTTGCCTAAGGTAAAACAATCAAGCTTTCTCTTCTCAATTTTCTCGTCTTTGATCTTGTCCTTTTTTTATTCCTTTATTATAACTTACATATCCATTTGGGAAGCACACTTTTTCCTGTTTTTAACTCTCTTGAGGTTGCTATACTTATTATTTTTCCTTTACATTTTTCAGTATTTTATTTCCCAGAAATTCACCCAATATCCAAAATATGTGCTTAATAGCTGCAATCTACTATATTTAGTGACAGAGTGGCTTAATGCCTGATTTTATTCACTACACAAGGGAGAAAAGCTTTTTATTCACGTTCCAGCTGGGATGGGGTAGGCTGCCATGTGTGCAACTACTGAGGGTAGTAATCCCATGTATCTGCAGTCAGTGAAATGTATTTATTGCGGGGGGGGGGGGGGGGGTCATTGTTTGTTGGGTTTCTTTTATACTTTTGACTGCATATTTAACACATTATTGGCTATATCATATCGAGGAAATGGGAGCTAAGATCCTTTACCAAGGACACACTGAGTCAGCTGACCCATACTAGGAAAAGTGTCAAAAGCCTATACTTTCTAATAAGACTACGTTACGTCCATCAGTCCCTGCTGTTCTGTTGTATCTACTAAACAATCTCTTGTTTGAAGTAGGAGTGGTACAAACTGATCAGTATGTTGACCTTTGACCCAGTTTATTATATAATATGACATATTGTGATTTATCACATATCACTAAAGCGAAGTCCAATAAGTGCTGATATAAATTAAATAAAATTCGTAGTTAAAACAATTCATGTTATTCAAACAAGATTTGTTGATAAAGCACAAGCATGTAAATAGCAGATAAAATAGCATCTTGACCTTTCTATGCACATTGACATAAGTTATAGCTTAGTACATTATAATACTGTTTTTAAGAAGTGAGACTAAGTACACTTGTTACTTATACAGTCTAGAGCTATACTAAAGATTTTTTAAAAAATAAGGTTGCCTATAGGTATAACAGTACCATCTGTGCAAGCCCGGGGTGGGAGGGGGAGGGGCAGAGCTAAATGTGTATGGAACAATGGATTCAGAAATAAACAACAGGGCATAACTCTGATTTTTCTGTCTTATGTACTGTGGAGTACAAGGTTCTGTCCTTGTGTAACTGACAATCTAAGATTGCTCTCTACCATCGCGTGTCACAAGCATTCTGAAGTATGGTAGAAGGTATATTTCTTGGACCAAATGTTAGTATTGAGGCCTGAGGTAAAGCAGTTGGTACCCTGATACCTGTAGAGGTTCTCCTGAGTCTTGACCAAGTACACACATTTTAATTATCTCATACATACGTCTGCCAGCACGTGCAACTGCCTTTCCAGCTACAACGGAGAATGGAAATAATTTGAGATCAAATGGAACATGTCTGTCTTGTGTGAGGTGCTAATTTTCGCACCTGGGTGTAAAGGCCACCACAGCTTCTGTCAGAAAGGGCAGACTACCTGCCGTCGTCATCACAAAAGTAGGACACATTGACCCATATTACATGCTTCACTACATTGCGTTCAATCTCAAGCTCTGTACATGCCAAAATCATCAAACGTAATAATGGAATACATCTCTATTAGTACCCTTACAACAAACAAAAGTCACTGTGACCTACATTTTACATGTTACTTACTTTGGTTTAGTCTTGCGTTAGCTCATGGCTTTTTTTTTTTTTTTTAATTCCTGCATAACACTGCTTTATCTGGAATCATGAAACTTTATGAGAGGATACATCTTGTTGAGTACTTTGGTTTAATTTTGTATTTTTACTATTCATGCTTGAATTATTAAACTAGAGCATTGTATACATCTCTCTTAGTACCACATCCATACAAAAAAGGTAAATGTGACCTACATTTGACATTTTCAGACTTAGGATACCATCTTATCTAGAATCATTAAACTTGGTGAGAAGATGCATCTGGATGTGCTATACACATTCATTGCAATAGTAGGTCATTCTGGCCCATATTTTACATTCAATGACTTGGGTTGTAATTAGTGTTTGAGCTTAATTTCTCAAACACTGTTTATGCTAGTATCATGAAATTGATGATGATGTGCATATCTGTTACTACCACACCCTTAGAACAAAAGAAGCTCATTATGAAATATATTTCACCTTTTACTAGCTTTGGTTAAGTTTTTGTGCTTAACACGTGATCACAAGAGTTTTAGGCTTGCTGTATGTATACTATCCTACCTATAATCATGAAACTTGCTGAGTGGATGTATCTTGATAAGTTCTACATTATTATTGCAAAGAGGTCTCTTTGACCTATATTTCATGCTTCAGTGACTTTGTTGAAATTCTGTGTTTAAGATTCATTTATTGGAAGCTGTTTATGTTACAGTCATGAAACTTCATAATTTTGGATGCTGAAAGTCACTGTGACTGACATTATATGCTTTACTAACACAAGTTAAGTATATGTATTTATGACCACATACATTGTTCCGGACTATATACATCCTAGCCTACTCAGAATGCTCTTCCTGACACATGGAGTAGGAAGTAGGAATAAATATTTTTATTTATTGATAAACTGTCCATATTAATGACTATACATTGTACATGTTGATAGATTAACCTCAGCAGGTTAACTGTATATTGTACATTTGAATGAGTATAGGAGTTAGATGAGTAGACTGCATGCTGCATGTTTTTTGTGTGAAAACTTATGCATAGTGGATGATCCAGGTAATTACTTATGCATAAACTTATAATGGTGGCTATCACTCCAAGGTTACCCAAGCCCATGACTTTCACCCAGTAAAATATGGCTTCTAGGAATGGACAACGATAATGAAACTTATGAAGCAGATAGATTTTAAGAACAATGATTTTAAAAAATGATACAAAAACAAATATTAGTGTGTTTTTTTTTCTTCAACTCTATATACTACTTCTATTTTGATATCATAGAAAATAATTTTCTCTTTTATCGTTTTATGTCTTGTATGCCCTATCACAGAATGTATGTAGGTTTGTAGGTAGTACAGTACATATGTGGTTTAATGGTATGTCAGTATAATAATGGCTATATAGTGCAGATTAAAAATTTAAATGTTAAATTTTAAAAATTTAACATTAAAATGTATATAGAGATGCCCCCCTCCCAGTCTTTATTTGAAAAAAGGGCCAACTTTTCATTATCAAGATCATTTTAGTCTGAATTTATTTAATTAATTAATGTTTACAATTGCTATTGGTGAATACTCAACACTCCTATAGGGGAACTATGATATCATTGATTACACACTGGTTCATATTCCTTTGACCTGTGTGTAATTTGTTAAAACTTGCCTTCAAGAAATTTTTCAAACAATTTAAAATTTAAAAATAGAAAAATTACTTGCAACAGAGAAATGAGTAAAAGTGTGGAATCATCCTGAATTTGTACAATAACTTTTTAGATATGTATATAATAAAAAAATTAAATTTCAGTAAATCCAATATGTACATTTTCAGTGAGTAAAATCAACTTTATTCATCATAAATTTGCACATGCCACAGACTTATCCATTTGCTTTCTACATCATTTTTATTAAATGGTCTAATTTAAAATATGCAAACGCCTTTCAAATTCTTCTTGGCTGCCTATGATTTCTGGCAGTTTGGCAAAAATACATTTAAACAATTGTTTTATAAATAAAAAAAAGGTTTAATTTACTCTCAACAAAGTAAGGAGTAAATGTGGGGAAACTTCCAGCTGTAAGGTAGCCATTTAAGTTAATACATGGCAAAACAAAAGTTGCAATTGATTTAAGTTAATACATGGCAAAACAAAAGTTGCAATTGACAGTTATATATTTTCAAAAATTATTAAAATTATTTAACTGTAACTTTTTATAATTTTATATAAATAAAATAAATATTAATCATCCAAAATTTGCCAAATTAAGTAGTATACATGACATGTATATTCCTCTACTTTCTAAATCATCTTTTTATTGGTCCCAGCCTTTTGCAAATTTATTTGGGCTGTCTATAACTTGCAACACTTCTGCATGAGTACATTTAAAACTAGTCAATATTTAAACAAATGTAATTATTTTCAGCACAGAAAGGAGTTAAATGTGCATTAACTTCCATATGTTATAAAAAAAAATGCTATATAAGGTATTACATGAAAAAGCAGACCATTAAGAGCTTTTGAATGACAAATGGTGAGAGTTTTTCTTTCTTTTTTACTGTTTCATTCCCATGGGTCGTTTGTATGATGAGAAAGGATGGCCAATTGCCTTGACTTGGAACAGTTTCTTCATCCAAATCACTGGTCAAATTGTTCATGTTTGTTTGGTGTTTTCCAATCATGGAAGAGGTCAGCAAGGGGACAGAGATCTGCGCTGATTTGTTGCATTTCTCATGTTAGGGCTACACAGGTGATATACTTGAGTAAAGTATTCGATTGACTCTTGCCAACACCCTCAGAGGCCATGTTCTTTCTAAAGTTCATAACATAACAGTATAGGTTTCCTTGGTTGTAATGACAATTTTAAAAACTCAAGAAACATATAGAAACTGAAGCTGTCATTGACAAGGCCTCTGAAGATTGGCGTGACTAGCCGATTGATTGAACCAAGCCCTTTTGACTGCATGTCTAACCTGAAGTTGAAGCCAAAATAACGAGTTGCATTGGAGGAGTGACAACAACCTGGCCTCTTCTCTTCTCAATTAACAGGATCCTCTCCTCCACTGACACAGGACACAATTACCGATGGCAAATGGACACAGGACACAATTACCCATGGCAAATGGACACAGGACACAATTACCCATGGCAAATGGACACAAGGACACAGGACACAATTACCCATGGCAAATGGACACAAGGACACAGGACACAATTACCCATGGGAAATGGACACAAGGACACAGGACACAATTACCCATGGCAAATGGTTGCCTCCATTAGTTGACATACAGTAGGGTGCATCAGGACTATTCTATATATCTGAGCCTTTAACAGGGGGTGTTAAGAAAGAAAGAAAGAAAAATTGAAAAACGAATGAGTACAAACTCGTAAGCTGACTTTTTGGGGCATCTGAAAGACTAACTAAAGGTTTGGACAACATAATACAAAAATGTCTCTTGCCAGCCACTTCATATTTCTTTTATTTGCTCCTCATATATGTGTTTTGCTTTTTAAAAAAAAGGAAATAATGACAACAAGCAGTCAGCAAATAAAGACGACAGTTCTTGCAGAGAATGAACTAATGTCCATAACAACACACAGCATTGACAATAAAACTAGAGGAAATGGCATTGTGGATGACAAAAGGTCCAAGGGTAAGTTTTCTTTAGAGTTGGATGGTAAAAATTATGCCATGGAAAAGCTTATGCCCCCTCTGAATGATATTTCTGTGTCGCCAATGTATTGTAATCAAGCAAAATGTTAACAAGACTGAAGGTCAATGGAGTGTCAGACTTCACTTCACAAACTGTTATTCACAACCTTATACTCCCAAACCTTTTAAAACATCAAGAAAACCGAGTCACAAGAAGATGGTTAGCAGGAAAACAATTTTGAGATGGACATACAAATAATTTCATGTACGAAAATAAGTAAAGTAAGGTTTAGTTAAAACAAAATTAGTGAAAATTCAGATCAACCTAAACAACTGTTGATTAGATACTGAAGATATTAATGATTCACAATCTTTGCTGCCATGGAAACAGTTACCATTATATTTATACATAGTTTGCAGTATCTTGTATCTTGTGATAAACAGGAAAGTTTAGCAAAGTATAACATAAAGTCTGTCTATATGGAAAATTCCCACAAGCCATGATAAAACTTAAATCTGTTGTAGGCTGGTGGGTCCTTGATAAGGTCCTTTATTCCAACCAAATGTGCCAGACTCATACTACTTGACCAAATGTGCCAGACTCATACTACTTGACCAAATGTGCCAGACTCATACTACTTGACCAAATGTGCCAGACTCATACTACCTGACCAAATGTGCCAGACTCATACTACCTGACCAAATGTGCCAGACTCAGACTACCTGACCAAATGTGCCAGACTCATACTACTTGACCAAATGTGCCAGACTCATACTACTTGACCAAATGTGCCAGACTCATACTACCTGACCAAATGTGCCAGACTCATACTACTTGACCAAATGTGCCAGACTCATACTACTTGACCAAATGTGCCAGACTCATACTACTTGACCAAATGTGCCAGACTCATACTACTTGACCAAATGTGCCAGACTCATACTACTTGACCAAATGTGCCAGACTCATACTACTTGACCAAATGTGCCAGACTCATACTACCTGACCAATACTTGGTGATCATTTATTAATTTTCAGAAAGATTCATAACTCTGGCATGTCTTGTTCTACAGACCAAGATGCAAATAATCTATAACATTTTATAAAATACGATGCTTGTGTGGGAATTTTGGTGGTTAGGCGACTTACACAACTACATTTACAAATATCATAGTCTAAGGTACATATTCAAGTCCTATAACTTCTAAACTACAATGTTTAACACAATACTTTCTGTCATAATTTTAAGAAAAGTGCATATCCAAGATACGATAAGCACATACTGCCATGACCGAGATGGGTAGGTGGTTGTTGTTAATAGGTGGCCTTTAATTATTCCTCATCTGGCTGTATCTGATGCCTGACTTCTAAAATCTGATTATTTATGCAACACCCACTGAAGAAAAGAAAATTAGATTTGTGATCTTAAAACAAATATGACCCCTGCAGGTCAAAAACTCAAAATCCCAAAAAGTCTAAAGCTTGAAAAAGGGAAATATTGCTACAATAGCCTGATAATATGATATTGTTATGTATATGTTTACATCTTTAACTTTTGTCATACATATTTAACTTTGTCCTTGATTGTAGGATGTAAACAAGTTGTTTACTTAGAATTTGAGGTCAGGCTTGCTTTTGTTTACAATTAGATTGGTTTTTCCACTAGAATTACTGATTTTTGCCATGTAGGCATATGATTTTCTAGAACATTCTATCAGGTGGCCTGTGTTTATATATAGGGAGTTTGGTAAACAATATTTCATTCTTGTTCTAATGGTCAGTCTATGAAGAATCATTTTAATAATCAGATGTTTATAGTTGTGTTGTGAAATCAGAGCAAATTCAGAGAGAGGAATTATTTATTTAAAATATGCATTGGGATTTTTAAAGTGCTCATTCTCATTTTGGATTGATATATGATTTTGGGATTTTTGTGAATTCATTAAAAGATATTCCGGATTACATCATTCATGCAAATCAGGACATTCAAGACTACTGGCACATCAGGACATTCAAGGCTACTGGAATTCATTCGGAACATTGTATATTTTTGGACTTGTGATCAGGACACTTAGGATTATTTGCACTTTAATTCACATTATTGTAAGTGTCTTTTGAAGTTTCACTTTAATTGTCTAGAAATAAATTGCTTGTTGATTTTACTTATATTGTTGGTTTCACTTTCATTCTGTTACATATTTTTAGGCCATATGTAACAATATGGTCATCTACAAATACATTCAAATATAATGGCAGTTGGTCAAGAAATCTGGGTTAGTATGATGCTTGCAGACAGTTAAATAGTTTTACAAATGCATACAATCTTGGCTATTCAATTTCAATGTCTGCCTCAAGTTGGTTTTGCTTTATCCTGCTAACAAAGTTTTCATAAAAAAAGTGCAGGTCCAAAAAGTTCAAAAATGTGTTTTTAAAAAAATTCAAAACTTGCTTTAATGGCCAGAGATTCTAGACAAGTCATCTACATGTGCAGGCAAATATGCTTGCTTTAATCTCATTTATCTATTTTGAGTTGGTTTTTTTTGTTTTTTTGTGCAACTGTTCTAACAAACTTCTTGGGGTGGACAGAGGCCATGACTTAATCAAGATTCCCCTGATGCAAGCAATGAGGGCATAAAAACATCTTTCTTCTTGCAAAGTTACAAGAATATTTTGAATATACAACACAGAATATATAATACAGGAACACATTTTTAATATAGAAATGAGATTCAAAACAAGTGCACACTAAAATATGAAGTTAGAATATATGTGATAATCTAGTGAAGATAATCTACTCATAATAACAAACACATTCTACACAATTTTAAGAGATTCAAACTCTTTATACGTAATAACTGTTAAAAAATGAACAGCACAGTGTGAATGTGAGCAGACACTGACACCAGCACCTTATAATGGTTGCCTATGTAGTTACTACTGCAAAACAATAGTCAAGATTTACATTACTGTATGCAGATATTGACCACATTGTAAAAGTATCATCTGCTTTAATTCCTTGCATATTTGTTATAATAACAATAATATTACATAAAAGTTTAAATCATGCACATTTTTCCCATCCCTACATCAAAAGTATCACACCATTAATAGATCTTTTCTACAAATGAAAGTACCAAGATGAATTGTAACTCCATTCAACATTTGATATGAATATGGGATAGCAATGGACAGGATAATCTGTGAAAGCATTTCCTCCACTGTAATAAACTATTACACTGACTATTGCTAAAGTAAGTTATTTGCCAGTCTTTATCTACAGTATATTTATGATGCTTAAGTTTGCAGGTTCTTCTATTAGCATCTAGTTTTTATCTATATCAAAACAAATCATAGTTTCCTTGCCGACACGAATTATATAAATATTCTAAACTTAATGGCATATTTCTAACCTTGAGCATAATCAAACACAACTTTGTATGTATCTAACTTGCAATCTAGTGGATCCTTTTCTAAAACATAGCATTTTAATTACATTATATTACTATAACATTTGTAACATGAAAGAAACTGCACACTTTCTTTCCCATACTACAATATACCCAAAAATATATCATGATTTTATTACGATCTTAGCAACAGCCATAACAAATGTAAAAATTGTATCAATATATCACTTCAACATTATTTGCTGAAATGTGTATAGATACTGTCCTCTGAGTATAGAAAGTGTACATATGACACCACCAAGCACTGCATAAAAAAGTACACATACAACACCACCGAGCACTGCATAAAAAGTACACATACAACACCACCAAGCACTGCATAAAAAAGTACACATACAACACCACCAAGCACTGCATAAAAAAGTACAAAAAGCAAATAAAATAAACAATAAATCTGTAATGCTGAACCAATAATTTAGCTTGTCTAAGTTCTGTTTATTCTTCACAGATATGTTGAACCTCATATTTCCATTGGTTCTTCAACCTCTCTAGTCCTCATCAGATGATGATGAGGTTGTGGATTCATCTTCTATTGCTACAACAACAGATGACCCTGTGATTTTGACGCCGTAGTGACCTGCCCAGTTCTTGGTGTCCTTGCCCCCATGTGTGTACTCGATGAACCTGACACCTGGACCATACTCACTAAATGCATGGGAGACCTGAAGGGGAAAAAAAATAGTACCATATTACTGCTGGGTACATAGTAACATCTGCTGTTATTTTAATCAGTAAGTCATCATCTGAAAATTAGGGCATGCAGAAAGAAGACATTTACAAACTTGTAAACTATTACCACATCCAGCATGAATCCATTTTAGTGCCAATACACAGAAACCATTTGACATTGACAAATTAAATCTGGTAGGCAATCTAGATACATAAGTAGATAACCTGATTACATTTTAATGCAATTTAATAAATTTGTTTTTTGTTGTTTTTCTCACTTCTTTGGACTTGTGTTAGCACAATTATGATCAATGCAAATAAAATTTGGTAAGCGTGTTTATATGCATATGTAGATGACCTGATTATATTCTCATGCTATTTAACATGTATAAGAACCACCCAAGAGACTCTCTGAAAGAGGTCTTTATCAGCCAAGACTTTATACACAGGTATGTAATTATGCATCGGTTGAAATATCACTGGAACATATTAAACTGGGTCTTTATACACAGGTATGTAATTATGCATCGGTTGAAATATCACTGGAACATATTAAACTGGGTCTTTATACACAGGTATGTAATTATGCATCGGTTGAAATATCACTGGAACATATTAAACTGGGTCTTTATACAAAGGTATGTAATTATGCATCGGTTGAAATATCACTGGAACATATTAAACTGGGTCTTTATACACAGGTATGTAATTATGCATCGGTTGAAATATCACTGGAAAATATTAAACTGGGTCTTTATACACAGGTATGTAATTATGCATCGGTTGAAATATCACTGGAACATATTAAACTGGGTCTAACTACTACCGGGAGTTACTAAGAGACACCCATACACAGTTTCATGATTCTACTACCAGGAGTTACTAAGAGACACCCATACACAGAGTCATGATTCTACTACCAGGATTGCATGGTAAATCAGTTACTAAGAGACACCCATACACAGTTTCATGATTCAACTACCAGGAGTACATGGTAAATCAGTTACTAAGAGACACCCATACACAGTTTCATGATTCTACTACCAGGAGTGCATGGTAAATCAGTTACTAAGAGACACCCATACACAGTTTCATGATTCTACTACCAGGAGTTACTAAGAGACACCAATACACATTTTCATGATTCTACTACCAGGAGTTACTAAGAGACACCCATACACAGTTTCATGATTCTACTACCAGGAGTTACTAAGAGACACCCATACACAGTTTCATGATTCTACTACCAGGAGTTACTAAGAGACACCCATACACAGTTTCATGATTCTACTACCAGGAGTTACTAAGAGAAACCCATACACAGTTTCATGATTCTACTACCAGGAGTTACTAAGAGACACCCATACACAGTTTCATGATTCTAGGAGTGCACGGTAAAATGCCCCAGTACAAAACTAAGCTTAACTAAATGAAGCATGCAAAAATAGGTCACCATGATCTGATGTTTGCATGTTGTAACTACACAGATTTATTCAAACACAAGGGTGCATGACTCTGTGATAAACTCTGCACAAAAACTGACCAAAACACAAAATATGCCAATGTTAGAAAGACAGCCAAGGATAAGCATTACACGTCCCTTCATAATTGTGGTGGGACATAATAAAGAGTTCATTGTCACATTAGTAAGCATGAAGTTATGACACACTGCTAAGCACTTATTAATTGTACGTCAAGTAGTTCAAAGCATTCAGAATGTTTACATTGTATTGAAGCATAATAATTATTATTATATTTTAAACATTAGAGTAACCTGGATCATCTTTGTAAGGAAAGAACAACAGGGCCAGTCTAGGCTATGTTCAATGTTCAAGAACTAAATTACTTGTGATCAGTCTAACTAAATAAAATTGTCACTAGTGACCTGATTGGACATCAAAACTCAAGTGATAAATTACCTGGTACCAGTCTGTTCCAGGCTCTTTTGTATCGCAGAACTCCCACTTGTCAACTTCCTCTTGTGAGTCATTCAGAAGTCTTACCTTGATATTGTACTCGCACCCACAGTCATTTCGAGAAGCATACCTAGACAAACATTACAACTTTTATTTTGTTAATACGCACACAAACTTAGTGAATAACAGCCTTATATTTGAGGGTAGACGATAATAATAGTTTGACTGTAGCAAATTGAGTTTTACTTGTGATGCATCAGTGAAGGTGGTAAATAGGATGTTAGCAACAACAAAACTAGAAAATGGAGACCACCTGAGGTACCCGCTGGTGATGAGTGGTCAGTGAGCTATCAAACTGTCGTTGCAAGGTCATATAGACAGGAGATTCTTAGTCTAGCCCATGAAACCCCCATGGCTGGTCATTTAGGAGTCAATAAGACTTTCACAAGATCTTGAATCATTTTTATTGGCCAAAACTTAAAAATGATGTTTCAAAATATTGTAGATCGTGTTACACTTGTCAAATGGTAAGAAAACCCAATCAGAAGATACCTAAGGCTCATCTGCAAACTATTCCTGCATTTGATGAACCATTTAGTAGAATAATGGTAGACTGTGTTGGTCCTTTACCTAAAACCAAGTTAGGCAACCAATACTTGTTGACCATCATGTGTGCATCTACAAGATTTCCAGAGGCAATTCCTCTGAGAAATATAAAAACTAAAACTATTGTGAAAGCTTTGGTAAAGTTTTTTACACTTGTTGGCCTTCCCAAATCTATCCACTCTGATCAAGGGTCCAATTTTATGTCTGGAATTTTCCAGCAAGTTAAGCATGAACAAGGCATCAAACAGTTTAAATCTTCTGCCCATCACCCTGAAAGTCAAGGAACTTTCAAAAGATTTCATCAAACTTTAAAGAATATGATTCGGTCATAGTGCTTCAATACAGGAAAGGATTGGGATGAGGGTGTTCATTTGTTGTTGTTTGCTGTTAGGGAATCAGCTCAAGAATCATTGGGTTTCAGTGCTTTTGAACTGGTTTTTGGACAAACTGTCAGTGGACCATTGAAGTTATTAAAAGAGAAACTTCTTTCAAATGAAGATCCAAAGATTAATCTTCTTGACTATGTCTCTGATTTAAAATATAAGTTGTCAAAGGCTTGTGAAGTAACAAGGACTAATCTTCACACTGCTCAGTCAAAAATGAAATTAAGGTAAGACAGAAATACACAGGAAAGGACTTTTAAGCCTGGTGAGAAAGTTCTGGCTCTCTTGCCCATAACTCAAAATCCTCTTTGGGCTAAATTTTATGGTCCTTATACCGTTGCCCATACCTCAAAATCCTCTTTGGGCTAAATTTTATGGTCCTTATACCGTTGCTCATACCTCAAAATCCTCTTTGGGCTAAATTTTATGGTCCTTATACAGTTGCCCATACCTCAAAATCCTCTTTGGGCTAAATTTTATGGTCCTTATACAGTTGAAAAGAAAGTAAATGACTTAAATTATATCATTAACACTCCTGGGAGGTGGAAACAGAAACAACTCTGTCACATAAATATGTTAAAGGATGTCAACGATGAATATAATCTGACCATATTGACTCTGGTTTATCCAAACTTCAGAATTCAGAAATATTGAACAATCTGAACCAGAAATTGTCACATATACAAGAAAGGAAAGGAGTGAACTAAAACAGCTATTACATGAATATGAGCACTTGTTTCCTGATATTCTTACATGAACAAATAAAATCTATCATGACACTGACATTGTAGATTCTACAGGATGAATCCTCTCAAACAGAAATAGTTGAAAAAAGAAGTTGAATATTTACTGGAGAATGATTTTATAGAACCAAGTAAAAGTAACTGGAATTCACAATGTATTCTTGTGCCTAAGCCAGATAATACATTCTGCATGTGTACTAACTATAGAAAAGTCAACAGTGTCACCAAAATGGATTCATTTCCAATGCCAAGAATGGATGATTGCATTGTTAAAATTGTTAAAATTGGAAATTGAAATATGTCACTAAGTTTGACCTTCTGAAAGGATTCTGGCAAATTCCACTCACAGAAAGGGCAAAAGAAATTTCAGCAATTGTACTTCCAGATGGGCTTTATCAATATAAAGTGATGCCTTTTGGTATGAAAAATTCTCTGGGAACATTCCAGCATCTTATGAACATGATAACATCTGGTCTAGATAACTAACACATACATTGATGACATCATCATCTACAGCAACACTTGGGAAAATCACTTGGAAACCATTTGGAAATTCTTCTATCGACTCAGTGATGCAAATCTGACAATTAATTTAAGCAAAAGTGAGTTTTGCCATGTTTGTGCCAGATTTTTAGGACATATTTTGGGACAAGGTCAAGTTAAACCTGCAGAAGCTAAGGTCAAGGCTATCTCTGAATTCCCTGTGCCTATTTGTAAGAAGCAACTGATGCGATTTTTAGGTATGGCTGGATATTATCAGAAATTTTGTTACAATTTTTCCATATTTGCCGAACCTTTGACAAATTTGTTGAGTAAGAAATCCAAGTTTCATTGGTCTGACCAGTGTCAGGAATCCTTTGATAAATTAAAGGCCATGCATAAGAATGCACCAGTTCTTTCTGCACCAAATTTCAGCCAATTATTTAAAATGTTGATGAAAGTGATGTAGGGGTTGGTGGAGTATTGATTCAAGAAGGCAAAAGTGGTGTGGATCATCCAGTGTGCTATTTTTCTAAAATTAAACAAGCACCAGAAAAATTATTCCACAATTGAGAAGGAATGTTTGGCTTTGATATTGGCTTTACAATGTTCTGAAGTGTATGTTACCTCGGCTCTTTCTCTGGTTATTGTATTCAGTGATCACAATCCCCTTACTTTCATTAACAAAATGAAAGATAAATATCGGAGATTGTTGAGATGGAGTTTAATGCTGCAAGAATACAACACTGACATTAGACACATCAGGGGAAAAGATAATGTGATTGCAAATGCACTATCCTGTGTATAGAAGTACCATATTGCTTTGTTTTGAGTATATTTTGTGTAATTCAGGTGAGTGTCATTCAAAGACATTTTCCTATGTAATTTTGATTCTTACAGTATCAGACGCATATTTAAAAGAAAGTTTTTTTGCATAAATCTTTCTTTTTCTTTATGAGGGGAGGTGTTGTGTATGATGTTTATATACTTAACTTTTGTCTATGATTGTAAGTTGTATGGTTATCTGAAAATACATACTTAACTTTTGTCCAGTTGATTACATAGTATTTTCATTGGCATTTTGCAATTAGACTTTTGTGACATATGTCAGGTAGGCCAGTATTTTTCCCATTACAATTACTCATATTGTGATGTGACATAGGTCATGTAGGCATGTGTATTTAGATACAGATTTTGGTAAATAAATTAATTCCTATTCTAGAACTTCGGTTCTAAAAGATCAGTCTGTAAGGAATCTATTTTAGTTGTGTTGTTTAAATCAGATATAATTTGAGAGGAATTATTTATTTACAATATTCATTGGAAATATAAAAGTGCTCATTGACTTTTGGATTAATACATGATTTTGGGATTTATGTGAACTCATTCAAATACATTCTGGATTATATCTTTGTGGTACATCATGACATTCAAGGATATAGAGTTCATTCAGAACATTCTATTATTTTAGACTTGTGATTAGGACATTTAGGATTATTTGGAATTTAACTCACAAATTGTAAGTGTCTTTTTGAATTTTCACTTTAATGTTATGGAAATAAATTGCTTGTTGATTTTACTTACATTGTTGGTTTCACTTTCTTTCTGTTACATATTTTTAAGACCTAGAGTCGTAACATGTTATACCATACATAAAGCATATCTTACATTTTACAAACAATGCAAAGTAATTAAAATGCTAATTCAATGTTCGATGAGTAACAAAGGTAATGTTCATCATATATATATATATATATATATATATATATATATATATATATATATATATATATATATATATATATATATATATAACAGCACTCTAAGTCAAATGAAAGTATAGATCAAAGCAGTGTCGAAATGATAAATTTATGAAATGGAGAGTAACAAAAATTGATATGCTAACGAAGAGATGGTCCTGTCTCTGTTCCTGTGATCTATCAATAATGACATGTCTATTGGACTATTAAACTGATCACTCTTAGGCATTTTAGCAAGTATTCCAGATTTAAAAAATGTGATTCTAATTCTCCTTATTATTATTTGATAGTCTGTACCTTGGAGAGTACTGTATATACTCATGTATAAGCTCATACCAACTGCAAACTGCATAGACCCAGATCTGCCGTCGCATAATGCGCCGGCAGATCTGGGTCTATGCAGTTTGTAAGGACTAATCAGTAGAACAAACAACATAGGCCCTGATCTGCCGGTGCATTATGCGATGGCAGATCAGGGTCTATGTTGTTTGCATTTGGACCCGGTTTATATGCAAGTATATATGGTAATCTGATATTCCTAAAAGTCTCTAAACTTTATCACTGTTGAAAATGTGGGCATTGGCTGTCTGTACTGAAATTCACTTACCACTCTGAGATGTGTATGTCTGGCCTTTTCTTATCTATTAGAATTCCATCAAGACCCTCTGCTTTTAAGTCAATGTACACCTTTTTCTGGCACATGCCATGTGATGTGGCCCAGCACTTGGCATCTTCTGAAAATTGACCAGGAACAATGAAAAAATACAATGGTTACCAATTTTTTTTGTTTTTTTTCTAAGATAAAATTAGTTACCAATGGTATGCCTACTTTATAATGTGTGCAAAAATGTAATAAAAGTAATCATTACAAAATAGTGTTGGGAATCAAATAAAACTTCACAATCTATCATTAGTTTCTGCCAGGTGATCCATGATCAAATAATTCTCAATGAATTTGTCCATATCATATTTTGCCAAAACTGGGGGTGTTTTTCAAATAAGTTGAAGCACCAGACATCAGGATTAGTTTGAAACTGAATTTTGACTATAATCAATCCCAGATATAATAAATTATTAACTGGTCATGGAAAAGCAATAATACAAAAGAGTGGCTGTTTTTACATATATTCAATTCAGTACAGAGCTCTGTTTTTTTTAGAAGAAAAGCAAACTTCATTTTATTATTCAGGAATTCTACTATACATACATGTGACAGAACTAGGATTTCACACCAGTAGATTTACAAATTTTGATCAGTAGATTGGTCTCTAATCCAGTAGATTTTTTATTGGCATAAATTTTACATTTCAAAGGGATGGAAAACAAAACAAGTGCTTTCTTTGTTTGCCATAATATGTATTCTCTATAATAAAACATCAAGTTTGATAATGAATCAGATTCAGATTTTGATGGAAAATGTTACAATAATAATTAATTAATATATGTCAGTATATGGTCAAATAATGAAAACGGAAAAGTTGTTTATCTGATAGTTCACTGCAAAGATTTTTCTTTTATAAAATCCAATAGCATTTTTAGTTTCCTTCACAAGATCACCATCTAGTGACCACTGATGACATTCATTGTGTTTATTAAACTTCACACTTAACAGGCTTTCAATAGTTCTCTGGTCCAGATTTCCCCTTGAATCACTTTGTCTTTCCGAAGAATGGAGAATGTCCTCTCTTTATCAGGATTAGAATGTTGTAATGAGAGGACAACCACATTCAGCCTGCAAAGAAGTTCTAACTTTAGTTTTCCTGTTGCTGGGTTTTAAGGTTGCTGACCACTCTCCAAGACTCCTCCAAGCTATGTTCACCCCAATGAGGAAGTTCCTGACTTGGACTTGGGATGTATTCCTGAGTCTCATCCTCAAGGGCTTCTTTCTCTTCATGGCGCAGATCCAAAAATCTGTTGGCAAGTTTCACCACTGTAAATAAAAAAAAATAAAGATTGATTTAGACTTTAAATAAAAATGAAAAAAAATACATGATGTATTTATGCTTTTATGAATAATTTATCCAAACTTTAAAATTAATTATCTTGTAATATATTTTTAACTGATATAATTTAACTAGGGCTTGAACTTAATTTATGTGCATGAAAACTTCAAATAGCTTGTGAAATGCAAAAGATGCATACCTTTGAAACACACGATGCCAACTCCTGACTTTGCTACTCGCCTGCACACGCTTAAACTCTGATATCCAAGCATTGTTGAACTTGTAATATTTCCTAGCTGGTGGTTTCTTAGAATTGGGAGAAAGCATGTTTCAGCATTTTGACATGAATTGAACACAAAATGTAAGAGTTGTCCTCTTAAAAACATCTTGAACAATAAAATAACAATTAAACAAGACAAAAATCAATATACTTACTCTAGTGTCTCTGCCAAAATAATTTTTTATAGTCGGTCTCTTCATTTTATCTCCCCTCCGCTAAGGGTTCGCTGATTTTCATCAAAGGGTCATAAAACATCATGAACCACCTTTTATCCCTTTATTACTTAAAACACCTAAAAAAAATCCTGCATTGGCCTTAAACTCCCCAAATTCCAACAATAAGATAATAAATTAGCGGCTTGCTGTGTAAAAATTTCAGCTCTTATTTAACAGTTCTAATCCTATTGCTCTGCCACACATCATTGCACCAGTCATTGTACTAGTGGAACATTTCCGGACCCAGTAGACTGGTTCTGGCTGGTTTCTCTAATGTGTTGACAGAACGCAACCAAATGCCAGGTTTGGGTTTAAAAAAAAAAAATTCGTACAATTTTCAAAAGCGGTAGATTTTAACTAATAAATGGTATGTGCAGTAGACGGCCTTTCAAACAGTATTTTGGGCCTACCGCTGGTAGAATCACATGTATGACTATATTCAATTTTCCTTCCACATTATTTAATTTCTGGGTCTTTTCTTTACATCTTTTCCTCAGACAGTTTAGTAAATTTTGGTTGCCCTGTGATTTATGCCTTCTCACTGAATATATATATATATATATATATATATATATATATATATATATATATATATATATATATATATATATATATATATGTAAGATTTGATCCTCTTCTTACACATTTTTAGAGTCCCAATTTTCACAAGTATGCTGTGCTTTCCTTTTCTTTCTTTCCTTTTCAAGGCATATTTCTCATAAATATTTCATACAGTTGTTGCGGATGCTAACAATGCCTTTGAAGTGGGTACATTTATAACCCACCAAAGTTCTTAGCAGAACCTGTCTGGCTAATATTGTCCACAGGCTGACTATACTGGATCAATGACCAAGTCACAGTCATCTCTTATCCTGCCGAGTCCAGCTATGCTGAACACTACGTTCTTACATCTAATATCTACACTCTTCAGGACTGAAACCATTTCACTGGGATTTAATGCTGATAACTTTCTTACAATGAATATGAAGGGAGGTGGGGTGGCACTTATCCATTAGTTTCTTTGTCAAATTCGTTATTTACACCATCTAACCTCACAAGCTTTTCAGATGTTGTACAAGCTGCAAGCACACCAGGCTTTTAAAATTTCCTCATGAAACCTCTCTGACAGATCACTGGATAGAAAGCAAACCATTGGTTTGTCAGTTTGGAAAGCACCCAAACATGGTTTCAAGTGACCAGCAAGTACATGTAATTTGAAGAACTGTATCTTTGCTAGGGTCAACTTGTCTTTCACTGAGCAACTTAGGATATAACAGGATTTGTTTTCTGGGTTGGAGATCTTCATTGATTCAACTGCACCAACATTCTTCACTATATCTGGCAATATGTCCAGACTTCTACTGCACACAGGCTCATTCTCAATCCAATGATGACTAACAAACTTTAGTGTCATTTTAGAGATACCTGACATGTTCATGAAGTCTTCCTATCTAGCTGGTGAGTACTGAAACACGTAATAAAAGGCTTGACAGAATTTATTCAATTTGTGATTTGGCAGAAACTGCAGCAGTCATAAAAGTTGTGCACAACAGACAGTCCACATGACCTTGATTGATGTATTGTACCCCATAATCTTGCTCTATATCAGATCAAACAACTCCAAGTTTACATTTGGTCCTACCATACTTATTTAGACAGGTTTATGTTCAAGTTACTTTCCAGTACTCAACTTATAAAGTGACTATTTCATCTGCAGTTGCATGCCCATCAAATTGGGATCCAAATACCTTGTTGTAACTGTGTCACCTTGCCAGTATTGGACACAAATATCCATCTGCTAAAGCTGTGCATTCTTGCTTAATAATTTTATCAAACAGTATCACAAAATAGTAACTTCCATTGCATTTTTAATCAAATGTTCCTTAAAATGTTTTTCTATGTCCAAACCGCTAAGTATACAGTTTTCCACCTACTGTTTTCCTTTTCTTTCTTTCCTCATCAAGGGGGTATATTTTTCGTACCTATTTCTTGCAGTTGCTTCTGATGCTAACAAGGGTTTTGAAATGTGTACATTTAGAACCACACCAAAGTTCTGCTTTCAATGTATCTGTCTTTGAGACGTTATACTGTGACTGTTTTGGAGGGAGATCTGGTCCAAATATAGGCTTTGTTCCACCAGCTGCATCAAGATGGTGAAGAGGGACTTGTAGCTGGCTGATATAATATTTCTCAGATTCTTTCATCAGAAAAGAAGTCGACAGTGAGTGTTCAGAGGATTCCAAAGTGCTCACTAACAACTGGTGTTTTTTACTTCTCATATGTGAGGAAGGAGCATATCCCCATTTTCTCCAAATCTATTAACTTATTACACAAAGCACACATTGTCATGGACTTATACCATTTGGACTCTCTAATCTATGAGTATTTGGGATCCGTGATCCATTTGCAATTGAACACACATTTTCCCATCGTTAAAGCAGAAGACAAAGTCGACGTTCACCATGCTTCATCCACCATTTGTATTAACTGATATACCAACAGTGAAACCTAAACTAGGCTTTGAGAAGTTCATGGTAAAATGTATAAGACAAGGGATAATACTGAAGATATATAAATAAATGTACTGTGTATAAACACTCTGCACCACCACCACTAAGTAAGCACCTCTGCTATCTGGTGATTCACAATTTATACAATTTTGTATATTAACCCTATGCCAAAACGCTCAGTGGACACGTATGTATGTTTATTGATAGACCGCTTTGTTAATTTTCTGACACTCATTTGGGTCTGCCACTTACCCCGTCAATCCCTAGACCAGTTTATGAGCAATACCTGCAAAAAGCAATCATTCCTGACTTTTTACCAATCAATCATCAACAGACTGTTATTATTGATAAAACGACCAAAATAATCTCTATTTAGTAAATGTTAATTGTGATTAATCGAGACAACAGGTTTTGGTCAGTGTGTCAGTCCACAGGGTCAGCAAACCATCTATGTCAGGAAAAGGTCAGGGTTTTAGTCCTTCCCGGTACTGTATTTCCTGCTGTGCATTGTTTTGTTTTTTGTAATAAAATATTGAACTTAGTAAAATTCAATATTTTAACTAGAAATGAAATTAAATTCTTATCCTAATCCTTTGAACAGTAGTGGATACAAACATTTTGAAGACTGGTAATGTCTGCCGTAATTTTAATAGCAGACCAAAATTGGCGCATAAATACCCCAAGGTCTGATGATGAGGAGGAGGGAGAAATTGTTTCTCGCCAACAGCATTAAGGATTGTTTAATTAATACCATAAGAGACAGCTCTACAACTGAATTAGAAAGGTCTCTAATTCTGTTATACAGGTCTCTAATTCTATTACAGTAGTACAGATTAATAATGAAAAAAAATACTGTGGGCAATAATTTAATTAGAGAGGTCTCTAATTGATATACAGAGCTCTCAAAGTCAATTGTAGAGCCCTATAATTTATTTGGACAGCTCTTTAAATAATTTGGAGAGCTCTTTAAATAATTTGGATGGCTCTGAATTGAATTGAATATGTGTAAAAACAACCGCCTATAAAGAAGGAGTCTGTAGCTTAGACCTAGCCCTGATGGTGACATAAAAGGTCTCATGAACAAGCCACTTAAGGATCCATCGTGAACAAGGTCTCATGAACAAGCCACTTAAGGATCCATCATGAACAAGGTCTCATGCACAAGCCACTTAAGGATCCATCATGAACAAGGTCTCATGAACAAGCCACTTAAGGATCCATCATGAACAAGGTCTCATGCACAAGCCACTTAAGGATCCATCATGACCAAGGTCTCATGAACAAGCCACTTAAGGATCCATCGTGAACAAGGTCTCATGAACAAGCCACTTAAGGATCCATCATGAACAAGGTCTCATGCACAAGCCACTTAAGGATCCATCATGAACAAGGTCTCATGAACAAGCCACTTAAGGATCCATCATGAACAAGGTCTCATGAACAAGCCACTTAAGGATCCATCATGAACAAGGTCTCATGAACAAGCCACTTAAGGATCCATCATGAACAAGGTCTCATGAACAAGCCACTTAAGGATCCATCATGAACAAGGTCTCATGAACAAGCCACTTAAGGATCCATCATGAACAAGGTCTCATGCACAAGCCACTTAAGGATCCATCATGAACAAGGTCTCATGAACAAGCGACTTAAGGATCCATCATGAACAAGGTCTCATGAACAAGCCACTTAAGGATCCATCATGCGGAAAATGTATTTAAAAAATCTATTGATCTTTTTGTATTTCATTGAAATGATATGACTAAATTGTCACAGTCAGATTTTATTTTTCACCCCATCCCCCTCCCCAGCCTGCCTGGCATATGTTGACAAAAGCCTCACCATAGTCCATAAGGACTCAATGACTATTTCAAGGGATGCTTTTATTAGGCAAGTATATACATTTTAGACAAGTTACAGAGACTGATAAATTACACAATTAATTAAGCTGATGATGTCATGTGGCACATTCTCTCTCAACTTTCCCACTTTTTATTATCAATAACTATGCAAACATGCTTATTAAGGTGGACGGTTTATTGTCTCTAAACCTGGCAGATCCTTAGCAAACTTCTTGATTGGTACCGAGCCCTGTGGTTCATCCTCCACAGCGAATCCATCACCTCCATTTTCCGTTACCTCCCAGCAATTACACCCATCTGCAAAAGAAGGTCAAGGCCAAGGTAAATATGCCATTAAATTTGAGTGTACAGTAAATCAAATCTCCTTGCTATTACAGACATCAATATAAAATTTCGTAAATAAGCTATTCATATGCATAAAATTCCTTCATCGGAATATATTTCAACTTTTTCAACTTCCAGATATTAATCTATGCATATGTTATCAAACATTTTTTAAATTTAATATTGTATGAGCACACCCAAGTTGAGAAGTTTGTTGAATTAAGGGCTTGGCCCCAGCTGCATAAAACTTGTCAATTCGAGTAGTGTTTACAACAGAATATTGTCGTAAAATAAACTCAATGAATTACAATTGACAGACAATTTTTGATTATGTTGATTGAAAACAAATGGCTGATTTCAATTAATAGGTTCACTGCAATATTTCCATGGTAATTTCCTAACCCAAGTCTTGGAATTGTGAGTTACATATGTGCTCAAAGTTGAGGTAAACTTCTATGAAAGCAGAGCCTAGACTCATATACACTTGTCTTCTATGAAAGCAGAGCCTAGACTCATATACACTTGTCTTCTATGAAAGCAGAGCCTAGACTCATATACACTTGTCTTCTATGAAAGCAGAGCCTAGACTCATATACACTTGTCTTCTATGAAAGCAGAGCCTAGACTCATATACACTTGTCTTCTATGAAAGCAGAGCCTAGACTCATATACACTTGTCTTCTATGAAAGCAGAGCCTAGACTCATATACACTTGTCTCACATCTGAGTAAAATAGTAACTCAAAATTTTGAACTTTATAATATGGATAGTGAATTTGAATCACTACACTGAACCTGTCATTTACAGCAGGCTAGTTATTTTTAGTCATAGTATGATGATATTACAATAGGTCAGTCATTCTTAGTCATAATATAATGACATTGTTTAACAATAGGATAGTCATTTATAGTCATAATATGATAATATTGTTTTACAATAGGTCAGTCATTCATAGTCATAATATGATATTGTTTTACAATAGGCTAGTCATTCTTAGTCATAATATGATATTGTTTTACATTAGGCTAGTCATTCTTAGTCATAATATGATAATATTGTTTTACAATAGGTCAGTCATTCATAGTCATAATATGATATTGTTTTACAATAGGTCAGTCATTCATAGTCATAATATGATATTGTTTTACAATAGGCTAGTCATTCTTAGTCATAATATAATGACATTGTTTAACAATAGGATAGTCATTTATAGTCATAATATTATAATATTGTTTTACAATAGGTCAGTCATTCATAGTCATAATATGATATTGTTTTACAATAGGCTAGTCATTCTTAGTCATAATACAGTATGATGATATTAGTCATTTTTAGTCATAATATGATATTGGTTTCAAATTGATTTCATTAAAGCTTTACAAAGACAAATATTTATCAAACTGAGATGTTATATGAAAGCAGGCCTAAACTTGGGAAAGCTCTCATTCATAATGGAATGTGAAGAGGTCATAAGCACATGACTCTTGAATCTGGACTTGGAAAGATTCTCATTAAGGATAGCATGTGAGCTGATTGTAAGCACATGTCTCATGAATGAGTCACAGTTAACTGAAATAAGCAGGTCTGGACTTGGGAAGACTCTAAGAATAGCATGTGAAGGGATTGTAAGCACATGCCTCATGAATGAGTCACATTTAACTGAAATAAGCAGGTCTGGACTTGGGAAGACTCTAAGAATAGCATGTGAAGGGATTGTAAGCACATGACTCTTGAATGAGTCACAGTTAAATGAAATAAGCAGGTCTGGACTTGAGAAGACTCGAAGAATAGCATGTGAAGGGATTATAAGCACATGACTCTTGAATGAGTCACAGTTAAATGAAATAAGCAGGTCTGGACTTGAGAAGGCTCTAAGGATAGCATGTGAAGGGATTGTAAGCACATGCCTCATGAATGAGTCACAGTTAACTGAAATAAGCAGGTCTGGACTTGGGAAGACTCTAAGAATAGCATGTGAAGGGATTGTAAGCACATGACTCTTGAATGAGTCACAGTTAAATGAAATAAGCAGGTCTGGACTTGGGAAGACTCTAAGAATAGCATGTGAAGGGATTATAAGCACATGACTCTTGAATGAGTCACAGATAAATGAAATAAGCAGGTCTGGACTTGGGAAGGCTCTAAGAATAGCATGTGAAGGGATTGTAAGCACATGCCTCATGAATGAGTCACAGTTAACTGAAATAAGCAGGTCTGGACTTGGGAAGACTCTAAGAATAGCATGTGAAGGGATTATAAGCACATGACTCTTGAATGATTCACAGTTAACTGAAATAAGCAGGTCTGGACTTGGGAAGACTCTAAGAATAGCATGTGAAGGGATTGTAAGCACATGCCTCATGAATGAGTCACAGTTAACTGAAATAAGCAGGTCTGGACTTGGGAAGACTCTAAGAATAGCATGTGAAGGGATTGTAAGCACATGCCTCATGAATGAGTCACAGTTAAATGAAATAAGCAGGTCTGGACTTGGGAAGGCTCTAAGAATAGCATGTGAAGGGATTGTAAGCACATGCCTATTGAATGAGTCACAGTTAACTGAAATAAGCTGGTCTGGACTTGGGAAGACTCTCTCTAAGAATAGCATGTGAAGGGATTGAAAGCACATGACTCCTGAACAAGTCACAGTTAACTGAAATAAGCAGGTCTGAACTTGGGAAGACTCTCATTAAGGATAGCATGTGAAAGGATTGTACTCACATGACTCTTGAATGAGTCACAGTTAACTGAAATAAGCAGGTCTGAACTTGGGAAAGCTCTCATTCAGAATAGCATTTTAAGAGGTCATAAGCACATGACTCTCAAATGAGTCACAGTTAACTAAAATAATGGTAATCATTTATAAGTATCATTGGGGGTGAGGGTATATAAGACAGGATGTGAGAAAATTTGGTGAAACATTTATATATTTTTTTACAATCAATTCAATTTGGAATTAAAACTGTATCCATTAAATAAATGATTGTCTAACAATAGTTTCTCGAATGGACTGCAACTCAGTTGGAATTCACAAGAAGTCTGCTTCTTTCCTCCTTATATTCCATTTAACTGTTGAGTATTGAAACCATCAGTGGATTTTAAGAAACTCAAACATACCATATATTTAGTTTTATTTTCTTATATACTGTATATGTTTACAGTATATGTTTGAGTTAATATGTTCAAAAGACAAGTGCAGTACAAAATTCTTAGTTATGACCTGATACCATGGATCAATGAATTCGTCTTCTATCCCCATGCACTAAGTTTGGTTAAAATCAATCATTTTTACTAGTTCTTTAAAATTGTTGTGTTCACAAGCTGTTGTAGTTAAAAACAAAAAAGCTGTGGCCAATAACGTAGCACTCATTAAAGATACTCTTTAGATACCATATATACTCGTGTATAAGCCCATACCAACTGCAAACTGCATAGACCCAGATCTGCTGTTGCATAATGCGCACGCATATCTGGGTCTATGCAGTTTGTAAGGACTAATCAGTAGAACAAACAACATAGACCCTGAACTGCCGGTGCATTATGCGACGGCAGATCAGGGTCTATGTTGTTTGCATTTGGATCCTGATTATACGTGAGTAATATGGTAAATCCACAAACCAGGTTTGATAAAAACAAAATCATTCATAATAGCATGCTTTATCATCTGCACAAGCTATTACCGATAAAACGTGGGACATGACCTTTAACCTTTAAATCAGTGTCAGAATGCTGACTTTTAATTTGTTTGCAGATTTGCAACTAAACACAAAGTCTAGGCAAATTACATCAGTATAGAAGTCAGGTCTGCCTCATTTTTATTTTGGACCAACTTCATGTTAAAAAAGGTTCTTCAGTGAAAATTTCATGATGATATAACAAGCTCTTCAGAATGAGTTGTTGTTATGGGTTTAACGCCATTTTTCAGCACATGATAGGCTATACATGGCGGCCAGTATATTTGGTTGAGGAAGAACCCGAGAAAACCCCGGAAAGAAGCACCGACCCACGGGAAGCTACTGGGAAGCTTTGTCACATACCCATGTTGGCCAGGCCCAAGACTCGAACCCACATGGACACAGGTCAGAATGAGTATAGTAGCAATAACAAGATTTTCAAGATGGCCAACATAGTGGTCATGTTGGTGGTTAGATCTGCACCAATTTCATCTTAGACCAATCATGTATTAAGTGTTTCACAAAAAATATAAAGTCAATACAATCATCTGTTCAAGAGGAGTATCAATAAATGGACTTTACAAATGGCCTCCTCAGCTGTCATTATGAAGGCAAGATTGGCACCATTTTCATTACGGTCCTACTCAACTTTCAAGATATCTTTTACTGAAAACTCTATGTCAATACAACTGTCTGTTCAGATGGAGTAGGGATAACAATATTTAAATGATGGCCATCATGGAAGCCATTTTGTCAGTTAGGAAGGTGCAAATTTTGTCTAGGATCAATTACAAATTGCAAGAAGAGTTTAAGAGAAAATCAAGCTTTTTTTAAATCAACATCTCCGACATAATGGAGATCTGACAGACACCAATACGAGGCCATGTTCTGTTGACCTTTGATTCACCAATCAAATTACAACTTTCACATTTATGATAGACTTCAAAATATAATTCGGAACATAAAGTTTCTAATGATAACTCTCCCTAATATGAAATGCAATCTGATAGGATACTAACAATAAGTGGAATGGGAATTTCAAAGGTTGCCATAACATGAACCTTTATTGGCTTCTGTTTGACCTTGATCAACTACTGTTCGATCTACTTATTATAAGCAGGTCTCGATTTTAATCAGATTTAGTGAAAAACCCATCTCAACATGACCATCCTTTTAGGAGAAGCAACCATAACAAGATTTTCAACATGGACACCATGGTGGCCTTAGTGTAGGTTAGATCGGCATCAATTTCATTTAGGACCAACTACATACTGCCAGAAGTGCTTCAGTGACAACCTCAAATTAAAATGACTATCTCTTTGGGAGTAGTGATAACAATAATTTCAAGATGGCCCCCATGGAAACCATATTGGTGGTAAGATCTGCATCATTTTTTAGGACCAAGTAAATATTTCAAGAAGTGTTTCAATGAAAAGACAATGTCAATATAAGCATTCATTCAGGATAAGTTGCACAGCAATGACAGGATTTTCAGGATGGCTGTCATTGCAGCCATGTTGGAAGTCAGATCAGCATTGCTTTCATTCAGGAACAACTAAGTATAGTAAGCAGTGTTGAAATTCAAACCCCATGTCAATATGACTATCCATTTAGGAGCAGTAGCCATAACAACATTTTCAAATTGGCTGCTGTGGGGCCATGTTTGGCAGTCAGATCAGCAAATTTTTCATTTAAGACCTGATATTAGTATGACTATCTGTTCAGGAGAATAGATAAACAGATTTTCAAGATGATCACCACTGTGGCCATGTTGGAGGTCAGATCGGCATCATTTTCATTTAGGACCAACTAGATATTGTAAGAAGTGTTTTAATGAAAACCCTATGTCAATATGACTATCTATTTTCATTAAGGACCAGCTACATATTGTAAGAAGTATTGTTTTGACATCCCACATTTACATGAATATTCATTCTGGAGAAGACTAAATAGAAAGAATGTCGAGATAGCTGCCATAGCAACTATATTGCATGCCTGAAGGGCACATTTTCCTTTAGGACCAACAATACCCTGGACTTAAACTGTGTAGCAAGTTTCATGACTTTCTTCCAGGTAGTTATAAGGGGGAGTAGTGATAACAAATGATTGCAAATGGACACAGGGCATCTGACAATGCATGCATGACCATCGCATAAGTTGTTTTCATCTTTGACCAATAGAGCTAACAAAAAAATTAATACTAAAGAAAAAAAATAATTGTTCTTGTGTTAAGATGACCCAGTGCATATTAAAGAGGTTCAAATATCTAACTCACACTGATCAAAATATTACTTTATGCATAATGAGCCGTAATAGAGATATTATTAATTAAAAATTTTGGAGGACGTTTTTGAAAAGAGAGCATTAAGTCTATTCCATAGCATTTGTAAGAATTCACATGTAAGAGGACCTAGGATGCATGAAAGAATACATGAATCTGCAACATTCATATACAACATGAAGCAAAAGAAGAAAAATATGTCACAATTATACATTATATATATATATATATATATATATATATATATATATATATATATATATATATATATATATATATATATCATACTTCTGAAACAAAAGAAAACTCTTACACAAGATAGGCAATCCATACCTAATTTACTGGGAACTCTCATGCAGGATAGGCAATCCATAACTAATTTACTGAAAAAGTCTAGAACTTAGAAAAATTTGATTTTGTTTTATTTTTTTGTTTTGTTTCCTTAACTTGCAGGTTTCTGATACATACAGTACATCCGAAAACTCATGTAGTCTCAACTCTCTACAATCCAACCAAAATGAAGCCTTTGCCATTTACCTCGGCAGAAACATGCAACTTTTAAATATCCTGGGAAGGATTCAAACTATTATAAGGCAATTATAATTAGTAATTTGTCTTTACTTGCATGCAAAAGTCATGTGAGGAAATAAAACACAAATGTTACTTGGCTTATAATCTACCAGCATACACAATTAACTTTGAGACATACAGACTGAAAACATTGAGAACACTTACCACAGGCACAGGTTGTTTTTAAATAAAATTGACTTTGAGACATACAGACTGAAAACATTCAAAACACTTACTACAGGCACAGGGGTTTTTAATCAAATTGACTTTGAGACATACAGACTGAAAAAATTCAAAACACTTACCACAGACACAGGTTTTTAATCAAATTGACTTTGAGACGCACAGACTGAAAATATTGATATACTTACCGTACCACAGGAACAGGAATTTTTAATCAAATTCACTTTGAGACACACAGACTGAAAACATTGAGAACACTTACCACAGGTACAGGGTTTTTTAATCAAATTGACTTTGAGACATACAGACTGAAAACATTGAGAACACTTACCACAGGCACAGGAGTTTTTAATCAAATTTCTGCCAGACTTTCCTCCTGCACTCTGGAAATCAACAATTTACATTTAAAACATGTAACTTTCATCATCTCACTCTGAAGTCAAACATTTACATTTAAAACATGTAACTTTCATCATCTCACTCTGAAGTCAAACATTTTCATTTTTAAACATGTAACTTTCATCATCTCACTCTGAAAATCAACAATTTACATTTAAAACATGTAACTTTCATCATCTCACTCTGGAAATCAACAATTTACATTTAAAACATGTAACTTTCATCATCTCACTCTGAAAATCAACAATTTACATTTAAAACATGTAACTTTCATCATCTCACTCTGAAAATCAACAATTTACATTTAAAACATGTAACTTTCATCATCTCACTCTGAAGTCAAACATTTTCATTTTTAAACATATAACTTTCATCATTCACATGCAGCATTTGATCTTGCTTCTTTTACATTAAATCTAACTTTTATTGTTGTTACATGATACATTTCAAGAAAAGTTGGAATGAATTTATGAAGTATCAATTTCTTGTTACAGCTGTATCACAAAAGGGATTTCCAAGCATTTTCAGTTTTACTGGATAAAATGTAATTCTCAGCAAATACTGATTTCTGAAATCTAAGTCTTACCCTTTTTCCTCGAGAGTTGCTTTTCTTTTTGGCATCAACAAAGACCCCTGGCATGGCCAGTTTAACTCCGTAATGTCCTGCCCAGCATTTTGTGTCCTTGCCACCATGCCTAAATTCAATATAGCGGACACCAGAGGGGTAATCCTTGAATATCTTCTTTGCCTGCATAAATAATATTCATATAAAATGTAATGGATCTTTTAACAAACATTTTTTAAAAATTGTTTCAAAAACAGACATTTTAACTTGCTTCCACATAAAAGCATGACAGCTCAATCAATATTCCCAACATTCTTATTATTCTTTCTTTACTTTTTTCTGTCCTAACCTTTCCTTGACCAGGTTAAATTTTTAGAATATGGCATGCACAGTGCATTAATTGTTAGCATGTGCTGATATGCGATGAAATATCATGTTCTACAAAATGCTGCCAGTTTCACAATCTTTAACAATACCCATTAGAAGAGTAGAAGATTCCCCAAAATGACCATATCTGTTGTTAGAGATACAATGTTATCAAGATATTACATTGACTGTTCTCCATCTTGAACCTGTGAACCTCTAAACCAGGAGTGAGCAGTCACTATCCAGGGCAAAATACTTATGAAGTATGATAAAATATGGGTGCAGTACACTAGACCCTTAGAAAAACTCAATTAAAATTTTCCATTGTGTTAGCATGAAAAATCCATTTATTTTTCCATTTTTGTAAGAAGAACCGCTAAAAATCTGTTTATTTTTCCATTTTTGTAAGAAGAATCACTAAAAATCCATTTATTTGTCCATTTTTGTAAGAAGAAGAGCTAAAAATCTGTTGTTTTCACATTATCTCAGTTGAGATGAGAAGATAAACATTTATTTTAACACCAGTGATATTCCATTGTTTAAAAAAAATTAGTTTTAATGGTAGAAATTCTTTCATGATTTTCATTTTTTACCATTGCAAGTCTATTGTTTTTCTATGTCATTATTTCATCTGCCACTTACAATATGTTGTGGATAAACATACCCTTCTTTTTAAATACTTCCCATTCTTCGAAGATGGCCGACTGATCAAGATAGGAGTTCATGTGGTTCAGCAAATTTTCCCATGACTCTACAGTTTCAGCCAATATAATATGATATCTTTGCTTGATGTTATTTTTGAGTTAACAGCTGCATATGTGTTAAGTTTTCTGTAGATTGAAAGCGGACTTAATATGTTTTTCATGGATTTTCTATTTGAAATCACACATCGTAAACAAAGCATGGAGTTATTATGCTAAAACATCCAATTATAAAGTTAACTCCTGCTAATTTGATTTTACCTTTTTTGACCACCAAAAGGTAATACTTGTATGGTGCTATCCATATAAGAAAATATGGATGTAGAAAACCTGATTATGTAGAAACCAACATCACTGTTTTGTTATGTATGATGTTTATATAATATTATAAATATTTTAGGAAATTATAAATGTTTCTTCACTTTAATATTTGCTTAAATCTTAATGTTATCAGGAAAAACATGTTTAACTAGTGTCCTTGAATTAGGTTGTTTTGATCAATATGTTTTCTCAATTTGAAGGTCAAGGTTGATTTTTGTTTACAAGTAAAAATTCCATTAAGATGACTCATGTTCTAGAACATTCTGTCATGTGACCAATCTTGATATATACCATGTTTGGTGGACATTTATTCAGTTTTGACATTACCATCAGTCTTGTAAAGAGCTATTACAGTTGTGAAAATTCATTCCAAATTCTAAGAGAGGAATTATTTTAAATATTCATTGGATTATAACAGTGCTCATAAACTTTGGATTTTTGATTTTTTAATTGATGATTTTGGAATTTATGTGAACTTATTCAGAGATTTTGGAATACTTCATTTTGACATCAGCACATCAAGATTACTAGTACATCAGGACTTTGGAGACCATTAGCACATCATAACATTCAAGGACACAGCCGTGAATTCGGAACATTCTATATTTAGGACTTGTGATTAGAACAATCATTCTTATTGGATTATTAGGATTTCAAAACACATTACTGTAAGTGACTTTTTGATTTTTCATTTTAATTATCTAGTAATAAATTGCTTGTTGATTTTTTACTTGATTTGTTGGTTTCACTTTCTTTCTGTTACATTTTTCTTAGACCATAGAGTCGTAACAGAAATTGGGGGCTCGTCGTCATCCGGGATTTGAATTTCTTTAAAGCATATTAGAGATATTAAATTTATCTTTGAAATTCATATTGATTTTGTCTTGGAATTTTTTTTGTTTTTGTCTTTGGCAAAGATTTTTAAATAGAGAAATTTTTGTGTGTGAAACTAACAAGCATTTACAATGGCATCTAATGTTCAGAATTTCATTTCAAAACCTACCCAGGAGGGGTTAGAGTGCATGAGAAAGGATGAGTTGCTCGAGCTTGCCAGAAAATACAGTCTATCTGAGGCAAAATTATCATTGACAAAACAGGAGATAAAGATTATTTTAATTCAGTATTTAGTAGGAAAGGGAATTTTTGAAAATAGTGCTTTAAGTTTGAAGAGAAAGCCTGTATCTGGTTCTGACAGGAAATTAAGGGAATTAGAGTTAAAGAACCAGATTGATTTAGAATTGGCAAAGCTTCAGAATCAGAGAGAGAGAGAAAAAGAAGAGAGGCAGATGGAGAGAGAAAAAGAAGAGAGGCAGATGGAGAGAGAGAAAGAAGTGAGGCAGATACAGATGGAGAGAGAGAAAGAAGATAGGCAGATACAGATGGAGAGAGAGAAAGAAGAGAGGCAGATACAAATGCAGAAAGAAGAGAGGCAAATGCAGATGCAAAGAGAAGAAAGGGAAATGCAATTTAAATTAAGAGAATTAGAACTGGCAAACAGAGCACACTCCACTCCTTTAAAAACAAGTTCAGGTTTTGATGTTACTAGATATATTAGGTTAGTACCCCCTTTTCAGGAAAAAGAAGTAGATAAATACTTTCTTCATTTCGAGAAAATAGCTGAAAACTTGAAATGGCCCAGAGAGCATTTTACTTTGTTATTACAAAGTGTACTTATTGGCAAAGCTCGTGAAGTCTACATTTCACTGTCAGTACAACAAAGCACTGATTATGATGTGGTTAAGGAGTACATCTTGAAAGCTTATGAGTTGGTACCAGAGGCATATCGACAAAGGTTTAGGAATTGTAGAAAAGAAACTGGACAAACTCATGTCGAATTTGCAAGGGATAAAGAACAATTATTTGATAGGTGGTGCTCAGCCAAGAAAGTTGATCAAGCTTATGATAACCTCCGACAGCTCGTATTAATTGAAGAGTTCAAGAGGTGCATCCATAGTGATGTTAAAACATATCTTGACGAGCAGAATGTGGAAACTTTGGAAAATGCTGCTCGTATGGCTGATGATTATTCCTTGACTCACAAAATTTCATTTGGCAATAAGTCGTCCTCTCAGCAGTTTTCTGGTAAAAAACCATTTCAATCTCATTCGAGTACTTCCAAATTTCACAACAGCAAAACTGTTAGGAATCAAACATCTGATAAGACTGATCAGAAATCCTTATCTCTTCCTACGTGCACTTATTGTAAAACGAAAGGGCACGTTATTTCTGATTGCTTCAAGTTGAAAAATAAGCAACAGAGAAAAGACAGAGCTTTTCCAAATGCTCTTATTTCTACGAGGTCAAGGTCACGGTCTTGTATTGAAAGCAATACATTTGTTGGGTCAAACAAACCCCAGTCTGATTCTATTTTGGAGGTTTATGAACCATTCATGTCAGAAGGTTCTATATCACTTATTGGTGATTCTGCCAAACCTATCCCAATTAAAATATTAAGGGACACTGGAGCTTCTCAGAGTCTTTTATTGTCAGGTACTTTGCCTTTGTCTGAGGAGTCTTCTTCAAGTGAAAGTGTTCTTGTTCAGGGAGTAGAGTGTGGCTTTGTAAATGTTCCTCTCCATTGTGTAAATTTGGCATCAGACTTAGTTTCTGGACCTGTGACTGTTGGGGCAGTGACTTCTTTACCCATAGAGGGTGTTCATTTATTACTAGGCAATGACCTAGCTGGAGATAAGGTTGTGGTTAATCCACTTGTAACTGACAAGCCTTGTTTGGATCAGAAAGTTGATCCTGTCGAAACTGAAATCCCTGATTTGTACCCTGCTTGTGCAGTTACTAGAGCTATGGCAAAAAGAGCTCTTGAGAGTGATGTTGATCAGGATATTATTCCTTTAGCTGACACATGTATTGGTCAGTCTTTTGATAAGGTCACTTTTTCCTCAGGTATTGATCAATCAAATGGTATTGATCACAGTGATCCTCTTTTGGCAACTCATTCTCTTTGTTCTAATCAGGATGACAAACGACAATCCCTTGTCGTTGAACAGGAGCAAGATCCCGAGATATCTTGTTTGTTTCAGAGGGCTATTAGTGAAACTGAAGCCACACAAGTTCCAGTGTGTTACTTTGTGAAAAATGGGGTCCTTATGAGGAAATGGAGACCACCTGATGTACCCGCTGGTGACGAGTGGTCAGTGAGCTATCAAATTGTTGTTCCTAAGTCATATCGACAGGAAATTCTTAATTTAGCCCATGAAACTCCTTTGGCTGGTCATTTAGGAGTCCGTAAGACTTATCACAAGATCTTGAATCATTTTTATTGGCCGAAACTCAAAAGTGATGTTTCTAAATACTGCAGATCTTGTCACACTTGTCAAATGGTAGGAAAACCCAATCAGAAGATACCTAAGGCTCATCTGCAACCTATTCCTGCATTTGATGAACCATTTAGTAGAATAATAGTAGACTGTGTTGGTCCTTTACCTAAAACCAAGTTAGGCAACCAATACTTGTTGACCATCATGTGTGCATCTACAAGATTTCCAGAAGCAATTCCTCTGAGAAATATAAAAACTAAAACTATTGTGAAAGCTTTGGTGAAGTTTTTTACACTTGTTGGCCTTCCCAAATCTGTCCAGTCAGATCAAGGGTCAAATTTTATGTCTGGAATTTTCCAACAAGTTATGCATAAATTAGGCATCCAACAGTTTAAATCTTCTGCCTATCACCCTGAAAGTCAAGGTGCTTTGGAAAGATTTCATCAAACTTTGAAGAATATGATTCGATCATATTGCTTTGATACAGAAAAGGATTGGGATGAGGGTGTTCATTTGTTGTTGTTTGCTGTTAGGGAATCAGTTCAAGAGTCGTTGGGTTTTAGTCCCTTTGAACTAGTTTTTGGTCATACTGTCCGTGGACCATTGAAATTATTGAAAGAGAAACTTCTTTCAAATGAGGATTCAAAGATTAATCTTCTTGATTATGTTTCTGATTTCAAATACAAGTTGTCAAAGGCCTGTGAAGTAGCAAGAACTAATCTTCACACTACCCAGTCAAAAATGAAATTAAGGTATGACAGAAATTCACAGGAAAGGAGTTTTAAACCTGGTGACAAAGTTCTGGCTCTCTTTCCCATACCTCAAAATCCTCTTCAGGCTAAATTTTATGGTCCTTATACCGTTGCAAAGAAAGTAAATGACTTAAATTATATCATTAACACTCCTGGGAGACGGAAACAAAAACAACTTTGTCATATAAATATGTTAAAGGAATATTTTAACAGAGATAGCCCAGCTAATTATTCTGTTAATTTAGTTGTACCTGTCCCACACAGTGAAGATATCAATGATGGAGTACGATCAGACTATAGTGACTCTGGTATAACCAATCTTCGGAATTCAGAAATATTGAACAATCTAGACCAGAAACTTTCACATCTACAACAACAGGAAAGAAATGAACTAAAACAGCTATTACATGAATATGAGCACTTGTTTCCTGATGTTCCAACACGAACAAGTAAAATTTATCATGACGTAAACATTGTAGATTCTGCGCCTGTGAAACAGCATCCTTATAGGATGAATCCTCTCAAACAGAACTATCTGAAGAAAGAAATTCAGTATTTACTGGAGAATGATTTCATAGAACCAAGTAAAAGTAACTGGAGTTCACCATGTATTCTTGTTCCCAAGCCAGATAATACATTTCGTATGTGTACTGACTATAGAAAAGTCAACAGTGTCACCAAAACTGATTCATTTTCAATCCCAAGAATGGACGATTGCATTGATAAAATTGGAAATTCGGAATATGTCACCAAGTTTGACCTTTTAAAAGGATTCTGGCAAATTCCACTGACGGAAAGGGCAAAAGAAATTTCAGCATTTGTAACTCCAGATGGACTTTATCAATATAAAGTCATGCCGTTTGGAATGAAAATTTCGCCTGCAACGTTTCAACGTCTGATGAACATGATAACATTTGGTCTTGATAATTGTGACGCTTATATCGATGACGTCATTATCTACAACAACACCTGGGAAGATCATTTGGAAACCATTTGAAAATTCTTTGATCGACTCAGCGATGCGAATCTGACAATTAATTTGAGCAAAAGTGAGTTTTGCCATGCTTGTGTCACATTTTTAGGACATATTGTGGGACAGGGTCAAGTTAAACCTATAGAAGCTAAGGTCAAAGCTATCTCTGAATTTCAAGTTCCAATTTGTAAAAAGCAGCTGATGCGATTTCTAGGTATGGCTGGATATTATTGGAAATTTTGTTCCAATTTTTCCAAAATTGCTGAACCTTTGACAAGTTTATTGAGTAAGAAAACCAAATTTTGTTGGTCTGACAAGTGTCAGGAATCTTTTGACAAGTTAAAGGCCATGCTTAAGAATGCACCAGTTCTTTCTGCACCAAATTTTAGCCAATCATTTAAATTATCTGTTGATGCAAGTGATGTAGGGGTTGGTGGAGTATTGATTCAGGAAGACAAAAGTGGTGTGGATCACCCTGTGTGTTATTTTTCTAAAAAACTAAACAAGCACCAGAAAAATTATTCCACAATTGAGAAGGAATGTTTGGCTTTGATATTGGCTTTACAGCATTTTGAAGTGTATGTCACCTCAGCTCTTTCTCCAATTATTGTGTACAGTAATCACAATCCCCTTACTTTCATCAACAAAATGAAAGATAAAAATCGGAGATTGTTGAGATGGAGTTTGATATTGCAAGAATATAACATTGACATTAAACACATCAGGGGAAAAGACAATGTGATTGCAGATGCACTCTCACGTGCCTAGAAATGTAATATTGCTTGATGTAATTAAGTCCAGTATCATAAAACATGTTCTTATGTAATTTTGGTTATTATAGTATTAGATGTATATTCAAAAGAAAGCTTTATTATATAAATCTTTCTTTTTCTTTATGAGGGGAGGTGTTATGTATGATGTTTATATAATATTATAAATATTTTAGGAAATTATAAATGTTTCTTCACTTTAATATTTGCTTAAATCTTAATGTTATCAGGAAAAACATGTTTAACTAGTGTCCTTGAATTAGGTTGTTTTGATCAATATGTTTTCTCAATTTGAAGGTCAAGGTTGATTTTTGTTTACAAGTAAAAATTCCATTAAGATGACTCATGTTCTAGGACATTCTGTCATGTGACCAATCTTGATATATACCATGTTTGGTGGACATTTATTCAGTTTCGACATTACCATCAGTCTTGTAAAGAGCTATTACAGTTGTGAAAATTCATTCCAAATTCTAAGAGAGGAATTATTTTAAATATTCATTGGATTATAACAGTGCTCATAAACTTTGGATTTTTGATTTTTTAATTGATGATTTTGGAATTTATGTGAACTTATTCAGAGATTTTGGAATACTTCATTTTGACATCAGCACATCAAGATTACTAGTACATCAGGACTTTGGAGACCATTAGCACATCATAACATTCAAGGACACAGCCATGAATTCAGAACATTCTATATTTAGGACTTGTGATTAGAACAATCATTCTTATTGGATTATTAGGATTTCAAAACACATTACTGTAAGTGACTTTTTGATTTTTCATTTTAATTATCTAGTAATAAATTGCTTGTTGATTTTTTACTTGATTTGTTGGTTTCACTTTCTTTCTGTTACATTTTTCTTAGACCATAGAGTCGTAACAGTTTCAACTTTGGCTTTGACACTTGGACCATAAAATAAATACCGTGTTGCCTCTGCCTACTATATGTGCAGTCTTGCTAAGAAGTTTTATTAAAAGATTCTGGACAAAACCTAACTTGCTGTGGAAAAACTAAAATCATAATTTAAGCTCTAGCCACCATGATCTTTCAGATTTCAGCATCAAATAAATAGGAAGCTGCTTCTACTAAAGTGTAGTCCACTTATAAAATTTGATGAGAATAAGGTGAAAATGATTTGATTTATGACCCAGAAACCAAAATGAAAATTTCACTGACATTGATCTTTAAACTTTTGACTTCAATGATAGGGTTAGTTTGCTATGAGCTTTACATAATTGTTTAGACATACCATGGCAAACACAAGTTCTTATGTATAAACCATCTCTTCCACATATGAATAGATAGACGAACAGAACAGATCGACTCATAGTCACTGCTGTTGCTCCCTCCTAGACCTTTCTATTTCAGGAATAAAACTACATACATACCTTGCACCAGTCTGAACCAGCCTCCTTAGTGTCACTGAACTCCCACTTGTCCAACTCCTCCTTGTCTGCATTCAAAAGTCTGACACTAACATGGTACTCACATCCACAGTCATTACGGGCACAGTACCTGTACAACAGAAAGCACTCTTTATGTCAACAAACACACCTCCAATGATATTATGCACTGTATTTGTCAAAGGAAACACACCCATTGCCATGGAAAAACACACTCATTTCTAGCACAGAAGGCACACTTGCAGTCTTTGTGCCTATGATGTCAACAGAAAACATGCTCAAGTTTATGCCTGGAATTTTAACTGCTACAGGAAATCACACCCAGAGTTGTGTCAAGCACTTAACTTCTCAACAGAAAACACAAACAGTTGTGTCAACAATGTAACCATCAGCAGAAAACACATCCAGTCAAGTCTGGCAGTGTAACTGTCAGCAAAAAACACAATTACAGTCATATCAGGAACTGTCCTTGTTAACAGAAAAACAAACAGTAATGTCAGTCATTGTAACTGACAACATAAAACAACTACAGTCATGTAATACACTGGCACTTTTCAATACCAACACCCACAGTCATGGCTGGCAATTTAATTGTGAACAGACGACACAAACAGTCATGTAGCACACCATATCTTTGACAGTATCAATAGGCAACACACCTAGTCATATGGGCAGTGTCAACAGACAATGCAAACAATCTTTCCGGGCACATTATTTGTTAGTTGACAGACAAAACATAAAATCACTACACCCATATCTCGCGTGCTGTATCAGTCAATAGAAAAATTTCAAGTTCCAATTCTCAGGCACTGTGAAAAAGATAAGACAATAAAAGTAATTCTAGACACTGTATTTGTCATTTAAAAATACACTTACTGTAGTAGACATATTCAAAATTATAATCATCAATAGAAAACACTTTATCAGTTATACCAGTACTTTGACCTATCAAAAGCAACACACTCACGGTCATTTTGTGCTTTGTCATAAACAGAAAGCCAGTAAAAATGCAGAGTAAATCATGAACTTTGTAATAAGTCATCGCTTACTTCTGAAACTTCTAGCATACTTGAAGTATGGCTGTCCCCTTATGGAGCCACCCCTTCTGCAATGAACAAGTTGCCTTATAAAAAGGTGGCCCCTCATAATGGGGCAAAATGGCAAAAATATTTACTTTGGTGATAGCCTCTAAGCAGTGAGTGTCATATCTTAAGCGAAGTTTCTCAAGAGGTAGGCCACAGCACTTCCATAATTTTACCATAATCAGTAGAGTAAAAGCTGATATACTGGTCCCTGGTTCCAAGATTTTAAAAAATGCACACACTCAAACTGACTCTCTACTTGAGAGTCTGACATATGACTACAATTGTAACATCCTTGGTCATTTCTGTAGTATCAGTTAATGAGGCACAGCCATGTGTAATTGGAGTTTGAGACACAGATAAAGGTTGACAGCTTTAAATCTAGTAAGACCTAGGGTCAGTCTAATTAGAGTCCAAGTAGTAACAGAATGCTTGTGATGTACATCATTTATTTTATACTCTCCCACCTTTATGTTCACTTGGTTTTGCGCCTTCATTTAGTTAATAACATTATCTGTATATAATAAAAGTAGTGTAGAGAATATCTTGTGTTTGTTCCTACATACTCACACAACATGGTGTCAGAAGTTTGGATTTTCCTAAGACACAGTGGATTATCAGTGCTAGTTGGATATAACCGAACTGAGAATCATTTTCACAAAAGGAACGTTCCAGTTCAGATTTAATTTACCAAATAGTTTCCAGCAATACTGACATTCCAAGTTCCAAGTCCAGAAAAATTTCAGTTTTCTAACCCAGAGTCTTGGTCAAAGTGGATATAGAGATTTGAGCGGTTTAGACTTGCTTCTGGATTAAATGACAAGGAAGAAGACACACAAGTGAACACTCTGATCTATACTATGGGGCCTCAGAAGGATGACATATTTTCTTCATTTGGCTTAAGTGATGATGACAAAAAGAAATATGAAATTGTCAGAGAGAAATACGAAGGGTATTTCATCATGAAAAGAAATGTTATTTGCGAAAGAGCTAAATTTAACCAGTGACAACAAGAGGAAGGTGAATCCATTGATAAATTTGTTACATCAAACAATAAAGAAGATGTTAAAAAAATCAGAAGATCCCTATCTGGCTCTGATACACTATCGTGCAACACCGCTACATACTGGTTACAGCCAAGCTGAACTCATAATAGGTCGTAAATTAAGGCCTATCGTACCGAGTCCAAGCTCAAATCAAACTCCAGGTTGGCCATATTTAGAAAGGGTTCGAAATTTTGAGAATCATGCAAAGGAAAATCAAAAGAGACGTTTTGATAGTTGTTTCCGCACACGTGAAATGCCAAAATTAGATCCAGGTGATAACGTTTTTGTTTGGGATATGCAAAAGACAGGTGATCTGCGCATAAACAGACATTTAATTCTGCTACCTTCAAGTAGGTCTACAAGAGTGCAGGAAAATAAAACCTTGCAACAGGTAAATGATGAAGCCAAGAATGGTTTAGACAACAAGACAGAGAGCGGTGATGACTCTTCAATAAGTAGACATGAAAAACAATCAGTGGAAAATGGAAATAATTCTTCAGAAACACCAAAGACAAGTTCTAATCATACTTATAGGAAAAGATCAAATCAACTTGTTGTTCCACCAAAAAGGCTTGACTTGTAAAGTGTATTCCAGAAGATAATGGGGATTCCTATAAGCTTAAATCTTTTATTAGATTTCTTTAGGACTGATAGAACTGTTCATATCAAGAATAGCACTGACATACATGTGATTCTACTGGCCAAAAATACAGTTTTAAAGGCCGTCTACCGCACATACCATTTAGTATTTACAATCTACTGCTTTTGAAAATTATAAGAATTTTAATTTTTTTTAAAAAATAAAAATACTCAAACAGTATTTTTACACGTTCTGTCAACAAATTGGAGAAACCAGCCAGAACCAGTCTACACGGGACCGGAAATGTTCTATCAGTACAATGACCAGTGTGATGATGTGTTGCAGAGTAATAGGATTAAAATTGTTAAAGAACAGCTGACCTGTGTACACAGCAAGCTACTAATTGATTACCTTATTGTTGGAATTTGAGGAATTTAGGCCAAATGCGGGATGTTTTTAGAGGTCTTATAAGTAATAAAGGGATCAAAGGTGGTCCATGATGTCTTCTGAGCCTTTGATAAAAATCGGCTGACCCTTGGCGGAGGGTAGATAAAATGATGAGACTGACCAAATAATATTATATCAGTAGACACACTAGAGTAAGTATTTTGATTTTTGTCCTGTTTAATTGCTATTGTATTGTTCCAGATGTTTTAAGAGGTTAGCTCTTACATTTTTCGTTCAATTCTAAACGTGTGTGTGCTTTCTCTGAATAATAAGCATCCACTGGCTTAGAAATATTACAAGTTCAACAGTGCTTGGATATCAGAGTTTAAGTTTGTGCAGGTGAGCTGCAAAGGTCCAGAGTTTCCATTGTTTGTTTCAAGATATGCATCTTTTGTATTTCATAAACTATTTGAAGTTTTCATGCACATAAATTTAGATCAAGCCCTGGATACAATATATTACACGATAATTAATTTTAAAGTTTGGATAAATTATTCATAAAAGCATAAATACATCATGTATTTTTTTCTTTTTTATTTCAAGTCTCAAGCAATCTTTACTTTTTTTATTTACAGTGGTGAAACTTGCCAACAGATTTTTGGATCTGAGCCGTGAAGAGAAAGAAGCCCTTGAGGATGAAGCTCAGGAATATATCTTAAGTCCAAGTTAGGAACTTCCTCCTCGCGGTGAAGATAGCTTTGATGAATATTGGAGAGTAATCAGCAACCTTACAAACCCAGCAACAGGAAAACTGAAGTTAGAACTTCTTTGCAGGCTGAACGTGTTTGTCCAGTCATTACAACATTCTAATGCTGATACAGAGAGGACATTCTCTCTTTACAAAAGACAAAGTGATTCAAGGGGAAATCTGGATCAGAGAACTATTGAGAGCCTGTTAAGTGTGAAGCTTAATAATCACAATGAATGTCATCAGTGGTCACTAGACAGTGATCTTGTGAAGGAAACTAAAAATGCTACTGGATTTTATAAAAGAAAAATCTTTGCAGTGAACTATCAGATAAACAACTCTTCCTTTTTCATTATTTGACTGTATAATGACTCATAATAAGTATTTATTATTGTAACATTTTCCATCAAAATCTGAATCTGATTCATGTTCAAACTTGCTAATTTATTATAGCATGAAGAGAATACATATTATGGCACAAGAAAGCATTTGTTTTGTTTTCCATCCCCTTGAAATGTAAAATTTATGCCAATAAAAAATCTACTGGTTTAGAGGCCAATCTACTGATCAAAATTTGCAAATCTACTGGTTTGAAATCCTATGTCTGTCACATGTATGCACCGACAACTATATACATATAGTACATTCAGATTTCTTCAGGTCACAGATTTATTGTTCCCAGAGGGGGAGATGTAGTATCAGTTAATGAGGCACAGCCATGTGTAATTGGAGTTGAGAAACAGATAAAGGTTGACAGCTTTAAAGCCAGTAAGGGTTAGTCTAATTAGAGTCCAATTAGTTACAGAATGCTTGTGATGTACATCATTTATTTTATACTCTCCCATCTTTATGTTTTTCACTTGGTGTTGGGCCTTCATTTAGTTAATATCTTTGGCTGTATAATAAGTAGTGAAGAGAATATCTTGTGTTTGTTCCTACATACTCACACAACACTTTCCATCACTAATTGTGAATTAATTGGAATATGTTTTGAATGATTAGTACTAGCAACACTTACCATTCACGGACCCTGATTGGTGGTTTCTTTTCATCCATCAGATCATCACCATAGCCTGCGTCTTTCAGGTCCACAATCTGCCGCTTCTCACACAACTCATGGGAAGTGACCCAGCAACAACCCTCACCTGACACAGAAAAACAGTGTGATGCATTCTGCATGGCATTCAGGATATATTAAATTCACTTTTATAAATAGTGCACCAAATTTAAAGGATTTTAATGCTTCTAATTACCATGAATTTTAGTACTGAATATCTTTGCTACAAGTCTTTCATCTGCAAGCGGTGTTTAAACATATTTAAGCACCAATGAATTAAATTTTCTGCACAACCTGGAACAATTGTCCATAAAATTCATTTATAGTAATATCCTCCTCTCTACCGGAACTTAACCTTCCTTTAGTAATAAATAATTACAGTCACCTAAGATTGAGTTTAATGAAAACAACTGAGTTTAATGAGATATCAATAAGTTTTGTCAGAGAAAAATCTGATACTATCTTTTTTATGCTTGGTGTGATGAAAGATGTGCTTTGAGTTGGTGGAAGTGAGACACTTATTTTAGTGGTTTTACAAAAGATAAAAAATATGTTTTGTCAAGGATGAGTTAGTTGTTAACTGTATGGCATAGTCATTTACCCATTTTGGTACCAAAATGTGAACAGTGTAGCATAGACCCAGATCTGTTATTGCAAAATCAGCATGTTGATCATGGTCTGCAGTATACACTACTTGTTCTTACGATTCAAGTGAACTGTAAAGGCCATGATCATTCTGCTGGCACTTTCTTTTATGCTAGATCTGAAACAACGCTGTCCAATGTGAGTTTCCTGCATGCTATGCACATATAAATATAGTACTCCCTCACTATAATGCTGTCCAATGAGAGTGTACTGTATGCTATTCACATATAAATACAGTACTCCCTCACTATAATGCTGTTTAATGTGAGTTTCCTGCATGCTATGCACATATAAATGCAGTACTCCCTCACTATAACACTGTTCAATGTGAGTTTCCTGCATGCTATGCAGATAAATGTAGTACTCCCTCACTATAATACTGTTCAATGTGAGTTTCCTGCATGCTATTCACATATAAATACAGTACTCCCTCACTATAATGCTGTTCAATGTGAGTTTCCTGCATGCTATTCACATATAAATACAGTACTCCCTCACTATACTGCTGTTCAATGTGAGTTTCCTGCATGCTATTCACATATAAATACAGTACTCCCTCACCATAATGCTGTTTAATGCGAGTTTCCTGAATGCTATGCACATATAAATGCAGCACTCCCTCACTATAATGCTGTTCAATGAGTTTCCTGCATGCTATGCACATATAAATACAGTACTCCCTCACTATACTGCTGTTCAATGAGAGTTCCTGCATGATATGCACATATAAATGCAGTACTTTCTCACTATAACACTGTTCAATGTGAGTTTCCTGCATGCTATGCACAGATAAATGCAGTACTCCCTCACTATAATGCTGTTCAATGTGAGTTTCCTGAATGCTGTGCACATATAAATGCAATACTCCCTCACTATAATGCTGTTAAATGAGAGTTTCTGCATGCTATCCACATATAAATGCAATACTCCCTCACAATAATGCTGTTTAATGTGAGTTTCCTGCATGCTCTGCACATATAAATACAGTACTCCCTCGCTATAATGCTGTTCAATGAGAGTTTCATGCATGCTATGCACATATAAATGCAGTAACCCCTCACTATAATGCTGTTCAATGAGAGTTTCCTGCATGCTCTGCACAGATAATTACAGTACTATCTCACTGTAACACTGTTCAATGAGAGTTTCCTGCATGCTATGCACAGATAAATACAGTACACCTATGAATACAGTACTCCCTCACTATAACACTGTCCAATGTGAGTTTCCTTCATGCTACGCACATATAAATACAGTCCTCTCTCACTATAACACTGTTCAATGAGAGTTTCCCGCATGTTATGCACATATAAATACAGTACTCCCTCACTACTATAATCCTGTTCATGTGGACCATAAAAGTGGATTTCCTTATTAGTGAAGTAGTGTAGAAAGCCTACATCCTCAGACACTTGACTCATTTTTTGATTTACCCTTTTTTTTTTTGCCTGATATTTGACACATTTGGCTAAAAACACTGGTTTAAAGCACTTTTCTACCGTTTAGCCTAAAATCTGAACTTTTTACCCTAATTTCCAAAATTTTAAATGGATTTCTTTTAAACTTTGACTAAACACACATTTTAAAGTATTTTCACCCAAATTTCGAGCTTTTGGTTTTTAAATCTTAACTATTTAACTAAAATTCTAAGTGTTAGCGGCCTAGTGGTTTTTATGAATATTTTCCTGAAAACCCTAGGCTGCTGGTAATCAGAATTTTTTACACAAAATCCTCCACTGGTCATCACAATTTTGTTGAGAACTGTACACCATTTTCACTCAAATTTTACTGAAAACCCTAGACCACTAACTCTTCAATTTTATAAAAAACCCACTCTATGCCCCTATCTTCATAACTTCTAATTTCAAATATCCTTACCTGAACCTGATTTATTAAATTATTTAAACCAAAAGTATATAATTAAAAGTCAATGCGTTGCGTAGTGGAGCGAATCCCCCTTGAGCGAGCAAAGTGATGCCAAGGGGTGGGTGTATGTGTCTTTATATCTCACAATGTTATTATTTTCAAATTCACTATGTAGTGAATACAAACTCACTATGCTGGGAATACAAACTCACTATGCAGGAAATACAAGCTCACTATGCAGTGAATACAATTTCTTTTATAAATCTGGTTTAGAAAAATCTTATTTTTACCCAATTCTTTTCTATCTTGGAAACAGTCACATAACAAGTTGTCACCCTTGATATATTCAAATTATCTCATCCACAAAAAAAATCCTGACGATAAGCTTTATAATCAATATATTTATTTTCAAATTCCATAAAGGTAAATTATTACTCAGTAAATCCAATAAATATGCAGTTTTATACACTAACACACCAGTAGAATTACATCAAATTGTTTGTTCAGACACTTGACACACAAATGCCATAGATAACCTTGACACTGGTTTTGTTTGTTAGACCTATAGTTAATACATGCATCTGCTGGTTTTGTCTGGAGAGAAACACATGCCGTATAAGAAAAGATATGTATAGGCCTTTACGATGATAATGTACATGCCATTTATAAATATTAGTTATTTTATACGAATTAATATATTTACTTGGCACAAAAATTTAATCCATTGGCCTGATCCTGTCTTGACATATATTTCATTTATAAAAAAAAAAAATAGTTTTTTTATATCTCAAATAGAAATTTGAACAGACAAAAAGTGAAAATCAATCCTCATATAGTGTAGAAATAGTATTAGCAACTGACTGAAATGACACAATAGGTATAAAAGCCAGATTTATAAACCAAAGTTTCACGAATAGAAACAAGGTTTTCGCCTAAAATATTTTGCATATATAATTTAGTCCCACCTTAGTACCTAAAGTTAGCCGCAGCAAAGCAGATAACAAAATACCTGAGCAGAAATAGAAAAACTCTAAATAAAATAAAGTAATACGACCAACGTATTATAAAAAGCATGACAATTTCACGCATGCAAAAAAATGCAATTTGCTGAAGGATGATAAAGCATGACACATAACCTTGTGTATGGACATTTTTGTTAAAAATATAATACATATTGCTGATGTATGATAAAGCATGACACATAATCCCGCGTATAAAAAAATGGAGCACAATTTGAATAGCGGAGAGTAGAAAAAATATCTACAAAGGAGATGCAGCCTGTGAGTGTTAAGTAGTTCATTACCTATGTATTGCCCACAGGGGAGATGCTTTAAGTAACAAGATGGCCATTTGTTTATAAAATAGATTCATTAACTACGGTAATCTATCTAATATCACCATCATTTACTAGAAATTTTAACCCACAAATGGAAAGAATACTGATAAGGCCATGAAGATTTCAAAAAAGGGCATGCCATTTAATTCTGTATCAATGTATAGACAATTTCCAGGATGCAATGAATAATAAAAGAAATTTACAAATACATGAAAGAATATTTCTTAGAAAGGCCAAATTTATGTATAAGGTGTCCAGAAAAACCATTCCTGTCTACCTAAGTATTATCTTTCACCAAAGAGATGCTGATGGTACTCCAAAATTAAGGTCTGTTAGAAGTAAAAATTACATTATACCAAGGCCAAAGAAGGAATTGTTTAAAAAGGATTTTCAATATACTGGTCCACCAATATGGAACAACATTCCCAGTGACGTAAGGTTGGCTCCTAGCATTTCTTCTTTTCATAATCGATGTCTCAAATGGATGAAATCTTCAGACAATCAAACAGTTCTAAGTAATATAAATACCTCCTGCTTTTCTCTACTTATACATCTTTTTCACATATGAATTTTTCAATACAGTATGATATTTTATATACAGTATGTTTATGTGTTGACTGATGCTTGTGCATATGTTCTGGGATTAAAATTTTGATTTTCAGAATCACTTAATTCTCTAGTGTCAAGCCAAATTCATCACATTGTGCTGTATATACTGTATATATTGTACATAACAGCTCGAAAGCCTCAAGGTAGATTAGTTCTGTAACTAACTAAGTTACCTTCTCTAAGTCATTATTACTATTATTATTATTATTATTATAATTATCGAACTTACATATTAAATACATAACATAAATTTAAGACTTTGTTCGATTAAATCACTGAGTAAATGACAACAAAGTCTATTTACAATAAGCAAGAACAGTATTCAAGGAATCAATACTAAAATCATAAAGTTCAGTTGCTTTCACAAATAACAATTAATCGTGGAGGAAAATTAAACTGGATAAGAATAAAATAGCAAAACAAGGGCAAAGACCGATAAAATATTCTGAACTTAAAGATTGGTTGACAAATAGTCTTTTTACACATTACACAAGCAGACCAAGACAAATTCTAATCTAATATATATGTATATGCCTAGGCTAAAAAAGAAAAAACCAGAAAGGGAGATGACATACACGACACTTTTAGGGAAATATTTAATGACAAAAACCAGAAAGGGAGATGACATACACGACGCTTTTAGGGAAATATTTAATGATAAAAACCAGAAAATATACAGTAGTTCATTGAAGGAAAGGAATTTTATAAGCTAAAGTTCAATGACATATTGGTAAAAGAAAATACTTAATACTTTTCCATTTAGTCAGACAAAAGATGGAAAGGTTTAATCAAACTCTTAAGATTATAACATGGAAGTATTTTACTGAAAATGAAACCAGAAAATGGATAAATATATTACCAAACCTTATTGATGGATATTCTAGTTCTTATCATAGATCTATAGACATATCGCCAATTGAAGCCACTAAACCTAGCAATAGGGCAAAAGATTGGTTTAACTTATTTGGCTATTGTATTGCAGATGCACAGGTCATATGGGACACCCAAATAGGTCATATGGGACACCCAAATAGGTCATATGGGACACCCAAATATAGAAAGGGTGTTAAAATCAGAATCTCAAAATATAAGTCTTTCTTTGCTAAGGCTATCTTCTTAATTTCATGGAAGAGATTTTCATAAGAAAAAAGTAATTTTAGGAGACCATGTAGTATATAAATTAGAAGACCTCAAGGGACAGCATATTGAGGGAATATTTTACAAGAAAGAGTTATCTCTATATGACAAACAAGATGCCGCCTTCAAGATTAAGACAATTTTAACAACTAATAGATGAATGGCAGAAAATATGTGTTGCTAAAATGGAAAGCAGAGGATGAACATTTTAATAATTGGGAGCCGGAGGAAAATGTTGAGTAACTAAAGTAGATAGTAATTTTATTTATAGTATTGATGTTAGTACTAAACATTGTAGTTATATGTACAAACTTATCATATATAAACTGGAACCAATTATATGTTATATGTGTGATGAAATTAAATATATTGATAAAATGAAACGTTGAAAAGCAAACTACAAATAATGTAAAGACTGTGCAAATAGAATGAAATCTTCCTAGAATTATTATAGAGGAGATAAAAAATTTAGAGAATACAACCAATCACAATTTATGCGTGAATGTTGAAAAAGTAAAAAGAGGCTCAGTGTTCAGTCATAACAACATAAATTTCACTACAACCGTATATAATCGCATATAAGCCTGTTCGCATATAAGCCACCACCCCCCCAAACTGAATAGGTAGAAACATTAAAAAGTGCATGACCCGCGGAGAAGCCGACCCATAAAACAGCATCCGTTTTTGTCTAATCTGAACCCCCAGGACCTCCTGTACCAAGGTTTTCTGACTAACAGCAATATATACCAGTAGTCCGCAAGAAAACTTAGAAATTCTCAAGTATAGACCTTGTCCCGCGGATACCCCCCCCCCGTTCCAGGCTTTTATTTTTTCCTAAATTATTCGGCTTATACACGAGTATATACGGGTTTTATTGATGGAAAATTGTACTAGAAAAAGATGAAAAACATTTCATTAAAAGAAGTAGTATATAAAGGTCAAATAATTTATTTTGTCTTCCAGCTGGTGTAGGTAGTGGTGGCTCCACAGATTCGTTTTTCTTTTTTTTTTTGTTGTTGATAAATTTAAAAGAGGTATCACAATATTGGTGGTTATTGGTTTAATTTAGCTAAATATGCAGCAGCATTGCCTGGCATCATTGCTAGTGTAATAACTAGAAGGAGATTAGAACTTTCTTTAATTACTACTCCAAGTAGAAGAGAATTAAAACAAATTATGAATGAAAGTAAAAAAAAAAAAGAATGATTACTAAAAGCTATAAGACTCTTTTAATAAACTCTTAATGAATATAGATTCATATATGAAAAAAGTAGATAATCATCAACGTCATTATATTCATTTCATTACTTTTTAAAAAAAGTCAAACCATGCTTTCTGAAAATGATAATTAGTAAAAGTCCAGTTCACTTTATTTATTATACTCAGAATAGTAGAGAGAGAGAGAGATTAATTCATGTATGTTTTGTAGTTTGGTGTCACAGAACAAAACCTAAAATCATAATGAACAAAATGAAATGGAAAGTAAAGTTCAAGACATGTTTGATGAACTACATACACAATTTGGACAGGAAATAAATGTAGAAACAAAATGTCTTGTTTTTATTAAAAAAATATATTTTTTAACTCTACATGTTGATAAATTTAAGTCATTAGGAAGATTTAGCAGATTTTAAAAAAAATAAAGACAATAAATGTTTTCTTTATGAAAAAAAACTATTTTAAACTTTCCTGTGGATTATCCATATACATGTAGGCCACAGAAATATAATCTTTGATAAATATAAACATTTTAAAAAAATTACAATAAATATATTTGATATAAAACATTTGAAAACGAATTTAATATATCCATTAATGTCCATGAACCAGTAGACAAACTTTTAAGACCAGTTGCAATAATGGACATGTAGATATGCTAATAATATCTGATAACAAGAGTCCCTCGAAAGGATTGACGTTCTACTGGGCGAAAAGAATTTCCAGTAATTCAAGATAAGACCATTTCTTCCTAACTGCTGAGTGCTGAAACCATCCCTGATATTCTTCAGTGATAACAATATTTTCAAATCAGCTGCTGTGGTGCACATACATATTGGATGTCAGATTGGCACCATTTTCATTTAGGACACAAAAAGACATCATTTGAAATCTTTTGGTGAAGAACCCATATCATAATGATCATCCATTCAGGGGGAGTAGTGACAACAAGATTTTTAAGACAGTTGTTGTGGCAGTCATACTGGACATATGGCTGGTATCGTTTTCATTTAGGACCAACTAGGTATCATAAGAATTCAATTGGTGAAAAGCCCTTGTTGAGGAGTAGAGATAACACTATTTTCAAGATAGCCACCATAGTGGCCATATTCTTGGTTATTCATTTTCATTAAGGACCAACTCGACACCATAAGAAATCTTCTGATGAAAACCCCATGTCAAAACAAGATTTTCAAGATGGTCACATTTTCAATGTCAGATTAGCACCATTTTAATTTAGGATCAACAAAACATTATAAGAAGTCTTTTAGTAAAAACCCCATGATGATATGATCAGGAGAAGTAGTGATTACAAGATTTTCAAGCTGTCCACTGTGACAGCAATATTAAACATCAGATCGGCATCATTTTCATTTAGAACTAACTAGAGATCATAGGAAGTTTTCTGGTGAAAACACCATGTCAATATGACTTTCCATTCAGGAATAATACCTAATAAATATGTAAAAGCACATCATGAGTATAACACTTAAGCAAACGATGACCAAACAAGTGATCGAAACTTGAGCGAAGACAACAAATCTAAAGTTCTGAATAATTTAGAATACATATCATGGTCAAGGTCATATATTATGAATCTAGAATTCAGCAATGTGCATGACTGGGCCATATGCCAACCAATGCATGTTAGAAACTTTAAATGACTATTTTAAAGAGTATCCTTTGGCACAAGAAAAACTAATTCCTAGTGAGAATGATTTGTTTCCACTACAGAAGAAACTGATAGAAGATAAAAAAGGTACAAAATCTTCAGTAGAAAAATTATTATGTACGTTAAAAAACAAAGCAAAATATGTTATTCACTATCGTAATTTGAAGTTATATTATCAGTTTGGAATAAACGTTAAAATTATTATGTACATTTAAAAAAACCAAAGCAAATATGTTATTCACTATCGTAATTAAAAGTTGTATGTTCAGTTTGGAATAAAGGTTAAAAAATCACATAGAGAAGTTATATTTGATCAGAAGCCATGGCTAAAATCATACAGATTACTGAATATATTGAGACAAATAGCAACCACTGAATTTGAAAGAGTAGCTTGTGTGTGTGTGGGGGGTGGGGGGTGGATGTAAAGTTAATTAATAACTCTGTCTTTGAAAAACAGATGAAAAATTTAAGAAAAAGAAAGAATGTAAAAATATGTGCTAATAAAAAGAAATATTTCAAACTTCAACAGGATATTTCATTTGCATGAAGAACAATAACAGATGAAGATATAGTATTACAAAACACAAAACAAAATAATAATAATAAAGTTAGTCAAACAGATTTATGATGGATTTACAGTTCTAGAGGTAAGTAATTTGCTTATGTATGACTTTTACTACAACAAGCTAAAGAAACAATATGGTGACAAAAATCAATTACAGATACGGATTCTCTCTGCATTAATGTTGAAACAGACAACTTCTACAATGATATGAAACAAAATAGTTATTTGGTGGAAAACATCAATACTTTGGCATATGGATATTCTATTAGCTAGGAGCCCAACCTTAATTTCGACAATAAGTGCTTCCTTCTTCCACCTTGGAATCGAAAGGATATCCAACCTCATTCAAAGTTTATTTCTTTGGGTTTTTTTTACAACTTTTCAGCTACCGTATATACTCGTGTATAAGCTGATACCAACTGCAAGATCTGGGTCTATGCAGTTTGTAAGGACTAATCAGTAGAACAAACAACATAGACCCTGATCTGCCGGCACATTATGCAACTGCAGATCAGGTTCTATGTTGTTTGCATTTGGACTTGGATTATATGTGAGTATATACGGTATTTCATCTATATTAACTGCTGGTATTATACCATTTTTTTAAAAAAAAGTCTTCACTGACATATTTTCTTTTGAGGAAATTACTACAAATCTAACATTGTCATGAAGATCTTTTATACTTTTGTACTATTACAAAAATAAATATCCCATAATGCCTACCACTGAATGCTAACTTTGTTATGTTGGTTGCTTTTTTTGACATCATTTACATTCTCACAATGGAATATAACAAAGTATTAGTTTCCTGGTATACACTTATAAATAATTCTAGCCATTTATCTAATTTATCACCAGGATCTATTAGAAAAATATTTTCATCTCTAAAAAGCCATTTTCTGTCTTATTGTACATAGGTGTTGGGCAGAAAATTACAATAAAATCAAAACGTTTTCATATTCTGTTTCAATCAAGCATGTATGTATGTATGTATGTATGTATGTATGTATGTATGTATGTATGTATGTATGTATGTATGTATGTATGTATGTATGCATGCATGCATGCATGCATGCATGCATGCATGCATGCATGCATGTATGTATGTATGTATGTAGCGTTTTACGGCATATCAGCAGGATAGTGATTATTTTGTGCCAACTAAAGGTAAAGTTTGTAAAAATGTAAAATTGATTTGTTCTATACAAGTGATACCACTTGCCAATAATGGGTTTGATGTTATGAAGTTTGCTTGTGGAGTTTTCATTCCACATATTTTGCCATGTATGATGAACATGCCAATTTATACTATACTTTAAGTCAGTATATGGAATCTTCCATTTGGAAACAGGTGACTTCAGGGCAGGTTCTGTTTAAATCAAATCTAGTGCAAACTTTGTCTCTCTTCAATTTTAAGCATCACATTACATATAACCATATCATGAAATTCTTCTAGGTTCATTTATGAACTATATACTTAAGTTATTTAGTGTTTCATAGGACGTAACACAAGTAACACCATAGGCTGACTGCAAAACAGCTTAAATCAGACTTTGACGTCTCTAGCTTTAGAAAAGAACCGATTTTAATTGGCTATTTTAAATATTTACATGTGCCTCAGAAACAAAATAAATACACCTTTTTTTGTGCATCTATTATCATAATGTGCTTTTTTAATCAATCCATAAACAATGGCGATCGATATAAACAAAAACTGTGCACTAATATTACTAATTCCTTTATGTTTTTGCTACTCATCAAAGAAATATTTAATTGCTTCTGTAAATTGTTAATTTAATTATTAAAACATGTTTGGTAATCTTTCCACAGTAATCATTATTTTTTTTTTCTATTTCTGAATTGAAATATTTTTTAGCATCAGCTTCTCTGTCTAATTTGCTCTGTATTAAGACTCTTTTTAGATTCATTGTTGGTGAATAAACCATTACATTTGTTAAGGTCATATTAGCGACTATATCTATAATTCTCTCCCGTGTGACATAATCATAAAAGAAATAGATTTCATTTCTGCACTTATCATTTACAGAATTTGCCATTAGATCAGATGTAATTGTATCATAATGGAGGCAAATATTCTCCAATTCATAATATTGGTTTACACTGTCTATAACTTCAGATGCTTTTTCAGTGTAATTATAAATCTCAAATCCTGTGGAGGAACAAAAGAATACAGTGGACAAAGATCTGTAAATATCAGAAAATTGAGTGGAATTCTATATTTCTTTCCATATACAATAAACTGAATAGCTTCTGTACCCATGTGATGATGACTGTTCCCTGAATGCCAAATCTGAGTCTGACATCCAACAGAGTATGGACCACTTCTCTTCAGCTTGTGACAATTTTTACCTCGACAGTACACTGTCATGTGCAGTCAACATTCATGATGAAACCAACGCCAGAACTGTCACAGCAAGTGTGGCCTTTGGAAGACTATGCGCAAATGTGTGAGAGTGCAGAGGCATCAGTCTGTACACAAAACTGAAGGTCTACAAAGCCATTGTGTTGCTGATACTGCTGTATGCCATACGAAATCCAGATTGTGTACCGACACCATGCAAAAAACCTGGACCATTTTCACATGGGCTGCCTAGGGAAACTGATGAGGAAAAGAGGGCAGGACAGGGTCACAGACACTGAGGTTCTTACACAGGCAGGTATTCCAACCATCCACACTTTGCTGATGAAATCACAAATGAGATGGGCAGGCCACGACACCAAGATGTCAGACGAGTGCCTACCAAATAATATGTTCTAAGGCGAGCTGAAGGGGTGAAAATTATCTGAGGGAGGTCAGAAGAAATGCTTCAAAGATTCCCTCAAGTCATCCTTGAAACACTTCAACACTGACCTTGAGTTCAACATTGACCCAGAGTTTTTGGAAGATCTCACACATGATCGTTCCACCTGGTGCAGTCTCGTCCATACTGGAACTACACACTATGAGCTGAAGAGAACTGTAGAGGCAGTGCAGAAGTGTGAGCAGTGTAAATATCTGGACTGCAGCACATCTTCTGCTGCATCTCCTGTCCAGTATCCCATAGGCAGTTCAGAGCATAAATTGACCTGATCAGCCACTCATGTGTTCACAGAAACCAAACCAGTTAGTGATGTAATGGTCATCTTCGAACTTGAAGGACAGACAACACAAGCTCCTGATATTAACTTTCTCAGTTTTTCACTCACTATACCTTGCTCTATTTTATTTGTTCTCACAGACGTCGGTAACCATAAATCTCTCAACGTCATGAAAATGTTGCAATCATTCAACTTGAAGATATCATCACTACCATAAGAAATGACTATCTCTTTAATCAGCATTCCAAAATTGTTTACAACTCAATTATTTGCATCTCCTTTAGCCTTTACATTGAATGATATTGTATTACAAATTGTAAATGTTGTTCAGGTTTTATACTAATGTATATACTGGCGTTTAATCTGATACCAACTGCAAACTGCATATACCCAGATCTGCCGGAGCATAATGCACCAGCAGATCTGTGTCTATGCAGTTTGTAAGGAGTAATCAGTAGAACAAACAACATAGACCCTGATCTGCCGGCGCATTATGCAACAGCAGATCAGGGGCTTTGTTGTTTGCATTTGGACTCGGATTATACGCAAGTATATACAGTACTTCAAGTGTTTGCAATACAGTGATGTGTCGGGTTAGGATGCCTAACACCCCGTGGTGTTTCACTTGTTTCTTAATAGTTCAATATTTTCCATATGTTGCCATCTTTCCTATTCATTTAGTTAAATTTACTTATACTTGTCCTAGGAAACCTAAATGCTACTTATACTTGTCCTAGGAAACCTAAATGCTTGTTATACTTGTCCTAGGAAACCTAAATGCTTGTTATACTTGTCCTAGGAAACCTAAATGCTTGTTTGCTTTGTTCTCAAAGATATTCATAGCCCAAACAAACACGCCCCATTTCAAATGCAATAAATATATATAAGTTATCTGTTTATCAGAATGTTGGTAAAAATAATTCAGCTTAGGTTGCGTAGGTTTATCTAAAGTGAGACTAACGTCAGGATGTCACGACAAGTAGAATATAGAGAAAAAGCTTCATCCAAATTATTTAAATGCTGAGTAACAAAACCTTGCTCCCTTAGTCTTTTCATGAAGTAATCAAGTGACTTTGCTGTTTTCACTAAACTGAGTAGTTTTTTTTTCTTATCTTTTTTATATCATATATTCTCGCTTCATTAGAATAACTTGAACAGATAATTACTTTCTGTACATGCTAAACCATTAGAAATTGCTCATCTGATTATTCCTGCTGCTGTTGCAATTAATTATACATGTAGTACATTTTAATTTTTCCACTTTCAAATAAAGAGCCCTCACCAATGATGTCAGTAATCCATTATCTTTTACTCTGAGAAGCAGCATGTTGTTCTCTACCAGATAATATGTACCGTATATACTCGTGTATCATTCAGGTACAAATGCAAACAACATAGACCCTGATCTGCTGTCGCATAATGCGCCAGCAGATCAAGGTCTATGTTGTTTGTTCTACTGATTAGTCTTTACTTTACAAACTGCATAGACCCAGATCTGCTGGTGCATTATGCGATGGCAGATCTGGGCCTATGCAGTTTTCAGTTGGTATCGACTTATATGCGGGTACAGACAGTACACGTTTCTTTGACTTGGTGTAGACCTTCTGTCTGATTTACATACAATGAGTAAATAACATGCTTATTATCTGCACAATCCTGTATGGTACTCAAGATTACTGATGTAAATAACATGCTTATTATCTACACAATCCTGTATGGGACTCGAGATTACTGATGTAAATAACATGCTTATTATCTGCACAATCCTGTATGGTACTCGAGATTACTGATGTAAATAACATGCTTATTATCTACACAATCCTGCATGGTACTCGAGATTACTGATGTAAATTACATGCTTATTATCTACACAATCCTGTATGGAACTCGAGATTACTGATGTAAATAACATGCTTATTATCTACACAATCCTGTATGGGACTCAAGATTACTGATGTAAATAACATGCTTATTATCTACACAATCCTGTATGGTACTCAAGATTACTGATGTAAATTACATGCTTATTATCTACACAATCCTGTATGGGACTCAAGATTACTGATGTAAATAACATGCTTATTATCTACACAATCCTGTATGGGACTCGAGATTACTGATGTAAATAACATGCTTATTATCTACACAATCCTGTATGGTACTCGAGATTACTGATGTAAATTACATGCTTATTATCTACGTACAATCTGTGTGGTACTGATTACTGATGTCTGGATTACTCTCTTCGAGTTTTAATATTGTATAAGTATGTATGTTTTAGCATCGTAAGTATTAACTAAAGTAGGTGGTGAAACATTAGGACTGAAAATTTCCAACAACAAATCAGCTGGTTTATAAGTTCTGCTTTTTTCAATCTGAAGTCCCAAATAATTCAACACCCTTTTTATACAACACATCATTCCTTGTAAGTCTACACAAATTGAGCAAAATATTTCTTGGTGGTTCCTCATAGAATGTATCTAACATTGTATAATGATAACTGAACCTTGTATTAATATCATCAATTGAAAGAATCTTTATTCACATTTCTGTGTTTAAGTTAGTTAATGATGTATCTATTTCATTAAAATCTTTTCTTAATCGTTTAATCCTTTTATTTAATTCGTCAATATTAATAGTTAGTTCTTGATCTGTATATACTTTACAATCTGTTAGAACTTTTTTTATTCCATCAAGTAGTTCATATTTTAGAGTTACTAAATTCTGATCTTTTACAAGTTTGAATTTCTTAACAAGTTCTTGATCTAAATTTGCTTTAATATCTGTTAGAACTTTTTGGCTTTTGTCATTAACTAGCTTAGTTGAGTCCTTGATTTTTTGTTTGTTTTTATCATTTTTTTTTTCCAACTCCAATAAAGTATTAGTGTCAGAATTTATCTTTTGTTCTATATTATTAAAATCATTTATTAATTGTTTAACATTTTTATTTAGTCAGTCAGTATCTACTTTCATCCTCAACAGTGATTTATCTAGTACTACAAGTTTTTTCTATTCCATCTTTTAAAGCTTTTATTTTACTGATAAAATATGAAATGATAAATTTTTCATTGTCATTATAGATTTAATCGTACTTTAACTCACATTAACCTTATTTTGTATGTCCACTGTCTTTCTATTGACTTCTTTAAAGTAATTCTTCCTCTGTAATTGTGAAAGACTATAATTGACAGCTTTTGGCCTATCTTCCAACCTTTTCACACAAGCTTTAAAGTCATCTACCAACTTTTTAATATCTTCATCATTCTGTTTCTTCTCATCATTTCATCCTTTCTGCAACTGTAGAAGTTGTGATTGTAATGTATTGTACTTTTCTATAGACTTCTTAAATTCCTCCACGTCCAAGTTGTGATTTTAATGTATTGTAATTTTCTATTGACTTCTTAAATTCCTCCATGTCCAAGTTGTGATTGTAATGTATTGTAATTTTCAACAGACTTCTTAAATTCCTCCATGTAAGGCTTTAAAACTGATATTTCAGCATTTATCTTTTCTTGAGTTGCTTCTAATTATTTCTGTTTTCTACAAGTTTGATGTTTGATTCCACTCTAACAGTTTGTAAAGCTTGTAAAGCACTTCATAGAATATTTTATCTCTTGTTAAATAAATCTTCAGCATCTTAAATCTTTTTCTTGATATTGTCAATTTTTTTTTGCAGTTCTGAGAATTTAGTACATTTTTCTGTGATACTCTGATCCACATCTGGTAATTTATTATTAATTTGTTTTCCTCATGTTTTTAAATCTTTCACATTAGTATCCTCTGAAGTATCATGTATTTGGATGTCAACAGATTTTTTTGTACAAAACCTTTATTAGCTGCATCAGATTTTTCTATCGGATCTGTTAGATTTGTAATACAGTTGTTGTTTAAGTTTAAGTCATTGTTTAATTATTGTCTTGGAGCTTCATCTTTTTTATCTTTCTCATCTTTCTCAATGAATTTAAAACTAAAATCACTGAGACCTCTTAAAGATATTTATGCCATTTATTTCACATGAAACGGCAACGTACTAAAAATATATGTAACTGGCATTTACTTCACATGAAATGGCTATTCTAAAAATATATGTAACTGCCATTTATTTCACATGAAATGGCTATTCTAAAAAGATATGAAACAGCCATTTATTTCACATGAAACGGCTATTCTAAAATATATGTAACTGCCATTTATTTCACATGAAACGGCTATTCTAAAAATATATGTAACTGCCATTTATTTCACATGAAACGGCTATTCTAAAAATATATATAACTGGCATACTGTTAAAATCTCTTACTTTTCCATCCTCATTTTTAATGTTGATATTTAATGTTTATAGTACCTCTTTGTAATTGTTTATATAGACTATTAACTTTGTATGAGATGAAATACAGTTTTAACTGGACTCTAACAGAGTAGAGTAGTAGTTGTTACAGTAATTTTTTATCCTTTTTAGTTCGATCAAGCAAAATATATAGTTTTTAGACTTCAAAAATTCACAATCTATATCTGATTAATGTATTTATAGATTTCTGATTAATATATGTATTATAGATTTCTGATTAAATAGATGTATTATAGATTTCTGATTAATATATGTATTATAGATTTCTGATTAATATATGTATTATAGATTTCTGATTCAATAGATGTATTATAGATTTCTGTTTCAATAGATGTATTATAGATTTCTGAATATATGTATTTATAGATTTCTGATTCAATAGATGTATTATAGATTTCTGATTAATATATGTATTTATAGATTTCTGATTCAATAGATGTATTATAGATTTCTGATTAATATATGTATTTATAGATTTCTGATTCAATAGATGTATTATAGATTTCTGATTAATATATGTATTTATAGATTTCTGATTCAATAGATGTATTATAGATTTCTGATTCAAGATATATATTTATAGATTTCTGAGTATTAAATCCTAGTAATTTTGAGTTGTTGTTGGTTATATACACTGTATAATTATTGCTCAGAGTTATCAAAACTTTAGAGTGATGTTTTTCACATTAATATCTATGCTTTTTTCATAGTTGCTATTAGCAATCATTTCCTCTTGTACATTTCAAGATTATAGAAACCATCATGTATATGGTCTTGATTTCATTCTTATCATTTATATAGTACAATATATTATGTTTTTTTTTACATTTTTGTTATAGTAACCATCATGTATATGGTCTTGATTTCATTCTTATCATTTATATAGTAGAATATATTATGTTTTGTTTTTTTAAATTTTGTTGTCACTTGAAATAATATAATAGCCAACTATAAAATCTATTCCCTATAATGAAATGTATTATTTACCATCGCTGTTATCAATTGGATTAAAAACTTAATTTCTTTCTCAGACTGTCCATCCACAATATTGTAACTACCTTTTGCTATTACATAAAGTATGCTTCACTGTTGGGCAGTGACAGGCTTATATAAGTAATGAGAATCCTTGAAAGAGTCCTGATTTGCAGGACTCTTGCTGTTATGTCATTGTGACCATTTGTTGTATTCAGTAAGAGTCATATTAAATTCATCAGTGACTTATTTTATGATGACTTAGTGCTTTAGTCACCATTTCATCAATACTGTTAAACTTACTTATAGCAGAGGTTACAACCTCATTGTGTTTTAAAACTTGATTGTAGTCTATTATAGCAGAGGTTACAACCTCATTGTGTTTTAAAACTTGATTGTAGTCTATTATAGCAGAGGTTACAACCTCATTGTGTTTTAAAACTTGATTGTAGTCTATTATAGCAGAGGTTACAACCTCATTGTGTTTTAAAACTTGATTGTAGTCTATTATAGCAGAGGTTACAACCTCATTGTGTTTTAAAACTTGATTGTAGTCTATTATAGCAGAGGTTACAACCTCATTGTGTTTTAAAACTTTGTTGTAGTCTATCTTGTCTTTTAAAGCTTTTGCAACAAACCCAAGGAAAGTTGCACAAAACCCTGCAACAGCTAGAGGAATAGTAACAACGTTACTTTATTTACATTCTGCTTGCCACCTCCTATGGCATCAGTAGTCTTCTCCATCCCTCATTCTTTTTTAGATTTTGTTGTTGTTGTTGTTTTGTTTCTTTTAAATACCTCACTTTGAATATAAAACATCTATTTCTATAACAACAACTATACCACCTATCAAGTAATAAATGCTGTTTGATATTTTAACACCATGTAAGTCATATTTACATGACTCTTTGCCTTCTGTTCTCTTTGTCATTAATCTTTACTCTTTTTTAGCTTTTCTGCTTTGGCTTTTTACAATTCTTGTGAATATTTTCCAAGCTGTTTTCCAAGTTCAGCTTTACATGGTTCTTTTTATCTTGTGTGAAGTTGCCTTTTCTGGTGATTTAGGAACCTTACAATTTTCCTCAGTTTTACTTTTGCCACCTTGGGAATGAAATTACAGTTTTCCTAAACAATTTTTCAAGTTGTTGTTTTATTCAAGTTATTCAAGTCATGTTTCAAGCAACATTTTTTATCAACTTACAAATATCTTAAATCAATAATACTAATGTTCTGCCCTGCTTTGCAGTTGGCTTGAATCATCTGGTATTACTAAAATAACATCAGTACTATACATTACATCTTAGTTTTCATCTGGTATTACTATAATAACATCAGTACTCTACATTACATCTTAGTTTTCATCTGGTATTACTATAATAACATCAGTACTCTACATTACATCTTAGTTTTCATCTGGTATTACTATAATAACATCAGTACTATAAATTAAATTTTGGTTTTCATCTGCTATTACTATAATAACATCAGTACTCTACATTACATCTTAGTTTTCATCTGGTATTACTATAATAACATCAGTACTATAAATTAAATTTTGGTTTTCATCTGGTATTACTATAATAACATCAGTACTCTACATTACATCTTAGTTTTCATCTGGTATTACTATAATAACATCAGTACTATAAATTACATTTTGGTTTTCATCTGGTATTACTATAATAACATCAGTACTCTACATTACATCTTAGTTTTCATCTGGTATTACTATAATAACATCAGTACTATACATTACATCTTAGTTTTCATCTGGTATTACCATAATAACATCAGTACTCTACATTACATCTTAGTTTTCATCTGGTATTACTATAATAACATCAGTACTATAAATTAAATTTTGGTTTTCATCTGGTATTACTATAATAACATCAGTACTCTACATTACATCTTAGTTTTCATCTAGTATTACTATAATAACATCAGTACTATAAAGTACATTTTGGTTTTCATCTGGTATTACTATAATAACATCAGTACTCTACATTACATCTTAGTTTTCATCTGGTATTACTATAATAACATCAGTACTCTACATTACATCTTGGTTTTCATCTGGTATTACTATAATAACATCAGTACTATAAATTAAATTTTGGTTTTCATCTGGTATTACTATAATAACATCAGTACTCTACATTACATCTTGGTTTTCATCTGGTATTACTATAATAACATCAGTACTATACATTACATCTTGGTTTTCATCTGGTATTACTATAATAACATCAGTACTATACATTACATCTTAGTTTTCATCTGGTATTACTATAATAACATCAGTACTATACATTACATCTTGGTTTTCATCTGGTATTACTATAATAACATCAGTACTCTACATTACATCTTAGTTTTCATCTGGTATTACTATAATAACATCAGTACTATACACTACATCTTAGTTTTCATCTGGTATTACTATAATAACATCAGTACTCTACATTACATCTTAGTTTTCATCTGGTATTACTATAATAACATCAGTACTATACATTACATCTTAGTTTTCATCTGGTATTACTATAATAACATCAGTACTATACATTACATCTTAGTTTTGCATCTGGTATTACTATAATAACATCAGTACTATACATTACATCTTAGTTTTGCATCTGGTATTACTATAATAACATCAGTACTATACATTACATCTTGGTTTTCATCTGGTATTACTATAATAACATCAGTACTATACATTACATCTTGGTTTTCATCTGGTATTACTATAATAACATCAGTACTATACATTACATCTTAGTTTTCATCTGGTATTACTATAATAACATCAGTACTCTACATTACATCTTAGTTTTCATCTGGTATTACTATAATAACATCAGTACTCTACATTACATCTTAGTTTTCATCTGGTATTACTATAATAACATCAGTACTATACATTACATCTTGGTTTTCATCTGGTATTACTATAATAACATCAGTACTATAAATTACATCTTGGTTTTCATCTGGTATTACTATAATAACATCAGTACTCTACATTACATCTTAGTTTTCATCTGGTATTACAATAATAACATCAGTACTATACATTACATCTTCGTTTTCATCTGGTATTACTATAATAACATCAGTACTCTACATTACATCTTAGTTTTCATCTGGTATTACTATAATAACATCAGTACTATACATTACATCTTAGTTTTCATCTGGTATTACTATAATAACATCAGTACTCTACATTACATCTTAGTTTTCATCTGGTATTACTATAATAACATCAGTACTATAAATTAAATTTTGGTTTTCATCTGGTATTACTATAATAACATCAGTACTCTACATTACATCTTAGTTTTCATCTGGTATTACTATAATAACATCAGTACAATAAATTAAATTTTGGTTTTCATCTGGTATTACTATAATAACATCAGTACTCTACATTACATCTTAGTTTTCATCTGGTATTACTATAATAACATCAGTACTATAAATTACATTTTGGTTTTCATCTGGTATTACTATAATAACATCAGTACTCTACATTACATCTTAGTTTTCATCTGGTATTACTATAATAACATCAGTACTATACATTACATCTTAGTTTTCATCTGGTATTACTATAATAACATCAGTACTCTACATTACATCTTAGTTTTCATCTGGTATTACTATAATAACATCAGTACTATAAATTAAATTTTGGTTTTCATCTGCTATTACTATAATAACATCAGTACTCTACATTACATCTTAGTTTTCATCTAGTATTACTATAATAACATCAGTACTATAAAGTACATTTTGGTTTTCATCTGGTATTACTATAATAACATCAGTACTCTACATTACATCTTAGTTTTCATCTGGTATTACTATAACAACATCAGTACTCTACATTACATCTTGGTTTTCATCTGGTATTACTATAATAACATCAGTACTATAAATTAAATTTTGGTTTTCATCTGGTATTACTATAATAACATCAGTACTCTACATTACATCTTGGTTTTCATCTGGTATTACTATAATAACATCAGTACTCAACATTACATCTTAGTTTTGCATCTGGTATTACTATAATAACATCAGTACTATACATTACATCTTAGTTTTCATCTGGTATTACTATAATAACATCAGTACTCTACATTACATCTTAGTTTTCATCTGGTATTACTATAATAACATCAGTACTATACACTACATCTTAGTTTTCATCTGGTATTACTATAATAACATCAGTACTCTACATTACATCTTAGTTTTCATCTGGTATTACTATAATAACATCAGTACTCTACATTACATCTTAGTTTTCATCTGGTATTACTATAATAACATCAGTACTCAACATTACATCTTAGTTTTGCATCTGGTATTACTATAATAACATCAGTACTATACATTACATCTTAGTTTTGCATCTGGTATTACTATAATAACATCAGTACTATACATTACATCTTGGTTTTCATCTGGTATTACTATAATAACATCAGTACTATACATTACATCTTGGTTTTCATCTGGTATTACTATAATAACATCAGTACTCTACATTACATCTTAGTTTTCATCTGGTATTACTATAATAACATCAGTACTCTACATTACATCTTGGTTTTCATCTGGTATTACTATAATAACATCAGTACTCTACATTACATCTTAGTTTTCATCTGGTATTACTATAATAACATCAGTACTCTACATTACATCTTAGTTTTCATCTGGTATTACTATAATAACATCAGTACTCTACATTACATCTTAGTTTTCATCTGTTTGCTTCCTAAATATAATGTGCTTAAAAGTTATCCAGCACTTAGAGCTGAAATTGGTAATCCAAACCTAAAAGATAAAACCCCAATAAAGTATCTAATTTTGATGATCAGTGGTCAAGGGTTTTCACTAAAATTATGTTGACCAGTAGAGGATTTTGAGTATTAAAAAAAAAGTAACCAATGGCCTAGGGTTTTAAGTAAAACATTCTGATGACCAGTGACCCAGTGTTCTCAGTAAAATTATCATAAAAAATACTGGGCCACTAACACTAAATATGTTAGTAAAATAGTTAAGATTTAAATACTAAAAGCTAGAAATTTGGGTGAAAATGTTTTAAAATGTGGTTTTAATCAAATTATTAAACAGTCAGGTAATAATTTTGGAAATTAGGTTAAAAAGGTAAACATTGTAGGTAAAAAGTAGTTTTAGTCGAAAAGTGCTTTAAAACAGTTTATTTTAGCCAAATGTTTTCAAAAATCAACCCCCAAAAAAGCAAAACATGGGTCCAAAGAAAAGGAGTCAGGTAGTCCAGCACCTAGGCTTTCTACACTACTTAGGTAAGGTCACCTTTTATTGAGGTGCTTTATAAAAGGAACAACCTTATACTGAAGTGCCTTATAGTGAGGGAGAGCTGTATAGTAATAGATTTGAATGTGAAGAAGTCTGTATCTCACTTGTAAATTTTGTTAATGGAATTCAGATATAAAATTTCACATTTGTGTTCAGTGAAGTCCGAGGATCTATTCTGGAACTAAAAACTTTAGTGTGTGTGTGTGTGTGCATGTGTATGGTGTGTGTGTTGGTGGGAGAGATTTCTCCATGCATTTGAAAAAAGGGGAGATTTTCATAAATATAAGAGGAATTTAAGGAAGATACAAAAAGGTAGAGTTTACAAATATGATGTGCAAGTTTTGTGCATTTTGGTTAATATTTTGTTATGATTTGTTATAAATGGAAAATCCCATGAATTCCACAATTGCATGTCTTATAACACACCCTGAAATCAGTGACATACTCCTGCATTTGGTGAACTTGTTACCTCCATTTGCAAACTTAGCAACCTACTCTTCTGTACAGTGAAAACAATGACTGTTGAGTTTGTTGAAATCAGTAGCTACTCATACATCTAGTTAAGTCAGTATCTTCTTTATGTGATTAATGAACTCAGTGACTTACTGTATTGATCTTCTATAATTCACACTTAACTGTGAACAGTATTTGATCAAACTGCAAACAGTATTAGACCCAGCAAATACCATTAAATGCAGTGAACAGAATTTGACCCAAATTTGAACAGTAATAGGCACATCAATACTGTTCGACCCAGCGAACACTATTTGACCCAGGGAACAACATTAAACCCAAGTGTTAACATTATTAGACCCAGCAAACAGTATCAGGTCCATCGATATGTATGTACACGTATTAGCATTTAACAGCAAGTCAGCACAATAATGGCTATATGGTGCCAAATAAAAGTAAAGTTCTTTAAATTTTAAAGATAAAGAATTGCACACAAAACTTTAGGAAGATAAACCTTCCAAATAAATGTGAACATGAAGCACCACAAGATGAAAGATAAAAGTCAGAAATCTCAAAATCCATAAAATGTATATAAAATAAAACATAATGGTAATATATATATATATATATATATATATATATATATATATATATATATATTTCATCATCCTTAAAATATAGGCCCAGTGAACATATTTGACCCACCTGTGAAAAGTATTAGACCTGGCAAACAGTATTAGACCCGATTGTGAACAGTATTAGACCCAACAGCAAACAGTACTACACCCAGCAAACTGTACCAGACCCAGTAAACAGTATTAGACATTGCAAACAGTATTAAAACCCCAAATGTGAACAGTATTATATGCAGCAAACAGTATTAGACTCAACTGTGAACAGTATCAGACTGAACTGTGAACAGTATTAGACCCAGTGAATAGTATTAGACTCAACTGTGAACAGTATCAGACTGAACTGTGAACAGTATTAGACTCAACTGTGAACAGTATTAGACTTAACTGTGAACAGTATTAGACTCAACTGTGAACAGTATTAGACTTAACTGTGAACAGTATCAGACTGAACTGTGAACAGTATTAGACTCAACTGTGAACAGTATTAGACTCAACTGTGAACAGTATTAGACTCAACTGTGAACAGTATTAGACTCAACTGTGAACAGTATTAGACTCAACTGTGAACAGTATCAGACTGAACTGTGAACAGTATTAGACTCAACTGTGAACAGTATTAGACTCAACTGTGAACAGTATTAGACTCAACTGTGAACAGTATTAGACTCAACTGTGAACAGTATTAGACCCAGTGAACATTATTACACATAGGAAAAAGTATTGGACCCAGATCTGTTGTTGCATAATGTGATGGCAGATGTGGGTGTATGCTATTTGCAATGGTGTATGCATTATACAAGCATGTATAAGGTGTAGTAAGAGCCTCAACCTATGACTGGTGAAGTCTGAGATGTGCTCAGTGAAATCAGTGATATCTTTTTTTTTTTTTTGGGTGAAGTCGGTGACTCAGGGGTGGGTCCAGGGTTTTCCTTATAGGAGTTCTATTTTGAGGAAAGGGTCTTTTTGTGCTTAAATGGTTTCGTTTTTCAGTGAAAAGAGTTCTATTTTGACTGGAAAAAAGTGGTTTGACTAAATCCCCATCCTCTTTTTAAATCTGCCACTCAGGTGACTAACTCTTGTGTTGTGTATTGACTTGTTCTTTTGTTTGATAATTCATTCAAGAATAAGGACTCTTGTGTTTTATCAGGTGATTTGACCCTTTTATCATATATATTCCTTTGTTTACTCTTGCATTTTGTGAATTCCTTGGCTTACATACTCTTGTACTTAAATACTGTTGTGTTCTTTTGATTCAGTCGTGTTTTGTGAATTCCTTATCTTAATCACCCCTGAATAATGTTGATTCACTTTTGTGTTTTATTAATCAATTGCCTTAATTACTCATGTGTACTGTTGATTCATTCTTGAGCTTGATGAATTAATTGCCTTAATTACTCATGAGTACCATTGATTCACTTTTGTGTTTGTGAATTATTTGCCTTTATTACTCCTGTGTACTGTTGATTCACCTGGGGCATTCATTGCCTTTATTACTCCTGTGTACTGTTGATTCACCTGGGGTATTCATTGCATTAATTACTCCTGTGTACTGTTGATTCACCTGGGGCATTCATTGCAATAATTACTCCTGTGTACTGTTGATTCACCTGGAGCAGTCATTGCTTTAATTACTCCTGTGTACTGTTGATTCACTCTTGTTTTGGGGAATGCATTGCCTTAATTACTATCAAGTACTGTTGATTCATTCTTGTGTTTTATGAATTTATTACTTTAATTACTGCTGAGTACTGTTGGTTGACTTGTGTTTTGTAAAGTCTCTGTATTAGTTACTCTTTAATACTGTTTATTCACTCTTGTGTTTTGTGAATTCATTGGCTTAATTACTCTTGTGTTTGGAGAAATAGGTGACCTATACTTGTGTGTTGTAAAGTCATTGCACTGTTGTGTTTGCAATAGTAGAAGTCTCTGTGTTTTATGAAGTTGGTGATATACACTTGTGTTTGCAGAAGAAAATGACTTACGTTTGTGTTTTATTAAATCAGAAAGAGGCTTGCTCCCTTGAGGGGCTTCCTCCACCTGGAATCCATCTCCACCTTGTTCCAAAATCTCCCAGTGCTCCAGACCTTCTGTACAAATACAGAACAAACTCTTTTCCATATTAATTTAAAGATAACTCAGTCAACAAGCACTTTCTAGTTGTCTCCACCCAGACATTTTACCTGACAATTGTGTCCCCTTGTTAAACATTACAATCTTTGTTGAAATAACGAAAAAAAAAATTAGTTTCCCTAGATGTGAGAATGATGCATAATGAGCTATATGGGGCTTTCTTGTCTTTCTTCATTTTGAATGAATCAGCACTGTATGTGATCATCAACAATGCTATATGTAAGAGTCAAAGTGTAGCTGAAACTTTTGAGATTAAAAATACAAAATATTATATAAAAGATTTTGCATGTTCAAACACATAAGACAAAAACAATAGATAAATGGAAATAAACTAGAAATGTGTTAACATAACACAAATGCCTCACAACAGTGCTTGAAAATCTAAATAAATGCAAAAATAACCATGGTGGGAGGGTCAGATGGACAAACATACAGATTGATGGACAGGGTACCATTACTAGAATATTGTATGCCCTACCACTGCCATGGTGAGGCATTAAAAACCTGGCATATAAGGTACAGAATTTTATGTGTAGATGACTTACTCTGGGCATTGTTGTTTCTCAGCAAGTTTTTTCCATAATCCTGAAGAAAGAATAGAGAATACAAGTTATACCCTCTTACACAATTAAAGTTAGTGATTATAATATGCTGATAACAAATACAAAATATTGAAAGGTTTATTGACTTTATTTTATTTACAGTATTTGCTTCTGTATATTATGCAGCCAATACTTAACACAATAAACTAAGATCTGTCATCATATAGTGTACCCACAGATCAGGACAAGGTGTTGGTTGCCATCCCAAAGTGTACCCAGAGATCAAGGCAAGATGTAGATTGTAATCACATAGTGTACCCACAGATCAGGGCAAGATGTTGGTTGCCATCCCAAAGTGTAACCACATATCAGGGCAAGATGTTGGTTGCCATCCCAAAGTGTACCCACAGATCAGGACAAGATGTTGGTTGCCATCCCAAAGTGTACCCACAGATCAGGACAAGATGTTGGTTGCCATCCCAAAGTGTACCCACAGATCAGGGCAAGATGTTGGTTGCCATCCCAAAGTGTACCCACAGATCAGGACAAGATGTTGGTTGCCATCCCAAAGTGTACCCACAGAGCAGGGCGAGATGTAGATTGTAATCACATAGTGTACCCACAGATCAGAGTAAGATGTTGGCTGCCATTGTATAGTGTGCCCACAGATCAGGGAATGTTGTTAGTTGCAATTATATAGTGTGTCCACAGATCATGGCAAGATACTGGTGGTCATTGCATAGTGTGCCCATATATTAGTGCAAGATGCTGGCTGTTATTGAATAGTATGCCCACAGATCAGGGCAATATACTGGTTGCCATCATATAATGTGCCCACAGATCATGCCAGATGCTGGCTACTATATGATTTCAAATAAACAGCATAGACCCTTTGGTAACCAGCATATTGCCCTGATATGTGGGCACACTATGTCATGGTAACCAGCATATTGCCCTGATATGTGGGTGCACTATGTCATGGTAACCAGCATCTTGCCCTGATATGTGGGCACACTATGTAATGGAAATCAGCATATTGCCCTGATATGTGGGCACACTATGTCATGGTAACCAGCATCTTGCCGTGATCTGGGAGTATGCCATGTGATGGTAACCAGTATCTTGCCCTGATCTCTGTCCACACTATGTAATGACATATTTGTAGCTACTATGTTTGCAGTTGGGTGCAAGGTAAACACTGGTAGCTACAGGAGCAACCATGATTGATAGATGGATATGATGTACCCATATTCAGTCAGAATGATCTATTGATTTATTATTCAAGTTGCAATTCTTTTAATTTTTAAGTACATGTATAATGAAAGTAAATCTAGATGTAGAATAAATAATTCAACATAAGTACATGTATAATGAAAGTAAATCTAGATGTAGAATAAATAATTCAACATAAGTACATGTATAATGAAAGTAAATCTAGATGTAGAATAAATAATTCAACATAAGTACATGTATAATGAAAGTAAATCTAGATGTAGAATAAATAATTCAACATAAGTACATGTATAATGAAAGTAAATCTAGATGTAGAATAAATAATTCAACATAAGTACATGTATAATGAAAGTAAATCTAGATGTAGAATAAATAATTCAACATAAGTACATGTATAATGAAAGTAAATCTAGATGTAGAATAAATAATTCAACATAAGTACATGTATAATGAAAGTAAATCTAGATGTAGAATAAATAATTCAACATAAGTACATGTATAATGAAAGTAAATCTAGATGTAGAATAAATAATTCAACATAAGTACATGTATAATGAAAGTAAATCTAGATGTAGAATAAATAATTCAACATAAGTACATGTATAATGAAAGTAAATCTAGATGTAGAATAAATAATTCAACATAAGTACATGTATAATGAAAGTAAATCTAGATGTAGAATAAATAATTCAACATAAGTACATGTATAATGAAAGTAAATCTAGATGTAGAATAAATAATTCAACATAAGTACATGTATAATGAAAGTAAATCTAGATGTAGAATAAATAATTCAACATAAGTACATGTATAATGAAAGTAAATCTAGATGTAGAATAAATAATTCAACATAAGTACATGTATAATGAAAGTAAATCTAGATGTAGAATAAATAATTCAACATAAGTACATGTATAATGAAAGTAAATCTAGATGTAGAATAAATAATTCAACATAAGTACATGTATAATGAAAGTAAATCTAGATGTAGAATAAATAATTCAACATAAGTACATGTATAATGAAAGTAAATCTAGATGTAGAATAAATAATTCAACATAAGTACATGTATAATGAAAGTAAATCTAGATGTAGAATAAATAATTCAACATAAGTACATGTATAATGAAAGTAAATCTAGATGTAGAATAAATAATTCAACATAAGTACATGTATAATGAAAGTAAATCTAGATGTAGAATAAATAATTCAACATAAGTACATGTATAATGAAAGTAAATCTAGATGTAGAATAAATAATTCAACATAAGTACATGTATAATGAAAGTAAATCTAGATGTAGAATAAATAATTCAACATAAGTACATGTATAATGAAAGTAAATCTAGATGTAGAATAAATAATTCAACATAAGTACATGTATAATGAAAGTAAATCTAGATGTAGAATAAATAATTCAACATAAGTACATGTATAATGAAAGTAAATCTAGATGTAGAATAAATAATTCAACATAAGTACATGTATAATGAAAGTAAATCTAGATGTAGAATAAATAATTCAACATAAGTACATGTATAATGAAAGTAAATCTAGATGTAGAATAAATAATTCAACATAAGTACATGTATAATGAAAGTAAATCTAGATGTAGAATAAATAATTCAACATAAGTACATGTATAATGAAAGTAAATCTAGATGTAGAATAAATAATTCAACATAAGTACATGTATAATGAAAGTAAATCTAGATGTAGAATAAATAATTCAACATAAGTACATGTATAATGAAAGTAAATCTAGATGTAGAATAAATAATTCAACATAAGTACATGTATAATGAAAGTAAATCTAGATGTAGAATAAATAATTCAACATAAGTACATGTATAATGAAAGTAAATCTAGATGTAGAATAAATAATTCAACATAAGTACATGTATAATGAAAGTAAATCTAGATGTAGAATAAATAATTCAACATAAGTACATGTATAATGAAAGTAAATCTAGATGTAGAATAAATAATTCAACATAAGTACATGTATAATGAAAGTAAATCTAGATGTAGAATAAATAATTCAACATAAGTACATGTATAATGAAAGTAAATCTAGATGTAGAATAAATAATTCAACATAAGTACATGTATAATGAAAGTAAATCTAGATGTAGAATAAATAATTCAACATAAGTACATGTATAATGAAAGTAAATCTAGATGTAGAATAAATAATTCAACATAAGTACATGTATAATGAAAGTAAATCTAGATGTAGAATAAATAATTCAACATAAGTACATGTATAATGAAAGTAAATCTAGATGTAGAATAAATAATTCAACATAAGTACATGTATAATGAAAGTAAATCTAGATGTAGAATAAATAATTCAACATAAGTACATGTATAATGAAAGTAAATCTAGATGTAGAATAAATAATTCAACATAAGTACATGTATAATGAAAGTAAATCTAGATGTAGAATAAATAATTCAACATAAGTACATGTATAATGAAAGTAAATCTAGATGTAGAATAAATAATTCAACATAAGTACATGTATAATGAAAGTAAATCTAGATGTAGAATAAATAATTCAACATAAGTACATGTATAATGAAAGTAAATCTAGATGTAGAATAAATAATTCAACATAAGTACATGTATAATGAAAGTAAATCTAGATGTAGAATAAATAATTCAACATAAGTACATGTATAATGAAAGTAAATCTAGATGTAGAATAAATAATTCAACATAAGTACATGTATAATGAAAGTAAATCTAGATGTAGAATAAATAATTCAACATAAGTACATGTATAATGAAAGTAAATCTAGATGTAGAATAAATAATTCAACATAAGTACATGTATAATGAAAGTAAATCTAGATGTAGAATAAATAATTCAACATAAGTACATGTATAATGAAAGTAAATCTAGATGTAGAATAAATAATTCAACATAAGTACATGTATAATGAAAGTAAATCTAGATGTAGAATAAATAATTCAACATAAGTACATGTATAATGAAAGTAAATCTAGATGTAGAATAAATAATTCAACATAAGTACATGTATAATGAAAGTAAATCTAGATGTAGAATAAATAATTCAACATAAGTACATGTATAATGAAAGTAAATCTAGATGTAGAATAAATAATTCAACATAAGTACATGTATAATGAAAGTAAATCTAGATGTAGAATAAATAATTCAACATAAGTACATGTATAATGAAAGTAAATCTAGATGTAGAATAAATAATTCAACATAAGTACATGTATAATGAAAGTAAATCTAGATGTAGAATAAATAATTCAACATAAGTACATGTATAATGAAAGTAAATCTAGATGTAGAATAAATAATTCAACATAAGTACATGTATAATGAAAGTAAATCTAGATGTAGAATAAATAATTCAACATAAGTACATGTATAATGAAAGTAAATCTAGATGTAGAATAAATAATTCAACATAAGTACATGTATAATGAAAGTAAATCTAGATGTAGAATAAATAATTCAACATAAGTACATGTATAATGAAAGTAAATCTAGATGTAGAATAAATAATTCAACATAAGTACATGTATAATGAAAGTAAATCTAGATGTAGAATAAATAATTCAACATAAGTACATGTATAATGAAAGTAAATCTAGATGTAGAATAAATAATTCAACATAAGTACATGTATAATGAAAGTAAATCTAGATGTAGAATAAATAATTCAACATAAGTACATGTATAATGAAAGTAAATCTAGATGTAGAATAAATAATTCAACATAAGTACATGTATAATGAAAGTAAATCTAGATGTAGAATAAATAATTCAACATAAGTACATGTATAATGAAAGTAAATCTAGATGTAGAATAAATAATTCAACATAAGTACATGTATAATGAAAGTAAATCTAGATGTAGAATAAATAATTCAACATAAGTACATGTATAATGAAAGTAAATCTAGATGTAGAATAAATAATTCAACATAAGTACATGTATAATGAAAGTAAATCTAGATGTAGAATAAATAATTCAACATATGCAAAATGTCCAGATTACCGAAGAGATGCTTAATTGTTTATACACCTTCTTAATACTTAGTCTAAATTGGTATCCTAAGGTCATTCACATAAAAACACCAATGTGGACATGTCAATTAAGCTAGATTTTAACTCAGATGTTGAATAAATTAAACCTTTTCTTTCCATCATACCAACAGGTTTGCAATTTTTGTTATTTGGTAAGCATCTATTTCCAGGCAACATTATGCATGAACATGTAATGATCTAGAAATATTAGTCCTATGCTCATTGTTGATAATAAAACTATTTTCATATATTAATTTACAATATGTAATAAAATCGGATAGGATACATAAAAAATTATTGGACAATTTGTTGTACTGTATAAGGATTTTAAGCAAAAGTTTGAAAATAATGTAAATTGTGTGTGGGCATGAATCAAGGGAATGATATGCTTATTTAAGTTCAGATACATGATCAACTTTAGTTTATGTTTCACTTATCACTTTCTACATAAGCACAAGTCATTTCCAACAAGTGTTGTTCTTCTTTTTACCGGTTTTTTGTATGTATTTTGTTGTTGCTGTTTATTTATTATTTTTTTCTTCACTTTTGCAGCTGAGCTTTGGTTACTGGCTTTTATTGTTTAATTTCTGTTGTTTTGTTTTGTCTTAGGCCTTTATATTGTTGATTTTTCTTATCTGTTGTTGGTTGATTTCATATTTTTGGGTATTTGTTGTTGGGTTTTTGTTGTCATATTTTTGATGTTCATGTTGGTTTACTGTTGTTGATTTATTTATTTAGTGCTGAGGTTTCATTGTTTGCTGTTGGATACTTTTGTTTCTGCTCTTGGATTTGTGTTGTTGGGGTTTTGTCATGAAGGTTATGTTCTTTGGTTTTGATAATTTAGGGGGGTGGGTTTTTGCATTTTTGTTGAGATGGGTTGTTGCTTTTTTGCTGTTGGCTTTTGTTGCTGGGTTTGTTTGTCTGGTTTATTTGTTTTTTGTTGAGGGTTTATTGTATCGAGTTTGTTATTTGTTTTTGTTGTTTGGTTTCACTTATGTACTTTGATGTAATTTTGTCATTTTTATTTCAGTGGTTATTAACATTTCTTGGTAAAGTTTTGTTTTGTTTTTTATTTATTTGTTTGTTTGTTCATTTGCCTTGTCTTTTTCTTAGTTTTAAGTCTTGGTTTTATAGACTTTTGTCGTTGGATTTTTGTTTTTGTTTTTCATTGTTGTAGGGCATTAATTATTGTTTTTTGTTGTTGTTTTTTAATTCTTTTAGTTGCTGGACTTTAAAACTGATCCGTCCTTTCTGTCACATTCCTTGTATACACCAAACTAATTTTAATGTTCAACATACAGCTGTGAAACTTGACAGATGACTTTCCAAAAGGGTGCAGTAAGTTTTCCAAATTTGTCCACAACACCAGTGACCCTGTGACAGGGTTAATGGCCTGTTAATTATGCTTTCAATTTTCATTTTTGTACAGTTTCTCAATTACTCAAAATATATGATAAACTTAATCTAGTGCTCACAATTAGCCCTAGTAGCCAAGGGACAGGGATCAAAGAAGTCAGTGTAGTCCAAAAAAAGGACATAATGAAGACATGCCATGATGGGCATCGAATCCAAGGACTTCAACATTACTTTAGCTGGATATGAATTTAAATCCTCTTACAAACCCCTGGATCCTCAATGAAAGGGTCAAAAAGTTTTAATAGTAGGATGTTGCGAAACCATGGTGTAATGAATATTAAATTGAAGGCTTTTGATATCCTTATAAACACAAAAATGTTTTGTTTCACTGTTTATGGTACAGGTTGTCAACTCAGCAAGTGGCTTTCCTATGGAATGTATACTGAGAGTAAGATTTCCAAATTTCAGTGCATCCCAAGCTTACTTTCTGACCCCCTCCCATCCCCCTCCCCCGCCCCTGTTGCAACTGCCATAGCTTCTGAAACCTTCCACTAAGTGTTTTAAGATCAACACACATCTCTGCTCTTTGTTTTGTCTATTAAATGTTTAATTTATCTTTTGATACAGCATTCAAACAACCAGAGACAAATCATGTATAAAATGTCATTTTTAGAGGGAGGTGGGGGCAGAGGAGAAGGGATACAGTATCAAGGGGTAAAAACAACAGGACATCACCAAAGCATCTCATCATGAGTGTCAAATTAAAGTACATTAGCATATTTGAAATTTTACAAAAGAGAAAGACTTAGGATGTGACAGATTTAAATAAGCTGTGACAGTGCTACTTTCAAATGTTTAAATAGTCACATTTATTATGTATTTTTGACCTAACTTTGTATATGGAGTCAGAACATGCAGGCATATTATATACATAATGGATTTAAGGTCATGGTCCCTGGATAAATGCCCAGTAGGGTGAAGGGGTGACGAAGAGATGTTTGTGGTTCAATGCTTGAAGAAGATATATTGGGATTTCCAGTGAAAGACCATCAGAGTAACTTGAATTCCAATTGCTTTCAAGCTGATAGACACCAGTTCCAAAAAACGGTATTTTGTGATGATGTGCCATCAACTTTCCTCCAGTTTTATGGAATTTTTTAGTTTGTTTTGTTTGATATATATTTCTGTTTGTTTTTTATTGTTGGAGTATCGTTTTTCAGTCTTGGTTTTATTTTTCTCAAGATGTTGTTCGGTATCAGCTTTGTGGGTTTTGTTGGCTATTTTATTTTGGTGTTTTGTTTGTTGTTTGATGTAGGTTTTATTGGTCTTTGCTAAAAAAAATTATGTTACTTATTTGTTCATATTGTGATGCTTTTATATTGGGATTTTGTTGCTCTTTTTTGTTCTTTTGTTGGTTTGTGTTGTAGGATTTTGTATTGCTTGGGTTTTGCTGTTGGGCTTCTAGTTTGGGGTTTGCCTCTTGGTTTCTGGCTGTTATTTGTTTGTTTGTTTTGTTTTTTTGGTGGTTTCTTTTTTGTTGGTTGTTTGTTTTTGTGTTCTTGTTCTTGAAGTTTCGATTTTGATTTTTGGTTAAATGAATTTATTGTTAAGCTTTTGTAGTAATCATTTTTTATAAATTATGTTTTCAGGCTTTGATGGATTTTTGTTGTCCATTTGTGTTGGTGGGTTTCAGGTATTATGATTTTGTTGCTGGGCTCTTTTTGTTGGGTACTAGGGTATTGTTCTTTAGCTTCTGTTTTATGTTTTTTTTTTACTTAGTTATTTTTTCTAATTTATTTATTTATTTTAGTTCTCTGTTTTGTTGATGTTGTTGTTACTTCAATTGTTGATAAGGGGGACTGTTATATATTGTTTCCTCATTCTTTTGGGGTTTTCTTGTCTGTTTCTTGTTTTTGGTTTCCCTTTGGTGAAGTTTTGTTGCTTGTTACTAGAATTTCTTTCATTTCTTTTATTGATCTATTATTCTAATTTTCATCCATGACTCAATTCCCATCAATAGCTAGTGTGATTGTATGTATGTATGCTTGTATGTATGTGGGGGTGTGTATGTATATGTTAGAACTCGTACCCAGCCCCTCACCCTGTTTGGTATATATCTGATTGTATGTATGTATTCATTATAAAAAACAAAATAGTCCTGTACCCCTTGATTGTTTGTATGTAAGGGTATCTGTTTGTTTGTTTGTTAATAAAAATGTGTTTGTTTGATTGGATATATTTGATTGTTTGTTTGTTTGAAAATAAGAATATGTATTTGTTTGTTTGTTTGTTAATAAGGATGTGCATTTGTTTTTCCATAAGAAGGTGTGAGTGACCCTCACCTATCCTTTTTCCCTCCTCTGTTTTATTTGCATGTGTGGTGTTGGACATTAAGGAGGGGGGTGTTTCTTGTCCATAAGTAGGTGTGAGTGACCCTCAACCATCCCTTTTCCCTTCTCTGTTTTGTTTGCAAGTGTGTGTTTGATTGTAAGAGTGCATGATTGTTTTGTCCATAAGTAGGTGTGGGTGACCCTCACCTATACCCTTTCCCTCCTGCTTTGTTTGTAAGGTGTTGGATTGTTATCAGGTGCATTAGTAACCATCACATAACTTTCCATTCCATCATCCATTATGTTTGTATGCATGGGTATTACATGTAAATAGGTGTGTTAGTTACCATTACCTATCCCCTATCTTTCCTCATCCAATTTGTTTCTAAGGGTGAGGGTTGGATTGTAATTATGTGTGTTAGAGACCATCACATAATTACCCTTTCCCTCGTCTGTCTTGTTTGTAAAGTGGGTATTGGATGGCAAAGGTGGGTGTTGAATTGTAATTATGTGTCTTAGTGACCATCACATGATCTCATTTCTTTCTTCCCTCTGTTTGCATATGTGGGTGTTTGTCTTTAAGAACGTGTTTGGGTCTGTAAGAATATGTGTTGGTCATCATAACTCTCACATACTTTACATCTCCTTACACATGAGTTTGAGATTTTGTATGTATGTCTGTGTGAGTGTTGGTCAGTAAGGATGTGTGTTGGTCAGTAGAGATGTGTGTTAGTCAAAAAGCCTGTGTTGGTCAGTACGGATGTGTGTTTGTCAGTAAGGATGGAGTTTTTGTTTCTTTGTTTGTTTTTTTAATTTTCTTTCCACTCTCTACATGTAGTATCTATCTATCTATCTACATTGCATGATTCCATCCTACTTTATTAAACCATGACTATGTTTGAATATCTATCTTTTTTTTTCATCAATACACGCATACTAATACGAATATACAATTTCTTCTTTCATGTTGTGTTTTATTTTTATTCTGCAAAGACGGATTAGTTCTCTCTCTCTCTCTCTCTCTCTCTCTCTCTCTCTCTCTCTCTCTCTCTCTCTCTCTCTGCGTCTGTCAACATAGGACGTTGTCATTGTCGGTGTGGCGTCACTTGTGTCTTTTCGATGGAGTTGTGTGATCGTTTTATGGTGATAACTTGTTTCAATATACTAACTTTTATTCGATTGTGCTCTCTCTCTCTCTCTCTCTCTCTCTCTCTCTCTCTCTCTCTCTCTCTCACACACACATACACACACACACACACACACATTATTGCGTTTTGATTCATATATATCCACTACGAAGGAAGATTATATAGTTCAGTTCCACTTCGACTTTCAACATGAGATGATGGAAGAACAACAAAAGACCACACTTCTGGTGAGAGATTTACAGAAAGTGATTCGAAAATACACAACGTCCTACAAGACCTATAGGGAAATTCAATACTACTCCAGAGACAAAAGTGAAGATACCGATTAAGTATGGCCATGGAAAGGGCACTGGGTCACAGAATATCCACAACATCATAGAAAAGGAACCTGTTATTCTGAGAACGGAGAAACCCAAGTCCCGAGACAAAAACCAAGACGAAAGTGTTGTGTGTCACGAGCAAGGACATTGGCCTTGAGAATGTCCACACAAAGCAAAAGTAAAGGAAGAGGAAAAGGAGGAGAAAAAACAGATCTCAAATGCAGAAGAAGCACATATTCCTTTTAAGAAATGCAAAGCAACACACTGACAAGAACAAATACAGTTTTTGTGAAATGATTGAAATTTCATTGTGATTCCTATTTCACGAGAATATGTGAAACGTGAGTAAAATAAGCAATGTTTTGATTTGATGATGATGATGATGATGATGGTGGTGATGATGATTATTATTATTACTATTAATATTATTATTATTATTATTATTGTTATTATTATTATTATTATTATTATTATTATTATTATTATTATTATTATTATTAATAGAATATGAACACACACAAACACACACACACCCCTATATACCATTACACATTCTACTGCACAAACCAAGCAAGGGTAAGGGAGAGGCCTTTGAAAATTTATGTTGCTAAATTGAATAATTTTTGAATTTTGTTACAATTTTCTATAAAAAAAATGTACAATTGTTTTTTGGGGGTTTTTTTTCCTTTACACTTTGTTACTATTTTGTTAAATTTTATAATTCTATTACAGTTTGTTCATTGTTTTAAAAAAAAAAATATTTTTCATCGTTATTAATTTTTTTTTTACAAATTAAGATTTGTGTCCAATTTATTAATATTTCCATTTTTGAAACAAATCTGTTAATTTCTTTCACAATATTTTTAAAAAAAACAAATCCATTTTGAAATATTCTTTTACAATTGGTAAATATTGTGCACATTTTATTTTTTTTTTCATTTTATTTGCTAATATTGTGCATTGTTTCACAATTTTGTTTTTAAATTTAATTTTTTTGTTAGAAATTTTTTGACAAATTTTTAAATAATTTTTAATTGAATCCTTTAATATAATTTTTATTTGCATATATTTAATATATATATATATATATATATATATATATATATATATATATATATATATATATATATATATATATATATATATATATATATATATTTGTTTTTAGCTGTAAGACATTTTTTAAACACTTTTTTGTTAAAAATTAAATTTGCTTTGTATTTATATTTTTTAAATTTGTTTTTACTTCTTTCAGTTGGTCCTTTTGAAGTTTGTAAAGAAAAATTATTTGTTAACTTTGTTGCTTTGTACGTTTGTTCTGTATTTTTAAATTTGTTATAAATGTTTTGCCTTTTTATGTTTCAATTTTGTTTTTTGCTTTTGTTTTAAGTATTTTTTTTTAGTTTGTTTTAATTTGGTATTTCGGTTTTAAATTTGAAGTTTTATACTTTTTCTTAAAAAGATTTCATTTTTAAATTTTAAATTTTGCTTTTGTCTTATTATTTAAATTTTCGTTTAGGTTTTTGTATGTCTTTTTAATTTGATTTTTGTATATCTTTGAGACAATTTTCTGCTTCGTTTTGCATTTTTTATTTGTTGAAAAATTGTTTTCTAATTTGCTTGTTTTTGGATTCAAGATTTTTTTTATATTTTATTATATCTTATTTTTTTTTGTTATAAATCTTTTACAATCTTTGCATTTTTGCTTCGGATTTTATTAGTATCTGCTAAAGTCCTTGTCAGTTTTGGAATGTTAGTACGACTTTTAGTCTAGGACTAATTTGTTTTATATAATATACCGGGATTATTTTAGTCTCCACTAAATTTCGCGTCAGTTTCGGAATTTCAATACCATTTTTGGTGTAAACCATTTTAATATAATATTCTGGATCTTTTAGTATCCGATAATAAAAGGAGTTTACGTTTCGGCCCTTTCATTATAATATTGTAATCTCTGATAAATTTTTTGTCAGTGTCTTCATTTTAGTACGACTTTTTGTCTCAAAGCATATTTTTTTAATATCATATTCAGGATTTTTAGTCTCCGCTAAATTCCGTGTCTGTTTCGTAATTTTAGTACAACTGTTTTAGTCTGGGCCATTTTAATATTAATGTTCCAAAGTGCGCAAGAAAAAAAAACTCAGTGCGCATGCGCGAAAATAATTTTTTTTAAATACACATTTTATCATTGCGCATGCACAAACATTTAAAAAAACTACTTCCGGTCATAAAAGTCTACTTCTGTCCTTACAAATCTACTTCCAATCACAGGGTCATGACCTTTGACTTACATTTTTAATTGACGCCCGTCGCCATTTTGTTTTTGGTCTAATAAGGCGGTACTTTATATCATAAATACATCTGACGACCGATCAACATTATATCATTAGAGTTGTAACAATTTATTTCTGATTCGATACTAAATTCCCATAGGACCCCAAAGTGATATCCTAATGTTAGCTTACTCTGGACCTCAGAATGTCATCTCATGTTAATCCAATGTATGTTTTTAACATTAAATTTCCCTTTACCACAGAGTGACATCTTCTCAAAATGGTGGCGTAGTGTTCATTTCCCACTGACCACAGAGTCAGTTTTAACCACTAAAGGACCCCAGTGAGACCCCTATAACTACTGTCAATGTTAAATAATTCGTTCATTTTTGTTAAAATGAAAAAGAAAAAGTAGTGTGATCTAGTAATTTTGATTATTTCACATTTTTATCTACGATCTGACGGGGCATGTCCAGTATTCCTTCTACAAGTAAAGGATAACTTATCTTCCGCTACCCATGCTCTCTAAGATAAGGTGACGTTTTATTTGCGCATGTGCAAAAATTCGTCCGTTTCACGACGAAGGGACTATGATGTAAAATCGCATAGCTACTTCGATTCTTCGAATCACAGGTATCGTGTCTTCACTTCTTAGAAACTTCATATCGTAACTTCGCAATCATAACTTCGCAATTTCGCCTCTTCCAGATAAAGCTATGAAGGCGAAGTTGTTAAGATGGCCATAAATGTACATGATAAATGACAGATAAACCCACGACCACGGCCTGTCTCACTCTTACACGGACATTCTTCCTCTGAAAGCTACCTGTTCATGTGATCTGGTGATGAATGTCTGCATAAGATTTAACGGCACATCAGCACAATCTGGACTATATAGCGTCGAATAAAAGTTAGGTTGTAAAAATGTAAAGGTAAAATGTTTAGTCTTAAGGAAAATAAATCTTTCCAAATAAAAGTAAACATGTTAAAAAGTAGTGTATTACAAGAAATATCTTTAAAAAGATAACAGTAGATGAGTAGTAAGGATGCTATAAGTAGTCATATATACAACTTGTAAATTACACCAGAGGTCGCTCTGTGTGTGTGTGTGTGTGTCTGTGTGTGTGTGTGTGTGTGTGTTAAGTAATGAAAGATTAAATTTAAACCTAGCTTCTATGGAATCCACTTGGTTTCAGTGGACGCCTCCTTGGACACAATCAAGACTTTTTGTGTTTTGTAAATATGTTTAAACTAACTTTCATTCAAATTTGCTCAACCGTTTTGAGAAGTAAGAAGTAAATTTTCACATGGTTGCTATGGAAATTACCTCTGAAATAATTGTTATGTTGCATTTGGGCGTCAAAATCCTTAATCTAAAATGTGTCTAATATCTGGATAAAACACAGTTTTACCATGTCCTTAGATCGTTAACACTATATTTCGTCGGTGAAGAAGTTTTTTTTATGGATGTAAAATTTGATTGACCGAACCCATAACGTCAGGGGTCAAACATATGCAAGCTGTTAGTATATTTATGGCGAGTATGCCAATAATATACCGTAGTTTTAATTACCGCCTTCTGCTAAATAAAGTCCATTCCCTATTTTTTCCACAAGAAAAATGAAAACTGAAACTTACCATATTCCCTTCTAGAGGTAATAAGAATATTGCTGAATATCATTCAAGGAAAAATGAAAACGTAAAACACACATTTTAAAAAACGTAAAATATTAACAATCTCCCTCAAACGATATATCAGGTGGATGGAGTGAACGTAACGAAAATTTTATGCAGATGAATAAAACTTCAAATTTGGGTTCAACAGATAGGGTTGTTAAAAAATGGATTTATTGTTTAACATGTTCAAAACAAAAAACAGTAGCGAGTCAGATTTCAAATTTCGTCCACAGCGAGGCAAAATAAGGTTTGAAACATTTCTGTTCGTTCACAATTAGACGAACAAAGACCGATCATTTCACAAGCAAGACCTGAACTTCAAGCAGACGATATACGTGTGAGGAAGTGAATTTTTGGTGAAAACTGTGGAGCATAACCTTATGTAGAGAGGATGATAGATTGTTTGATAGATATATCCGCCATATACACAGTATTGTGCTGACCTCCCGTTACACCCTAGACAGACCCTATACCCTCCATAAATCTGCAAGGATAGACCAGGGTTTTTTTTTGTTGTTTTTTTGGGTTTTTTTGGGGTGTGTGTGACTTGTTTCTGAACTTACATTTTTATTTTATTTTGTAATTACTAGTGATAGAATTAAACTCTGTCCGGACTTTTGCTCGAATTTACTTCAAATTTTGTATTTGTTCTAAAATCATGAATTCCATCAAATTAATTATTAGACCCATTTCGTGCAACAACCCCCCCCCCCCAAAAAAAAAAAACACACATTATAGTTTTTAATCAAATTGTACATATAAAATGCATCTAGAAAACAGTATTTACTCATTGCTAAATGGAACTGTGATTTATTCCATTTTTTAAATAACATTTTAAATATTTTCATCCTTTAAAATAAAATCTATGGGTACATGTACTTTTTATGTTATTAATATACAACTTAAATCCAAAACAAAAACAAAAAAAACACATTAGTATTTAAAATTAAAAGACCTTAACTAGGTCAACAACCATTTATATATATATATATATATATATCACATTTTAGGAAGAGTAAATTTTGTATGTGGCAAGTGATTCTTCATAACCCACATAAACGTGGGCCGTGTAGGAGACTTTATGTTTGAACACTGGAGGGGGGTTTCGTTGGACTACTTCTTAGCTTACTCATACACCTCCCTCTCTGAAGTAAATTTTTATTACATGCTAATCAATCACAGGAGTTATCTTTTAATTCGAATATTTTGCATTCTTAACTTTATTTCATTTTGAAGTTAGCTAGGAACCCCGGGTGGCCGAGTGGTTTAAGGCGTTCGCCTTTACAGATCACTCACACATCTCACCTCTGTTCGATTCGGTTCGAGTCTCGGCTAGACCAACGTAGGGTATGTGAGAAAGCTTGCCGGTAGCTTCCCGTGGGTCGGTGGTTCTTCACGGGTTCTTCCTCTACCAAAATATACTGGCCGCCATGTAAAGCCTAATATGTGCCGAAAAAAAGGGCAATCAACTCCACAAAACCAAACCTTGAAGTTTTAGCTAACTAATTGCGGCGTTACACCCAAATAAATCAGCCGTCTGCATCATGTAAAGCATTAGCATGCAAATGCTAAATCGAATAAATGGTTTGTTGTTGCCAACAATATACGGGAACGCCAGACGTTATAGTAAATTTTGCAGGGATCGGTTTTTAGCGGCTGTTAATGATAACTATGCAGTATGATGGTGAGAGAAATCTGAGAGCTATTTAAGGACAAGACGGAGAGGTTTTCCTGCTAATACGGAAATACTATGACTCGCCTGCCAACAAAATTAAACTTCTCATCTAAAATTTGACAGCGTCGACGACGACGCAAAAGTAACACATATGTCTCGCCATATGCTAAACGTGCACTCGGATTAGAAATATATTTTTTAAAAAAAAATATTCCGCTTTTCATTTTTTACCTAGACCGTTATAGTAAACTGGTATAACAGAAGCAGAAAGTCTATAGTTGTGAAAACACATGCTTGAAATAAGTAATATGTTGGCACACTCTGTGTCATGAAGTACTTACCTGCTTCTTATGGCTAGCCATGATGTGTACAGCAACAGCAGCTGATCAATTCTAAGTAAGCATTGACCGTCTGTGAAAGGAATGCTTATGTAGAGAGTCTGCTGGGTCCGGGTCAAGGACACAAGTCAGATGCATACGTCTGCCTGAGTTTGCGGCTGCTTCTCTAGCTACAGCGAGGAAATGCAAACGTGTAAATGCGTTTACTTTACTATTTGAGAGGGGTCTTCACTGTAAATGCAGGGCTCTACTTTACTTGTGTAGAAACACGGGGGTACCATATTTCAATAGAAAAAATTATATGCATACATAGCATTTTACCGTATATTGTCTGATATAAATACGATTGCTATACTATAGCTTAGTTGCATATTTTACAGTCATTGTTTTTATAAGTTGAGCTACGGTCACGTGTAATTTGCATGTTACTTAAATTCATGCATGTATTTATTCATTTGTATCACTACAATATAACTAAGCCATATATACACTTGTGTACGTACGACTATGAATAAAACATTGATATTCTTTTACTCGTGTTTATTTGTAGTTTGATTGAAAAAAAATGCCAGTGACAAATGTCAGGACGTCTATCGTAAACTTTCCAAGAGGTGTGTTACTTATAGAACGTAAACATACGTCACTCGTAAAAAAAAGGAAAAAAACCCCACTTTTTACAATGTCGCATGAAAATGAAGACTGTAAACCACGTCCAATATCTACATCACATGCGAGGTCTTCCGACATCAGGCCCACCGACATAAATTCCGGGCCCCTGGGCAGAGCAGTCACTAATTTACGTTTTTGTATATAAAAACCTGTGTACAGTTTTGCATATAAAACCTGTAGAAATCTACCATAACTTAGTCTCTTGCAAGGAACAAATTTTTATATTTACTGCAAAGATTAATTTATTTGTTATAACTGACGGTGGACCATTAGAAATTGCCTGGCCCCCCTGTGCAATTGTCCCCCCACCCCCTTCTCGGCAGGCCTTCCCGACATGTATATATAACACCTGAATTTCCATTACATATTCAGGTGTACAGCATGCACATAATTGTCCGCATTATTCTCATTTTAAAAAAATAGATACCGATAAGCAGACGGATAGCCTAAAAATGGGAATTTTTGCAAATATATAACGGTTGAATTAATCATTTCTGTCTAAGACTAAGACTACAGGAAATTAGTTTTATTTATACTCGGCGTGATTTTAACAGTAGTATGAGTCCTAATGGAGTATTAGACCGAGTTAGGAGCACATGGGCCCTAATAGACTATTAGACCGAGTTAGGAGCGAATTAATGATTATGGGCAGCCGTCACCGCCAAAATTACATTAATCAAATGACGTAGTATGAAATGAAATGTTTTAACATAACAAATGAAATGATGAATTAAGATTGCAAATGACGTTGTATTAAATGAAATGATTTGATTAAACAAAACGGAATGATGAATTCAGATTGCAAATGACGTAGTATTAAATGAATTATATCAAATAAAATGATTTAACGCAACAAATGAAACGATGAATTCAGATTCCAAATGACGTGGTATTAAATTAAATGATTTGAAGAACAAAACGGAATGATGAATTCAAATATAGTGCATGATATTTTATTAACATTTGCATTCATGCCTATTTTTTTATATTTATGGTATATTTATATGTATGCATTGGTAGATATGTATGCTGGGTATAGTTCTATTTACTCTTCCATATATATGTCAAAAATAAAAATGCAAATATTTATTTTAAACAGAATAACTTTGTGTGTAAGTTGAAAATACATTTGTTGGATTTAGAGCACTGTTGTTTGTACTGAATCTATTGTATGTTCATGTTATTGATATTTCTATTCAATACACATTTATTTATACACGAACTTCTGTGTTGTTTGAGAATTAATCCCTTTGTGGTGTAGGAAGTTCTTGTTAAGTAATGTTCACCATGAGAAGATGGCGTTATAAGTGGAACCTGTGGACTAGCGACTTGTCCCCTGATCTTCTTCTTTCAGTCCTACCTACCTTCTCTACATCTTCCTGTCTTCCTTTTCCTATGATTAAGGGTGAGGGGTAGCAGTATAGCTGAGTGCAGTGGCAGAGTAAAACTCGCTTGGATCATTTGTAGGTACATAATAGACCAAGAAGTTGTTTCCCGTCACTTTTTGTATATATCTGACATTACTGGCCGTACATACATACCCATAAAAACGTCCAAGTTTTTACAATCCCTCTTTTACCACCACTGAAACCCAGTTTGCAGCTACTTATTGCTTGAAACAAAAAGCACAACAAAACAAAAATAAATGGTGGCAACTGTAAGAATAATTAATGTGGAGTTATCTGAATACTGTTACTGCAACTACTGCTTGCTAGACACTACTCTGAACGTGAAGCTCACTTCACAATCACTTAAATATTGTCAGATTTGAGGACTCAGGAGAAAGATTTGGAAATTAAAGACAGAATAGGAAAACTTGAGGAGAAACCTACAAATGATCCAATCAGTATAAAATGACTTGATCCACATTATTGAATGTACGTGTATTTTTTTAACAAAATACTTTTCCCCTTGCATTGCGCCAGCTTCCAATGCTTCAACAATCCTAGATCTATCGGTTAAGGAGATTAAATCTTAATCTTATTTGATCAATAGTAATTATCAAGTTTATTGACCTTAAGTAGCATACACAATATACCAACCTGTTGTTTCCTGCCACATTTATGTATATAGCTAACATTACTGGCCGTACGTACATACACATAAATTCGTCCAAGTTTTATTAGTAACAATCCTTCTTTTTCCACCACTGAAACCCAGTTTGTAGGGACATATTACTTTTTTTCTTCTTTTTTTCCCTCTGGGAGAGTGAATATAATCTTATGTAGAACCTCTGACTCACTCAAGTCACTTTATACTGAATGGAAAATATAGTTGTTGTTCATATCTTACGAAAAGAAACACTTACCTTCTAGGTTTCTCTTGATATCGATAATTACACGTATCTTGGCTGTCCGAGTGTCGTCTGTAAAAATCTCAGCCGAATGCTGTAAACGCGCCAGTAGATTATAAGGTTGGGTGTGCTGACACCATATGTTTGGTTTTTTGCTAAATGATTTGCAGTTTGACCTTCAATTGTATTGCTGTTCTCAGCCGACTTTGCTAAACGGTTTGCTTTCCATACATTTCATTTAACACCACGTCATTTGCAATCTGAATTCATCATTCCGTTTTGTTCCTCAAATCATTTCATTCAATTCCACGTCATTTGGAATCTGAATTCATCATTTCATTTGTTGGGTTAAATCATTTAATTTTATATCATTTCATTTAATACCACGTCATTTGGAATCTGAATTCATCATTCCGTTGTGTTCTTCAAATCATTTCATTTAATACCACGTCATTTGGAATGATAATTTTCATCATTTCGTTTGTTGGGTTAAATCATTTAATTCCATATCATTTCATTTAATACCACGTCAGTTTGAATTTAAATTCATCATTCCATTTTGTTCTTCAAATCATTTCATTTCATACAACGTCATTTGGAAATCTGAATTCATCATTTCATTTGTTGGGTTAAATCATTTAATTTCATACTATGTCAATTCATTTAATATCACGGCATTTAGAATCTGAATTCATCATTCCGTCTTATTCTTCAAATCATTTCATTTAATACAACGTCATTTGTAATCTGAATTCATCATTTCATTTGTTGGGTTAAATCATTTCATTTCATACTACGTCATTTGATTAATGTAATCTTGGCGGTGACGGCTGTCCATATTAATTTACCAAATAGTTTCCAGCAATGGAGACATTCTAAGTTCCAAGTGCAGATTAATTTAAATTTTCTAACCTAGAGTCTTGGTCAAAGTGGATTCAGAGATTTGAGCGGTTTAGACTTGCTTCTGGATTAAATGACAAGGAAGAAGAAATACAAGTGGACACTCTGATCTATACTATGGGACCTCGGGCGGATGACATATTTTCTTCGTTTGGCTTAAGTGATGACGACAAAAAGAAATATGAAATTGTCAGAGAGAAATTCGAAGGGTATTTCATCACGAAAAGAAATGTTATTTTCGAAAGAGCTAAATTTAACCAGCGACGACAAGAGGAAGGTGAATCCGTCGATACGTTTGTTACATCATTGTCAAGAAGAATACTGCAATTTTGGAGTTCTTAAAGATGAATTGATTCGAGACAGAATTGTTGTTCGACTGAGAGACACGCATTTGGCAGAAAAACTACAACTTGATAGCAAACTTAGCTTAGAAAAAGCAATCAGTTTATCTAGACAGAGTGAGGCCGTGAAGAAACAGCAACCTCTAATACAGGGAGGGATACACGCCAATTCCCATTTGAATGCTGATGGAATAAAGTCAAAACAAGAAGGTGTAGTATCAGTTAATGAGGCACAGCCATGTGTAATTGGAGTTTGAGACACAGATAAAGGTTGACAGCTTTAAAGCTAGTAAGACCTAGGGTCAGTCTAATTAGAGTACAAGTAGTAACAGAATGCTTGTGATGTACATCATTTATTTTATACTCTCCCACCTTTATGTTCACTTGGTGTTGGACCTTCATTTAGTTAATAGCATTGTCTGTATATAATAAAAGTAGTGTAGAGAATATCTTGTGTTTGTTCCTACATACTCACACAACATGGTGTCAGATGTGGGATATGCATAGGACACAGTGGATTATCAGCACTAGTTGGATATAATCGAACTGAGAATCATTTTCACAAAAGGAACGTTCCAGTTCAGATTTAATTTACCAAATAGTTTCCGGCAATGGCAACATTCCAAGTTCCAAGTCCAGAAAAATTTCAGTTTTCTAACCTAGAGTCTTGGTCAAAGTGGATTCAGAGATTTGAGCGGTTTAGACTTGCTTCTGGATTAAATGACAAGGAAGAAGAAATGCAAGTGAACACTCTGATCTATACTATGGGGCCTCGGGCGGATGACATATTTTCTTCGTTTGGCTTAAGTGATGACGACAAAAAGAAATATGAAATTGTCAGAGAGAAATTCGAAGGGTATTTCATCACGAAAAGAAATGTTATTTTCGAAAGAGCTAAATTTAACCAGCGACGACAAGAGGAAGGTGAATCCGTCGATACGTTTGTTACATCATTGTCAAGAAGAATACTGCAATTTTGGAGTTCTTAAAGATGAATTGATTCGAGACAGAATTGTTGTTGGACTGAGAGACACGCATTTGGCAGAAAAACTACAACTTGATAGCAAACTTAGCTTAGGAAAAACAATCAATTTATCTAGACAGAGTGAGGCCGTGAAGAAACAGCAACCTCTAATCCAGGGAGGGATGCACAAAAATTCCCATTTAAATACTGATGGAATAAAGTCAAAAAAGAAGGTACCATACCAAGTCAGTTCTAATCCACAAAAGAGGAACAATGTTGCTTCAAATAAACACAGTTTCAGTCAACTATGGAGAAATAGCAAATTGCACTACAGTGCTGAAAGCATGCGGAGATGCGACAGATGTGGGAAAAATCCTCATAGTAGCGACAAATGTCCTGCAAGAAAAGTAACATGCAATAAATGTTAAAAGATGGGACACTTCGCATTGATGTGCAGAACTAAGAAAAATGTTTTCGAGGTAGAGAACCCAAATAATCCTGAATCTTATGGGTTTCTTGGCGGAATTGATTCTGGAGCGAAACCCTGGATAGCAAATGTCATAGTTCAGGGACAGGAATGTGCTATGAAAATTGACACAGGTGCAGATGCTACTGTAATTTCAGAGGATTTATACAGAAAACTGCAGAGAGTTAAACTCATCAAAGCTGACAAGATCTTGTTTGGACCGGGGCAGAAAAGGCTCAATGTCCTTGGAATATTAAGGTGTCACTTAAAAGTGAGCAACAGAAGTACAGTACAGGACGTATATGTAATCAAAGGTCTCGAGCAATCGCTGTTGGGAAGACCAGCAATAGAGGAGCTAGGAATCGTCATTAGGATTGATGAGATCACCAATACAGACTACAAATACAGAAGAATGTACCCTAAAGTATTCCGTGGATTGGGGAAAACTGAATGGGAGTACAAGATAAGACTTAAACCTGTTGCAGTTCCGTTCGCACTCAGTGTACATAGGAAGGTGCCTATTCCGTTAATGGATAAAGTAAAATCGGAATTACAAAGAATGAGAAGTTAGCCGTCATTTCTCATGTGGATCACCCAACGGAGTGGTGCGCAGGTATGGTCGTGGTGCCAAAAGGTAATGGCAATGTTCGTATTTGCGTAGATCTCACCAAACTAAACGAATCGGTAATGCGCGAAAATCACCCAATACCGAATGTAGATCAAACTTTGGCTCAGTTAGCTGGTGCTAAAGTTTTCAGCAAGCTAGATGCCAACTCCGGGTTTTGGCAAATTATGCTTTCACGCGAGTCTCGTGATTTAACCACTTTCATTACGCCCTTTGGTCGTTTTCGCTTTAACAGACTACCATTTGGAATTTCATCCGCACCTGAATTTTTCCAGAAACATATGTCCCAAACTCTTGAGGGAATTTCGGGGGTAGTATTTCAAATGGATGACGTTCTAGTATTTGGGCGCGATCAATCAGAGCAAGATGAACGGTTGAAAATTGTTTTGGGTGTAATTGAAAAGGCAGGAATTACGCTCAATGAAAAATGCGAGTTTTCCAGAGCCTCGGTGAAGTTCGTAGGGCACATTATAGATTCCACGGGAATTAGGGCCGATCCAGAAAACACGCGCGCGGTCATTGAAATGAACCACTCAAAATTTTCTTAGAACTCAGACGATTTCTGGGCATGGTTAACCAACTAAGCAAATTCTCGTCAAACATTGCAGAAAAAACAAAACCGCTGCGAGATTTACTCAGTAAAAGCAACGAGTGGGTTTGGGGTCTTTCTCATGAGAAAGCTTTTCATGATGCAAAGTCGGAGCTTAGCTCTACACCAGTGTTAGCCCTATACAATCCGAACTACCAGACAGTCGTGTCAACTGATGCATCCTCATTTGGCCTAGGGGCTGTATTGTTACAAAAACATCTAAATGAAACATTGAGGCCAGTTGCGTATGCTTCAAGGTCGTTGTCTGTCACAGAGCAAAGATATGCCCAAATCGAGAAAGAAGCTTTGGCTGTCACTTGGACATGTGAAAAATTTTCTATATATTTGCTAGGTCTTAGGTTTCACATAGAAACTGACCACAAACCCCTCGTTCCTTTGCCGAGTTAAAAAAATCTGGAGAATTTAATCCAAAGATTTAGAATGAGGTTAATGCGGTATCACTTTACAATATCCCATGTTCCTGGGCAAAGTCTTGTAACTGCTGATGCACTTTCACGGTCTCCAATCTCTCATGGTGTACAAGGTGACACTAAATTGGAAAATGAAATTAGGGCATTTGTTGATCTGGTTCTGTCCTATCTACCTACCTCAAATAAAAGGTTACATGAGATTAGGCAAGCTCAGAGTAGAGATGCTATTTTGTAGCAAAATTATGGTTTATGCACAAGAAGGTTGGCCTCACAAGTTTCAGCTGAAAAAGAATCTGCAACCATATTGGCCATTATGTGGTGATTTTACAGTTCAAGATGGACTGTTGATGAAGGGTTGTCGATTGGTTATTCCATCAATGATGCAGTCTGAAATACTTGGCTATGGCAAAAACTTAGTACTGATTTGTTTGAGTTAAAAGGTCAGCAATATTTGCCTGTTGTAGATTATTTTTCAAGGTTTATTGAGCTACAAACGCTGACTGCTACAAGCTCTGGAGCTGTAATCAATCACCTCAAGTCTATTTTTGCTAGACATGGGATTCCTGAGATTCTTGTATCAGATAATGGACGTCAATTTACTTCTGCTACATTTGCAATCTTTGCGAAAACCTATGGGTTTGAGCATAAAACTAGTAGCACAAGATACCCCCAGAGCAACAGCAAGGCAGAGATATGTGTACAAACAATAAAGAAGATGTTACAAAAATCACTATCGTGCAACACCGCTACATACTGGTTACAACCCAGCTGAACTCTTAATGGGTCGTAAATTAAGGACTACCGTACCGAGCCTAAGTTCAAACCCAACTCCAGGTTGGCCATACTTAGAAAGAGTTCGAAATTTTGAGAATCATGCAAAGGACACCCAGTGGAGACATTTTGATAGTCGTTTCCGCGCACGTGAAATGCCCAAATTAGATCCAGGTGATAATGTTTTTGTTAGGGTTATGCAAAAGACAAGTGTGGTTCTGTCAAAGGCAATTGTCTCCACGATCATACTTCGGACATAACCCTGAGGGTGATCTGCGCAGAAACAGATGACATTTAATTCAGCTAACTTCAAGTAGGTCTACAAGAGTGCTGGAAAATAAAACCTTGCAACAGTTAAATGATGAAGACAAGAATGGTTTGGACAACAACACAGAGAGCGGTGATGACTCTTCAATAAGTAGACATGAAAAATAATCTGTGGAAAATGGAAATAATTCTTCAGAAACACCAAAGACAAGTTCTAATCATAGTTATAGGACAAGATCAAATCGACTTGTTATTCCACCAAAAAAGGCTAGCCTTGTAAAGTGTATGGTAAAGGATTATGGGGATTCCTATAAGCTTAACTGTTTTATTATATTTCTTTAGGACTGATAGAACTGTTCATATCAAGAATAGCACCGACAACTATATACATATAGTACATTCAGATTACTTCAGGTCACAGATTTATTGTTCTCAGAGGGGAAGATATAGTATCAGTTAATGAGGTACAGCCATGTGTAATTGGAGTTTGAGACACAGATAAAGGTCGACAGCTTTAAAGCCAGTAAGACCTAGGGTCAGTTTAATTAGAGTCCAATTAGTTACAGAATGCTTGTGATGTACGTCATTTATTTTATACTCTCCCACCTTTATGTTCACTTGGTGTTGGACCTTCAATTAGTTAATAGCTTTGTCTGTATATAATAAAAGTAGTGTAGAGAATATCTTGTGTTTGTTCATATATATACACACACAATAAGGAGCACCTTAGTCCTGATGGACTATTACATTGAATTAGGAGTACATAAGCCCTAATGTACTATTAGATCGAGTTAGGAACAAGGTGATTAAAACGATGAGAAATGAAGGGGAAAAAGAGTTTTTAGGTAAAGTCGGGATGAACTTAAAAAAAACTTTTTACAATACATGCAGATAATAAAATATGACAATCATGATTTAACAAACTACTTCAAATATCTAATTTGTTTATGTCAAATAAAACTGCATCTATCTAAACCAATACAAAAGCTAAGAAAAACCAAAACTATCAAAATTTGTATAGCTATTGATTCATTTTACTCCAATTTTCCATGATAATTGAAAGTATAACAAGATGAGGGATGGATTTTGCAGAAAAAAATAGCATATAATGTATAGGTACTTTCACTTTCTGTTCTATTTTTTTTTTTTTTTTACCGATTTTCATATCGACTCCTGTAAATATGGAATATCTTCTAAAAATGTAGACAAAAGCAAGGATAATTGCAAAATCTGTGTGGCAACCCTGCATAGTATATAAAAGACTACTTATTTCACGAGGAACAACAGTGACAATTGTTTTCTTTTTTGTGTCAGAGATAACAGGAGTAAACCAATGAACCGGTCAATTTAATCTCAGCTTTTTGGATCTTCCCATGTTAAGAAGAGAAATGCCCGTTTTTTCAATGGAAAATTCAATGTTTTGTCTGCATCCTGATTCTATATTCCTCGTCTACATAAAATTTTACAATGAAAGAGAATGTTTGGTGGCTATGTAACTAACGATAAAAACAATGATAATTAGAAGGCATGCAGTGCTTTACTTTACTGCTGCACATATTCACGTTCAGCTGCGCATTTGCAGAAAACTGCAATGATCATTACCCAATATATGGTCTTGATAAAGAATTAAATTGTATCTCTCCCATTAAGCTTTTCTTTTTTGTAACCAAAGCATAATAAACTGTTACATAGTTGGCCTCTTTGTCTCTACGAAGCTTTTGATACTCTTTAGTAGCCATTGTCAATGTTGATTATCATGCAGAAAATAAATTCAGACTTAAGTGACCATGACAACAAAATGTTGTCCCCTGTGACAAGGCATAAATACATCAAAGTATAAAAAAGAATTTTTTTTCTATTATATCAAATTAGAGGTACTATGAATTGATAAATATCCCCCCCCCCCCCAAAAAAAATAAATATTGTTTTTATAATTTGCTTTTCAAGTTATCATTGTCCACCCCTGGGAACCAGATTTTACTCGATGGAAGTCACAGGTTTTGAGTAACCCTGGAGTGACAGCCGGTGTGACCACTATTAGAAGCATAGTTCATGCATCAGTAACTATGTTGATTAGCCACTACAGCCGAGGCCTCATAAGAAAGGCAACCACTCAACTGCCTCCATACTCATTCCCATACTCATTCACGTGTACAATACACAGTTAACCTGTTGACTGAAACCATTAATATGGAAAGTTTGCCAGTGAATAAACACTGGTTAGAAAGGGCCTTCCGTGTAGGCTAGGGTGTACATAGCATGGAAAAAGCTGTGTGGTCCTGGGCTAAATACAAATACTTAACATAATGTTAATAAAGCATAAAATGTAGGTTCTCTGGTTGTAAGTGTGTAAGTGTGTACTACTAGCAGAAATGCATACAATTATTAAGTTTCGTGATTTTGACATGAAAAAGATACAATAAATCACCTTTTAACACAACATTTCAACAAAATGAAGCATGAAATATAGGTAACATAGACCTCTTTTTGCAATATGTGTGTAGTACTTATCAAGATGCATCACCTCACCAAGTTTCATGATTCTAGGTAGGATAGCATGCATAGTACTTGTCAAAAATTCATGTGTTGATGAGCTAAATGCACAAGCTTATGCCAAGTCAGTAAAAAGATGAAGTATAGGTCGCAATGAGCCTCTTTTGTTGTATGGGTGTGGTAATAACAAATGCATATAAATATGAATTTCACAATCCTAGCATCAACAGTGTCTAAGAATAAACAGCAAACACAAAATTTAACCAAAGTTTGTCAAATGTAAAATATGGACCATAATGACCTACTTCTGCGCAGAAACAGACTACTATTGTGCTCATCAAGATGCATCTCCTCACCAAGTTTCATGATTCAGTATAGGATACTATGTACATAGCAATACCTATGTGGTTGTGAACCATACACAAAAACATAACCTAAACCAGCAAAATATGAAATGTATGCCACAGTGACCTTTTTTTGGATGGGTGTAGTACTAATAGAGATAAATAAAATCATCTAGTTTAATGATTTTAATGATTTTAGCATGAACAGTTAAAACACAAAGTTTAATCACTGTGAAGTGTCAAAGAAGGGTCAATTTGACCTTGTTTAGTCATGTGGGTATAAAACTCATCAAGATGCAACCCTAATTAAGTTTCATGATTCCAGGTATAACAGTATGTACACCAGATGCAAAAATCCTATGTGGTCATGAGTTAAATACAAACACTTAACCTAAGCCAGTAAAATGTGAAATGTAGGTCATGGTAACCTTATTTTGTTGTAAGGTTATGGTACTAACAGAGATGCATACAATCATCAAGTTTGACAATTTAGCATGAACAGTGTTTGAGAAAGAAACTGAAAACACAAAATTTAACCAAAGTCAGTAAAGCAGGAATAAGGGTCACAGTGACTTATTTGTTTTTTACTAGTGTGAGTACTCATTAACATGCATCCTCTCACCAAATTTCATGATTCTAGATATAATAGATTATACAGGGTGCACAAAAACCTATTTAGTCATGTGATAGATGCAAAAACTTAACCCAAGTCAGTAAAATGTGAATTGTAGGTCACAGTGACCTTTTGTTTTAAGGTGTGGAACTTGCATTAATGCATACAATCAGCTTACTTGATGATTCTACCATGGAGAGCTTGAGAAATAAACTAAAAACACAATATTTAACCAAAGCCAGTGAAGTGAGAAATATAGGTCACAGTGACCTACTTTTGTTATGAGGGTGTAGTATTAATCAAGATGCATCCCCTCACCAAGTTTCATGATTCCATGTATAACAATATGCATATAGGAAGCACAAAAAAAACTTAACCAAGAATGTACAACTAATGTACATGTATGCATGACTAGAATTTTACTTTTCTTACTACTCTTATTTCTACTGGCAATTTTCTTTTTTAACCAGTTACTGTTATTACCTGCAATCCATGAGTTTGGGAATAAGAAGGAACAACAATACATTTCTATCTGTCTCTATTATAATTTTGTATTAAACAAAAATAAAAAATACATTTACAGCTAAATTGTTTTTCTTGTTTATAACTGAAGATTGATTTATACACGCATCCAAGTTTGTATTGTTTGGACCATGAATAGTTCATGAACAATCACCTTCACTTGTATTGAACAAGAACATATCAGGGACAATCATTTCATTTTTAGGGGATAATCAGACTAATGTGTGACACAAATATCTGCAATCAGCCATTCTACAAAAATATACAAGCAGAACATGTCATCATCAGAGACATAGTAACAGATTTTACCTAAATGAAGATATTACTGGAGAAATATTTCTGTATATGTGAATGAAATGGTTCAGCGTGAAAGAGATATCCTATTTTCCCTTGAAAATATAATGCTTGTGCCGTAGTCCCATGTGTCTTTTCAGTACATACATGTATGGACATGATACTAGGCTACACACTAAACAGCATATATCATATTAAAGGAATCAATGCCAAAACTATGCTGAATTTAATCACATTAAGGAGTTTTACTAATGATTTGCTGTATATCAAATTTAGCACATGCAAAATGATGCAAGAGCTTGAAATGTCAATTAACATTTTCCACGATTAACTCACATTGTGCGAATATGCAAGTGTTAAATTTGAGCCCTGGTATGTACAAGATAGACCCCTTAACAACATCCCCCAGGATTAGGTGTCATGACACACTGCAAAATGTTGCCTAGAACCTAGGAACAAAGAATAGTTGATAGGCAGTGAGGCTGAACAGAGGTATATGATTTTATATGTGTGGACACTGGCGCAAGGGTAGTACAATAGCTCTCCACAACTTCATTTAGGCAAGCTAAAAATTTACCTCATAAAGACAAGGAATCTGATGAAAGGACAGGAAGTTCAGTACATCTAAGCTGTCTTCCATGCTAACAGTGCCTAATGCTATTCTTCCTCAACCCAGCCCAGAATTTGTGAAGTTAGTTACTAATTGTAATTTAAGCCATGTATATGACAACTATAGTTATACAAGTATAATGTATGACTCTAATTTTGAATTATCCTGAATGAAAAAAAATGTAGGTAATTGATTCTTATCTATTCTTGGAATAATGTCCAGTATTTGACTTTCAAAATAAAAAGAAGAAAACAAGAAAGAAAAAAGTAAAATAAAAATTGTGTTTGTTTCTGATCATTGAGAGTAGTTGTTTGCAAGTATTGTAAAAACTGTTATATTTCTATTCTCCCTACATGGTCAAAAATCTTTGTGAAACTGATTGCTAAGCAAGTGTATGATTATTTCAAAACATTCTCACTCTTCCACAAAGTTAAATCAGGTTTTCGCAAGGGTCATTCATGCCAAACAGCTTTAACAAAACTCACAGACTGGTGGCTGCAGGAAATCAACAAGGGGAACCTCTCATGCATATTATTTCTAGACTTCAGGAAGTCTTTTGATTAAGTGATCATGATGTTCTCTTATCTAAGCTAAAATGCTATCAATTTGATACCAATGCCTTAAACTGGTTCTCATCCTATCTATGTAACAGGATGCAAATAATCGCTATTGGAAATGTTCAATCTAGTTAGGCCCACTGCTACTTCTTATTTTTATAAATGACCTTCCTCTATGGACAGAGCACACAAACACAGACTTATTTGCAGATGATGCTACTATAACAGCTTCAGGTAGTGATATAAATACTGTAGAAGCTCTACTAGATTCTGATATAATAAATATTGAGAAGTGGTCAAAACAAAATAAAATGATTATAAATGAAACAAAAACAAAATGTATGGTAATAGCCTCATCTAAAAAGCATTCCACCTCTGAGAAACTTGTAAATCTGACAATAAATGGTCAACTCATTGAAAATGTAAAGGAAGAAAAACTTTTAGGAGTGATAGCTGAAAGTGATTTAAAGTGGGACAAACATACTATGTCTGTATATCTCTATCAAGTAAAATAACTGTATTGAGTAAAATTAAGAAATACCTACCAATACAAACTAGAATAATGTACTACAATTCCTACATTTTACCAGATATTGACTATTGTTTGACAATATGGGGTAACTGCCCTAAGAGTCAGTTAGAAAGAATAAACAAGGTACAAAAGAGAGTAACTTGCCCAATTCTGAATGCTCTTTTTGACACACCATCTAGTATTCTTTTCCATGAACTGAAATGGCTTCAAATAAATGACAGAATAAACTTTCAAAAGGTAGTACTTGTTTACAAATGTATAAACTGCAATATGCCTGCATATATGAGAACTATTTGATTAAAATCATGGGCCATATGCTTTATGCTTGACCTTATGGGTCCACTTGAAATTTCTAAAACCCAATATGGAACAATTTTGATGTAGTTTTAAATATTCTGGAACAAAGATATGAAATTCTTTGCCCACATCAGTTAGATCAGCCACTTCTGTTTAAAATTTTAACGAAAACTATCTCAAATATTTAAAGCTTGATTTTAATTGATTTCTGTTTAATTATATTTTTGTAAAATTCCTTTTTATATTCCAACTATTTTGTCTTTGTGCATGCTAATCTGTCTTTTGTTTCAAACTGATTATGTTCAGAATAATGTACAGTCATATCACTTTATTGTTCCTTGTTAAATGTTGTGACTTCACTTTTTTTTGCTCCATTTTTTGTTAATAAGATACATGCATGTATACTGTTAGAAAGTAACTGATGGCCTCATGGGAGACTAGATACATCTGTATTCTAATTGAGCTACCCTTGTTAAATAAAGAATTATTATTATTATTATTATTATTATATGTGATATAGAGAAGGAGAGACAGAAGTGTGAAATAAGATGAAAGAGTATACAAAGAATATCTTGTTTTTATTTCAACTGTTTACTAATTTACTGACTTGCAACCTTGTAAAATATCACAAAACAAAAAAGTAGGGCATACAATTTAGACAACATTCATATTTTCCTAAAGTAATTACATAGCAGTTCACACAGGATTATAAAAGGATGAAATGAGTTTAGTAAAAACCGCAATAATTTGAATTGTTAACTTGCTCACTGAGATTCCACAAAGCTCATGGATAAGGCAAGTGGGGGCTAAAACAAAATGGTGACAATTGTACAAGAAACATACCATCTACACTTGCTTATAACTCGAGTGCAACTACAAACTGCACAGACCCAGATCTGCTGTTGCATAATGCAACAACAGATCTGGGTCCATGCAGTTTACTAAGAGTAATCATTAGAACTAGAACAAACAACATAGAAAGTGATCTGCCAGCACATTATGCAATGGCAGATAAGGGTCAATGTTGTTTGCAGTTGGACTTGACTTATAAGTGAGTACATACAGTACAATGTCTTGAGTGGTGAAAGAAGTGAAAACTGTTTTCTCTGTATACCCACTAATAATTTCCTGTCATTGCTAATACAATTTGCCTCCCACCTAAAGCAGACTTGGAGAATTGAAATAAATTGTTTTATAATAGATTCATCTAAAAAGTGTCTTCCCTGTGAAAGATTTGAACCTTTTCTCAAATTAAAGGAAATTTCCTGACTCATTTTCAAGGAATAACAAAACTCTTGAATGTCTGATTTATATAGTAAAAGTTCAAGGGTTGTTGTCATCGCTGCTGGAAAAGTTACACCTGTTTCAACATGTTTTGCAGGCAAGAAAAACATTAAATAAAAATTGTAATTTGAGTAGACCTGGGCCTGCATTGTGAGCCCAAGATCAATGCAATGCTGTAAAACTTGTGACCTTGACCCCAAGACCAAAAAGTTGAGCAAGCATGTTGTAAAAAGAATTGTCTCAGTTTCACAATGATTCATCCAAAGTATGAAGAAAATCCATCATGGGATTTAGGAAATATAAGCAAATTAAAAAATTCAACCAAAACCTTAATGCAAATTTTCTATGATTATGACCATGACTGCAAGGTCAGAGGGGCTAGCAAGCATGTTGCAGAATGAATTGTCTTAGATTCATATTGATTCCATGCAAGAATGAAGAAAATGCATTAGTGGGTTTAGGAAATACAAGCAAACATAAAAGCTTTAACCAAAACATTAATGCCCAGTTTTTGAGATCTTGACCCCAAGGTCAATGGGGTGAGCAAGCATATTGTACAATGAATTTTCTTAGCTTTATGATGAATAATTCCAAATATGAAGAAAATCTATTATGTGGTTTAGGAAATATTAGTAAATGAAAAATCTTTAACCAAAACCTCAACACAAAAATACTGTGTGACCTTCACCCCAAGGTAAAAGGAGCAAGCAAGCATGTCATAGAATTAATTGTCTTATCTTCATAATGATTCATGCCAAGTATATATCCAAATGAAAAACTTTGATTAAAACCTTAACAAATTGTTGCTGCCAGAATTGCTGTCCAGTCGCAGAAGTGATTGCTGTGTCTCACTTCCCACTAATATTGGCTCAACAAAAATTTGAATTTGAATAGAAGTTTTTGGAACTTATTAGTGAATCTAGGATTTGTCTTAATGACACACTGAAGCCAGGCTAATGTTGTTAGTTTCACAGCTTTGAGAATTTGAGAATGTACATTGAAGTAGATATAAAACATAAATCATACTTTGGTAATCATTAACATGCAAAGCCATGGAACCAAATTATTTGAAGTAAGTATTTAAAATCTCCTATTTCTAATATTATCAGATATTTATTTCTACCTTTTAACTTATTCTAAAACATAAAATTATAAAGTTATTTATTACTCAGGTGAAATCGAAAGAAAATGAGCATGATGGACAGGAAACTATTTGTTATATTGTCATTTTGACATCTGGATCATATATGATGTTTTGAAATATGTGCATCTAGCAAGGCAAAATAAAAAGACAAAAAAGATGTGTATGTATAAAGCAGATCTTCTGAAAAATTCATAATGTTATGGACTTGGTGTTTACTATAAGAATGGGCCACATAGTATACTTATAAATAATGGTCAATGACCATCTATAACGAATGTCACATCCTGTGACTGACCTTGACCTTTGTTCTGGACATGTACGTTAGTTGAACAAGTACAAAATGTGAGACAGACAAAGCAATTAATTCATCAAAACTGAAAATAAAACAATTATTAGGATGGACAATAAAGTTACAGTAAGTTGTCCCCAGACGGAAGGCAGACACTAAGTCAACTTTTCTGAGATTCGCTGCAAGTTAGACGAATAATTTTTTAGATTGCATGTGGTACTAATAATGAACTAAGATTCTGTGCATTATTTTTAACATGAGTAAGAAAGATTTGCTTTTATAACACCATAAAAATATCAGATGCATACACCCCCACCCACCATTGAAAGACACTGACTAATTATCTATCAAAGCATCTACCTTCTTTACTTAGATTGTCATCTATGTGAATATGCCAAACTAAGCACCAATCCATCAGACATTGGTGGGTGGGTGGATAGTGGTAATGGCATTCGGGACAATACTAAAGTCATAACATTTGTGAGTTCATAAATAAACAAGCAACCAACCTGTCTACATTGTTCAAACAAATAACTAGGCCAGTTTCAGGGTAATGTAGTCATTATTAATTGTGCAACAGAAAAAGGATGCATGTATGTACCAGTCTATTAAGCAGGTAACACTTTTACAGTTTCATCAATAATAATTTCAAATTTAGGATTTGTTCTTTTTTGCCAGAATCAATAAACAAACAATCTTCAATTCTGTGCTTATTTATAATATTTACTTTTATTATAGTTCAGTGCTGTTATACTGAGAAAGAAAAAAATGCCCTAACTGTATATATTTTACATCTGTGAGTTTACACAAAGTGTGACTTTAGGATATTTGTAACAACACAAACATATAGAGACAAGTACACATTATTACAAGCCTTGTAATAAAACATTTAAATTGGTTATAACTGCATCAGAAAACTTGAAGATATTAGTTCATAACACCAGAAATGAACTACTTCTCTATTCATGCACATTGTGTGCTTTGACAATATTTGTAAACAATTCTTAAAATATAGTTCTCTTATTCATTACTCAAGATTCATGATTATTATTATTATAACTATTTGTAATTATAAGAATTGAACTTCATATTTTACAGGATTCATGAAGTCATCAAGCTTGAAAATTGATTACAGCCTATGCATGACCAGCTTTCCCTTCAATACAGCCATTCACACAATGTGTATTAGATTTCCAAGGCCTATGCATGAACAGCTTTCCCTTCACCACAGCCATTCACACAATGTGTATTAGATTTCCAAGGCCTATGCATGAACAGCTTTCCCTTCACCACAGCCATTCACACAATGTGTATTAGATTTCCAAGGCCTATGCATGAACAGCTTTCCCTTCACCACAGCCATTCACACAATGTGTATTAGATTTCCAAGGCCTATGCATGAACAGCTTTCCCTTCACTACAGCCATTCACACAATGTGTATTAGATTTCCAAGCTTCATGACTTCATAAATCCTGTAAAATATTAAGTTCAATTCTTAAATAAAATACAGAACGCAAATGAACATGAAAATATACAATGAGAAGAAAAAAATTGTGTACATTGTGACAAAGCATGAACCAATGGTTCTGAAAATATAAAATTAATAAAAGCAAGGATTTCTTGTAAACTAGCACTAGGATGTTAAATCTACATCTAACAGTTTATGCCAAGTCACAAACAGTCTCAACTTGGATTTTCCATCCTAAAAAATCACCTAGGTCCATATAATGACTTGGTCAGAATAAAGTCATAAAAAATATTATTTCTTAATAAACTAAAAAGTAAATTTCACCTGTGTACATTAGAACTTTGATGCACTTTCTTCTTGTAAATATATGAGGAAAATCAAAACAGAACATTTTGTAATTAAAGATGTTAATATTAAGTATGATGTGATAAAGGTGACACTGACAACTTTAAACAAACAACTTAAAATACTATGACTCAATATATTCTTCTGTGCAATAATCTAGATTATGGTAGAAGCTGAAAGGAAAAGGAGTGGCTGAATCCTATAACCCAAGTGACTGAAATTGTCCACTTCAAAAACTGGATATTAATCAGCTGATCGGTAATGTCCACTTCAAAAACTGGATATTAATCAGCTGATCGGTAATGTCCACTTCAAAAACTGGATATTAATCAGCTGATCGGTAATGTCCACTTCAAAAACTGGATATTAATCAGCTGATCGGTAATGTCCACTTCAAAAACTGGATATTAATCAGCTGATCGGTAATGTCCACTTCAAAAACTGGATATTAATCAGCTGATCGGTAATGTCCACTTCAAAAACTGGATATTAATCAGCTGATCGGTAATGTCCACTTCAAAAACTGGATATTAATCAGCTGATCGGTAATGTCCACTTCAAAAACTGGATATTAATCAGCTGATCGGTAATGTCCACTTAAAGAACATGACATTGAAGAACTGGACATCAATCAGCTGACTGGTAATACTTTGACAGCTCTACAGCAGTCCTCACACATATATACAGTTTTCACACAGCATGCATAATATCACAGACATTTCAGAATTTACGAGATGACATTTTTGTGGCTAGTATAAGGATGTCTACTGTGCTGTAGAGGATGTTGGTTCATCATTCACTGCATGCAATACTTGTGATTAGTCAAGGGAAGTCTACTGTGCCATAGAGGATGTTGGTTCATCATTCAATGCCCGTAACACTTGTGACTAGTCTAAGGAAGTCTACTGTGTTGTAGAGGATGTTGGTTCATCATTCACAGTCTGTAATATAGAATAATTACAAGCTAAGTATGTGTATTGTACTTCTTCATATCATAAACATGAAAAACATGCAGAGTTCTCTGATGTTACAACACATATGAAAATATTCCTCACTGAGATATTCCTAAATTAGATGGCAAGTGAAGAATAGAGAGAGTTGCAAGGTTTCTTATCCAATATTCCAACACCCATCACATTCTGACAAATTTGACAAGAACATCTCCGACTATTTGAACTTCTCAACTTTATAGAATTTATGACTTCAACCTTGCCATTTTCTTGTTATAGTATTAATTCATTCTGCAGGTAAATCTAAAGAGAAATCTAACATTAGATCATCACACTAACATTTGTCCTCATTTCAAAGTATCCTTGAATACTTTTTCCCTGAAATTTCCATTTAAACACTGAAATCCAATAATTTTGCTTGTCTCATGTAATGTATTTCTTAGAGTCTGAATACAAATATTTATGCTGATAAGGAGCTGAAAGGTAGAATTGGCAAAAAACACTTGATAGTTACTGTGTTAATGATTCCGGCTTAAAAATCAGTGCAGTATTCTGTTTCTTAAAACAAGGGTTTCACTGTACACTATGTCTCATTCTGAGTTATGGGCTTACACAAAAGCTTGAACATTGGTTTGTATAAAAACTTTAACACTTAGTTGATGCAGCTGGTACTGCCAGTTGATGACAACATGCTTGCCATGTTTCAAAATTTTTTATGAGAAAAAGGTGAGATAAAAATGACAATTAGTTCCTAACATACCTGCAAATCTAACTTGCTAAGTGGCACTGCCTCCACCAGTCCATCGGTATTTCCTGTAATTACCTATAGAAAAAGTCCACATCATAGGTCAGAATAGTTAACTTTTTATACACTGTCGTGTACACATGCCTATCTATAAATTGCCACAATTTGTAAATTAAAGGAGATTTTGTAAACAGTTTTGCATGAAATAAAAATGTTAGGTCTATAAAAATAACAATACAACCAAACTTGCCATAGGACTAACAGGACACAATTTTCAACAGAAAAAAATGTAGCTTACAAGACTCTCTATGATTTCCTAATCAAAGACAGCATCATCTATCATACAATTTCTATGTAAACTTACAGACAGATCTGATTTCATTTTGATGCAATCAATCATCAAAACAATTTAAATCTATTAAGGATGATAGCAGTAGGGTTTTACTGAATGTCCCACTTTGTTTAAAAATTTCTATGACCATAACTATTAGCATGGATTGTGCTGCCAGCTCAATAGAATTAGTTTATCCATTTTACTGATTATTTTCCATGGAAGACATACCTACCATATATGCTTGCGTATAAGCCCGTTTGCGTATAAGCCGACCCCCCAAAACTGAATAGGTAAAAACATTAAAAAGCGCATGACCTGTGCATAAGTACGAGATGACACATGATGAGAAAATGAGGAAACAGGTAAAATAAGATAACCCAACACACACACACAGATACATATATGTATATATATATATATATATATATATATATATATATATATATATATATATATATACCCTTCTAACCTGAACCCCCAGGTACTCGTGTACTGAGGTGACCTGGTTAATGGCTTATATGGTGCTAGTACAGCTATAATAGATCTTGGCCCACAGATAAGCTGACATCCCTTCTTTCAGGTTTTAATTTTTTCGTAAACACTGGTCTACAGCCAAAATGCTTCCACAATAAATGTTGTCAAACTTTTTTCTGGGTTACTGAGAACGAAAATGATGCTTAAAATTGTTGATTGGCTCTAGTTTTAAAGATCTGATACTGGGTCAGTATATACGACCCTTGACTTTGGAATGGCGGACAATAAGTGAGTTATAAAGGGAAGGGATCTCAATTTAAACCAGAAATGACTAAAATACATCTTTGACGGGATCTATGAATAAATCTATGACTGGTTTTGGACAGTACTTGCTTTTTAGGCAAAACAATGAATGATGCAATCTGAAGCTGGTATTGCATCATACATGATATGAATTGCATCATGTTATTCCTAGAAGTCATGAATGATGCAATCATAACTAAGGTTACATCACTCTGCTGAAGAAATTGCCCTATATCAGCTCTACAAATCATACAGTGTCGTGCTCTCTTATTTGTCAGTGTTTGATTTTGCAAAGGGACACATTTCTGTTTAGCCAAAGTGAACAGAGATGCCACGTACTTGTGTGAGCAATGCAGGTAACTTCTGCTATGTTTGTGGTGAAGTGACTTTTGCATCTCAAAAGTGCAGTATAACCACTATGGTTAAGAAAGCCTATCACCTTTATTTTGGCTGCAAAATTGGAGATCAGGACAAGAGGTGGGCCCCACACATATGCTGCAACTCTTGTGCAACAAATCTTCGCCAGTGGTTGAAGAGGAAAAGGAAATCTATACCTTTTGCAGTGCCAATGATTTGGAGAGAGCCAACAGATCATATCAGCAATTGTTAATTCTGCATGGTGCCTCCAGTTCGGAAAGGTGTGTCAAAGAAGAAAATGTGGACTGTGCATTATCCAAACATTCCATCAGCTATATGCCCAGTACCCCACGGAGAAGGACTGCCGGTTCCTGATGCACCAGAATCATTCTCACCTGAGTCAGACGAGGAAGAGGAAGAGGAAGAGGATGAAACTTCTACTCCTGAACCATCAATGTCACATAACCCATATTTTCTCCCATCCTAATCCTCTCAACCACACCTCATAACACAAGGTGAACTGAATGACCTTGTCAGGGATTTGGAACTACCCAAGAGTAAGGCAGAGCTGTTGGGCTCCAGACTGCAGCAGTGAAATCTCCTGGCAGGTGATGTTAGTTCTTCCATGTTCCGTGACCGTCAAAAGGATCTTGTCCCAATCTTCTTCATGGAAGGTTCATCTTGTAGCCTGCAACAACATCGATGGTGTGATGGCAGCCCTCAACATCGTTCATGATCCAGAGGAGTGGAGACTGTTCATTGATTCATCGAAGACGAATCTTAAAGCTGTTTTGTTGCATAATGGCAGTGTTTTGTCATCAATTCCAGTTGGTCATGCAGTCCATATGAAGGAAACCTATGAAAACATGAAACAACTTTTGAGGTGCATTAACTATGACCAACATCAGTGGCAGCTTTGTGGCGATTTCAAGGTTCTTGCTCTCTTGCTTGATCTGCAGACTGGATACACAAAGTACTGCTGTTTTCTCTGCGAATGGGATAGTCGTGCGAGAGGTTCCAACTACATCAAGAGAGATTGGCCACTCCGACAGTCATTGGAGCCTGGGATGAAAAGTGTTCAGCATCAACCACTTGTTGAATCAAGGAAGATTTTGTTACCACCCTTGCACATCAAGCTGGGTCTGATGTAGAACTTTGTCAAGGCCATGGACAAAACACTAGCAGCTTTCAAGTACCTCCGTGGAAAATTTCCAAGGTTAAGTGAAGGTGAGATAAAGGAAGGTGTCTTTGTTGGTCCTCAGATTTGTGAACTGATTCGAGATGATGCATTTCACCGTGCACTGCGTGGCAATGAAAAGACGGCATGGAAAGCCTTCCAGTTAGTGGCAGCAAATTTTCTAAGAAACAACAAGGCAGACAACTACAGGGAGTTGGTGGAAAACCTCCTCAAGGCATACAAACGCCTTGGTTGCAACATGTCACTAAAGATACATTTTTTGCACTCTCATCTCGATTTTTTCCCACTGAACTGTGAAGCAGTGAGCGACGAGCACGGCGAGTGATTTCAACAGGACATTGCAACAATGGAGAAATGCTATCAGGGCAAATGGAGCTCATCAATGCTTGCAGACTCTTGCTGGACAGTGACAAGAGATGCTCCATTTAATGAATACAAGAGACAAGTCAAGAAGCGCCAAGTAGACACTGAATAAGGACTAAACTATGTACTTGTAGATACATAACAGTTTTTGACTTTTGTTTCAATATATTTTTTATTTATATAACCATTTTGCTGTTTTTTTAAAGGACAGGTGAAATATTATCATGCAAAGCAACCATAAACACATGAAAAGACCTAGGTTTACAATTTATGATTAAAAGTCTACTATGTAGAGAATATACTTAGACATAGAATGTAGAAACTTAAATATCTTGGAAACAGTATCTAAACAGTTGTTCTAATTGTCATATTTGAATTCAGCACATCAAAATCCCTAATAAATAGCACATTTTATCTCTCCAGCAGATGACTTCTAAAAAATTGTAGACCAGTGAAATTACTCGGCTTATATGCGAGTATATACAGTAATTCACATTTCACAAACTTCTTTGCAGTCACTATTCTTGAATTAATTATTCTGAAAGATGGTAAGGACATTTTAAATCCATTAGCTGCAGATCTCAGCCCTCAAAGCCTTACAGTACACTTATTCTTCCAGCAAACTCTTTGTGAGTGAAACTGCTGTTGCATACTTTCTCCTGACAAGCTACCTCCCATGATGAATAGCTGTCTTTGTTCCTGTTGCCAAGAACTAATAATCCATTCAACAGATTATGAATTCACTAAACAATATTTTAATTATTTAACAAACTCCACATACACAGATATGTATAATATGTAAGGAAGATTTAGAATCTTGATCAAACTAATAATATTTTCATAAGATGAAAGAAGTTTTGGCAACTCCACTGTGATTGAGACTTTCTTGCATTTTCTAGAAAGTTTGTCAACCAACTGATAAATAGTCATTACCTACCTTGAACAAATGACTTTTTAAATATATTTGCAGATGAAAAGTAACTTATTTAGAGAATTATATTTCTCTAAGAGTGCTTCCCTGATCATATTAATGTTAGAAAATGCTGATGTTCTTGAATCCAGCCATCCAGGAAAGATGAAAGTTTTCTCTCTCCCATCTATATACTATATAGACAAAGTGAAGAAACTCTCATCAATTACCTTCCCTTTCCACTCCAAGGTGGCTGCCCATATACCTGATGTTTACCAGTTTAAGCTGAGCAATTCATTGATGAGGATGCTCACATTCATGGGGAGGTGTGGGAGGGCTTTATAGTAATGTATTTGCGTAAGTATTCTTGGAGAAACATAATTTAGTACACAATGTACTTTCTCCATCAAATAAGTTCTCCCATCCTATTAATGTTAGGAGAACAGGTAATAGGAGCAAATGCATGAGCATCGAACTTCAGCCATGGTTACCCTTCGAGGGAGATATGGCTGGAGTCCCTATATGAAGGCTAAACTGTTCCCCTCACAAGAAGGCAGCACAACTGACGATCACGTGATATGTGATATCAATATACTGGTAATGAGGAACAAATGACATTCTCTTACCAAGAAATAAAATGGGTGAATCCAGTGACAGATATACATGCCTGTTAGGACGCTGTGCTGTCGTTAACTTGGTCTAGTGTTCATCTGGCCCAGGTTCAATACCCTTCTCTGCAATGCAGTCTCTTGGAGATAGACACTCAAAAAGGATGACTGTGCGTGACAGCCAATGGCTACTATAATGTCTCCAATCAAAACGTGTTCAAATGTGAGGGTCACGGAGATCACTTGAGCTGACATTTTTATGAGGCATATCTGGTCCTGAATGACTTCAAAGTACACTGTGTATATTACCCACTTAAGGCAAGACAACATGGATTGAGAGATTATGTCATGTTTCCTAGCCTTTTCAAGAAGAAAGAGGCATTTTTGGGTCCCACAACTGTTTTCGGTGCATTTCCGGTAGTGCCCAAGAGCAAAGACTGGATCTTGCGTTGATATCTCTGGACATATCTATCAAGGAGAGTGAGCTAATAACCACCTTCTGATTGCCCGCAGATGGTAAGGCAAAAAAAAAATAAATATGTGTTTCCTATTGCACTGGTTTTAAAATTAGGATAAGCATTTTTTTTTTTTTTAACATTATATTTAAATCAAATATTTCAAGCACTTCCAAGTACTGGGCAAAACTGGCTCAAATAGAATCACAAATCAATTTCGGCAATATTAATTTTTTTTTGGTAAATTTTTTTTTTTTTTTACAATGGAGGGAAGAAAGTGCTAGGGTTGGCAATGAGAAACAGATGGTCGGCTGACCAGAAACACACATATTTTTTGTTGTTGCCTAATCTGTCCTTGGCTATTAAGCCTGATTGTTAGAACTGTCCGTCAAAAGGGCCTGCAACTCAACAACACTGCATGCCAAAGCTCAGGCTATCAAAAAACATGTTTTGGAAGATGGCAGCTTCAACAAGGTTCTGGTCAGGGGCTCAAACTTATCTTAGTTATGTCAAAATCCATAAAAGGTTCCACTTGGGGAACATGGTGAGTGATTAGGACAGATTCAGGTCAAAACTGGAAAGCAAGTCCAACAGGTCCTTGTCATGACCTATGTCTCCCCTCCCATGATGTCTGAATGTGTCAGAGATAAATAGGTGCAAACTTTTTCACCTCAAAGAGCCAGAAGAAAAAAACAAGTTGAGAGACTGAGGTCTGCAAGGGAATGATGTTGATGCCTTTGCACCAGTCCCTAAGGATGCACCATTTTCCCTCATATTTCTTCAATGTGGTGGGACTTCTAGCTCATGAGATCCTCCCCATGATCAAAGGCCAAATTCCTATTTGCGCAAGGCCCTCCTGACAAGAACAAACCATGTTGGAGGAGCCTGCTGTGTTAAGATGGAAAACCTGCAACCAAGATCTGGACTGTGATCTTGAAATGGGAGCACCAATGCAGAAAGTGTCCTACCAGGATGCACACATTGGGTGATTTGGTCCCCCCCCCCCTTCCAAGTAGTTCACCACCACCAAGTTGTCCGATATGATAAAAATGACCCTTCTGCAAAGCTGACCCTCCAAGAAATGAAAGGCATTTACTTTAGTCTTCATTTCCAAAAGATTCATGTGAAGGGCTCTCTCTATATCAAAAAACAAATCATTCTTGGCAGCATGGACAAAGTGGTACCATTCCACCAGAGATGCCATGAATCAGATTGTCTTGCCAGGACAGACAACTGGATGGTTGCAGGAAAGCAAGCTGGATGGGAAGCCGGATGGTCAGCTCAGTTTAGCAGCTGGATGGACTGGGTGGCAAAATGGAATAAGTTTGATGGGTCCCCATAAGATTCTGCATATAACAGTACGAACAGCTAGTATGCAGCATAAGTAGCCAATGTGATCATCATCTGGTTGCTTATCAAAAAAGAACAGCAGACTGGCAAGCTGGACTGGCTGGTAGGCAACATGAGCAGAGGAGCACTGGGTTGCCAAAAATTAGGAGATCAATCTCCTATCAACTCCTAGCCTGTTCTGTAGAGACATGATAAATGAAGGGTAAGAAACTCCCCCAAAACCAGCAACTGCAACATGATCTCCTGCACTGATCTCCTCATTTGTGACTATCAGCACATGGGGTGAGTGCAGCTTGGGCATCTCCGATGTGCATTGATCCTCTGTATCAAGCTGGACATAAATGTCACTGTGGGCATGGCTCCCATGGTCTGAAATTGTGGTGGTGGTGGTGGGGCATTGTGGAATCTCCCACTACACTAGTTATAAATGACATTTTAGGGTAAAGACTCAAAATGTTGCTGCCAGTTGATTAACTTCACCCATGGTTCCATGCTTTTCAAACTTTTGCTCAGTACCTTGGACAACCTTGTTTCTGACCACTCTGCACAAACACATTACATAATGAAACTGATGAACACTCAGTACAAGTGAGGCACATCTCAAGCTGATATCTGATGGATAATGAGAGGCAATGTAGTATAATGTTGATTGTACCTCAGAAAAAGCTTCAACTGGTAAACATCTGGTATATGCGAAGCCACCTAGCATTGGGAAGGGGAGGTAGTTGGTGTGTTGTGTTTTGTTGTGTTTTTAATGCCATTTTTCAGCACATGATAGGCTATATATGGCGGCCAGTATATTTGGTGCAGGAAGAACCAGGAAAACCCACTACTGGCAAGCTTTCACACATACCCACATTGGACAAGTAGAGCTGAGGCTCGAACCTACACGGATAGAGGTGAGATGTTGGTGATCTGTAAAGGCGATCACCGTAGACAACTTGGTCTGCCAGGGTCCTGGTAATTGTTGAGTTTCCATTTGTCTATATGGTATATACAAGGGACAAAATGTTTGTCTTTCTGGAAGGGCTGGATTATTACAATGGTCCCTCCAAAAAGTCAGGACCAGTCGATTACAGCTAGTACTAGTAAACTTAACTGATACAATAATTATGACAAGTTAAACATTGGATTTTTGTCCGCTAAAACGATCAAAATTATCAAATACCCGGTAATCAGAAATTTTCCTCTGCAAATTTTTTAAAAAGTCATCTGTTTAAGGTAGGTAATGACTATTGTTCAATCAGTTCTTAAAATTTTATAGAAACTGCTGGAAAGAGTGAATCATGGTGGGTTAGCAAAACTTTAATGTCGATCAAAAGAATTTACCAATCTCTCAGTAACAGTTATCACAGTTAGTGGACGTCTCCCTGCTCCATGACATGTCTTATTCAGTTTCCAGGTCTAGAAAAAAGAAAAAACATTTTATTGGCATACTGCTACAATCATTTTCAGAAATAAATACATTAGGGCCTTGAGTATACAAAATTTTATTATTGTATTGTCTCTAATTTTACAACACCATTAACCCACAAAAATTACAATTATTGTTTGTCCTCCACCTTTTGGTAGAGAACTTTTCTTACCAAAATTTTGCAAAGTTTAGGTGTCTAAGAAAAGATAACTAATGTTTTTGTACCTGTAATTATTTGTACATATGAAACAAATGTTCAGCAGAACCAGATGTCTCACCTGCATCCTGGTGTCCAGCAGAATCAGGTGTCTCACCTCCATCCAGGTATTCAGCAGAACCAGGTGTCTCACCTGCATCCAGGTGTTCAGCAGAACAAGGTGTCTCACCTTTCTCCATATACATTGTCAGTATAACTCCTCTATCTGACTTTCATAACTTTCACAAAGAACTTGAAAATTGCTGACCATGCTGCAACAAGTATTTCTGCTTAAGTAGGTCAGACAAGCAGTACAGGAATTCCTTGCATATCAGCATATAAACTTCAGACCTATAGTAGTATTATCCAAAGTTTAAGCTGAATACAACAACAGCTGTTGAAGATTTTAGACTTTCAAAAACTTTAACAAAAACTTCAATATTGTTTACAACAATGAAACATGATTTCTGCTTAAGCAGGCAAGACAGGCATGACAAGAACTCCTAGCATATAAGTATATAAAATTTAGACCTATTGTAATATTGTACAAAGTTTCAGCTGAATGCAGCAACAAATGTAGAAATCCACATTCTTAACAATAACAAACCAAACTTTCTGCTTAAGCAGGCGAGACAAACAAGACAGGAACTCCTAGCCTACCAGCATATAAACTTTAGACCCATAGTAATATTATCCTAAAGTTTCAGCTGAATGCAGACACTGATGTAGAAGATCTGTGTCTTTCAAAAATGTAAATGCAAATATTAACACTTTTACCATGATGCAACAAGCTTTTGGCTTAATCAGGTGAGACAGACAAGAGAGGAACTCCAAGCATATGATGGCATCAACCTTAGATCTTTAGTGATATTATCCTGTAGTTTCATTTGAATGAAGCAAATGATGTGCAAGATATGTGACTTTAAAAAACTTTAATGCAAAACTTTAACATTGCTGGCAACGATTATGATGCCAAAGCAGTAAAAGTGAATACTATATCTCACCATGCTTATGCAGGTGAGACAAAATAATTAATAAGAGTATTATGAATGGCGCATTATACACCCACCCCATGTGTAATAATTCTCTATGTAGATACCTGCAATTAGTGTGCAAAAAATAACTTTTCTTCTTTCAGTCAGTGACCTTGACCTTTGACCCCCAAATTCGTAGGCTTCTTCCTTACCCTGAGTGGTGGCCATCTGTGATGTAGAACTAAGGTGACTGTGCATAAACCATTTTTCTTCTTTCAGTCAGTGACCTTGACCTCTGATCTTCAGACCCCTAAATTCGATAGGGTTCTTCCTTACCCCAAGTGCAAGTCATTCACAAAGTTTGGTAACCATAGATTATGGACAACTCAAGTTATTGTGTAGAAACCTTTTTTCCTTCTTTTAGTCACAGTGGTCTTGACCTTTGACCTAAAAATCAATGGGAGTTTTCCTTACTTCAAGTGCAAGCCTTCCACAAAGTCTGATAACTGTAGATGGTGGACAGCTGGAGTTATTGTGCAAAAATGAAATTGGTAACCAAAGGATGGACAGAAAACATCATAACAAAATATGCTCTGCCTTATGGCAGGCATATAAAATGTTTTAAAAAAAAGTGATAGACATTACAGTATTCCAATTTTTGGTCCATCCAATTCGACGCCAAGTCAACATCTAGTTCCAATAACAAACCTGATTACCACAATTATCTGCACCATTCTCATGCTTCCCCAACAATATCAGATATCTAAGGTTCTGTAATGTCAGAATAAAAACTTAAAAGTTCATGAAATTATTCATTTCCTTCATAACTGATTGGTTTGGTTGGTGTTTTATGGCAATGCAAAGTGTCTTGCCCAAGGACACACCATGGAATCCAACCCAGGCTGATCCAGTGGTTGAATTTGAACCTGCACCCTTTTGGCCAGAAGTTCGGCAAGCCAACCTCTGTGCATTGGACTTATTCTACATTGCTGAGCCCACAGAGAAAAATGTTTATAAAAAATATAGAAAAACTGGTTACAAAATTCAGCTTATAATCATAACACTGCTTTCCATGTGCTTAAAAAAAAACTTGTTGGCAAAATTGTTATAACCTTCCGTATGTCAGAGCTCAAATTAACTACATATGGCAGTATACTACCCTGTGCAACAGGGAATTATATTGTGTTGCCCCATCCCCTGGCCTGGCTCTCATAACATGTTTGAGTATGTAATCCACATACATTTTCTGATATCATTATTTAAAAGTTCAATGGCAACATTTCACTAAACCCATATTTTACAACAAGCTGGTCACAACAAACCATAATATGAAGACATTGTATGTAAACTGATTTTTTTATGAATCAAGTTGAGATAATTTATGAAAATGTATAGAAGGGTTCCTGGGAGTGGTCAAAAGGTAAAATGTACTAAAATTTCAATTGCAAGGGCACAGTTAATATTTGTTTATATAAACCTAAAATACACAGCTATGGTAGGAAGGCATGCAATGTAAATAAAGGTGTATGATGAATAACCTTTGGGTCATTGACCAGGTGGTCAACATCTGAAAATATATGAGAATTTGTTATGGTGCACTATCAAAGTAACTCTAGTATTACACATTGTACTGTCAAAAGTTGTAGTATTTAAAGAACACATTATTTTGAGCTAAAAATCTCATTAAAAATTCTTAATAATGCTCTTGTCCAGATTTCCAATTTTGCACAGTAAAAGGTTCATCCAAAATTGTTTCCATTTATTTTCAAATACCCATTGCATTTTTGCCCACCTGAAAAATTCCCCATTAATATGTCTTAACTTACCCTGATTCATCTGAGTTTGAAATCATACATTTTTAACAATGAACATTCTGAAAAATTATCAATGTAACCCATTCTTCAAGTTCATGACTGATTCTCAGTCACCATTGCTCAATCCTCCATGATGTTTTGAACCTGGTAACTGTTCAGGTCAGACATAACAGAACTATTATCTTATACTGCACTGTCATACTCAGACATAACAAAACTCTTATTTTACACTGCACTGTCAGGCTCAGACAGAACTATTACAGTAAAACCTATCTTGAGAGACCACACCTGCCAATAAAAAGTGGTCTCTCATAACAGGTTTGTGCAAGATGACCAGTTTTCAAAGTCAAAATTCAACAGGGCTTAAGGAAAAATACCCACAATTACTGTACATGCATTTTATTCTTTATTCATCATTCTTTTAAAATATTGCATTCATTTAATCTAAAAATAATTATATATAGCAATAAAGATATACATCTATCATAAAACATTCACAGTTTTATTTGAAGATCAGGTGTACATGTATTAGCATATGAACTGAAAATTTAACTATGGTAATATTTATTCACCCTGTCTTAAAGTTAACTTCACATATCCATACATTCTGGAGTTGCTTCAAATTTAGCAAGAGTATTGCACAGTTATCGATGATAACACTTACTCAACCTGTGTATGAATTGCACTCTAGCAGTTTTGATCAAGCTTTGGGTAAATATGGAATAAATATGTAACAATGAATGAAATAAACAAACAGAATTAACCCATCCAGAAACAAAATAAATTTACTGAGAGACAAAAGACAAAGGCTTAATTCACCTACAACATAAAGAGATTAACTCGATAAACAAAGGGTGTAACTGGCTGAACTACAGTGAACAGATGAAGGCTCGGTGTGTGGGTTTAGTAACTGCAATGATGTTACAGTTATTAAACCCACAAAAAGCAACTAACAACACAAATATTTTATGATGACAATCGAATCTGGAAAACAACATTCATTTATTAAAGACAAAGACTAAGACCTCATTCACCCCAGGCATTACAGAACTACCAAAGAAAAACAATATACTTCACCACTATACTTTACGGTTTCTCATTATGACTTTATCGGCACTGTGCAGTTTTTGCCAAAGATAAAGAAACAATACCAACTGCTGAATTGACTATGTACATCCTTGTCTGCTCCCTTTAAAGAAGGAATGGTTAATCATTATTGGGATCTACATGACTTCAGCACTACAATGGCAGTTAGTGAGATGTATTTTAGTCTGGTTAATGGTCTGTAGCATTTAATGCTACCTGCATGACCTCTAGATTTGAGAAAAGCATATAGTACTTACCTGATCACATTACATTAGGATAACTTTCTTTTCTACCTGCGAATCCAGCCCTCCCAGAAAGATGGAAAACATCTTTCTGTCTATATATTATATAAAGGGAAGCAACTCTTACAGATTAACTCCCCTTTCTACCCGCTAGGTGGCTACCTTTATATCTGGTTTAAACCAGTTATTTTACTTGAGCGACACCTAAAAGGATGCTCACATTGCAGGGAAGTGTTGGAGGGATTATCTGTAATGTGATCGTGTAAGTATTATAGGAGAAACATAATTTACTACAAAATTTGCTTTCTCCAGCAAATACATTACCTGATCACATTACATTAGGATAATAGGTAAATGGAGGAGGAAATGCTGAGCATCCTACCTGTACCTGTGTCACCCAGGAGAAGCATGATTGCTCTACATATGATGACATTTTCCTAATGTTAATTTGACACAATGGGAGACCTTAGTTATTCACATGCGAGGAGATCCCTATGGGATTCTGCACTTGATTATGGTCTCACCCTTAAAGGTTTCTAGGTGAATCCAGCAAAAGTGGCCAATACCGCCTGGTTATGAGGTTGTGCTGTCATAAACAGGGGGTGGTTACTCTGTGCAGTTACCACTGGCCCAATGAGGCTCAGTTCAGTCCTCTGTGAGGCCATGTCCCGCAGATAAAAGCTGAAGAAAGTGGTCTGGGCATCCATCCAACTGACTCCACTATGTCTCGTTTGGAGATGTTATGTTAGAATGCCAGGCTCATGGAAATTGCACGTATTTCGTGAGCCGAGATTTTCATGAGGTGTGCCTGTTCCTAGGAAAGGTCATTGTACAGCGATTTTATAACTCCCTTTAACCAAGCGGCTAGCACTTGTGGTGTTATATCTTGCTTTCTGGACTTGAGAGGCAGAAAAAGCCTGGTCCGACAGCAGTGCATGTTCTCCATATGCTTCAGATAATATCTGAGAGTGCATACATGATTTTGGAGTTTTGCCTCTTTTGACATATCGATCCATGAGAGGGGCAAATAGTTATTTGTTGAATATCTAGTGACGGCAATCTGTTTTTTGCAATGAAACCAGGTTGTGTCATGAAGAGAACTGATCCGTCGGGATGGAACTGCATGTAGTTCGGGTCCACGGAGAGGGCATGTAGCTCACTGACTCTGCATGCTGAGGCAAGTGCTATCAGAAAGCAAGTCTTATATGATAACTGTTTGATGGATGTGGATGAGAGGGGCTCAAACTTGGATCAGTTAAGCTATGTCAACACCCTGAGGAGATCCCATTTTGGGAATAATGTGAGTGAGCATGGTCTGGATAGATCAAAATTGGACACCAAGTTGGAAAGGTCCTTGTTGTGTCCAATATCGTCTCATCCATAATGTTGGAACATGTCTGAGATCATGGACCAGGCTCCCTTTATGGTGATAGGGGCTAACTTCTTGGCTTCAATGAGAAGAGAAAGAAGTTGGCCAGCTGAGGAATGGAGGCAGAGAGTGGTGTGACATCACTGATGTGACACCAGTTGTTAAAAACCTTCCATTTCCCTTCATATGACTTTCGAGTGGAGGGCCTTCTAACTGTTGCGATCCTCTTCAAAACTGAAGTTCCCAACTCCTTTTTGCACAAGACATCCCTGACAAGAGCCAGGCGTGATGGAGGAGTTTCTCTGGACATGGACGGAACAGTGGCAATCTGGGCTGCTTGAGCAGGGTGGGGTTCGCCAGGACTTTCCTGGGTATGTCTGATGCGAGGGAGATCAAATTGTTGATCCAGGATTTGTCCCATCTTAGAGGGGCGATCAGAACCCACATTCCCTCCCAGCTGACTGATAGCGCATCAACTTCCCATGCTTCTGGGTCCAGAAAAGGGGAGACGAAGGTGGGCAATTTGTTGTTCCACCTTGTCGTGAAAAGATCAATCATCGGGCAGCCCCATAAGGCACAGACTCGATTGAATGTGGAAGGATGGAGAGACCACTCTGTGTGAAGCAATTAGCTTATCCTTGACAATGAGTCGGCTAAAACTTTGACCCATCCTGGTATGTGGCAAACATGAATATTTATCTGGTATTGGGCACACCAACGAAGGTAATCCCATACCATGATACAAAGGTTTGGTGATTTCATCCCTCGCTGTTTGAGGAGGAATGTTACAACTACTAAAATGTCCTACAGTATTAGGACCGTATGTCTGTGCAAGCGTTCTACCCAATTGTTGGAGGCATTGAGGATGGCTTTCATTTCCAGGAGGTTGATGTGAAGAGCCATCTCCTGACACGTCCACTTGCCACTGACCATCGTAAAGTCTGGTAGCAAGCGTGTTCCCCAACCTGAGAGACTGGCATATGTACAAATCGTTATTTCCAGTTGTAGGTTTTCGAAGGGTATTCCTGCTGTGTGCCACTTCCTGTCTTGCCACTGGAGAAGGAAGTTTTTCATGTGGGTTGATATCATAATATTCTTATCTAGATGGCTTGTGAATGGTCCCCATTGGGATATAAGGGCCATTTCTAATGGGCGCATGTAAAGGCAGCCAAGTGGTAACAAATCTGCTGCCGCATTGAACAGGCAGAGGAGTTCAAGAAAGTTTTGCTTGAAATCCTCTCCAACACATGAACGATGTTTTTGATGCATTTGGGAGGGAGACATACGAGATTGAGGTGTGTGAGAAATTCCATACAGAGATGGATAAAATGTTGAGAGGGAATAAGGTTTGACTTCTCAACATTTATTATCCACCCTAGACTGTGCATGAGTACAAGAAGGTTGTTCTTATCTTGGACCTAAACTGAACTTACCCAATGTTTTTGAACGATGTCATCCAGATACACCACTGGAATTGATATACTTTGCCCCGATAGGCAAAGGAAATATATTTGCTTGCTGTCATATGGATTGGAATGTGAAAATATGCGTCAGACAGGTCTAAGCTGATCGTGTAGTCATCGCGTCACACTTAAAGACAGACAGACTTTGCCGTCTCCATCTTGATTTCAGGGCCAAAATGAATTGGTTGAGCCTGCTGAGGTTGATCACAGGTCTCAATTTGCCATTGGACTTCATCACCAGAAACAGCCTAGAGCTGAAGCCTTGAGTGTACGACTTTCATACAATCTCCATCGCCCGCTATATAAATAAAAGATTATCTCCTTCTGTAGTATGTCCACCTTCATGGAATCGCTTGGGGTTTACGTCATGAAGGGGGACATAGAAGTGGAGAAGGCCTGATAAATGAGATTCTGAGGTCCTCCGACATGACTTGGAATACCCAATCATTTTGCAGAAATAGGTCGATCTGAGCCCGACGAAAAAGGAGCAGGCGAGGGAAACTGTAAGTCACTGACAGGTGGTGGGAGGCTTGGAGGAGGAGACACGTTTTCTCTCTCCCCTCCCTGTGTGACAGCTATAAGTAGGGGTGTATGACTGCCTATAACTCGCCTGGACACGGCTATTCTGTCATCTTTGGGAATTGCCTCTACTATATCGTAGCTAACGATTGTCCCTTCTTTGGTGAGAAGCCCTATTCATGACCTTGACAAACGGCTCACCGAATCCCAGGTGTGATCGCTTCCGGCCTTCTCAGCAAGGTGAAAAATCACCAAGGACGCTAAGTCAAGTAGTGAGGAAATTGATATAACATTCCTCACTAGCTTGGAGGTGGCATTGAAGACTTGCCAGTCCACCTTATAACAATGTGGGGCAGTCATACTAATAGCGGAAACATCCATGTCAACATTAGGTATTTCAGAACAGTATGCATCATAGTGCAACTTGTACCAGTGAGACGAGAAGCTAGCTGACAACTGACTCACGGAAAAGAAGGCACTTTTGTTGATCGAGGCAATGACGGTAGGTGGAGGCGTACATTTGGACAGAGGCAGGATATGGTAGATTTCTTCTATAGCTGCCTTAAAGCTGAATTCCATCCATTCCATTGTTGGATCGGATTCAGGCATTTCCATTTCATCCCCTTCATCTATATGGGCATTGTCCACCTCTTGTATATCTTGGGTCCATGGGTAGAGCATTCCGTATGGCAAAGATGATGTATCATCAGCATGCATAGTGTTTTCCATAGGATTTTCTGTTAAAAGTGGTCGTATACTAGAATGCGGTTTGGCTTGGCCGGATGGCTCTATGAATAAAGCCAGTTTGCTATGAAGCAGCATATTAATGTTTGGTCCGGCTGATTGGTTTTGCTGTACAACATGTTTGGCATAAGATACCTTAGCTGTCGGAATGTGGACACAGGGCTCGCCAGTTCGAGATAAACAACTCATGGACACTGTAGTCGTGTATCGCACGTTAGTATACAGTTGAAATGGCATAAGGCGGATGATAAATGCCATGATGGTCAGGTGGTACAACTGGCCGGCCATCTGTCTGTACAAGTCAAATTGCGGCTTTCAGCCCTGCCAGCCTTCCGCCTGTCTGTTGGTATGAGTTAAATAATACACCCTCACATCTGGCAAAAATGTTGCTGCGCACAGATGGAGTACAGGGTATTGTATAGTCATGCCTCAATGGTGGAGATAGGTACAACTCTACACCCTCACATCCCATAGGCGGGGTGATATTTGAGCTAAAGGCTTATCCCCAAAGGGATCCTAAAAATTTTCTTCTTGTTCTGTCATCGACAATCTCGACGATATAGCCTTATTTATTAGAGAGAGCATGCATGATCTGGCTGTGTCTTCTGAAACTTCAGGGGGGTGGAGAGGGCATCTCGGCATCCCCCATGAGACTTGTGAGAGATTCTGAATTGAGATGTAGGCTCAGTACCTCCTGTTGAGAAGAAATAGATATTTCTCTTTTTTGTGGCTCTTGAGCTGTTTTCTAAGGAGATTAGACCATGTATTCGCTGTCCACACTGCACACACTTTACAAGTGTGTGATGAAGAGCAATTGGTACAGAGCAGGCACATTTCATAAACGTCCTCTACTACTCTGAATCTCTTGCTTTTGTTGCACCATGTTGACATCTTTGTAATTAAAGAGAATAAAGAAACAAGTGCATACAACAACTATATATATAATTGAAGTAAATGCCAACTGCATTTAAGACAGCACCCGGGAAATTCCACCAGTGAAAATGTATGTCACCAATTTAAGTCAAATGTGACGAAAACGAATGGTACGATAATATAAAAAATATCAATAAATTCACCTGCTTTTACAAAAATGTTGCATGCACCATATAAAACAACATTATGACTTACTGTACCACTGAAAAAGGAAATTTTATAGTAAATTATGTTTCTCTGAAAATACTTACCAAATCACATCAACGTTAGGAATTACTTCTGCTACCTCTAGAATCCAGTACTCCCACAGACTTGAAAAGTCTCTTTGTCTATACTTTGTATGGACAAAGGGGAGTAACTCTTACAGATTACCTCCCCTTACCCCGCTAGGTGGTGCTCTGTATACCGGATGTAGTCAGTTTGAACTTGAGCACTGTCTGAGACAGGATGCTCACATTGCAGGGAGGGATGGGAGTGATTTATAGTAAAGTGATTGGGTAAGTATTTTCGGAGAAACAATTTACTATACAATTTCCTTTTCCCATCAAATACATTACCCAATCACATTAACATTAGGAAAATAGGTAAGAGGAGGAGATAATGGTGAGCATCCAACCACTACCTAGAGGTACCCTGTAGGGTCAAAGAACTCTTTACTTAGGGTGAGACGCTCCTAACGATAGTTGACACAACCGCATCTAAGTGTATATACACGTGCAAGGAAATACCCGGTAGACTCCCGCACTTGACGAATCATTACGAAAAGGTTTTCTCGGGCAAAAGTTGATTGATCCTACCCAAGAATGCAGTTGTGTTAGGAGTGACATGGTCTAGTGACTGTCTGGACAGCAACCAAGGGACCAACAAGGTTCAACTCTGCGTTTTGTGAAACCATGTCATGCAAATAGGAGGAGGAAAAAGAGGACTGGACATGCCAACCAACTGATTCCATTATGTCTTTAATTGAGATATTGCGTTGAAAGGCAAGGCTCGTAGAAATAGCTTGTATTTCAAGGGCCGAAATCTTCATGAGACATACCTGTTCCTGTGAGAGGTCAGAGTATGCTGACTTGATGACTGCCTTTAGCCAGGAAAATAATGGTTGTGGGGTTATGTCCTGTTTCCCTGGTTTTAGTGAGAGGAAAAGCCTCTGGCATCCGGACCGGGAAGACTTCGTGTGCTTCAGATAGATTCAGAGAGCACATACTGGGTCCTGTAACCTTGCCTCTCTTGAAGGATTGATCGACGAGAGGGGGCATACAATTATTTTCTGGTTACCAGTTGATGGAAGCCTGTTCTTAGCAATGAAACCCGGCTGTGTCATTCAAATGACTGAACTGTCAGATTGAAACTGTAGGTAGTACGGATCTGCGAACAGAGCATGGATCTCACTTACTCTGGATGCCAAAGCCAAGATTATAAGGAAGCATGTCTTGTATGATAGTGGCTTCAGTGGAACAGTGAACGAAGGTTCGAACTTTTAAGAGTTGAGCCATGTCAGGACTCTTGATAGATTCCACTTCGGGAACAGTGTCAGTGAGCGAGGTCGGGATAGATCGAAGTTGGTCAGCAAGTCCGAGAAGTGTTTTTTGTGACCAATGGCAAGCTGCCCATGATGTCAAAATGTGTCAGAAATCATGGAGCGATATTCCTTAACTGTTATCGGTGCTAGCTTCTTTTTGCTGGGGAATGGAGATTGACAGTGGTGTGATGTCATTTGTATGACACCAGTCACAGAAAACACGCTATTTCCCCTCATAAACTTTAAAAGTGGATGGCCGTCTAGCTGTTGAGATCCTCTCCAGAACTGAAGACTGGAAGTTTTTTCTGCAGAAGGCATGCTGGACAGTAGCCATGTGTGAGCATAAGTTTCTCCAGACAAGCATGAAAGATTATTGACTGCGGCTGTTTGAGAAGCTTTTGGGTCAGTAGAATTTGTCTGGGGACGTCTGTCGCTAAGTCTAACAGATTGGTAACCCATGATCTGTCCCATCGGTGAGGGGCAATCAGAATTATCCTGCAATCTGTGTCCCTCATTTTCTGGATTAACTTTGGGATCAGAACTGTTGGGGGGAAGGCATAGGACCAGATTCCCTCAGTCGATTGAAAGAACGTAGTCAGCCCATGCACTCAGATCCAGAAATGGGGAGAAGAAGTGGACAGTTTGTTGTTCCACCTGGTCACAAACAGGTCTACCATCAGTTGGCTCCACAGACTGCAAACTTGATGGAAGATAGATAGATGGAGGGACCACTCTGTGTGCAGTAGTTGTCCCCTCCTTGATAGAGTTGATCAAAACATTGAGCCTGCCTGGGATATGTCATACCTGAATGTTTATTTAACATTGGGAGCACCAATGAAGGTAGTCACAGATTAACACGTATAGTTGTGGTGATTTAGTTCTGCGTTGTTTCTGAAGGTAGTTCATCACCGCTGAATTGTCCAAGCAAAAAAGGCCGTCTTGAGGATGAGGTTCTCAAAAGAAGCTTCACCCAAAGGCTCATAGGGCGGTTTTGTAAGAGACCACAAGACACGAGAAGTTCCATTTAGGCATTAGAGAGCAAGACATTGGTTTTTTTTATTCAAAATATCTGATAAGGTCTCCCAAATGAGATCTGTGCTGATGGCTGGACCCTTTGAGAATTTAAGAGTGTTGGAAAGGGCTGCTTGATAGCCCTTAATAACAGAGACTGAGTATTGTTTCTCTTCGAAAAGAAAGAGAAGAAATTCAGCTACAGCTCTCACAGAGGGACAGCTAGGATTGACACGTTTTCTACGACAACAATCACAAAAGATTCTCCATTTGGCAGCATATATCTTGGACGTCAAGCTTCTCCTGGACTGAATGATACACTTGGCAACTTTGAATGAAAACTTTTCCTTGTGGAGAGATAATTTGAGATGAGCCAAGGGTGAAGGTGGAGAATCTGTGGACTGCTGTGCAGGAGAGAGCCTGTGTTGCGACAGGAGGGTCCCTCCTCTGAGGCAAGGTCCATTGATGGTGCACCAGCAGATAGAGAAGATTGCTGAACCGCAAGTGCTGGGGCCACAGAGGGTCTATCAAGACAAGCTGGACCATGGAGTGCCTGACTTTGTGAAGGACCTGTGGAATCAACCTTAATGGTGGGAAGGCATACGCAAACAGACGATCCCAGTTCAGACTTAAAGCATCCACTGCCCAGGCCATCTGGTCGGGGACTGAGGAAACGCAAAAAGGGAGCTTGTTGTTCAACTTGGTGGCAAACAAATCCACCAGGGGAGGTCTCCAAAGTTGGAACAGGGAGTCTGCTATGGATTGATGGAGCGACCATTCCATAGGGACTACCTACCCGTTCCTGGACAGATTGTCCGACAAAAATGTTTTTCCTGCCTGGAATGTGGTGATCTCGGAGGAAAATTACTTCAGATGTTGCCCAGTGAAGGAGGTTGCAAACCTCCATGCAGAGAGAAGGTGCATGTGTGCCTCCTTGTCTCCTGAGGTACGCAACCACTGATGTGTTGTCAGAGGAGACCATCACATAGTGACCTCTTATTTGATGAACACACCCCTGATGGCCTAAAAAAACTGCTCTTGTTTCTAAATTGTTTATGTGGAGAGTCGATTCTTCCTGAGACCAAGAACCCTGAAGAATTAGTCCCTCTGACTCTAGGTGAGCGCCCCACTCTGAATCTGATGCATCTGCAAACAGATAAGAGTAGGGTTCTGGGGGTGAATGGGGACTCCGGCCAAAAACCAGTCCCGATTTGTCCACCAATTTAGATGAAGGTGAAAGTCCTGACTCAGAGAAATTGGAGTATTTAGACGGTCCCTGTGTGGTTTCCACACTGCTAAAAGGAGAAACTGGAGAGTGTGTAGGTGCAGCCTGCCTAGGGGAACCCATTACTCTCAGCATCTCCAACAAGGACATGATCTTGCCTACTCTCTCCAGAGGGACACAAACTAACCCTCTGTTTGTGAGGAAATTCATCCCCACATAGACAAAATCTTGAGAAGGAGTGAGTTCCGATTTCTCTAAGTTTGGTAGAAGACCCAGCCTGGTCACTATGGACCAACATAGAGATAGGTCTAGTCTGAGGGACTCTTGACTGCCTTGTGTATTAACCAATAGTCAAAATACTGGAGGATTAGGATACCTACTGATCACATATGGGCAGCCAGTACTCCCATGACCCTGGTAAAAACTCTGGGAGTGGAAGCTTGGCTAAATGGCAGAGCTCGAAATTGGAAGACCTCCCCATCCAGACAAAACTGGAGGTACTTCCTGTGTGGAGGTAAAATAGGGATGTGAAGGTACGCATCCTGAAGATCGATGGAGACTACCCAATCACCAGGTCTTATGGCATTCCTGATTGAGGTTGTAGTCTCCATATTGAATGGTTCCTCCTGCAGAAATCTGTTTAGGGCAAAAAGGTTGATAATTAGATGCAAATTTCCTCTTTTTTTTGAGACCAGGAAAATCTGGGAGTAGAAGGCCAGCGATTGGTCTTTTAACACCCTTTCTACTGCACCCTTCCACAGAAGGGAATGAACCTCTTCCTTTAAGAGTCCCAGATTTGACTGGTAAAAGCAAATAAGGGACCTTATGAGGGAAGGGGGATCCATGAACTGAAGCCGGTAGCTGTCCCTTTCCCTTAATATGGAAAGGACGCAGCCATCAACCATTATGTCTAACCAAGCCACTAAAAAGAGACCTAGTCTGGTGCCCATGGGAACGGACGGAAGAGGTATGTTTAGCAGGAGAGGGTGCGAGTCCCTAGGGTTGTCCCCTCTTGTCCTTAGGAAAGAGCAAAGGCCCTGAGAACTTCTTCCCTGGGTCTTTGCAGCACCCCCTCCTAGGGCCCCGACAGCCAAGGGGCGGCTCTGAATTGGGGCTGTTGCTTCGCCTGAGGCTGTGCAACTTTAAAGAATGTAGCTTATGGGCCCTGTGGGCGATCAGGGTGATTTCATTTTTTGGCTGTTTTTGAAGAGCCAGACCGGTGTTGATGGTCCCTCAAATTCTGCATCGCCATGAAGAGGATGAGACCTCCAAAGAGATTCTCTGCCTCCAGAGGAGCAGCCCTCAGAAGGTTCTTACTGTGCTCCAGTAAAACCTCTGAGGTGTCTAGAGCAACATCCCTGCGGAGTTGGAGAAGCTCTGATGACAAAGCTATGGACAAGGACAAAGCATGGCTCGATGTTTAAGCCACTGCTTCGAACAGACGGTGGAGAGCCAATGGGGACAAAGACTCCTCTCGAAGCAGGCTGAATGAGGCTGCTGAAAAAAGTTCGGCATGTGAGGCTACAGTTACGAGCGACCTAGCCTTTTGCTCTAGGGATTCGAATGTTTTCACTGGCAGGCGAGCCCAAATCCCCAAAGAAATACCCACTTGACGTGCTTCCGCATCCAAGGTGGGTGGTTTAGTGGGCCAGGATGGGGAATGAACCTTGTAGCTAGAAGAAGCTATCAAGGGCCACAATGTAGAAGGGGGAACTGACCACTCCCGACATTGTCTGGCAAAGTCTTGGCCCTTGCTAAACATGTGAGAGAGCTCCTTGATTGTCACTGAGAGGGGGAGTAACAGGAGATATGGTCGAGAATTTGCCCCCAGAAAGTTTCTCCAAGCTGGAAAGAATTTTGGAGTCACCAGGACCCAAAGGGGGGTGTACTATATGGTCCAGTGTTCTGGAACTTTCTGGTTCTCACTAATTGGGAGGATGAATTTTCATCACTCGGTCAGGGTATCTTCCCCCCAGAAAAGTATAGCTATGCAATAACAATTGGTAGGCTATTACTGATATTAAAAAAATCCATTACATATATATATATTATATCCTCCTGGACCAAGACCCAAGGATTGTATCACAAAATCCATTACATATATATTATATATCCTCCTGGACCATGACCCAAGGACTGTAACAAAAAATCCATTACATATATATTATGTCCTCCTGGACCATGACTCAAGAGTTGAAACACAAATCCATTACATACATACACCACTCCCTTGTTACAATGCACCCAGATAACTCGCAAACTCACTTATAACATGGAAGCAGGTGTGGATATCATAGTTTCTTATAAAAAAAATATCCCCAAAATAGGCCCCTATTTGCTGAATATGAATAAAATCGTGATCAAAATTGGTAAATGAAACCTTGGTATATCACTCATTTTATTGTCAAAAACAGAAGTTAGTGCCCTGAAATTTGATTCAAATTCATGAAATTCGCAATTTTTAATAAAAGTTGTATCTTTTCTTAAATTTTCTATAAAAAACAACAATTCTCAGTAAACTGTAAATAACAATATACAATGAAAATATTGATCAATTGAAATGCCAGTAATGCCTACTGGTGTCAATACTTTAAGAAATAAATACCAATTAAATCAGTCTTGTCAAATGAAATTAGTGTTTCAGTTTTATCTTTTAATTCAGTTTCAGTGTAATCAATATAGATGTGATATGCCCTCTTGTATTTAAATGTGGTAAGTGTCAATCGACAGTCACAGCAATGCCCATGAGCATTTCCGTGATAAACTAATTAAGTGCTGACTGTGTTTTATCTCCGACTTGCAGAAGTATTGGTTACAATGTTAAAAGTTGACCTGTATTGTATAATCATGTTTATTTGTCTTTTGTATCAAATCAAGTAAAGGAGGTAGAATAAAAAGAGTTAAAAGGATGCAAATTCTACCTAGTAGCCACGGTCGTGTGTTAAGTCAACTCATTTCAATTTACTATTTGAACACTGCAATTACATGTAACATAATTAAAATATCTAACAGTAATCAGTGATTTATTATACTAATTCAAAAATGTGATCAACGATAGCAAAGGAACCAAGGGAAATGTGTACTAGATGCATGAAAAGCTTAGTTTGACAGATAGGGTTCATTATGGAGAAGTGAGTTCCAAAGTTTATAGTAAACTTAAAATTCGCAAATTGGCATTCAGAGGTTTACACAAGGATGAGCAGAAATTTCACTATAACTTGCAATGAAATCACAGCAACAGTAATTTACTAATATAACATGTTTTGATGTTGTTGTTTCTCTAAATATATGTCACTCTTGTTTGAAATAAAGAAACTTGTTTTATTCTGAATCTGCAGTAACACTAGAATGTATCCACATTCACATGCAAAAAACAGTTATGTAATACACAATGTTTTTGCTGGCACACACATGATGTGTGTTAAAACCACTTGGAGCAATGTTTTATACGATCATTCAGAGATTGGATATATTGAAAATAAAGGTAATATATATAGAAAAGCGAAGAAAATTATTAGAAAAGGCTACTTACTGACAATTATTCCCACCATGACTATTAAACGAGTATTCAATTACTTAACCCCCACTCCTCTTCTCACTGTCAATGTCCATTCCTTTATTTTTTTAAAGTACACTGGTAACCAGTGCCTTGCTTATGCCATGGTCTTTATTTTTGGACCCTGCTGTGCATGAGTTATCGAGAGAGAGGTGATTTATGTCCTCTTGGACCATGACCCAAGAGTTGTAACACAAAATCCGTTACATGAATATTGTGTCCTTCTTGACCATGACCTAAGGGTTGTAACACAAAATCCATTACATATATATTATGTCCTCTTAGATCATGATTCATGGGTTGTAACACAAAATCCATTACATATATATTATGTCCTCTTAGATCATGATTCATGGGTTGTGACACAAAATCTGTTACATGTATATTATGCCTTCCTTGACCATGATCCAAGGGTTGTAACACAAAATCTGTTCTATGTATATTATGCCTTCCTTGACCATGATCCAAAGGTTGTAACACAAAATCAATTACATATATACTATGTCCTCCTGATATCTCTGCCTTTATAAAGTCAGGTCACAGAATATTCAAAATGTCACTGTAACTGCAATTTTGCATATCTGACCTTTGACCTGCTCTTTCAGACCAAAAAAATATGCCCATTTCACACAGATGGTTATCACAAGGACAACCTATGTATGAAGTTTGATGAATTATGACCCTGTGGTTTAGGAGGAGTTAGAATTATGGAGATATGGATTGAAGGACAGATGGATGGATGGAAGCTACGATGGAGAGTATCACAATATCCCCCTGCTAAAGCAAAGTGAAAACAACCTGACAATTTATATTTCAATGAATGGGCTCTTTGACTATTGGTCTATGTATGGGCTATATTTTCCACTGTTTGTAACAGCTATACAATGTCTGACGAAGCTAGGAGTTGTAAAAATATTTACTCTGTTCAGGTAGGTTTAGCGTTAGAACCACAGCCCACTACACAGACTTACTTTTCTGTCAAAGCATCTGATGTATTTATCAGCACAGGATGTGTAAATGTGTTTGTCATTCAGGCAGATTCCGGTCACAGCATCTGGATGAACGGAACAACTCTGTTCCAGGGCCCCAGTCTGAAAAAATATAAAGGCACTATCAATTCACATTTTTCATGGGTGGGTCACTTGTAATGGTTGCACAAAAACAATTTGTTGGTTCTTAAATGTATGAATATGTCTCTAACATAAATGGGATCCTCCTATATTTAATAAATGGAGTCCTGCTCTCTTTTATAAACCGAGTCTTATCATTTGTAAATAGATCATTGAATGGTCAATAAGATGCAAGAATCACTCGAAGAGACTGATGCTCTACTGGCTGAAAAGAATGTATAGGAACCTGATGTAATTTAATTGTCTCAGAGAATATTAAGATGTACTGATTGTCTCAGAGAATATCAAGATGTACTGATTGTCTCAGAGAATATCAAGATGTACTGATTGTCTCAGAGAATATCAAGATGTACTGATATGCCGAGTTTGTAATTTAATTGTCTCAGAGAATATCAAGATGTAATTTAATTGTCTCAGAGAATATCAAGATGTACTGATTGTCTCAGAGAATATCAAGATGTACTGATTGTCTCAGAGAATATCAAGATGTACTGATTGTCTCAGAGAATATCAAGATGTACTGATATGCTGAGTTTGGCTGAATCTATAATTATTATTTTCTGAATAAAAAAACAAACAAGTTATTTAAACTCGCATCATTCAAGGTATTCTTCTTATATACTCACTAAGTATGATAAAAGAATCCATTCATACTTGTATGTGTTATCATGCTCACAAGCCAATAAAGCTAAAAACCTAAGTCCAGACCTTTTGACCTTACAATCAATGTCAAAGTGCTGACTATCATCTTGTGTATTGGAATGCAACTAAATACAAAGTCTGGTCAAAATTCATTTGTATATGTACAAGTTACTGTGTTCATAAGCCCAATGAAGTACAAAAATGCAACCAATGAACCGGACTTAACCCAAAAGTCAATTATGTCTGCTTTGTAAACTCCTTCACAAAAGAGCTGATATGTTGGTGGTCAGTTCTGTACCAATTTCATTCAGAACCAATTACATACTGCAAGAAGTGTTTAATGAAAACCCCATCACCATGACATGCCATCATTTATGCGAGAGGACTAGCAATCAAAAGATTTTGAGATGGCCACTATGGTGCCATGTTGGAGATGATACGATTACTATTTTCATTCTAAAACAGTTACAGTGTTTCTAAGAAAAACCCATGCTGATACGACCATCCATTCAGCAGAAGTAGCCATATAAAGTTTTTCAGGATGGTTATCAATGCAGCCATTTTGGAAGTTGGATCAGCATAATGTTAACATAGGAAAAATATATTGCAACAAAGAAAAGGTTTTTTAAATAATAAGAACAAAAACCCAGAAACATATTAGTGGAGCCATCCATCCATGAAGTATCTATAACCAGCTTTTTCACATTCTGGAAGGTCACATTGGCATCAATTTAATTTAGGACCAAGTACGTACATTGAGGAGTATTTTAGTAAAAAAAAAACATGCCGATACAACCATACCTTCAAGAGCAGTTTCTAGATGGCCACCATAGCCATCATGTTGGAGATCTGATCAGTACCAATTTCATTTAAGACCAACTAGGTATGATGAAGAGTATTTTAGTTAAAACCCAATGTCTGTATGACCATTTGTTCAGAAGAAGTAGTCACAAGAAGTTTTTAAAAATGCCCACCATGGCCATAAAGATCTAATCATCACCATTTTCATTTAGAATCAACTACATATCATAAAAAGTCTTTAAGTGAAAACTTGGATAAACTACATATCATAAGAAGTCTTAGCAAAAACCCCATGTCTGTATGACCATCTGTTCAAGAGAAGCAGCCATAACAACATTTTCAAGATGGCCACCTGGGTGGTCATATTGGGTGTCAGATTGGCACAATTATTGTGGACATCCATTAAAGAGAAGTAGTGATAAGATTTTTAAGATGGCCATAATGACAGTCACGTTAGCTGTCAGATTAGCACCATTTTAATTTAGTACCTACTCGACATTATAAGAAGTCTTTCAGTGAAAACCCCATCTTGACGTACCATTCACTCAGAAGTGGTAGCAATAATATGGTTTTCATGATGATCAACCTGTACCGGCGACCATGTTGATTTCAGATCGGCACCATTTTCATTCAGGACCAATTAGACATTATAACGAATCTTTCAGTGAAAACCCCATGTCAATACAACTATTTGTTTTGGAGGAGTAGCAATTACATGTTTTTTAATATGGCTTCCATGTTGATATGACCACCATGGTGGCAATGTTGGATGCCAGAATGGTATCATTTGCATTTAGAACCATCTACATTTCATAAGAAGTCTCATAGTGAACGCCCATGTTGAAATGACCATCTGTCCAGAAAATGCAGCGATAACAAGATTTTTAAGATACAGTGTAGCTGCCATGGTGCAATACACTCATGTCCCAAAAAAGGTAAGATCGTAATACTTAGTATATTTAAAGGGAAAATATACTAGAATCATGTGTGCAATACACTCATGTCTCAATAAGGTAAGATGGTATGACTTAAGTAAAGGGTAAATGTACCAGAATAATGTGTGTAATGCACTCATGTCTCAATAAGGTAAGATGGTATGACTTAAGTAAAGGGTAAATACACTAGAATCATGTGTAATACACTCATGTCTCAATAAGGTAAGATGGTATGACTTAAGTAAAGGGTAAATACACTAGAATCATGTGTAATACACTCATGTCTCAATACGGTAAGATGGTGTGACTTAAGTAAAGGGTAAATACACTAGAATCATGTGTAATACACTCATGTCTCAATACGGTAAGATGGTATGACTTAAGTAAAGGGTAAATACACTAGAATCATGTGTAATACACTCATGTCTCAATAAGGTAAGATGGTATGACTTAAGTAAAGGGTAAATACACTAGAATCATGTGTAATGCACTCATGTCTCAATAAGGTAAGATGGTATGACTTAAGTAAAGGGTATATACACTAGAATCATGTGTAATACACTCATGTCTCAATACGGTAAGATGGTATGACTTAAGTAAAGGGTAAATACACTAGAATCATGTGTAATACACTCATGTCTCAATAAGGTAAGATGGTATGACTTAAGTAAAGGGTAAATACACTAGAATCATGTGTAATACACTCATGTCTCAATAAGGTAAGATGGTATGACTTAAGTAAAGGGTAAATACACTAGAATCATGTGTAATACACTCATGTCTCAATAAGGTAAGATGGTATGACTTAAGTAAAGGGTAAATACACTAGAATCATGTGTAATACACTCATGTCTCAATAAGGTAAGATGGTATGACTTAAGTAAAGGGTAAATACACTAGAATCATGTGTAATACACTCATGTCTCAATAAGGTAAGATGGTATGACTTAAGTAAAGGGTAAATACACTAGAATCATGTGTAATACACTCATGTCTCAATAAGGTAAGATGGTATGACTTAAGTAAAGGGTAAATACACTAGAATCATGTGTAATACACTCATGTCTCAATAAGGTAAGATGGTATGACTTAAGTAAAGGGTAAATACACTAGAATCATGTGTAATACACTCATGTCTCAATACGGTAAGATGGTATGACTTAAGTAAAGGGTATATACACTAGAATCATGTGTAATACACTCATGTCTCAATAAGGTAAGATGGTATGACTTAAGTAAAGGGTAAATACACTAGAATCATGTGTAATACACTCATGTCTCAATAAGGTAAGATGGTATGACTTAAGTAAAGGGTATATACACTAGAATCATGTGTAATACACTCATGTCTCAATAAGGTAAGATGGTATGACTTAAGTAAAGGGTAAATACACTAGAATCATGTGTAATACACTCATGTCTCAATAAGGTAAGATGGTATGACTTAAGTAAAGGGTAAATACACTAGAATCATATGTAGTACACTCATGTCTATATAAGGTAAGATCTTGTCCATCATTTAAGTATTATTTCTGACTTAAATTTTAGTCCCTAAATGGATATCATTCCATCAATCAAATATATGCTTAACAAGAGTACATATCTGACCATGTTATCTAAATCTGATGACAAAATGGACCTACAACTGAATACCATGTAGTTTCAGCAATCATTCTAACATGTTATCTAATTCTGATGACAAAATGGACCTACAACTGAATACCATGTAGTTTCAGCAATCATTCTAACATGTTAAGGGTCATGTTAGACATGAACCCTAATTTTGAAAAGGCTACAACTCCATCAAAATTTGCTTGATATGTTCAAAAAAATATGATGGATGAAAAGCCTACAAAATTTCATTCATCAATGTCAAATGGTGTTTGGGGCATGCATACACACAGAGAAAATAGCAATATACCCTAAAACAAATTTTAAAGTAAACTGATCTTGAAAGTAAACCTAACATCAAAAATAAGTCATCCAATTCATAAGACATTTTTGTGCTTGTGTCTAATTAGAAGAAATGCACATATCTGAAATTATGTGTTCTCTACTGATGTTGAAATGAAAAGTATGGATTTAAAAATTATATGTTCTCTACTGATGTTGAAAAAAAAAGTATGGATTTAAAAATTATATGTTCTCTACTGATGTTGAAATAAAAAGTATGGATTTAAAAATTATTTCATATTCTTGTAATACACATTTTAGATACACAAAAAACATTGTTGGCTCATCTACCAATATTTTTACTTGAAAATAAACTCACCTGGAAAAAAAGAAACAATATTACTATTGGTTAATTTAAGCCCAGGATTATTTCCAAGTTTTTATGGCATACCTGTTGGATTTGCAGTGCAAGCTCTGAGGCTATAAATCTTTTATCCCCACACTTAAGAAGTGGATATTGTGATACCCTCTGTCTGTCCATCCATATATCTGTCCATAAATCTATCTCCTCCAAAATGCTAGGTGGAAATTCATGAAGCATGGTACAAAGGTTGCCCATATGATAACCATCTGCAAGAGGGGTGTAGTTCAGGGTCTCTTTCATAGTGGAAATTCACCAAGCATTTTACATAAGTTGCCTATGTGATAACCATCTGCAAGAGGGGTGTAGTTCAGGGTCTCTTTCATGGTGGAAATTCACCAAGCATTTTACATAAGTTGCCCATGTGATAACCATCTGCAAGAGGGGTACAGTTCAGGGTCTCTTTCATGGTGGAAATTCACCAAGCATTTTACATAAGTTGCCCATATGATAACCATCTGCAAGAGGGGTGTAGTTCAGGGTCTCTTTCATAGTGGAAATTCACCAAGCATTTTACATAAGTTGCCCATGTGATAACCATCTGCAAGAGGGGTGTAGTTCAGGGTCTCATTCATGGTAGAAATTCACCAAGCATTTTTCATAAGTTGCTCATATGATAACCATCTGCGAGAGGGGTGTAGTTCAGGGTCTCTTTCATGGTGGAAATTCACCAAGTATTTTACATAAGTTGCCCATGTGATAACCATCTGCGAGAGGGGTGTAGTTCAGGGTCTCTTTCATAGTGGAAATTCACCAAGCATTTTACATAAATTGCCTATATGATAACCATCTGCAAGAGGGGTACAGTTCAGGGTCTATTTCATGGTGGAAATTCACCAAGCATTTTACATAAGTTGCCCATGTGATAACCATCTGCAAGAGGGGTGTAGTTCAGGGTCTATTTCATGGTGGAAATTCACCAAGCATTTTACATAAGTTGCCCATGTGATAACCATCTGCGAGAGGGGTGTAGTTCAGGGTCTCTTTCATGGTGGAAATTTACCAAGCATTTTACATAAAATGCCCTGTGATAACCATCTGCGAGAGGGATATAGTTTTCCATCTGCGAGAGGGGCATAGTTTTAGGGTCTCTCCCATGGGCTTTCTAAAGGAGTCAAGGTTAAAGCATATTAAAATTGTAATTGGGGGTGGGGTGGCTGAGGGCAGGAAGTAGTTCTTCTTTTGTATTATCCTGTAAATTTCATTCCTTCAGGTGAATGCTGAGAAGATTTATTGTCAAACCTGTCAGTCTGAGCACAAATTCATGCTCAACAGTTTTTTAACCACCATGCAAACTTGTGTTGTCCCAGTGTCTAGCAAGAGGAGTTAAAACTGGGCACAAATACATTCTCACAAGTTTTATAACCTTCAGGCCAACTTGTCTTATGCCAGTATCAGGCAAGCAGGGTTAAATCTGAGCTTGTCCCAGTATCAGACAAGAGGGATTAAAACTGAGCTCTTGTCCCATTACTGGGCATGTGGGGTCAAAACAGATCTTGTCCAAGCGTTGGGCAAGACGGGTTAAAGCTGAGCTTGTCCCAGTATCAGACAAGAGGGATTAAAACTGAGCTCTTGTCCCATTACTGGGCATGTGGGGTCAAAACAGATCTTGTCCAAGCGTTGGGCAAGACGGGTTAAAGCTGAGCTTGTCCCAGTATCAGACAAGAGGGATTAAAACTGAGCTCTTGTCCCATTACTGGGCATGTGGGGTCAAAACAGATCTTGTCCAAGCGTTGGGCAAGACGGGTTAAAGCTGAGCTTGTCCCAGTATCAGACAAGAGGGATTAAAACTGAGCTCTTGTCCCATTACTGGGCATGTGGGGTCAAAACAGATCTTGTCCAAGCGTTGGGCAAGACGGGTTAAAGCTGAGCTTGTCCCAGTATCAGACAAGAGGGATTAAAACTGAGCTCTTGTCCCATTACTGGGCATGTGGGGTCAAAACAGATCTTGTCCAAGCGTTGGGCAAGACGGGTTAAAGCTGAGCTTGTCCCAGTATCAGACAAGAGGGATTAAAACTGAGCTCTTGTCCCATTACTGGGCATGTGGGGTCAAAACAGATCTTGTCCAAGCGTTGGGCAAGACGGGTTAAAGCTGAGCACAAACTTGTGCTCAAAAGTTTTATGACCAATAGGCCAGCTTGTCTTATCACAGAGTTGGAGAAGAGGGGTTACAACTGAGCTCTTGTCACAGTGTTGGGCATAAGGGGGTTAAAACTGAGCACAAACTCATGCTCACAATTTTGACAACCTCCAGGCCAGCTTGTCTTGTGCCAGTGTCAGCCAAGTGGGGTTACAATGTCTGTGCTTTTGAAAAAATGTGAACAAAGAAGGGCATCAACAAAACTGACATAATAATTTGTCAAACAGTTGCATAGTAAATGATGTATTGTCACCCAAAATCCATGGAATTTTAGACATATGAGATGAAGCAAGAGTCAATAATTGAAGATGAAAGGTATTGTACCATATATAATTGAACCGATTATTTCAACCATTTGCTGCACTTGGCAAAACCACTTTTAAAAATGTCATGTCTGACTTAAAGAGAAAAACATAGATTAAGTTCACTGAGTGGCAATTCTGAAGTACCTTATAATTTATTTTTCATTTACCATGTATACTTACACTGACATTGTGTGCTAGGAGAGTACTGTCAAGAGATCCACTGACTACAGTTTGGTCAAATGCCTGAAGGTTGTAAAGAAACACATTGAATATAATGATAACAAATTATTATTAATACCAAATGAATGTAAATTCATACATGCCATTTCAGATTATAACTAAATGTTTTATCTTTGTGACATTCCAATCAAGCACGAAGGAACCATGATATTGCAGTTTGCAGTACACATTACAGTACTCTGGATAAGGGACTTATCAGTGTAAATTGTACTCAATAAAAATAAAAAAATACAAAAGTTTTTTAATTCTGGAATGTACCAAATATGCTGCTAAAAGATGCATTATGCCTTATTATCTCCTAATAGTTACCCCTCTAGTCACTGTGCCTAATGCTACAGTGTGTACAGTTCATGTCTCTGTAGATGCTAGCCAATTAAAAGCTAAGTTTTGCTCTTGCTTAGACAGTCATGTGCTTGGAAAATTTGTCTCAATTTGTAAAACATTAATTGTTAGCTGAAAATAATGGACAAAAACTGAATACAAGTGTCTTTTTAAGGCAAAGTTGTGCAGTTTTAAAGCTGACATCAAACTCTATTGTCAGAGCGGTCATAGATAATTGATCATATACTCATGAGTTCAAAGACAGAAATAAGCACAAGGTGTCATTCTCTCTCTCTCTCTCTCTCTCTCTCTCTCTCTCTCTCTCTCTCTCTCTCTCTCTCTCTCTCTCTCTCTCTCTCTCTCTCCACTATAAAAATACACATAGTCAAATAATGGAAAAAATGTTTCACTCTTCAAAGTGTGGGTGGTGCTCCTTGGAGTGAAACAGAGGAGTACCATATTCTCATGATAAAAAAAATAACTGGAGTACTACATTAAATGATGCAAAGCATAAATCTGAATGAGTGTCTTAAGGATCAAGAATAAATACATTTTGTATTGCCTTCCATGGGTAATTTACCGCTTAATTATGAATATGGCTTGTGTTTGAAATAGTGGGAATTCAAGGCTAATATTTTATGTAGCAGAATTGTATAGATTCAGACTAACAAATATAGAGTCATAAAACTTGTTCAAAATAAGGCAACTTGATCTGACTTTCAAATAAGGCAACTTGATCTGACTTTCAAATAAGGCAACTTGATCTGACTTTCAAATAAGTCATTAACACAAAGACACAAGCTAGAGAGCTGAACCCCTTACAAACATCTCTAAATCAGGGTACAGTGGTGGACATAATAATTCGTTAATTGATGGATTGCTAGAGCAGAGATGCTCCAGGGTACAGTGATTGACATAAAGATCCATTAATTGAGGTAACACTAGAGTACAGGCAGCTCTGCCTTCTCATTAGCATAGAAATTTATTTAAAAATCAGTCTGTATTACCATAAAAGCTTCCAATGAAAATACAGTGAAATATTAGATTAATTTCACTAAAATTGAATGTGACATCTTGAAGTTATAACTATTTGAATTTGTATATGTTAAATACTGGCGATCATGAAGGTGTTGAAGCAAGGCAACAAGCTATCAGCCTGGCTGATATTATATATTTATAATACACATACCTTGCCAGTGACATGAGTGGTCAGTGAGTTATTGCTGTAATCTGTTAACATTTGATTGACAGATGTGTGGAGCCAATGATGCATCAATTATTTTTTTGTCTCTAACTTGGGTTCTTGAACCCTCATATTCATTTCCATAGTGTGAAAAAAAACTTGGACTCCTACCTTGATACACAGAGGGGGCCTTTTGTGTCCATGTAGCATGGTGAGGAGGATTCCAGACATACCATCACAGATGTAGATCAGACTGTCAGCTGTCCCACAGCATAACAGTTTGGTCATCCCAGCACTGGTTGTACTCATACAGCAGACTGGCTGGTCAGTACACTGGAATGTGTCCAACTTTTTGTCTCCCTGAAGAAAGAGAGACATGCATTCAAGATACAAAATACCTCAACAAGGTACATCAATACCCATTTTCCATTTGACAAAATATTGACATAAGTGCAGTGATTGTCATTTTTTCTCTTAAATCTTCTACATCAGACAATGATAAAAGTGTCATCCTGACTAATGACTATAAAAAAGAATAAAAAAAAGAGTACCATGAAAGGCACTTTACATGCCTGCCCTGTGTTTAATAATCCTCTACGTAGGTGCTAGTAGGGCATGTTTGACTGTGGAGATTATTGACCAATAGGTCTCAATGACCTGTAGATTTGGTGAAGGTATGCGGTCTTGAACTAAAGTTACTGTGTAGAAACCATTATTTTCTAATTAGACTTACCAAGATCATGACCTTTAAACTCCATAATCTATTAGTTTGTTTGTTATGCTAAGTACAAGCCATGCAAAGATTGGTCTAGATCTACAATGACCTAGACCTTTGATCTTTTGACACCAAAATCAATAGGTTTCTTCCATACCTTAAGTGCAGGCCTTCCACAAGCTTTGGTCAAGGTACATAGTCTAGAACAAAAGCCATTATGCAGAAACCTTTTTCTTATTTTAGCCACATTGACCTTGACTTTTGAGCTTTTGACCCCCACATTAACAGGCTTATCTCTTACCCAACGTGTAAGTCATCCACAAACTTTCGTTGAAGGTACATGGTCATGAATTACAATTTTTGTGCATAAACCATGTTTCTTCTTTCAGTCACAGAGACCTAGACCTCTACCTTAAAATCAATAGGCTTCTTCCTTACCTCAAGTGAAAGCCATCCACAAGTTTCGTCCTGGTGTGTGATGAAGAACTAATGTTACTGTCCAGAAACGATTTATCTTAGAGTCATGGTGACCTTGACTTTTGACCCCCAAATCAATAGGCTTCTTTCTTACCCCAAATGCAAGCCATCCACCAAGTCTGGTGCAGGTATGTGATGTAGAACTAATCTTATTGTGTGAAATCCACTATTCTTCTTTGAGTCACAGTGACCTTGACCTTTGATCTTTTGACCCAACATCGATAGGGTTCTTTGTTAGTCCAAGTGCAAGTCATCCAAAAAGTTTGGTAATTGTAGATGGTGGGAAACTCGCTTATTGTGCAGAAACCATTTTTCTTTCTTCAGTCAGTGACCTCAACCTTTTGAGCTTTTGATCCCAAATATTATTAGGTTCTTCCTTACCCCAAATAAAAGCCATTCACAAAGTTTGGTAACTGTAGATGTGAACAACTTGAGTTATTGTGTGGAAAGCAAATTGGTAACAGACAGATGAATGGGCAACATCATAATATGCTCTGCTTTATTACGGGTGTAGAAAAATTAGTGATAATCAATGGGTGCCTTGCTCACTACAATTTGCTCTGTATGGCCTTAAACAGAGAACTTTTGTTGGAAAACCAAAGTCAGCAGAAGTTGAGCATTCTGGGGTTATCACTCCTCTAAATAATGACATGGAATACTTTAAATCCAACACCTTAAAGGTTTCATAAATTCATGCAACATTTCCTTGCCACCTGGCTACTGGTTGTTTACCAGTTTAAGCTGAGCAATAAATCAACAAGGATGCTCACATTTGCAAGTAGGTGTGTGAGGGTTTAATAGTAATGTGAACAGGCATATATTCTCAGAGAAACATAATTTACACAAAAATTTACTTTCTCTGTCAAATACTTTCCCCACTCACAATAACATTAGGAGAAGAGGTAAGATGAGAAGTAAATGCATGAACATCCAACCTCTACCATTGGCATGTTTCAAGGGAAGACTGTCTGAATTCCCCATAAGAAGGATGAAACCTGATTGTGTAATTAGGTTCCATGAAACCGTTTGATGAGAAACGAATATAATTTGGGTCCACTGAAAGGGCGTGCAGCTCACTCACCCTGCATGATGATGCCACCACTATCAGAAAGCATGTTTTGTATGATAGTAGCTTCAACGAGCTTCTGGCTAGGGGCTCCAACATATCTGTATTGAACCAAGTCAAAACCCATGAAAGGTTCCACTTAGGAAACAGAGCGGGTGATTTAGGCCTATTCAGGTTATAGTTGGCTAGCAAATCTTATAGGTCTTTGTCCTGGCAGGTATTCGCTCTCCCATGAAGACTGAATGTGTTGGGGTGATATCTCCTGATCATAACAGGAGCCAACATTTACTCCTTGAAGAGCCAGAGACAAAAGTTAGACAGCTGAGAGACAGAAGCGACAATGTTGTTGTCTCAGCACTAGTCAATAAAAACCTGCCATTTCCCCTCATAAAACTTCAGAGTGGAGGGCCTTGTTGCTCATGAGATTCTCTCCATGATTGAAGGTCGAAACTCTTTTCTATGCAAGGCTCTCCTGGCAAGAGTCAAGTGTGAAGAAGAAGTTTGTCAGGGCAGGAATCCAGGATGGGAGAGACAAAGGTGGGCAGCTTGCAATTCCACCTCGTTGCAAAGAGATCTATCATCAGATGCCCCCAAAGTGTGCAAATCCACTGAAAGATCACAAGGTGAAGGGGCCATTCAGTGTGCAGTCTGGCCCCTTCCTGACAGAGAACTGGCCAAAACACTAAGTCTTCCAGGAATGTGTCTGATCTGGATCATTATCATGTGCTGGGAGCACCAGCATAGAAGGTCCCACATGAGGACACAAAAGTCAAGTGATTTGCTCCCCCCCACCCCAGTTTGAGGAGGTAGGCAACAACTACAGAATTGTTCGATATTATGAGGATCACTTTTATGCACAGTTAGTTTCCCCAACAATGAAAGGTGCTTGTTATAGCCTTCGTTTCCAAAAGGTTTATATAAAGTGCCTTCTCCTCTGGGCTCCAGTTGCTGAAAACTGCAGTGAAATAAGGCAAAAAGTGAGCCTCCAAGCCAGACAAACTGGCATCCATACAAACCAAAGCGTCCAGTTCAGGGTTCTACAGAGGAATTCCTGCCACCAGCCATTGCTCGTCTTGCCTCTGATGTAGTAATTGTTTTATCTCAGTTGAAATCGAAATGTGATGATCCAGATGACCAGAAAAAGGCACCACTGAACGAGAGCACCATCTGCAAAAGGCACATATAAAGGTATTCTAGAGGAATCAAATCGGTTGCTGCACTGAGTAAGCCAAGGAGCTGCAGAAACTCTCTCGCAGAAACCCACTTCCTGTCTGAGATTGCCACGGTCAGCTTGAGAATGGGTGCAATCCGTATTTGAGTGAGATGTGCCAGATTGAGATGGGTTAGAAATTCCATATCTAAATGGATAAGTGTTGGAAGAGGACAAGATCCTAATTTACCAGGAAGCCCAGTAAAGACATCTAATGAGAAGAAATAAGCAAATCAGAATCCAATAAGAAGATAACAAAGCAAAGATTCTTTCAAGACATAAACACAGATGTGATAAATGTTCTAATTACCTTAATGCTCCTTATGGCTACAACACCGTCAGACAGTCCAATGTAGAGACGGTCCCAGTTCTGGTGGAGACACTGGATCTGGTCATCATAGTCGTGACTCTGCAGGATGTCAAAGTTCTGCAGGGGACAAGATCAGGCAAACTTCAATAAATACACAAACAAAAATAGCATCTCAAGGATTCTGTTTAACACTGTATCTTGACTAACAGCAAGTTTATAGCCAAACAAAAGTAATCACTGGAGAGATAAAAAAAAAAAGGATTTAGTGTCAATGTGATCTTTGTTTTTCATCCATTATTATTAATTCACTCATAAGGTTACAGGACTGTACTTTTAAACGAGTCAGATAAAATTTAAGGTAGAAGATTACTCAAATCATTTACATTCAGGAATCATTCATGCTGAAATAAGTTGAAGATTAAACCAGAGTAAGTACATCACTGAACCAGTTTTGGCACTATGACAATTGGATTCTACATATTATCCTATCTCAAAAGGATACAACATATAATCCTGTATCAATTAGATTCTACATATCATCCTGTCTCAATTGGATTCTACATATTATCCTATCTCAAAAGGATACTACATATAATCCTGTATCAATTAGATTTTTAAATTTTAACCTATCTCAACTAGATTCTACTTATTATCCATTTTGAATCGGATTCTACATATCCCGTCTCAAATGGATTCTTAGACTACATATTATCCTGTCTCAATTGGATTCTACATATTATCCTGTCTCAATTGGACTCTACATATCTCAATCAGATTCTACATATTATCCTATCTCAATTGGATTCTACATATTATCCTATCTCAATTAAATTCTACATATTATCTATCTCAACTGGATTCTATGTATTATCTTATCTCAATCTGATTCTACATATTATCCTGTCTCAATCTGATTCTACATATTATCTATCTCAACCAGATTGTATGTATTATCTTATCTCAATTGGATTCTACATATTATCCTGTCTCAATCATATTCTACATATTATCCTGTCTCAAATGGATTCTACATATTATCATATCTCAGTCAGATTCTACATATCATCCAATCTCAACTGGATACTACATATTATTCTGTCTCAATCAAGTTCTACATATTATCTATCTCAACCAGATTCTATGAATTATCTATCTCAACTGGATTCTACATATTATCTTATCCCAGTCAGATTCTACATATTAACCTATCTCAACTGGATTCTACATATTATTCTGTCTCAATCAGGTTCTACATATTATCCTGTCTCAATCAGATTCTACGTTGTATCCTGTCTCAAATCAATTCTACATATTATCCTATCTCAATCAGATTCTACATATTATCCTATCTCAACTGGATTCTACATATTATCTTATCTCAATTGGATTCTACATACTATCATAATTGGATTCCACATACTATCTTATCTCACTCGGATTCTATATATTATCCTGTCTCAATTGGATTCTACATATTATCCTATCTCAATCGGATTCTACATATTATCCTATGGAGTTTTTCCCTGGATGAGATGATTTTAAATCATTAATCTATTTCTCACATCCTGATTTTTTAAATACTTGGCAGAGTCATTTTGAATGATATCAGCTTTTGAAAAATATAATAAAATTCCTAGATCACTGAATCCGAAATAAACCCTCAGCAACTTTTTAATGCAGCAATGGAATAACAATACAGAGATACCATGACAAAGATCAGAATATTTTCTTAATTTTGCCAGGTATACGTGACCTGATAAGTCATTTTATTTTAAAAATAAATCAGTCTAGTAAATACATTTCTAAAATGCCTCCAAGTCAATCTAATTGCATAGTGACAGATTTTTGTGTCAAAAGGACATGTTAGCCTTAAAGCAATGTCCTCTTTAGACTGCTTTCAAATATTTTGTCAAATAATTTGACTTAAAATCGGTTTTAATATTTTATAAATACTTTTGATTTTGTAAGTAATTAATTATCTCAACTACTGAAATGTATTTAAAAAAAAGCATTTTGGTCCTTTTTCAAACATGAATTTACATTTGCTTTTATTCAGTATGACATACTGAAAGAGATAATCATCTCCAAAGTCACAGCTCAAAAAATCCCCTGTAAATCTAAATCGGGCCCCTCCCATATTCTAAGTGAGTTGCCCACTGGGCTTGTCCACAAAAAGTGTTATCTAGTTTGCATGAAAAAAACTTTGAATGTGCCAACACAATGTCATTTTTATTTTTAAGTTCTTGAAAGACAATGGTTAATTATTAATATCCAGCCCCCTGATGGGGCTTTATTTGTAGGTCCCTTGACCTTATGAAGATTGTCCACTTAACTGTATTAACAAACTTTGTGTACAAAGTGAAGCATGTGACTGGTGAATAAGGAACAGTACTATTTCTGTTCTCCATAGTTCACTGGTTACCTATAATTAGCACTAATTTGTTCCACATGAGCTGTTCTTTGCTCACGTTGACATGGTAATGCATCATTGGTTAAATATATTTAGCAGTACCTATACAGTTAAGCTAAGCTAGGGGATTAGCGACTTATAATAGCCTCTGATACAATATATTTCACCCTAAAGGAAATGAGATAATTACATTGTATTTTAATCCATTTAGTTCAAAGAGTTGCCAGCCACCGATTCTATTGATACATGGAGTGAGTGTTTTCTGTAATTTTAACAAATCCACAGTACTATGACACAAACTAATTACAAAACTTGAAGCTACTGTTTTTACTGATTGATATAAAAAAGACCAGTAAGTTTAGGGTTTATTTATGTTTTTGTGCGATTCTGTAGCATTCAGAAAAAAAATTACTGAGTACTGGTTTATATCAGGACTTGGAGAAAACATTGCTTTTAATGAAACCAAATCAAATAAACATTTGAGTAGACAAGGTCACACACAATAGTTTCTTAAGTACACTATTCTGAGAGACAAATATGGTATCTATCCCCGATTACAAACTTTCAGAACTGTCGATGTGGGCTGAAAATCAGCTACATAACAACAAAGGTTCTGCAGACCAGTTTTTTAACTGGCATACCTTGCTATGATGTATCCCTACTGCAACTGACTTGTAACACAACACTGATGCTAGTGCCATGATCACCACTGTAAATAACTTCTAACATGAACTTCTAACATGACACTTACACTTGTGCCACTATAACTGACTTATACTACAAAAATGATGCTGGTGATACCATCAACATTGTAACCAACTTGTAACACAAGACTGATGCTCATGCAACCATCACCACTGTAACTAACTTGTAACACAACAATGATGCTCATGCAACCATCACCACTGTAACAGATTTGTAACACAACTTTGATGCTCATGCAACCATCACCATTGTAACTAACTTGTAACACAACACTGACCCTGGTACCACTATCACCACTGTGACTTGTAACATGAGACTGATGCTAGTGCCATGATCACCACTGTAACTGACTTGTAACATGACACTGATGCCATCATTGTCACAGTAACTGACTTACACCATGATACTGATGCCACAATCACCACTGTAAATGACTTGTAACAACAGGACAGTGCAACCATCACCATTGTAACTGTCTTGTAACATGGCACTAATGCTGCTGCCACCATTGCTACTGTAACTGACTTGAACAAAAAACTGATACTAGTTCCACCATCACCACTGTAACTGACTCATAACATGACCCTGACACTAGAACCACCATTGCCACTGTAATGGACTTACACCATTATGCTGATGCCACCATCACCACTGTAATTTACTTGTAATCTGACACTGGTACTGGTGCCACTATCACCCCCATAATTGATTTGTTATATGACAATGATGTTGGTGCCACCAGTGCCACTGTAACTGACTTGTAACATAAAAACTGATGCTAGTGCCAGAATCACCACTGTAATTGATTTGTAACACAACACTGATGGTGGTGCCTCCATTGCCACTGTAACTGATTTGTAACATGATAATGACGCTGGTGCAACCATTGGCACTGGAAAAGTGATATCCAAATCTTGCTATCTACTAATGTAGGTGAGACAAAAACAATATCAACCATGAAGAGGAAAACTAAGAAGTTGAAATGTGAGACATAAGATACAGGGAGAAAAATAACCAGTAAGTTAAAAGAAATACTTAGGTAAGTTAGACTGAAGGCTTCAAGGGATAATAGACTTGTACTAACTGAGTAACCTTCTATTATTATTATTATTATTATTATTATTTCCACAAGCACCAAAACTATTGAAAATCTTGATAAGAAACTTTAACATTAAACCTTTTCTACTGTTACATAAATTTTCATTGTATCAAATTTTAATAATTGCTGAACTTTTAATAATGAAATAAGATCATTTACCATAGTAAAAAAGAAAATCAAACAATATGATTATGTTCAATCATACGATATAAAAGTAAAGTAGCTGATATGTCCTGTATGGCAAGGTGTATTTTGCTGAATTCAGATACTGAAGACTATGGAAATAATGATCAATTCTCTGGTGGAAAGGCGGTGAGAGGCTGCAGCTGAAATTTTTATCAACTGCTGTGACTTTCAATAATTTGTATTGGAAACATAATTGTGAATTGCTACAAGATGAAGATGAAGCAAATTCAGGAGCAAGAAGCTGCTCTGCTGCAGTTTGCTAATATAATACATTGCATAACACATGACCTATGTTACATGTCCTTATGTCAGTTATTATTAACCTGACCTTGCAGACAATAAGTAGGGACAAGCTGTTTAGCTGCAGTTTACTAATACAATACATTGAATACCACATGACCGACGTTACATGTCCTTGTGATTCAATCTGGATTATAAACCTGACCTTGCAGACAATATGCAGAGACAATCTGCTTAGCAGCAGTTTGCTAATACAATACAGTGTATACCCCATGACCTATGCTATACAGTATGTCCTTGTGAGTCAATCTGGTGTATGCTGATTGTCAGATATAGCATTAAAGCATGATTTCATATATTAACAATACAAATGCCATGCCTTTACACCATATTAATGTCAAGTAGCTTCTGTAGCATAGTATGTAACACATGGTCTGACTGTGTCCTGCTCACCTCTGGCCTAAACAGCATAAGCTTCTTACACTTTCCTCCTGCATACAGCACATTCTGGGTGTCGGTGACCTGAGTTACATTAAGGCAATTGACAGAAAAAGGAGAACAGTCTAATTCCTTTAGGCACTCCCCAGTCTGTAAAATAAAAAAGCCAATTAATTATTTTGCACTAGTGATCCAACTTTGCATAATTGTTCTACTTCAAATTTCACTCAGTAAATACAGTGTGAATTTTCTGACTTATTCATAACTCTTTTCGAATTATCAAGGCCTTTATGAATCATTAAGTTTGTAAATACGTTGGAGAAAAAAACTGAATAATTGTATACTTTATTAATGTCCAGACTGTGCACAACATTTTTACCTCATTTGGAGAACATACAGATGTTCTAATATAAGTAAGACAGAAATGTGATCAACCTGCTGAATAATAAATACATCTAGCAATGCAATTTACCTGTAAATGAAACCTCCTGAGTTCATTGCCATGGTAACACACATAGAGGTCACCCCTGAAGACCTGTATGGCAGCAACTGGAAGATTTGGTCCTTTATACTGAATAGCAGATGTCGAGACTTGGGAGACTGAACTGTCGGACTTATTCTGCAAATTGTTCCTGATGGCTGCTCGAAAGGACTGAAGAACCTCAGGTTTTACTCGTAATCTGTAAAATATAAGGTTCTTAATACAAAAATTAAGTATTACTTTAACAAAACAAAGATCACAATATAAAGATGGGATCACAATACCCAGGTCATTACACTATCTATGTGATGATATACCTAGGTTTTGGGAACAATGTACAGTTCTCCGATCAATACTAACCATGTGATATGCCTAGGTTTTGGGAACAAAGTACAGTTCTCCCATCAATACTAACCATGTTATATACCTAGGTTTGGGGAACAAAGTACAGTTCTCGCATCAATGCTATCTACCCGTATGTGATATACCTAGGTTTGGGGAACAAAGTACAGTTCTCCCATCAATGCTATCTGTGTGATATACCTAGGTTTGGGAAACAAAGTACAGTTTTCTCCCATCAATACTAACCATGTTATATACCTAGGTTTGGGGAACAAAGTACAGATCTCGCATCAATGCTATCTACCCGTATGTGATATACCTAGGTTTGGGGAACAAAGTACAGTTCTCCCATCAATGCTATCTGTGTGATATACCTAGGTGTGGGGAACAAAGTACAGTTCTCCCATCAATGCAATCTGTGTGATAGACTTAGGTTTTAGGAACAATGTACAAGTCTCCCATCAATACTATCTATGTGATATACCTCGGTTTTAGAAACAAAGTACAGTTCTCCCACCAATACTATCTATCTGATATATCTAGGTTTGGGGAACAAAGTACAGTTCTTCCATGAATGTTACAGTACACACATCACAGATTTCAGAAAATCCATGTTTCCATGGTGGAAAATAATCCATCCGTGATTTTCTCCATCACGGACTGGAATAAGTGGTTGTCATGGATGTCCACGTCATGGCTTGTATTGGACAGATTAAGTTTTATTGCCCCAAATGGAAAGTCGCGGTAATATAATCATGTAATAGCGGATGTCCACTACATCACATGGAACTTACCTGTCAGCTGAGCTACAGCAGACAGTGCAGAATGCTCTTTTTAAATTGTACACGATGCCATTTAATATTCAAAGACTTGCCCACTAAAACGCATTGACATGCATATATTTCAAGAGATACAAGATAAATTTCGAAGCGAGGAATCCCATTAGAATTTTTAGGTGAATCACAAAATATAAAAAGTTTGCGAGATTCTGCTTTTAAACAAACAAAAAGAAAAAGAAATCACACATAATTATTAGCAGGTTCATACACAAAAAAAAAAGACCCTGAAGCAATATGTAACATGACTGCACAAATTTTTTTTATTCAGTTATTAAAATAAAGAATATGAGAAACTCAGTGATTTTTTTTGGTCATTCCTGCCGTCACTTTTAAATTGTTTGCTTAACATGTTCCCACACAATGAAATATACATAATGCTATCAAACATACAATCTCTGACCCAGCTCCTGTGTAGCACTTGGGTACCAAATATATATGTACATGCGAGCAAGATAGACATGTGTTTCACCTTTACCATAAACCTACTGTTTGTACACAGACTCTACTAAGCACACACAGCTATATTCTTTTGCCAACAGCTCAAACAAATATACTTATGATTGCTGGTTTGGTTATCTGACAAGTTTAATATTACCAAATATCAGGGTGAAAGTGATGAAAAATCATAATCACTTAAATATTTTCTGTAGGAGTTAAACTTGTATGCTTATTTTCAGTTGATGCAGATACAACTTCATCTGGTACAGTAGAATCTTTCAGTCCACATGACTCATACTGCAAAACTGTTCCCGACTGTCAAACAAATATTCTTTTATTATCAGTTTAGTTACTAACTTGTTACATTTTGACCCGATTATCCTTGTTAAGAAGTTGGCGTGAATACAAAAAAAGCATTTTGCTGCCTAAGAACATGTACAAAATGTATATTTAGACAGGGTTTAGCAATTAAGCCTACAATGTGAAATTACTGAAATTATGTCCATAGTCACCCAAATAGCACTGAATCTTTGGAAACCAAAACTAAGTCACTTGAACAGACTTTGCATTCCGAAGTTGAATTAAAAGCAATAATCCAAGATTAAATGCCTGAAGATATACATGTACACAGCACATAAAAAAGGGTGGGGCCAGTTGGTCAGTAAGTGCTGATGGGGGAAGAAAAAAAGTTTTTCCATACTTTTCTCTTGAAAATTCATCACCATCTTTTGAGATTGAACAGAAATGCCAACAATTATGCAAACTCAGTTGTGAAATGAGTACCTGTGGTAGATACAATTGTATTTACTGTACAAAAAATACACTGGTTTAGTTTTAGCTTCATAAAAGCAGAATATCTTCTTATTCATAGTTTTTTTAAAACTTTCCCCCCCCCCCTGCTTAACTTGGATTATATTACACATAAGCTGATCACATCATATCTATCAATAATGCCTTGTATATTGCCTGAAACTGCTAAGCCATGTGTTTGTCAAGGCTATATAATGTATCTCTAATGAGGGATCATAGCAAGTTATCTTCCCAATAGGTGCAGCCACAGAAAAACCCAGTCCTGATATATGGTTCCCCTTGGATTTTATTGTTCGCCAAAACAAATCTTAGATCTTGTATTATCCCTAAGAATGCAAGAGTCATAATCGATGTATCAATGAAAAAACAAACAAAGGTATCATTTTATTTTGAGGTGAATCAATGTACTACATGTACTACATTAGCAATAGAAAACTACTAAAATTGCCATTTGGCTTATTTTTTTAAGTTAATAAAAACAGTATATCTTAATCATTTTGGACTCCTATTTAAACTTTAGCGCCAACCTAATATATATCAAAATGTAATGCTATTAACTTCATTAAGGATTGGGAAGTCCCAGATTCCTCCTTATCCTCTCTCTCTATATAACCTGAATTGTGCTGAAGAGCTGTTAAACCAAATCAAATAAAATTCAGTAAGAGCATACATGTACGGGCTTAATATCAAATCAACAAACCCATTTTAAATAAGAAGACATCGTCTTCATAATAACGATAATAATACTCTGATAGTCTTAACCCAACATTTTTTTCAAAATCTTAATAAAACTTGTGCCTCCTGTAACAGTATACAAATTCAATAATCAATAAGTATTAAAAAAATCTCTCTACAAAATAGACATCTTTTTGTAATTATTTAAAGTCCTGTTGAAATTGTTCATTCTTATGTCAAATTATGTTAAATACTGTTTGTTTATCTCATCATAAAATAACATATTTGAACAGGAAACAAAAAAGTTACTATGTTCTGAAATAAATAGAGGATATTTACTTCAAACAAGTGAATAATGGGTATATTTCATCTCGTGGGTGAAAAACTCTAGTTATTTTCACCCACTCGATGAAATATATCCGTTATTCACTCGTTTCAAGTAAATATTCTTTTTATTTCATGCTCACATATGTTGGCTACCTAAAGTTTGTGACACAGTGAGTTAGCAGATTTCTTACAGTAATGTCAGCTGTTTACCATACATGTTCTGCTGTGTTATGTGTACCTGCGCAAAAAATTTGTTCCACATCAGATTGATAAAAATTAACTGATATTTCCAGAACAACAAACTACACGTTTCAAGGATAACAGGGATTGTTAATAAGAAAACAACCACAAGTGATTCATCAATGTATAATTGTTTTTTTATTTGTGCGCAAGAAAAAAATAAAAAATTCAACCGAAGTGAAATTGATGAGACGCCATTTTTTAACATTCGAATCGGTGGTAATGGTGAGTGAATGAAGCTGAATTTGACTAAAATAGCAAGAATACAGGATCATGTGAGAAACTTTAAAACATATATACAGGACTTAGTGGACATTTCAAGTGTATTTTTTTCACTGTCAGTGTCACTTGAAATAATACGTCTCCATTTTCTCAGCGGTGAAGACACACTCTTCTTCGCATGTGTGCCACTGACGTAGTGGGCAGTCTGTGAAAGCAACTGAGTTTCACTTCTTTGCTGAAGATGTATATGGACGTCGCCGTGAATAATTGCATGTCCAGGAATTGATTGCCATTCTATTGTAGAGGAGCTGACGGTCGCTGGTGCCAGTGGTGGGGTTGTTTCACATATGGCAGGCTGGAGGACATATGATAATGCAGGTACATTGGACAAAATGTTTGAAATATTTCTACTTTGGTCAGGGTTTAAGTTACTGTAGTTATTTAATGAGTTGATGTTTTTGTGTCCTCATATTTGAACTATTTGATTCGCTGGAATTCCTTCATCATTGAGCTTCTGGATGAGGTGTTTCCGAACACTATAAATAGAAAGTGTAAACTGTAAACAGTACATTTACATATATGTAAGTGGTATGTACATACAGGTGTTCATAGCTTACAGTAGTTTTACATTTTTCTTTACTTACTTACGCAGTTTTACCAAAGTACTTGCAATGCAACAGGTAAACTGCATTATAACTGTATTTTTTAACTTGTTAGAACTATCTTGCTTCATATTATGCTAAGGTTCAGATGAGAATTTCAAATTAGGAAAGGTTATCTATGATATCTTGAATTCAACAGGATTACTTCAATGAGATTGCATATACTTAAATGTGATGAAATTTGCATGCGATAAATAAATATTTAGAATTTACCTGTTTGGAGTTATACGCTTGTCAATAGGAGAGAGACCTGTATCAGTCATCATTTTGTTCATGATCCCATATAACTTGTTGATCCCCATTGGTGTCTTTTTGTACCAGCCCTGTCCAGGTTTGGGGATCGCCACATTTATTGAGAGAAAAAAGGGACTCTCAGGGCCATTCATATCTGCAGGACGCTTATGTCTATAAAGTTTGTAAAGACCTACAGGGTCTTTCTGAGGGATGTCAGGTATGGCATATGCTCTTGGTTTTGTTAGTCTGAAAAATAGAATGAACAACTTTATTAGATTTTATTCACTTGTACACATGTACAATCATTTGTCCTAATGACAAATTAAAAACTTGATTGATTCAAGGTTGATGCATTATTTTTTTTTCAGATCTCTTCAACTCGTTCAGCTTTTACAAGGATAATGAACTGAAACCTATGCTTGCTAACTTGAGTTTGTTTGGGTACTTTGCTATTTGATTTGAAGTATACCAGGAACTCAATAACCAGCATAGTGTTTAATGTGCAGCACTGCCAATGAGTTTTGACACTTCTTGTTACATCACAGTGACGGAAGAAAAAAAAAGGTTATTTTTGTCTTCCAGCATGTAAAACTTTTCAAACTGGCTTACTTTCTACACTAAGCAAAAGTCCAGAAATGTAAGACATTCTTTTTACATCATGCACTTATTCATAGTGATTCTATGTTTTAATTAATTTAACATTACTCAAAGTATTTGCAAGGATCCAGCACATTCATTACCTTATATTTCTTTCATTCACTCCGGTTCTTGTTTTTGTCTGTCTTTCAGTATTATACACAATATACTCCTGGTTGCTGTCATCTACTTGCAGGGAGATGTCACCCCACTGCAAGTTGTGTATTTCCTTTCCTGTCCGCATTCTAAAGTGCATTGTACAGATGAGCCACATTGAATGTAAAAGAGCCGTCGGATTGTCAGCACCCAGTGTCTTTGCCTCATACATCTTCTGTAGGTCCTGGTCAGAAATTGGGTCTGATGCCCTCGGTTTGTTGCCTTTTCCCAACTTTTTTAGATCCTTCTGCTTCATTTTTAGAACAAATCTACTCTTGTCAAATTGAATGTCTTTTATTATGGAAACACCATATGACTTTGTGCGTAGATAGCGATCAATTGATGAAATCATACCTCTAAGTGATGATGGTTCAAATTCATCACCTCCTTTTTTCCTGACAGATAAGATGAAATGAGAAATGTGTTGGTTTAGATCTGATGGTGGGATAAACTCTGGAAATCTTTGTTCCCCTTCACTCTGAAGAAAAGCCATGAACAATTTCAAGTCGCCTTCAGTTTTTTTCTTGGTGTTGATATTTGCCTGTTCTTCCAAGAAGGCATCCACATCTTCAGAAGTCACTTTCTTAAATCTGTCACATTGAAAGAAATGTTTTGGCTGTATCATTTGAAAATCAATTTCTTGAAGATTTTCATCATCACTTGTTACGTCTGACAGTAATAGTTCTACTGCAATTTCATCAGTACTCAGTTTTTCCATTTTAATTTTGGTTGCAGACGCCACAGACAGGACAATGACATGTACATAAGGAAAAAGTAGTTCACTGACAGAAAATGAAAGGGAGGTAAGTATGTTTTGACCCCAAAAAGTAGTTTCTGTAGTGAAAAAATATTTTTATTTTTTCACTACAGTGAAATATCAATATTATTTTACTTAGAAAATACAGTAATTCACTGCTTAGCATAAAATAAAAATTAAGTCACAATATCAAATCTGACAATGCACACATTTGATTTATTCTGAATATTTATAACATTAAAAAAATAATCTCTACAATAAAACAAATGATTCCCTACAGTTTTACAGTTGGTCTAATACTGTAGTAAAAAAAAATGAATGCTTGTCTTTTTACACAAAGAATATTTAAGTAATCACAACTTCTTCATTTGAATATGTAGTAAACAGCAAAGTATCAGTCTGTCACTTTTATCAATGTTTGATACATTATTTTTATACATTCGAGACAAAGAAACTGTAAAAAAGGCAAAAAAAGAAAATATTTTTTTGATCCTGAAAATGAATAGTTTCATGAAAATTAAGTCATATTTAAAGACTAAATTACCCCACCCACTAAATACCTAAAGAATTCTTCACAACAAATCATTCAATGGTATGTTGATTATATAATTTTAGGGAAATGTATCTGTTGAAAAAAATAATTATGGAAAAGAATCACAAAGGTAATTGTGTGAAAATAATGCGTATTCCATTTTTTTTAATGCAGACATCAAAATATATGATTTTCCTTGTTTGACAATGATTATGCTTAATACTTGCTTACTGATTGATTAACTACTTCTTTCTTCCAATACCTTAGCTCGTCATTTTTTAATTCCTCTTTTACATCCTATATACACGCATCATCGCAAGCCATAGGCGACAATCCACTACACCCCTTTATCACCTGTGGCTGCCTGTGTGGAGATTTCCTAATTTTTCATGAGTATGCATAAACAAAAGTATGTCATCAACAACACAATGTAACAATCTTCTACATATCAGTGAAAGTTCCCATTTTATCGACCGATAAGTGACTGTGATTGAAAGAGAAACTTTGATTGGCTCATTCAAACAGCATGTTTTATTTGCTCATACAGTGATTGGTTAAGCAGGTTTATGCATAATTATGTGAAATGTGGAAATATCCTCACAGTCAGCCACAGGCGAAAAAGGAGCATAGCAGACTGTTGACCTTGACTTGCGACAATGTATGTATATAGGATGCAAAAACCTATTTGGTCATGAGATAAATGCAAAAAACTAAACTAAAGCCAGTACAATGTGAAATGTAGGCCACAATGACCTTTTTTGTACAGGTGTGATAATAATAGAGATGCATACAATCGTCAATTTTTATGATTTGTGGATGAACAGAGCTCGAGCAATAAACTTAAAACACAATTAGGCAAAGTCAGTGAAGCATGAAAGATGGGTCATAGTGACCTACTTTGAGGGTGATTTTTGGTCACGAGTTAATGCCAAAACTTAATCTGAACCAGTAAAATGTGAAATATTGGTCAGTGACATTCTTTTGTTGTAAACGCGTGGTACTAAGAGAGCCACATACAATCATATAGTTTGATGATTCTAGCATGAAGAGACCTTGAGAAATAAACATAAAACAAACTATTTAACGCAAGTCTGTTAAGAGTAAAATATGGGTCACAATGACCTACTTATGTGATGAGGGTGTAGTACTCGACAGGATGATTCCTCTCACAAAGTTTCTTGATTCCAGATTTAACAGTGTGTATACAATGTGCAAAAAACCCAAAGCTAAATGCAAAAACTTAACCAAGAATGTACAACTAATGTAGATCTATGTACAAAGTTAGCCCCCTTAGCCCCCTCCCCAGGGATTAGGTGCTACGAAACCCACTCCAAACTGTAACCGGGGACTTAGGAAGAAATAATAGTTGAGATGCAGTGAGGCTGTACATATGTATATGCTTTTGTATGTGTGTACATCAACTACATTACCAGGGGTTCTACAATAGCTCTCCTCTACTTTGTAGAGGTAAGCTTAAAAGGACATACGAGTTATGTCAAAAAGAAGATCAAGTCTGTCTGGTTTTTCTAACGCTATAAGTATTTTTTTCTCAAATCTGGTCTAATTCAATGTTACGAAATGTGGATGATTAATAAATTGTTGCATAGTGAAGAATTATTTGGTGATGTGACCTTAGAAAGAACAAAGAACATGGCACGGCCTGACAGGATGGGACAGGACAGGACAGGACTGGTAGACAGGAGTAACACTATATGACCCTCTATAGAATATAGAGGGGATACAACAGGACATGACAGGACAGGCAGACATGATTAACACTATATGGAATATGGTGGAGACAGAATCAACATACCTCTCCTTGTCTCTGATTAGATCGCTCCTATGTAGCTGTAGTGTGGCTCCAGCTTCATCTGTTGAATCTGTGGGGGTTTCCAGCTCAACTTCATCCAAAAGAGATTTTTTCATAGTCAACTTTAGGCCTATGCTGCCCTCTGTTGGCACATTGCTTGGTGCCCCTGATACAGTGACATCCTTTTGCTCTTCACAACCTAACCTTTGTCCAGAATCTCCTGACCTGGACATAACATCTTCTTCCTCTGCTGAGTTAACATCAGAACTGGACTCCAAAAGAAAGCCTTCCTTCTGTTTCCTGCGGGACTGAGTATCCCTCTCACGTTTTGTTTTCAGTTTCTTTCTCATGGGGGAGGGTGTCCGTGCCCTGAGACAACTGTTATCACCACTTTTGCTCTGAACTTTGCCAAGATCAATCGAGTGTGATTTGGTTTTTTTAACCCTGGAAGATCTAGCCTCAATTTCAGAGACAAGCACCGGTCTACTGCTGTCCACATCTAGTCTGTCTAGCACAACAAGACATTCTTTCACAATCCCTGCAGATGCAGAGGATCCACTCTCTGCGCGGTTTTTATCCAGGTCCTCTTCCACCAGGGTTTTATCTGGATCAGACTGACTCCCCGATCGCGGAGTGTCCAGGCTCGGCTCTTGACTTGTGTCATCTTCATCTTTTGCATGACTATCACATATTTGCTTGATTTTTTCTCCAAGAGAACAAGCACTCACAATACTCAAACAGTCCAGATTGGAATCATTATCAGTATGTTGAGCTCCCCTAGGGTCCCTCCTGGTAAGAATTTTTGCTGTTGTATCGACTGTGGTGGTCTGACTAACAGTCTTGCTCTGAGCCAAAGACACACTTGTCCCCAACCCACTCTCAGATGACAGTTTCTTCAGTTGCTCCAATGCATCATGGGAAGTGAGAAGTGTGTAGGTTAACTGTTTGGAAGACTTGGACTCCCCGATAATCTGCCGCTTAATGGTCTCCCTGTCCAGCCCTTCTGAAGGCAGAGACCCCATGTACTTCATGGAGATCCTAGGGGCTTTTGGTGGCTTTTCCACATCACTACCACTATGCACACAATCATCTGACACCAACTCTCCAGCCTGCACATGGGCTTTATCATGTTTGATTTCCTTTTGCTCACTTGATGCTCCTTTCTTAGAACCACCTGTTAAAGTGGGACTGAGGACCATTGCAAAATCCTTCCCTTCCAAACTTTTTTGCAAGACTTTGCCAATATCTGTATTATTTTTGAGTAATGAATCTAGTGTCACAAAGCCTGCCAAGGCCATCTGTGAGTTTGAGGTAGCTTCTTGAGAAGTTCTTTTCTCCAGGTCCTTCCTGAGTGACTCAGCATTTGGTGTTTTACTGGTGTGAATGGAACATGTACTGCTTCCACTTAGAATTTCCAGGGACTGGTCTGTCATCAACTCTACACCCCCAGAAGGATGAATAGATTGCTGTTCATATTTTAACTGACTGTTTCCCATCCTAAATGTCTTTCCTGGCACTGATAAAGCTCCTGTATGCTTATAATCTTGAGTAACTGAGGAAATATCTGAGGTGAATGATCCTCTGCGGTCCCTGAGATTAACTTCATGCTGGGTAAGATCTTTTTCTAGCTCGGCCTGGGAACCTGACTCCACCCCAGAGAATCCATCAACTGAGGATGCAGTCTCATATTGATGTTGTCGCTGAGACATTAGATACTTCATCAGCATTGAGTTGTAATAGTTTTCAGTTTGAGGCCTGGAGAGGGCCAGGCCTAAACTATCCATTCCCTGCAGTGGTCCCGTGGTGGATCCCTGCGAGCTTGTACTCTCTGTAATACAGAAAGAACGAATAAGAGAGATAAAATTGGAACATTTAATCCAAGAAAAAAAAGTCTCTAATAGGTTGAAAGCAATTAGCCATGATAACCACTATCATAATATCCCAGAAAGAATTTGTCAATCTAAGAAAAAAAAAACATTACATGATCACATTTACATTAAAATTATAACTTCTGTGACCTCCCAAAAAGATGAAAAAAATTCTTCTTTTGTGTCTATATACTACACAGATTATAACAAAAGTATCTATTAGCTCCCCTGTATCTGCTAGGTGGCCACATGTATACCGGACATTTATTAATTTAAGCTTTCGCTATGTAAAGGGAACACTGTATCAGTCACCTCCAGAAATCAGCCAGACTTCTCAGTAGCTTTAGCCATCTTCTAACAAAGTTGATGTTTTTTTATTGTTCTCTCATTTACTTTAAGCATTTGGGGATTTTTAGTCTCCGAACCTTGCCATTGTTTATTTACATTGCATGCATACCTTCAATAATGTTTCTCTTTGGTAGACCCTGCTTGGGACAGGGTCTGTAGTGCTTCAGAAACAGCTGAAAGACAGAGAAGCATGAAGAGTCTATGTTGTTTGAGGCAGAAGTTCTTAGCATTCATTCCAATACGGAGCCCATTGATAGCATAGTGGGGGATGCGGCTTTGGCCACTACCTGTCCAAGATGCCTGGATTTTGCGCTCTTCTACAGTTACTTCCAGTCAACTGGAAGAAGAGCAGGGAACCATGGATCCAAACATTTTTCCACTTTCACATTTTTTGTCTGAGTCTCATACTCATATGAAAAGAATTATTTTGAAAAAACTATGTCATAGATGTTGGCGATGGGTGATTTCTCACCTGTCTTTCCACCTTTCTACAGCTGACTTGGATACACTGGGAGAAATCGTCCCTCACATGCCAGAGCAGGGCCCATCAGACTCAATACATGGAGTTTCTGACCAACCTCTCAGGAGTTTTCCTGCAGCCACATCTGCAACTTATGACTCTTCCGCCATCCCAGTTTTTACAACTTGTCCACCCGGCCAACCAGCTATTCTTCACTACATATGATCAGAGTTCGATTGCTACTACTGGCTGGGCCACAAACCAACTGGTCATTTGATCTTCAATGGGTTATTATGGGAGCCCATCTGGTCAGTCTGTTTGCATAGCAATCCCACTGTTGACAAGTTCTTTCACTGACCCAAATAATGTTTGTTGCCCATCTGCCCATTTAGTTGATTGGCATACAGTTCATGGTGTTTCCCATGGGTATGTACCAACAGGCTACCATGGCCTTTTTCAAAGACAGCCAGCTGCCAGTGTCATTCTCCACCTGCTTGTATAAGACACATTCGGACTATTACTATGTGAAAGGCCCAAACCTAAATAATGATATTGTGGCAGTCATCACATCTGCCCCACATTTTTACAAGTAAGTCGCCAAGTGTTCCAAGCAACCTTGAAGCTAGTTACAAATGTTGTGGTAACTTCTTCTTGGTTAGACTTGGCATCACTCACTCTTTTCAGACTTGCAGAGAAAGCAAATAACAAACATGAGGGAGCCAACATGATGCATTGCCAAAATTATTAATAAGGCAGCTCACAAAACTATGATGAATGCCCAAACTGCTTTGTGTAATCTAGACTAGGTGAGACGAGATGCCTTCCTTGATTCATCATCACTCAAGCCACACCACTTTGTGACTTTATGTCTCTTGCTTTCAGCATCTCCCCTGCCATACAGAAGATGTTAGGAAGCAGGCCGCAAAAGAATTGCCACTCCAACTTGCCCTTCTTTTATTCTCCTCTTTTCCTCAGTGTCTGTCTCAGTACCAATTCCATGATGACTATTCCCTGAAGGAGAAGCAAATGGGCTTCAATAAAGAGCAGTCATTTAGACTGTAACAGCAATATCAATGATACAAGTCTTCCCAGCACAGAAAGCCATCCAATAAAAGGGAGAGAAAATGCAGTTTCTCCTCTACCAAGCCACCAAGTACACAACAATGTCCCTGCCACCCTCTGATGATATCCCAGTTAGTGCCAGACTCATTCACTTTCAACATGCTTGGATATCAAAGAAGGTAAAAAATTTAGGACTCCAACAAAATTTTGGTCTTAGGGGATTCCGGTATACTGAGGGTTCAGTTTAAAGGGGTTTCACTGTATTAAGAATTTAACTAATTCAACCCCTCCCTCTTCATCTCTTTCTTCTATGACAGAGGTCCTGATTGACCTAAAAAAAAAAATATTGAAGGAGATTTACACTTTATCTCATCAAGTTCATAGCAGCACTCAAGTTCAATTTGGAGACAGCCCAATCAAAAAGACTTTCTCTAAGGAAGGACAAGCTTGACAGATGCCAACAACTTTGAAATCCCTATTCACCCTTCATCATGCAAGTTTCTCAGGTTCGCTTTCCGGGAACAGTTTATAAGTTTCATGCATTTCCATGTTCCTCAATGCATTGGCCATCACCAAGACAGATAATTGGATCATCTCCCACTTCAGGCTGACATTGACAATGACAACATGGACATCATGCAGAAACGAGGGTAAGTTCATTACTGGTACAATGAACTAGTTGCTTTTTCGTATTTCCAAGCTGGATTTTCTCATGAACTGGGAGAAGTCAGACCTGTCTCCTACCCAATATTGTGTCCATTTAGGCATGGAGATTTTGACTCCTTGCACATTGCAGGGTTTGTCAAACTCACAGAGTCAGTCTCAAAGAGGGCTTGGATTTCCACAAGAGAGTTTCTACAACTACTTGAACTCTTCAATGTGGTTAAGACCTTTTTCATCTGGGCCAGCTGTTCATGTGCTCTTTACAAATGGCTCCTTTAGTTCTGTGGTGCCCTATTTCCAGTCATTTAGATCATTGTATTCAGATCTAGGCACTGATAAAACACTTCCTGCAACAATAGCAGAAGTGGGATTGGCTATCAGCAAGAGTTCCTCTGGAAACCACTCAACTGCGGGTTACAGTCTGAATGAATGCAGCACACAAGGTTGGGGTGCCCACTTGTTGCTCACTTTACTACCGTGAATGGCTACTGGAGGCCAGAGGAAAGGGTTCTCACATAAATCGCCTGGAAATGAAGGCCATAATCAATGCCTTTCAGTCATGGCAGAATCTGCACTGTGGAAAGATTGTCCTTATAATGTCAGACAATTCAAAAGTAGTGAACTACCTCCACAAATGAGGTGAACCAAATCAGTGGATCTCTGTGTTCTGATCTGGGATTTTCTTCGTTGGTGCTCCCTGCATCAAATCACAGTTCAGGTAAGGCATGATTTGTTTCCAGGGTCAGGTCAGACACTGCATATCCAGTGGTTTCTCCACATGTCACTCTTCCATCAGATTTGTACTTTTGGGGTCATCTGATGATTGATCTCTTTGCAACCAAGGAGAATCGCAAGCTACCTACCTTTGTGTCTCTGATGCTGGATCCAGAAACCAGGGCAGTGGATGCCCAGTTGACCAGTTTTAACGTAAATGCCCAGTTGACCAGTTGTAACGTAATCTTCGGTTACACTTTCCATCCAATAATGCTAATTTCTAGAGTGATTTAGAAAATATGGAATCAGAGGTGCAAGATGATGCTGGTCGCCCTTCTCAGGACAAACCCTAGCTGAATGACCTATTCAGTCTAGTGATAGATGTTCACAAGAATATTCAGGTATTTTCCAATTTGCTTAAAAACTAAGAACACTTGGTTCTTGTCAGGAAAGCACTGCACAAAAAGAAGTTAAAACCTTCAATCATAGAGAAAACTGCACAAACCAGAAGGCCCTCCACTTTAAAGGCATATGAGAGAAAGTGGCATGCCTTTATGCACTGATGTAAGGATAACAATATCGTTCCTTTACAGACTTCCATCCTGCAACTGAATCATTTCTTTTTCAGGCTCTTTTATGAGAAAATATTAACCCCCACTACTATTACGGGATATCTCTCCATGATTTCTGGTAATTTCAGACACCAAGGGAATGGATATAGGCTGTGAGAAGGCTCTCTCTGATTTATTGGCTAAATTCTGATCCAAGTTGGCCCTGGTCACTCATGTTGCTTTCCATATGGAATCTTCCATGGGTTCTTAGCTGGGTCAACTCCTTTATCTCTGAACCTTTGTCCAAGACCTCAATGAAGATGCTATTATACAAGATGCACTTCCTGATAGCCTTGACTATGGCTTGACGGGTGAGTGAACTGTATGCTCTTTTGGTCCACCCAACTACTTGCAGTTCTGTTCAAATGGCTCAATTGTTGTAATGATGCAGCTGGGGTTTGTGGCCAAGAACTGCCTACTGCCTACAGGTAATCAGAAGGTTATCACTCACTCTCTTTCATCAGTGGATCCTTCTAGAGAGAAAAAAAATCCAGTGTGTGCTTGAGGTGCTACCTTAAATGAACTGAAAGTTTTATCATGGCCATTAGACCTTTCCCTCCTGTAAAGGAGGGTAAAGCAGGGCATCACTTTTTGGCCTCTTGGCTTAAGTAGGTGATTTATTCTGCTGATTTAGCTTTGCAGAGATGGGTGCTGAATCTGACATTGGTTTAAAGCTTTCACTCTGTTTACCTACACATTTTTCTTTGGTAAGGAAACAGCATACATTTCTTCTTGTTCTCTTGTAAAGCTTCAGAGTAATGATGAGTTTCTCAATTTCATAATTATCCCTCAGTTGTGCTGCCTTTTTTTGTTTGGAAAATGGCCTTAAACATTACTTAAGGATCCATATCATTACATCCTCTGATGGTGGATTAACAAGACAGGGGTCGGAGACTTTTGCATTTCCTCCTCCTCTTACATATTCTCCTAATGTAATGTGATTGGATAGTGTTTTCGACAGATAAGGGATATTTAAAAAATCATAAATGATGTTTCTCCAAGAAAACTTACCCTATCACATTTTGGATAAGCCCTCACACATCTCCGTGCAAATCTGAGCATCCTCATTGATATACCTCTCAAGCTTAAACTGATAAACATTCAATATACTGGTAGCCACGTAGCACAGAATAGGGAAGTAATTTTAATGGTAACTCAGAAGAATTTCTTCCCTAGATATTATTATTATAGTCTATATATAGATGGGAAAACAGATATTTTTTCCCATCTTTTTGGGAGGGTTGGATTCAGGATGTAGAGAGAGTTAAAAACTTAATGTAAATGTGATCAAGTAAGTATTCCTGGACATACATAATTTATGAGTAAAATTTCTTTCATAAATTTGATGCCATCTAATGCCTTATATTTTCTTTTTCTCTTTGTACTGGTTAAACTATCAATGTGCTCATGTAAATATACACCCCCACCCATCCCACATTGCACATCTGTCCTATGATGAGATGAATCTATGGTAAGAAAAAGCACAAAGCTCTTCTAAAAATAGTGCGAGTACAATGATTTGTCAATATGCATATCTTCTGATGATGACCATAATATGTACTAAGTTTACAGCAATCCACTAAAACCTGCAAGAGTAGTTGCATTCACAAAATTCTGTCATACACAGCATCCAACTGTAAGTCAAAAAGGGAAATAATTCTTACATAAATCATGGAAGCAGATTTGTCAATATTTGTATTCTCAAATGTATGGAGACAGTAGATGGTACTACCTTTGACTCTTGACCCAAAATTGACAGCTACATCTGGCTCCCTCTGTAAAGTCCTCTCTGGTGGATCAGGCAGCCGAGCAGATATGCTCATCCCCACGGCTGTGAAGGAAGATGGCAAGAGCTGTGTGGACAGAGCAGGGCATCAGCTCAGGTGCAGTAGGACCTCATGGCCATCCCCTGCATCTGGACTTGTCTCCAGATGTCTCGACATTGTCATGCCACTGGATTCAGACAGGTCTTGATGAGAGAGTGAGGGTGACTCTGTGTAACCTTCCCTCACTTAAATCCAACTCATGTGCAAGTAATGACATTATTTCCCTGCATCCACCAGATACCTTCAAGTCCTGTGCCGATGGACAAGCAGCAAAGCAGCAGGTGTAGATACACTGGCAGTTGTAGCTGCAGACCTGCACACAAGCGGCTCAGGGCATAGGGTCACTTTTCACTGGACCAAAGCATGCAGTGGAACTCAAAAGACCCATGGGTAACTAAGCAGCCCCTTTTAGGATCACACTTATCACCTCAAAGCATGAGGAAGGGGCTAGAAAAGATGCCCTAAACATTGTCTGCTTCACCTTAACCTTTGTCAGCATACTGTGGCTGATGGGGATCCCAACTTAGTGGTGGAAAATCTAATAAGAAGACAAAGGTGACACAACTCACCATAGGCACATGGAATGTGCACACACTAATGGACAGTACATCAGCAGATAGATCAGAGAGAAGAACAGCTCGAGCTGGCAGAGAACTGACCAGATTCAACATCCAGATAGAAGCCCTTAGTGAAAATCGCCTAGGTGAGGAAGGACAACTCACTGAAATAGGAACCGGCTACACCTTCTTCTGGAGTAGCCGAAGTAAAGAAGAGTGACATGAAACTGGTGTTGGGTTTGCCATCAAACTCACAAATCTCCCAAAGGCCGTGAATGACAGACTAATGCAAATGAGACTCCCACTGTCTGAAAAAAGACAAGCAACTATCATCAGCATCTATGCACCCACCATGACCAACCCAGATGAGATCAAGGACAAATTTTATGAAGACCTGGAGTCTCTTATTGATGAAGTACCAAAGGCAGACAAGCTCATCATTCTTGGCAACTTCAAATCTTGAGTTGGCACAGATCACCAGGCATGACCAAGTGTCATTGGCAAATGCAACAACAATGGACTCCTCCTACTGAGGAAATGTGCTGAACACGACCTCCCAATCACTACACAGTATTCTGCCTGCCAAGCTGCAACAAGATGTCTTGGATGCACCCATGCTCCAAGCACTGGCATCTCACTGACTACGTCATCATCAGAAGAGACAGGCAGGATGTCCAAGTGACAAAGGCCAATAGTAGTACAGAATGCTGGATTGACCACAGGTTCATAGTCTCCAAGCTAAATATCCAGATTCAGCCTAGCAGATGACCACAAGGCAAAAAAAGCATCCAAAAAGTTCAATGTCTCCAAACTGAAACAGGAGAATGTGAAACAGCCATTTGTTGAAGTCCTGTGCAACCAACTGGAAACAATTGATGTGAACTCAGGGAATGTCAAGGAAAACTGGCCATCCTTCAGAGAATCTGTGTACTTAGCTGCATCCTAAACCATTGGTCCCACCACACATAAACATCAAGATTGGTTTCATGGGAATGATGCTGCCATACAGAGACTACTGAATGAGAAAAATCTGCTCCAAATGGCCTGTTTAGAAGACAGCACTTCATCATCTAAGAAGGCAGTCTTCAACAACATCGAGAGAACTATCCAATGCAAACTCAGAGAGTTGCAAGACTCATGGCTGAGCAACAAGGCAGATGAGATTCAGTCCTACGCAGATAGGAATGACATGAAGAACTTCTATGATACTTTGAAGACAATCTACAGGCCACAGTCATCAGGAATATCTCCAATACTGATTACTGATGGCACCACACTGCTTACTAATAAAGAAAAGATACTACAAAGATGGGCAGAACACTTCAAAAACATCCTCAATCAACAATCATCTATCAGTGAGGAGGCAACTGATTGACTGCCCCAAGTGAAAATCAACATATCACTTGCTGATCCTCCAATGCTAACTGAAACTAAGAAAGCATCTGACCTGCTGTCAAATGGCAAAGCACCTGGAGCAGATGCTATACCACCAGAAGTCTACCAAACTGGAGTCTTCCACATGGTACAGAAACCGTCTGAACTCTTTCCAGTCAATATGGACTCAAGGAACTATACCCCAGGAGTACAATGATGCATCCATTGTCCACTTGTACAAGCAGAAAGGCAACAGACAATCCTGCGACAACCATCATGGCATCTCCTTGCTATCAATAGCCGGCAAAATCCATGCCAGAATTCTGCTGAATCATCTTGTGCAGCACACATATCAAGAGCTCATGCCTGATAGTCAGTATGGCTTCAGGAAAGGACGAAGGAGAGCAGACATGGTGTTTGCAGTTTGTCAACTCCAGAAGAAATGCCAGGAACAAAACTACAACCTGTACATGACATTCATTGACCTGACAAAAAGACTTGGACACTGTAAGTTGTGGGGGCCTCTGGAAGATCATGGTAAAATTTGGTTGCCGAGAGAAATTCACTGTAATGGTTGAGCAATTCTATGATGGCATGCTCGCCTGAATCATGGATGATGGTGAGTCAACTGAACCATTCCCAGTCACCAATGAAGTCAAGCAAGGCTGTGTGTTGGTCCCAACCCTTTTCAGTATGATGTTCTCTGCCATGCTTACTGATGCCTTCTGTGACCATGACACTGCGACTGACATCAGATACTGGACTGATGGCAAGCTCTTCAATCTGAGAAGACTATGGGCAAGGACAAAGTTACTGTTTGTGATCTCCTATTTGCTGACAACTGTTCCTTGAATGCCAAATCTGAGACTGACATGCAACATTGTATGGACCATTTCTCTTCAGTTTGTGACTATATTGGTCTCACAATTAGTATCAGACAGAGGTGATGCACCAACCTGCACCAGGAAAGCCTTATGTAGAGCATACCATCACACTAAATGGTCAAAATCTCATAGCAGAGGAAAAGTTCAACTATCTCGGCAGTACACTGTCATGTGCAGTCCACATCGATGATGAAACCAATGCCAGAATTGCTAAAGCAAGTGAGGCCTTTGGTAGACCACTCGTAAATGTGTGAGAGCGCAGAGGCATCAGTCTGCAAACAAAACTGAAGGTCTACAAAGCAATTGTGTTGCCGACCCTGCTGTATGCATGCGAAACCTAGATGGTGTACAGACAGCATGCCAAGAAACTGAACCTTTATCACATGGGCTGCTTGAGGAAACTGATGATGTTAAGATGGCAGGACAAGGTCCCAGACACTGAAGTTTTCACATGGGCAGGCATTCAAAGCATCCACATGCTGCTGATGAAATCACAGATGAGATGGGCAGGTCATGTTAACAGGATGTCAGAAGAGCAACTACCAAAGAAGATCTTTGACAGCGAGCTGAAGAAGGGAAAGTGATCTCCGGGTGGTCAGAAGAAATGCTTCAAAGATTCTCTTAAATCATCCCTGAAACACTTCAACACTGACCCAGAGTCTTGGTATGATCTCACAAAGGATCACTCCACCTGGTGCAGTCTCATTCACACTGGAGCTACAGACTTTGAATTGAGGAGGATTGCAGAGTGCATAAGTGCGAGCAAAGTACATCTCAGAACTGTAGCATGTCTTCACTGATCAAACAACCCCAAGCGGCATCTCCTGTCCAGTGTGCCACAGACAGTTCAAAGCACAAATTGACCTGATCAGCCACTCACATACTCACAGAGACCAAACCAGTTAGTGATGTCATAGTCATCTTTGAACTCGAAGAATGAACAACATTTTATTTGAGTGAAAACCCCAGGTGATATGACAATCCATTCAGGAGGTAGTGATGACATGATTTTCAAGATGGGTGCTACTGGATGTCCAAGTGGCACCATTTTCATGTAAGACCAACTCGACCTTGAGATGAATGTGTATGGAAAGTTTCATGCTAATCCTCCAAGTAGTTTCGGAGGGGTAGTGATGACAAACTTGTGCTAATGGACAGATGGACAACAGGTTATCCCAAAAGATCTTATGGTCTACATACATGCCAACCCCTACAGAGGTATAAGCGTAACTTAAGTGGCAAAAAAGTGCAATCTGAGCATAAAAAGTGTAATCTATATATTACATGCCATTATTACAATAAACTGTACGAAAAATGTACATTTAGTTTTGCTACTAACCTGGATCTGCAGCTGGTTAAAGTTCTTGTCACAAATGGGCAAAATCCATATGAATTAGTACCAGAATACAAACACAAAATGTACTTACAAACTATATACATACACAAGACTCACTTTAACTAGTCTACAGGTCTAACTTTCACAGAGTGATCGTAAAGTCAACTCCACAAATTCTGCAATGATCATTACCATGTGCTCAACCTGAGTGCTGTATTACCCCTCTCATGTTCTTCTTTCTAAATTTGTGAAGTACTAATTATTTGTCTTTTTTCTTATCTGACATTAAAGTTCAAAAAGATCCCTCTTCTCTAATATCTTTCAGTCATGTAACATCCGAGAGTCACATCAATAAAGCCTGTTTCACTTAACATCTGCCGTAATTTTTTTTAAGCATATACTGGTCTGCTAATAAATTCTGTGTATTAATATAATGAATCTGTAAGACAAATTTTCAAATTGAAGAAACCCGTCTGTTTTCTTGGAAATGAGTCATATACAGCTGCTATCAATAGAAAATAAGGAAAGTACATGGAGCTCTATGACAAATGTGCTCTTACGCTATTCTTATGCAGCAGTCTTCTTTTTTAGAATATTCTCAGATTTATATGATGTGTGGGATAAAAGAGATGATAATAAAAATGACAAACACAACTTTTATTTGCTTTAATTTTTTTTAATGTACCAAAAAAGCGTAATCCATATGCAGGCAAGCATAAGATGTAATTAGGTGAAAAAAAGCAGAATGATTATGCCAAAAGCGTAATGGTTGGCAGGTATGGGTCTATGACCAGTAGAGCAAAATAATCGCAAGGCAAACTGCAGGACTAGCTGCACTAATAAGCTTCAGTCATACTGCATTAAGCTACAAGACAAAAAGGGGAATAACACCAACAAAAATTGTGCGAGCAAAGTGATTTGTCAATATGTGCATTTTCAGGTGATAACCATGATATTTACCAAGTTTCATGGCAATCCCTTAAAAACCATTGGACAAGTTGCGCTAATGAGATTATGTCATACACTGCAACAAGATACTATGTGCACCTTCAGGAATGACCATAAAATTTACCAAGTTTCATGGCAATCCATCAAAAACATGCTTTTCTTACTTAAAATGCCAACTTGTAAGTATTGTGAGTAAGCTTGAAGCTAGAATAAAGTTAAAGAATATTCCCAAATAGAAGAAGACCATACGAGCCAAAGACGGCCATTGGCATGGTATTATTGATTTATTTGAAATCTAGATGTTTCATACTTCTTAGGAACAATTTCCACTTCATCGTCATAGAAAGAATCAAGAAATTGATATTTGTGCTTCAACACTGGTTCTCTCCTTCTATCCTTGGGAACACTTAACATACGACATTATATGGCATGTTAATCTTTTCTCCACTGAATTAACTGGATTTTATCCTCCTGTTATAAACTACAGCTTTCTTCCTCTTGATATAATCACTTTACACCCATTATATCAATAACATGCAGCGAGACAATGAGCAACTTTGTGCATGTATGTACCAGTGATCACGAAAGTGGCAATTAAAATTTCATATAGCTATTCATTTCAATAAAAACACACATCTCATGATTGTAAGTTAAGGAGGGGGGGGGGTATGCCTTTAAGTCACTGGTGTCTGCTAGTGTAATGCATTTTTGAGTTGTATAAATGATATCAGACACTTAACAAAGAAACATGCAGAAATGCATAATTTAGCAATAAATATATTTTTTTAAAATTTAGATTGAAAAGCAAAAATTTGAAAGAAATTGGGATTATCAAAGAAGATACTAGTTAACAATGGTAATGACTGAAGTTGAACAAGAACCAGATCTGGAACCAAAATTTCCATAACTTTCAGCCTTTTTTCTCTGCACTAGAAAACTGAACATCATTATTTTCCTCAGATTTTTTTTTTTTCATCTACCGTCATTGACCTTAATTTCTGGACACTAAAAAATAATTACTTTATTCTACGTCCAGATAATATGTGTACTAATCAAAATTATCAATTTTCCTGAATATTGTCCAGAAAATTAATATCTTTATTATCATGACTGTGTATCAATGTGTCCAGCAATGTCTAGGTAGGAAAGTCAGGTTACATTATATCTTTGCTTGCCAATAAAAACTTGCATGCTATGTTTCAATGTTCTTTTACAAATAAAGATTTATGCTTTCATATTTGGTGCTTGTTTTTCTTTTTGTTTGTAGAATTATGAGTCTGTTTATCGTGAACATGTACTGCCATTGGTGATAAGTCTCATTAGAAACTCCCTGTGAATGTGACCCAGTTTTTATATCAATATTGTTTCATAACATAAAGATTGTCTTCAACAACAGAATGTATCACTGATATAATATAGATCTATTCATATTATCATAACTTTTAAAATCTTAAAGATAATCCATATTTTCCTTCAAAAATACTTGAAGTGATCTCAACTCTAAAACTCCAAATATGGAAATCATTGCCCTAATGAAGACAAATCACAGGAATTTAATTCCAGAATAGGATTATTTTTACTCCGAAAATAGAAAAACTGAACCAACTACATTCAAAATGAAGTTACCAGGCAAAATACACCACTGAATAAACAAAGATAATAATCCATATACATATTTAAACACCATATATCATGCTATTTAATCCACTTCAGTGAGAATAGGAATTGACGTACATCAGTGCTTTGTCTCCCTTTGTATGATCTCCAGCAGTAAATATACACTAAGCCTGCAATCATATGTCTGCTTGATGTAATGTAATTTTACAATCAAAGTGATTCATTAATTTTGCCAACTGTCTCAAGATGAAAGGTTGATTTTCCTTTATCATTACCTTTAACAAGCTTCCAGCTCGCTTTGTTTAGGGAACTGTTTGATCATGAGCTGTGGAGTGTGTAAGCTGTTTTATTGTTGCCTATTAACAACACCTTCAGTTAATCCAAGTGTAATCAAAGTGGTTTCAGAGCCAGACGGTTCACTACTCAATCACCAGTTTTTTAGTATTGGTAAAACATTCCTTAGTTTACATTCCAACTTGAATTTTTTAATTTTTTTGTCAGCTTTAAAAAACTTGCTTGGTGTCTGGAAATTTTGTGAACTATTTAAAATTATTAAAAATTTTGAAAATATGGTGTCTGCAAAATAGGAGGGTCTGACTAGTTTGGTTCATTATGATGCTTGGGAAATTCCGGTACCAACCTAGGACTGGTATTACCTGTACTCAGCATGAAGAACATGTACAGACTGAGCACAACAGTACTCACCAACAATAGTCTGCAGCTAAACATGTACTCAGCATGGAGCAGCTGTATGTGTACTCAGCATGGAGCAGCTATATGTGTACACACCATGGTGCAGCTATATGTGCACTCACCATGGAGCAGCTATATGGGTACTCACCAAAGAGCAGCTATAAGTATACTCACCATAGAGTAGCTATATGTGTACTCACCATGGAGAAGTTTCATTCTCTTACTCCTCAGCTGAACTTCTTCCTTCAGTAGCTACAAAATAACAATATACACATACAGGTATCAATCTCACCATCCGATGTCACAAGCTTTTATGGAAGTGGCTTTCTATGTCAGCCAATTGCAACAATTGGTCAAAGTGTTTTAAAAAATCAGAACTGCTCAAACAAGAAAACCAGCTGAGATAAATAGCTACTACTTTAGAGTCTGTGGTGTGCTACATCATTTCCATGAAACATTGCTAATAGCAAATTACAGGCATAAACTTGCTTGGACTCGAATGCCGACATCTTGAAAAACATGATGGATTCAAGGTTAAGTTTTTGTCTATAATTTTGCCAAAAGTCTTGTTTTCTGAAAAAGATGTAGCATACTCAAAGACATTTAAGTAGCAGCTGGTTTTTATTTTTTGTGTAGCTCGGATATTTTCAAACACTTCAACCAAATGTTAAATCGACAGAGATCTGAAGCTAATGCAGAAAATCCCTAAATGCATATGACAGAAGAAGGTAAGAATATTGCTGATATCATTCACTGAACATGCTCTTAAATATTTACAGTTGCTGTTTATTTCATGAGTTAAGTTTTTGACTTTCTCATTTGCTCTCATGCAGCTGGGACTTTAAAACTACCTGCCTTTTTCCTGTGAATAAAACTCCACTGAAAACAATTTCTTCTTTTGCAGAGTATTGAACTAATTTGTATCTGAGGAAAAAGTGTTGACTACATGCTAAAGGTGAATTATATTTCATGATTGTACATCATTTTTCTTTAAATACTCGTGTCCTTTAAACTGCACATATAGAAAGATATAACCCTTCTTAAAACATACTTTTTAAAACATTTGACAAAAAATGCCAATACTGTGACCAGTCCATTACACCATTACAAACTTGCAGGTATGAAGATTCACACTATCATGACACTGAGGGAACAATTAGGTCTTACCATATCTCTTTTCTGAGTGTATTTCTCCAACTGATTAGTGGCTTCAGTGATAAGACGACGAAGCTGAGACATACGATGATCAGAAGCATCAATCTCCTTGCGAATTTCCTCCTCTCTCAGGCTAAGCTGGTAAACTTGGTCCAACACTGAGTTCCCTGACTCCTGAGACTCCACCGACCTTGTCTCTGCCATGCACAAAGACAATAGGGTACATAGTCTTTAAAAGTGAATTCATCATTAGTCTCTCATAATAGTCATGTAGTCTGTATATACTGTTCCAAAAAGTGACATACACTATGTCGAAGTAATATAATAATAATAATAATAATAATAATAATAATAATAATAATAATATAAATAATAATAATAATGCTTTATTTAAAGAATAAAACACAATTTGTACAAAACTCTTCTCCCTTGAGGCCTTCTCTACAATCTATGTATGTACAATATATACATAAGTATTATTCATGCATTATTTAACACTAGTTGAAAAAGAACACTTATTTCTTATTTAACATGTAGTCAAAGCATTTATTTTTAAAAGCAGGGATAGAATTAAGTTTATCATTTTACATTAAAAGACTGTTCCAGACAAGAAACTCTGAAAATTTAAAGCTCTTCTTAAATTGCCGTGTTTTAGGTTTTGATAGTAAGAGATTTCCAGCTTTTACTGAGCACAGTGCATAACTATAATGTATCTGACTAAACAATGTCTTGTAGATATTGTTCCATTTGGAGCAATATATACTAAAACAGATCGCCTGTAATCACTTCTTTTATCTTTTTTGTAAGTTTAACATTCTTTCAAGGTCTTGTCTGGAACAGTTTAACATTCTGTCAAGGTCTTGTCTGGAACAGTTTAACATTCTGTCTAGGTCTTATCTAGAACAGTTGAACATTCTGTCAAGCTCTTATCTAGAACAGTTTAACATTTTGTCAAGGTCTTGTCTGGAACAGTTTAACATTCTGTCAAGGTCTTATCTATAACAGTTTAACATTCTGTCAAGGTCTTGTCTGGAACAGTTTAACATTCTGTCAAGGTCTTATCTATAATTTTAACATTCTGTCAAGGTTTCATCTAGAACAGTTTAACATTCTGTCAAGGTCTTGTCTTGGAACAGTTTCCCTATATATTAAGGCAATAATCTTGCAGTGGTTGAATATACACATTAAAATATATTATTCTGACATATGGAGGAAAGTCATTCTTAACTACGGAAAGCTGTGCTCGTAGAAGAAAGCAATTTACATACATTATTAACCTGTACACCCCACTAAATAAAACTGTCAACATGAATGCCAAGAAGTTGATGATTTGAAACATTTTCAATGGTTACAATTCTTAAGATTTAAATCAAGATGCTTCTGGTCTATTTGAGCCAATTGGAGCAGAAGCATGTAATGTTGTGTCATCTGCAAACAGGTCTGTATTGGAATTCTTGCTAGTAAGTGGGAGGTCATTAATAATGATTAAAAATACGGTAACAATGGACCCAATACTTACATTTGTGAAAAACCAGGCATAACAACTGCACAAGAAAATTTAGTGCTACCTACATGTATACATACATACTGCCTTTTACACCGTGTTGGAGATAAGAAGTTAACCATTTTATGACATTATCAAAATGAGAGCATTGTAATTTTGAGATAAGGATAATGTGATCTAAGTCAAATGCCTTTTAAAAGTCTAGGTAAGTATATCTGTCATGTTTCCATATTCCTTTCGTCTAAGCAAGTGTCAGTGATTTTTATGAGGACTGTTTGACATGAATGATAATTCCTAAAACCAGACTGCTCACTGTGGAAAAGATTATTATTATTCAGGTACGAGTAAATAAAGTTAGGAACATGTTTATTAAAGACCTAGACAGAGTTGGTAAGACAGTGTTAGCAAGGCCTGTACATGTAGTTACTGCGATGATCCTTTACTCCACACTAAATAATGGGTCCTAATTTAGCAGATTAAAAAAAAAGTCTGGGTATTCATTTGTCTAAGATTTATTAAATGTTACTGGTGCTGAAAGTTTCAACAAATTTGGTCCAATACCATATTGTCCTGCAGCTTTATTTACATTTATGCTAATTATTGTTTCATATACTTTTGTTTCTGATATAAACCTAAGTGATAAATGAGGTTTGCTAGATATATTGACATTCAAGTGTTCCTTAAATTTTTGTAGATTAATATTTCCATTTTCCTCTCCAACCTTACCTGAAAGATGTGTATAGCATATGCTAAAAATACATTTCTTTCATTGATTATACAGTAGTTCCTTTGCACTGTATTTGAGTTAAGCAATTAACTCATTCGGATACTTCTATATTTGACCATTAACCTGGTTTTCTTCTATTGTTTGCTTGTAATATTTTTTTGTGCCTTCTTAGTCATTGTTCCTCCAGTGTTTATAATTTTCCCAATCTTTCAACTTATGAAACTTGTCATGCAAATGTCTGGCATCATTTATCTAAGGGGTAAACCATTTGGACCTGCATTGTTGTTTGACACATTTATTTCTTATGGGTGCATGAGCATTTAGAACTTTAAGGAAAAGGTTGTACTATTTTTCAAGAGCAGAATTACAATCTGATACCTTTTCAATTTCATTAAAAGGTTAATGAAGTAGATCTTTATGAAAATTCTTTTCATGAAAGTTTTGGAAGTTCCTACTTGTTATTTCTATATGATCTGCCTTTTTGGTAATCCTGATTCATGTCTAGTGAGGTACATAGAGGGTAATGATCAGATCACTAATTGCAAAATATGGAACTTTTATTTCACATATATTATCCAGTCTTTTGGTATAAATGTGATCTATTAGTGTCCCAGATTCCAGAGTGACTTGAGTTGCACAAGAAATTAATTGTTCCAGATTATATTGTTCAAAGCACTGTAGAAGCTTCTGTGGTGGGGTCTTCAAGAAATCAATATTTAGGTCACCATCTAAAACAATTTCAATATTTTGGAAAATGCTTAGAATTTTAGCAATTTCTTATTCAATTTATCTATCCAGCCTGCTGTTGAATTTGGAGGCTTGTAGACAGAATACAAAATTCTGAACATGTAAGATTGATTTAAAAATTTACAGATTTGGAAATATAGATCGTCACACCTCCTCTCTGCTGATTGTTTCTATTGTGTCTTTCTAACCCAAATCCATTATTATGCCACTTTTCATCATCAGTAGTATTGGAAAGGAAAGTTTCACAGATGCCCAAGATGTAAACTGACTCATTTTTAAAGATAACAAGCTTCAATTCATCTGATTTTTGGAAGGATATGTCTTATCTATAAATCAGCAATTCTCAAGGATTTTTAGCTGTAAGTCTAAGAGTGGTGCAGCTATTAATTTACACTAATAGTTGTCTTCATTTCTGGATTATGCACAGTTTGAAATTTTGCACCAGTACATGTAATATGGTAGACATTTGAAATAGGCCTATTAGCTTCCATTTGAAATAGGCCTATTAGCTTCCATTTGAAATAGGCACACTAGCTTCCATTTGAAATAGGCACATTAGCTTCCATTTGAAATAGGCCTATTAGCTTCCATTTGAAATAGGCACATTAGCTTCCATTTGAAATAGGCACATTAGCTTCCATTTGAAATAGGCACATTAGCTTCCATTTGAAATAGGCACATTAGCTTCCATTTGAAATAGGCACATTAGCTTCCATTTGAAATAGGCCCATTAGCTTCAGCATTTTCTTGGGAATTATTATTTGAGAGATAAGCATTTAGTTCGGTATCAGTAAATATTGTACCTAAACTGTTTATTTTGCAATGAGTATTTTGCATTGATGTGCTACATATAGATACAAAGCAGATGGACTGAGTTAGAGGACACAGTCTGAACGTTACAGAGTTGATCAACATTGTTTGTAATCTTGTTAACTGTACATGTATTTACTGTCCACACAAGCTTTATCTTTAATCTTAAGACTGATATTCAATGTCTTTTCTGCACATACACCTGTACATCTTTTGCCATAAGTGATTTTATATTTTTGACACTAGCATCAGCTTGATGATCATTTATATTACAACAACATAGTGTTGAAGAGCTGTTATCACACAGTAATATACCTACAGAATGAAAGGTCTGATATGTATTTACATTTAAATCAGGAAACATGCATGATTTAGCGGCATTATCCTCTTTGCCACCGACTGTATAATGAGCATAACTTTTGCTTGCATCCGTGTTGTCTACAGTAAAAAGATTCCACTGATTTACCATGTTTGCATGTGTTGGATATATGGTTGTCTTCCCCACACGGACTACAGTATGAGCTATTACTTGGTTCAAGAATGCTCACATAACAGTCCATGTTTTTTTTATAAAAAAACAACAGTTGCTTTGTTAGTCAGATGTATACCATCTTGTTAAAATAGGTTTTCTTGCAGCTCACCAGTTTGTGTTACTGTAACAAGTACCAGTGTAGTCTTCTATTAAAGATAAATTGTGATATTCACACATCTTTCAATAGTTCATTCTGTGGTCTAACGTCCACATCAGATCTCAGTGGTCCAGTGGAACCCGTTTTGAAAAACCACCCCTTCGGCCAAAAAAATCATAGTCTCTCATGAAAGGTCGTAACATTATATAATTAAACAATTTGTGCATTGAGAATCGGATCTCTCAAGACAGGTGGTTTTTCATAGTAGTGGTCTTCCAAGACAGGTTTTACTGTATTCCTGACACAATTATGTTTGTACCAAAATCAGTTTCATATATGAGCCTATTATAGTAATTCTGAATTTCCTGCAGGGAATGCCTATTATTGTAATCGTTACATCCAACATGTACTATGATGTTAAAAGATTCATCTTACTAATCCTGTAATAAATGGTGTTTATTCTCACTCCTCTGTGTGTCTATTTTGTAGTCCTCAAGTTCAGATTCCTTTAAATATGGATAATCCAATCAGAAATGTTTTGTTTTTTATTTCTGGCTCTAAATTCTTCTGGCTCCGATTCAGACATTTTGTGACAATCTTGGCCATCTTAATAATTACTGCACTTTTGTAATGATGTGACAATCTTGGCCATCTTATTAATTACTGTACATTTGTAATGCTGTGGCAATCTTGGCCATCTTATTAATTACTGTATTTTTGTAATGATGAGACAATCTTGGCCATCTTATTAATTACTGTATATTTTTAATGATGAGACAATCTTGGCCATCTTATTAATTACTGTATATTTTTAATGATGAGACAATCTTGGCCATCTTATTAATTACTGTATATTTGTAATGCTGTGACAATCTTGGCCATCTTATTAATTACTGTGCTTCTGTAATGATGTGACAATCTTGGCCATCTTATTAATTACTGTACTTTTGTAATGATGAGACAATCTTGGCCATCTTATTAATTACTGTACATATGTAATGATGAGACAATCTTGGCCATCTTATTAATTACTGTGCTTCTGTAATGATGAGACAATCTTGGCCATCTTATTAATTACTGTACTTTTGTAATGATGAGGCAATCTTGGCCATCTTATTATTACTGTACTTTTCTTGATGAAACATACATAAAAAGACTTGAACTTTTAAATTATTTGATAGACCCAGGACAAAGTGTGAGACTCTACCTCTTTATTTGTATTTCATGTTTCCATTATGTTGTGCATTACTTGGATACAATTAATGTCATTTCCTTCAAATGAATGTCCTTCTTAACGTCTACCCAGAAATAAATTACATCGAGTTAATACATTTTGCAAGATATCTCCCAGTGTTACAGGAGAAATACACTGAACTCATAGGAAAGGAAGCAGATACATGTGTATCTAGTACTATTCTATCAGGTGCAAGTGACTTAAACAAAAATGTCGACAGTATGCAAAGACAGGTGCAAGTTGTTCTCTTCTGCTTTTTGGAACAGCACTGGCCAGCGTCAAATTGCAAGAACCAAGATAACCCCGCCCATTCACTAGCATTGCATTTTCTGTAAAACACTTAAGCAATTTTTTTCCTCTGAAAATTTTTACCACTTCATACAAGATATTTTTGGCTGATAGTTAAAATTTCTCATGAGTTGGACGGAAAAAATATGAAGTTATCACACTGGTACATTGAATTTATACATGTGATACAATGCATGATACCCAGGTGTCCAACCATAAGGCAGCATATATCCTCTTATTTAGACAAACTTTGCATGGTGTGTCTTTACTCATTACGTAACAGATCAAACACTGCCTGCGATAAAAATAGCTAGGAGTTTGCTGGAATTTGAAATAAATAACCATTGATGGATATATGTTGGCAGATTGGTCAAGTTTGGTCATTCATCAGTTATTGACCTAGGTACTATTCAGTACACCCCAAGCTTGACCACCAGGTGTTTTCTTATTGCACATTGTTTCATAAGGATATAATTTTTTAAAATTTGCATTTTACGTCACAGCAACACTCAGATGCTTATATCATTTGGAGGCAAGTAGAGTGAAGTGCTTTGCTCAAGTACACAGCATGATGGAAACTGGACCAACACCCTTCCTGTCAGTCATTCAATGCCTTAAACACTGAGCCACCACACCTACACTTGATACAGATAGGTAGCTACCACCTACTCCACCAATAATAATTCATAAAGCATATAGTACCTACTCATTTCTACTGACTGACTGGTTCCAAACTTTGGCCTTCAAGAACTAGTCACATCCAAATACTATACTTGTTAATCTTCAATTATTGGTGTAATATTTGGTTGTCAGTGTTAGTGGAAAATATGAGTGAATATTACTATGTACAGTGAAACCCTGCTATAACGCGCCCCGCTATAACGCGAATTCGGATATAACGCGATCGTGGCGTGGCTCCCAAAATTTCATATATTCATTCGCACATGAACATATTTTTTTTCCAAAGTACGAGAAATAGTGTATAAAATGTGTATATTACAGTATCATTTTGGGGAAGAGATCGCATATGAATTCGAGTATAATACGTTTGTGGCGTGGTTCCTGAAATTTTATATACATACATGTACATGTATTTTTCTCGTACACGGAAAAAAAAATATTTTTTTTTAAGTACGAGAAATAGTGTATAAAAAGTTTATTATCATTTTGGGGAAGAGATCATGTATGAATTCGATCGTGGCGTGGCTTCTGAAATTTAACAATTTCACCAATTTCTTGATGTGTTATGCCAAATAAACATTTTCGGAAATGTTACTTATTACTGATCCACGACTAAAGCCAGTAAGTCTTCTCTGTGTTTGTCTTCAATTCATTATGTATACAATCATTGCTCAAACAATAGCCGACATGTTTTTCTTCTTTAACTGCATACACAACCGAGCAACAGACAATGTGGTGGTTGATATAAGATTCTCAACATTTAATAAACATCAAAAAACGTAAGCCGCCAACACGTGCGCTGGACTTCAATTCATCCTGTATACAATCATTGCGCAAACAATAGACGACTTATGTTTCTTCTTTAACTGCATACACAACCAAGCACCAGACAATGCGGTGGTTGATCAAAGATTGTCATATGTGGGTGCTTATGTAGAGACTGAGCTTGGGTGGCAAGATCAAAGATTGTCATATGTGGGTGCTTATGTAGAGACTGAGCTTGGGCGGCAAGATCAAAGATTGTCATATGTGGGTGCTTATATAGAGACTGAGCTTGGGCGGCAAGATCACAAGGAGGTCAAATAACCACTCTCTGTTACTTAGCACTGAACAAGTACAGCTGTATCAAACTCATTGCTCAATCAAAGGGTTGTCATGTGGGAAAACAAAGACGGATCGATATCAGATAGTAAACGGTGTTGATACCCTATTCATGCTATACATTAGACGTGTATACGTTGTTCTCTGAAAAAAGTAAAATATAGTAAAACCCCGCAATAACGCGACCCCATTTTTTCTGCGATCGAATTTTATGGACCCCAAATATCGCGTTATAGCGGGGTCTCACTGTATCTAACAAATTGTGTGTGTGTGTGTGTTATGTCATTATTAGCCTTAACTACTATCTGACAAAATATCACAATGGGTCATGCATGTGTTCCATGTTAAATATTGTCAAAAAAGTTGTATTTCTGGATAAAAATCCAACTACTGCTTCATCATGTCATGTCACAACATTGGCACATGCATATGACATCATAGAAGTTTGATCTATTTGTGGTATTGTAACATTTTATGACAGAGATAAAACTATACATTAAATTTGATTATTTTACCAGATTTTAGGGCCACTGAGAGGGTAAAGTGAACCTAGTCCTCTGGTCAAAATCTCCCAAAGGTTTTTAAGCAGAATGATTTTTGCATAATTGCTGCCATATTGGACAAGGTATCCAACCAAATCATACAAATTTGAGAGGCCTTGATGCTAGAATTCTTTTCATCAAATCTGATTAAATTCATTTGTGCAAACAAGTCATTCACTTTTTATTTTTCTATTTTTAAAGAGGTGGCCAAATTTGATGGGGAAATCAGCACCATTTGTATAAATTTGAAATTTAGCCAAATTCCTTCGCATCTATTCTATTATAAAAAAGTTTAAAGGTTATTCTACTTTTAGTAAAGGTGGCCATATTTGATGGTGGATAGGCATCATTTGTACAAACCTGAAAGGCTTTTACGGATGCTTTTGCAAAATTAGCTCATATTCTGTCAAGCAGTTTTTTGCAATTTTTAGTAATGGCAGACTAATTTAATTGCAGATTGCCATCATTCATATGAATTTCACAGGTCTTCATGCAAGAATGCTTTCTGTCAAATATATTTCTTCAATAATACTTACCCTACCATAATATGTTAGGAGTACATCCTCCACTACCTTGAAAATCCAGCCCTTCCAATCTAAAATAAAATCTGGCACATCTTTTGGCTTGTTTTAGCCACATAAATGCTTAAAAGATCGTCTGCTTGCCAAGGCTTAGTCAGAAAAGAGTAGTCTCCCCTTGGATAGAGGGATTGGCACAAAATCTGATTAATCAAAAGTTATTGCTGAAGTAGATGAGCACACTCTTCCAGGAATGTAACTGTGAGGAGGAATTGAGAGGGTGTTCCCATATTATGATTGAGTAACTATTATCAAAGACACACATTTTAATCTAATAATTGGTTACTTCAATACTTTACCAGATCATAATATATTTTCAGAATAGGAAAGAGGAGGAGGTAGTTACATCCCCTTATCTCCGATTGGATCTGCCTCAGGTTTCCTAAGGTGGCGCTCTATAGTTTTGTAATTTGCATAGGGTTCAATTTTTATCGAAAAAGAATTTCCCAGGTTTTCATTGGTTATCCTGGCTATATACAAAAGACCTTAGATATCTAGGTATTGTTAAAAGAACTGTTAATTCCCTTTATTTTGGTGTATGATTGATGGGTGTAATTTGGGTTATAGAGTATACAGCTTGGCCCTACTTCAGATTTGCACCTATCAAAAAATTTCTAGCTCCGCTTGGTCATTTTCACTTCCTGGACTTCAAAGGTAAATTGTACAAAAAATGAGCTGATAATGTTTTTTACTTTTTATATATTTGGTAATTCATTCATTACACATTCAGAAGCCGGTATTGCCAACTCTTGCAAAATTTGCTTTCTGTTTTAATAACTGCTAAAGATAGTGTACCTTGGATTAATTCATGCTGATTTTTCATTGCCATTTTGGTCAGCTGTGTGCTTCGATCATGCACTATGTCCACAAGTACAATATGTAAAGAAATTTCAATCACAGTACATGAAAGTAGCATAGAGGTATGCCAACATTCTCTCCATTGTGCATGTTGCAAATGCAGACAACTTCACTTTACACCTGTCAATCTCTCAGAAGTACGTAATATCTGTAGAGCGCCACCTAATGTATGTGAAGCAGCTTCAAGTTTCATCTGGTTAGGGTTAGCATATGATTTATGCATAGCAGTAGTTTAGAGAAAAAAATGTCACTCCAGCAAATCCAGTGGAAACAGATTAACCCATGTTGCTATGAAGCTGCTGAACGAGCTGGAAAAGTAGCCTGCTGTGCAGCTGATATACGTCCCACCAGGCCAAACTAAGCACTTTGGGATCAATGGTCTCCGGAGATTAAAGCTAGAGAATATCATCTCTGACCTTCTTCCCACAGTTTGGATGATGTCATTTAGGGGGAAGTTATGCTTGAATGCTATGCTAGTGGTGAACTCCCTAACCTCATGAGCTGAAACATGTAAGAAATTTATGTGGTCTTGGTTTAGTTTTCAGCATATCCAGGACAATAGAGTGCGAGTGTAAATATAGTCCCTTCCTTCTTAAAGTGGAGAAATAGAGATTTCCCTCTTCTGATTGGCTCAGTTCACTTCATGTAGATGCATCAGGGATGAGAGGTCCAAAAAAGACAGTGGTTTCAAGAGAAAAGACTGATGTTCCAAAAGCAGGAGCCTGTTCTCAGCAATGAAAGCAGGGGCTAGAGAGAAACTGAACCATTGTGGAGGAACTGAAGATAGTTTGGACTGACCATCAAGGCATGTATCTCAATGATTCTGCCTGCTGCAGCTAAAATTACTAGGCAGTAGGTTTTGTGTGAAAGGCAAGTCATGGATGCTCTAGACAGTGATTTGAAGGGTGCATTATTCAACCACATTAGAACCCATGGAAGATTCCATTCATGACACAAGACCAGGGTCTTTGGTTGAAACAAGTTGAAATTTGCATTAAGTTTGGACAGGTCTTTGTTCTGACCTATATGCTCCCTTCCATGGTGGTGAAACATATCTGAAATGGTGGAACAGTCGCCATTGATTGTTATGGGAGCTAACTTCTCCTCCAAGAGCCATGGGAGGAAGTTAGCTAGTTGCGGTACTTACACTTCTGAGGGAGACCTATTTCTGCTTGCAACACTAGAAGAAAACTCTCTATTTCCCCTCACCGGCTTGTACAGCGGTGGGTCTTTTTGCTTAAGCAATTCTTTCCAACACTTGTTCAGAGCACTGTTTCTTTGCAACTGTTTCTTTACAACTGAGAACTTGTTTGATATCAGCCAGGCATGCAGGTTCAACACCTCTGGGTTTGGACTGAAACTGGATTTGGATTGAAAACTGGCAAAAGCAGTTTTCTCAGCAGGAGAGAAAGAGGCAGGATCTTCCTGAGAATCTCCACTGATAGGTTCAGAAGTCATTGATCCAGGATTTTTCCTGCTAGATTCGCTGTCACTCATTTTCTGCAAGATTTTAGGAATTAGAGGATTGGGAAAAGGTGCATGCATCAAGACAATTCCAATTCAGAGACTGCAAATGCTTTCAGATCAGAGACTGTCAAGGAACTTGACATCTCACATCACTGCAGATTGGTCAACATGAGGTCAACCCGAATGGGCACAGATTCAACTTAAGTCCAAGGGGTGAATGAACGATTCATTGTGAATTGCCTTATCCATCAGGATGCGAGTCTACTAGGACACTGAACTTGCCACTGATATGGTGGACTTTAATGTGGATTTGCTGATGATGACACCACCTGAGAAAATCCCCAACCAGAAGGCAGAGATCTGGGAACTTGATTCCCCCTTGCCTTCTGATGTCATTGGTGACAGCAGAGTTGTCAGATTGAATGAGAATGCCCTTTCCAGACAGCATCTCCACAATTAAAAGACATTCACAATGGTTTTCATCTCTAGGAGACTGATGTGTAATGAGTGCCCCTGAGGGGCCAATCCGTGCTCACTTCTTGGAACAAGGGCATGAGGTGGGCACCCAAGCCTGTCATGCTGGCATTTGTGCATATTGTGATTTCTGGCAGTTGATCCTACAGTGGGATACCCTCTGTAAATCAAGTGAGATCCTTCATTTTTGCTGGGATTGGACCTCATGTCCTCCAAAATTTTTACCATTTTTGATGTAGAGGGCAAAGTTTTAGCTGCCACTGGGATAGATGGATCATCTGCAGGAGTCTCATGAACAGGTGGCCTAGGACATGAAAATCTGCTGCTGCACCAAGGAGACCCAAGAGGTAAAGTCTTAGGCTGATATTTGATACTCTGAGTGAGTGATAGACATAGAGTGATACTTTGAGTGAGTGATAGACATAGAGTGATACTCTGAGTGAGTTACAGACATAGAGTGATACTCTGAGTGAGTGATAGACACTACTTAAATGATTTTCAAGACATGCTCCTAAGAGGGTTTTGAACTCCATGACCAGGTGGATGAAATGCTGAGGAGATTGGATTTGTCACTGCTGACAAGGAATCCAATGCAAAGCAAGAGAAAAACATGGGATTTTATGTCTTGGCACAAAAGATTGCTCACATGGTGCTTTTGTAGAATGTTGTCCATGTAGTTTGATGTCATGCACATGGAGGTGGTGCTGAAATGACACATGAATCTGTCCACGATTCTTGTGAAGACCCAGGGAATGATTCAGACTGAAAGGGAGTGCCTTGAACTGTACAGTGTCCCAGTATGTGAATATCACGAATTTTCTGCGAATGGGAATAGGAAAGTGCATATCTTGGAGTTCTAGGCTGACTGCAAAATCTTCATCCTAAATGGTGTTGAGAAATGGTCTCTGTCTCCATTCTGAAGCATGGTGCCTGAATGTATCAGCTGAGAGCTTAGATCTGTGACTAGACAAAGCTTGCTATTGGTTTTGGGAACTAGGAAAAGTCTGAAGTAAAATCCCATCTACTGGCCTTCGCATAAGAAGAAGGATGTTTATTTCTTGCTGCAGAACACTGGCTTTGTATGGGTCTCTTGGGACGTTGGAGGTAGTCCAAGACAATTTGCAAGACCCACTGGTCACCAGGGCATAGTCTCTCCCAATGCGTGGGAAAGTATTGAAGTTTTTCCTCCCACTGGGATGTCAGAAGTCTGGTACTAATTATCATGGGAAATATCACTGTAGCCAGTACCAAGGTCTAGCTGTGATGATGGAATATCCTTGACTGGTCCAGCTGGGTCACCATACCATGTTGGTATTGGCCTGATACATTGTGCCATGATGATATGTTCTGGCTGTGGCAGCTAGGCAATAATGGGGCTGTAGCTGCATGAGAAATCAGCGAAGGCAGAGAATGCAAATTTTTTTTCTGAGTGGGAGATCTTTCTGTTTGCAGAGATTCAGAACTCTGAAAATTGGCAATGAAGGCAGCAGCAGTGACAATGCTTGTGGCATCCACATCCTTGTGCATGCATTTCTAGTCTCTCTCATTCACCTGGGTCAAATGCTTGGTTGAAACAGTCGCTCATCTTTTTTTGGACCAGAGTGAGCAATCATCACATTAATGGTTTGAACTGCACCACATACAATTAATACATGTGGGGTAATTATCCTCAGCTAGTTTGAAATGTTTGCACCACACACACTTATTCATGTCCATTGTATTTTATACCTGTGATTGGAGAAAACAAGACAACGGTATACACATGTGAAACTAGTCAAGTGTCATGTTCAAGTTACTGTGAAGTGGACATAAAGAACTGAGATAAGTGCCTTTGAAAAATGCAGAAATTATCTTACATGGAATGGATGATCATTCACTTGATATAACTTATAAAAAAGGCTGAGTACTGAGTTTAATTGTAAGTTCTACCGACCATTCAGCAGGCAATTAAGGTGGCACCAATTAGCTTATTGTATGACAAAGTTAGACAATTAATTGCAAAATATTCATCTACAATGAAAACAAATTGAGATTTAGAAAACAAAACTAATTGAGTTTAATTCCCTGAGGTGAGAAAATTCATACTAATCACTCAACTGATGAAAAGGCACAAAGTAGATCAATAATTGTGAAGCTTTCAATAAAAGCATGATGACCAAGCATGAACAGAAGGAGTAACGGTTGACCGATGGATTTGGCACCAATCCCTCAATCTATGGGAAGACCACTCTAGACTGACTTCTGGCTTGGAAAATCAACCTTTTAGCTCTTTTGTTGCTAAAACAAACCACAATGTGGCGAATGTCCTTTTTTGTTTGGAAGGACTGGATTTGTGAGATAATGGATGTACTCCTAGCATATTATGACACAAGGATACAACAGAAACTCACATGACGTTCAGCCAGATGAACTAATAACTTTATTTACATAACTTTACATCAATAAAAAAAATAGAAAGTAGCCATTGAGCAATTCTTCAGTAGTCCTTTGAAATTCTAGGCAGTTTAGCTCTGAACCTTAAAGAAAATCTGATAAATATGCAACATGGCTGAGTTTGATGAACCTTTGGCATCTGTGGTAAAAACAAATTGAAATAGCTTACATGATTTGTCAATGAAAAGGATCAACTGAGATAATTTATTCATGGATTAGATAAGCTAACAGGTAATGAAGTGGTAATAAGGCATTGACATTAATTTATTAAACACTTACCGATTTTGGTGTCTAATTCTGGGCATGTTTTTAATGTTGTTGTTGCAAGTGTCTGGAACTTGTCTTCACTTTCCTTTTCTGATGAAGAGCTGTATATGGCTGGCACATCTGTGATGGTGGAACTGACCTGATGAGTTGTCGATGGGAGTGGATGTCTGCTCTTAACACCTAACCCTGCTGTTGAGGTGGATGACAAGGTGGGAGTCACATAAGGACTTGGTATGTCCCGTACTGGCTGTTCCTCCTGATCATTTTGTTGACTGGTGACCCAGGAGACAGGATGGTTCAGTGGGGACATGGAAGCAGAAAAAACATCTTTTACAATAGCCCTTGTAAGCAATCCTCGAGAACTGTCTCTAACTGGTGAGAGTTCGGTATAGCCAGATACAGGAATATCATCTGGACGTTCTGTTTTTATAGAAGTATTGATATGCTGAGCTACATTATAACCATTATCCACTTTCTCCTGTTTGATTACAACATATGGCAAAGTCTGTTCTGTTGTACTTTTACCTGCCTCAGTAACCTTTGCTGCCAGATCTTGATCTGGGCTTGTAACCCTCATGGGTCTGCTTTTTTCATGGAATGTGGACTTCAGGGGGCTGAATGGCCTCTTGTAGAGGTCTGAATCAGGTGATATGAGGACAGATTGTTTGGATTTTGAGACATCAGTTGTAAGATCTTGCAGTGTCATTGCAGGACTTGTGTCCATGTCCATTCTGCCAAGTGTAGGTGAAATTGCCTCTCTTGGCTCAACTTTTGAGGGGAATGGCAAAGACAGACTGGGTATACCTCTCAGAAGATCCTGTGTGCTGGATACATCTGCATGCTGTTTGGAGCTAGTGATGGATTCTCTTTTAGGAGAAGCTGATGATTGCTCCATAACTGTAGCATGCCTTAAAGGTCCAGAGAGACCTGCACCTAAGGGAAGGGAACCAGAGTTCAAAATACTCTCTAGTTCTTGAAGGTTTGGTTTTGCATCAGCTTCTATCAATTGAGCAATTTGGAGCTGAACATCTGGAGAAAGGTCTTCCAAACACAGGTCATCTGTCTGACTCTCCAGTTTGTCATACATTCCTGACATTTGTAGATTGAACCTGGGTAGAGACAGTTTGTTTCTTGTGCTAGCATACGTCCTCAGCAGCTGGGCCAGCTGCAGGCGCTCTTTGTGAGACCTTGGAGTGTTTACAAGTTTACACAAGTGCTCCTTGTCCTGTATTTTTGTCTTAGCCAATGGGCTTGAGACATGGAGAGAGGATATAGGACTGGTGGGCAAACTGGATGGAGTGTTTAAAAGTTTACACAAGTGTTCCTTGTCCTGTATTTTTGTCTTAGCCAATGGGTTTGATACAGGGAGAGGGGATATAGGACTGGTGGGCAAACTGGATGGTGTGTTGGCACTTCTTGTCACAGGACTACTGCTGCCTGCCCTAACACTGTTTTCAATGTTCTGCCGAATCCTTTCTATGTCTTCCCTCTGTTTGGAGCCAGAACTGGCTAGGGAGTCAGAGTCACTTCTTGAATTCAGTGATCCAGATAAACTTCCAGTTGTTGACAACTGCTTTGTTTCACCTCGCTGTGTCAGGCTGGAGTCTGAGTCGGCCAGTCTTGAGGGCAAGCTTCTAGAAAACTGACTATTAACGCTGTTATCCAAGCTCTCTGAATTAAGATGACCCTTTATATTCTCCATATTCTTACTGGATAGAGCCTCAAGCTGACTATTTAGCTCCTGGTGCTTTTCCACTTTCTTTTGTTTTTCCTTCAGCTCTCTCTCTTTTTTTGCTGTTTCTCTCTTATCTCGGAGGTCTTTACATAGTCTCTCTGCTCGCTCCAATACAGTTTCTCCACTATCTTCCTTATTCTGCCTTGGTGACTTTTTGGAACCATACTTAGATTTTTCTGCTGCAGTCTTTTTGTTGCCCTGACTCTTTCCTGCAGCTACATCTTTCTTTTTCCCTTTCACATGTTTTGATGAGCTGACAAAACCACTATCACATGTTCCAGAGGAGTCTAAGCTTGACATTGTGGAGGACTGAAGAGAACTTACCCCACTAGACTGCAAGCTTTCAATTGCAGATAGTGGTCTTTTATTTTCATTGGTGCTTGTTCTTTTTGATTTACTTTCTGGTTTCTGACTAGTGTTTTTTGCTGAATCACCACTACTGTTTCTTAAAGACAGTGAAATGTCTTTGACAGGAGATTCATGCCTCTCTTTGTTGTGTGAGGTAGGTCTATGTTCCCTTGTGAGGGATGATGGTTGTGAAGATGGCTGGAATTCCATCCTCTCATTTCTGTTTCCTTTGCGTGATTTGTTTGCAGATGTCACTTCATCATCTTGTCTTCGTCTCTTGAGGGCATGATCCTCAGTAAGACCATCTTGTGGGAAGTTTGAGGTTGTCTGTTGATTAACACTTTCTTCTTGGTCTCCCCTGTCCATGAACCTAGTCTCACTTATGCTAATGACTCTTCCTTCTCCCTGAAACTGCTCCTCCCCTCCCCTGACCCTTCTATGGAAATGGGGGCTTACAGGTCTACCATGATTCATGTGATCCTGCCTCCTGAAATAATTTTCCCTACTGTATGAAGTGTCCATTTCAGAATATTCATCAAAGTGTTGATGAAACCTGTTTTTTCCTCTTAAGTGGTCACCTTCATTTCTCTGAAAATCAGTATAAAACTCTTGCACAATGCTATCTTCATACCAGCGAGGCTGATTTGCTCTAATGTTTCCATTGTGACCATGAAACTGGGTCCTTGGGTCAAAATGTGCATCATGAATGAAATTAACATTATGCCAGTTGGTATTATTAAAGTCTGGTTGCATGCCTTTGGGAAACTGTCCACTGAAATAGCTGTCGTCCATACTCTGCCCCTGATTGTCATTATGGTCAAAGTCATTATAGAAATCTCCATTATGTTGTTTTCCTCTTGGACCTTGGATACCATTCCACTTACTTTTCATTTCTGGTTGTGAGAAAGATCTCTGGTGCTTCATATGAGTTAACCTGCCCCTGTTGGAACTGGGGTTGTGAGATTCCTTTGGATGATGTTGGGACGGGGGCTCAGGGATTTGAAACAGTGGCCTTCCAGGGCTGAAGTCCATTGGAGAGTCTTCCAAATTACCCCAGTTCCTATCATCTTCTCTGAAATACAAGGAAAAGAATTGTTTTTCTTGTCTGTATTCTGTTGAAATATAAATGCATGTAAAAACTGTAAATACAGAGATTCCTGATACTTGATCCAATAAAGTAAACCAGTAATGGTCCTAGAAAAGGCCCAAAATACTTCTGTGACAACATATTTTATACCCCTATTTTCTCTATTTATTCCAGTGATGTATTTTGAATATTTTTAGCGAGGGGAATTATGCCAAATTTGAGCATTGCAGATGTGGTTTTATTTTAGCACAGTTTTATGTAGTTTTGAGAATGTCAAGTAAAATGTGCTGGGATGTTATTGCCAGAGAAACATTCTTCATCTGCCAAGAAAACAAGGTGTTTACTTACAAATACAAATTCCCTCACAAAAGGTTCTTGCATGTGGAGTATCCAACACAATAGTGACTGCTATGTAGGATTAATATGTAACACAATACAGACTGGTATGGAAGATTGGAATATACATATATATCAACACAAAACAGACTGGTAAAAAGGATTGAAATATACAACACAATACAGACTGGTATGGAGCATTAATATCCAACACAATACAGACTGGTATGGAGCATTAATATCCAACACAATACAGGCTGGTATGCAGGATTAATCCTGAGGCAATGGGAGTTAAAAGCCTTGCAAAGAGATACACCATAACAGCTGACTGAGGCTAGTTTGGACATGATTCAAACCTGCTGTCCACTGGTTTTGAGTTTAAGCTAACTGAGACATCATGTAGAGATTGAAATATTACTATATTATACTACTCATTATAATGCATCAACATACACAGTTTCATCAGACTAGGCTAAAAACAAAGTCTGATGATTAATCTAGGTTAAAGATACAGTGACTGTAACAAATGGATAAAAATACAAAAGTCACTGAAGTGTGAAAATTTGATTACAGTATCCAAGTTTTGGTATAGCTAAGATGCATTCAAATATCAACTTTCAGGAATGTAGATGAAATAGGATCCAAGATATTTAGAGTGTAGCAAACAAATGTCTGAAAATACAAAAGTCATTCCAGCATGAAAATTAGGTCAGAGGGACCTAGTTTTTACAACTCACTTTTTATGACTGAGATACGCTTTCTGAGATGCATCAACATACTAATTTCATGAGCGTAGGTGAAATAGGCTCCAAGATATTGAAGCTGTAATGAATCAATAGCAAACAATACAAAAGTGACCAAAGCATGAAAATTCACAGTGGCGCATTCTGGTATAGTTTCTTTACTGAGCTGGAGAAGCAATCACATTCCAATTTTCTTGAGTGTAGATGAAATAGGGTCTAAGACAATATGGGTTTAACAAATAATTTGCTGAACATTCAAAAGTTGCTCAAGCATGAATATTGGGTCACAATAACCTAGTTTTAATATGGTTGGGTTAAACACACTAAGATGCATCATCATAACAATGTTCATGTGTAGGTGAAATAGTGTTCAAGATATTAAGGATGTAACAAATGAATCACTATAAATATGAAAGTCACTCAAGCATGAAAAATGTCATAATGACAGAGTTTATAATGGCTGAGTTACTCTTCATCTTCATTCAAATTTTCATGTGTAGGTGAAATAGGATCCATGAAAAGGAGGGTGTAATGAGCAAATGAATGCATAGAACACATGAACAAATGTATGCATGAATGAATGAAGATATGAAAAGTTGGTCCAAATGCTATATGGTGAGGGCATAATAAAGTAAACTAGCCATGGTCCTATAAAAGGCCCCAAATAGTTATTTCAGTCAACATCCCAAAATTTTGTACCACTGCTTTTTAAAAAATCTATTCCAGTAATGTATATTGACTATTTTTGGTGTAAACAATTTTGCCAAATGCAGTCAATGGAGGTGTAGTTTTATTTCAGTGCTGTTTATTTTGATGGATTTGAGAATGTCAAATAAAATGAAGTGGAACATAAATGTTAGAGAAAAGTTACAAGTTCTAATTTTGGCAACAGTTTTCCATCTGCCAAGAAAACAAAAATAAATATTGCTCACACCAAAGAAAATACTCCATACAGTATCCCAAACATTATACAGTAAATTGGTCATGAAAACAAATATCTAAATTTTTGAGATAGCTGAAAAATTTACTTATACTGAAGGGTTGTTTATCCTGGAATCAGGGACATAACTGCACACAGCTAATGGCATCAAAAGGACATGGTATGATAAGAGGTGATTTTTGGAACACTAAAAAAATTGCAACCAATGGTTAGTAATGATACATTTATTCCCTGAAAATATGCATGTATTATTTGTCTCTGATCAGGACTTCTCAAAACAAAAAAAACATGACCTCCAATCACGTTATCATGTTATGTCATTTACTGTCTCAACATAGGTATAACGATGATGCAGAACATATAGAGCATAGAAACTGACTGATTATAACAAGCAATAGTTACACTTTTACTTATTCACGTATAAAATTTGAGTGAGTGATGATTATTTGACTGACCACTACTACCACCACAACAATCATCATAATCACTACCCACAAACTAAAAAAGTATGACGTCCCATAAAGTCATTTTCAATTTTTAAAAAAGACAAAACAAAAACAACTGTTTCAGACTCAACTCAAAATGATTTCTTGTGGACATCTTTCTACATAGTGGTGTCAAGGAATGTAATTATTGTATACAGAAACATATGAAATGCTGAGTACACATGCCAATGAGTGCACAAAATAATTTGTGTTAGTTAACATGGATGTAATGAATAAATTACACAACCACTCCAATTTCTGTATGATTTATTGCATACAATTCCAGTTTTAATACCTTACAGTTGCTATTTTATATTCTTCTCTAGTATGTTGTAATTTACAACAGAAGGGGGTGGGGGGTGGAGAGATTCTTGTAAATCCTCCCTTTTGTCATAAGATGACTTTCTCCATTTTAAATACCACCACTGTCTCAAAATATTGCTTATTCACATAGTTCTTATCATCTTTACTAGCCAAGGGTCATCAATCCACTTTGTTCCACATCAACCCTTGGCATTTTTAGCTAATGGACACAGTATCTACTGCTCTGCTGCTGAAAAAACTGATCCAATCAGATCCCTTGTTACATTTAAATTGAGAGATTCTTAGGATTAATCAGAATGGCCCCAGTATACAACAAAACGTGCATTACATAAACATTTAATACAAGTTTTAAATTAGAGTTATTCCCTGTGGACATCATGGATATCATCATGTAATAAGTTCTCTCAATGGTTAATTAATTTTGCTTGATATGGGCAGAATCTTGTTTATCTGCAAGAGGGCACCTATTCAAAACACTGTTTCCGCTAGCTAATGATGCCAAGTGTTGATGTGGAACAAAGTGGATCGATGACCCTTGGCTAGCGAGATCTTGTCCAATCTTGTAAGAGAAAATATTAAACAGGTGTATTAACTTCTATACAGTGCTATGACAAGTACCTGTGTCTTCTCCAATTACCATTATCAAAATATGGGTGGTTTTATTTCATTTCCTAAAAACTAAAAGAAAGATTAGTTGAAATGGATGAAAATCACACTTAATGTGTTCAAATTATTACTGTCTTAAATCACACTTAATGTGTTCAAATTATTACTGTCTTAAATCACTTTAATTTTTTGACAGATACTCATACAACAGTCCCTTGAAGGGACTGACACTCTACTGGCTGAAAAGAATTTCCAGGAATTCAAGATAAGACCATTTCTTCCTTTTAACTGCTGAGCATTTAAACAATCTCTTTATATTCTTCAGTGATAAGATTTCAAATCTGCTGCTCTGGTGGACATTTTAGATGACAGATTGACACCATTTTCATTTAGGACCAGCAGTCAAAAGAAGTCTTCTGGTGGAAACCCCATGTTGATATGTCTTTCTATTTTTTAGAGGTAATGGTAATGAGATTTTCAAGATGGATGCCATGGTGGCCATAATGGATATCAGATTGGTACCATTTCTGTTTAGTACTAACTAGACATCATAATAAGTCTTTTAGTGAAAAGTACAATGTCAATATGAGCAGCCATGTAGAAGTAGTGATAACAAGATTTTCAAGATGGCAGCCATATTAGAAGTTGGAATGGCACCTTTTTCATTTATGACCAACTAGACATCATAAGAAGTCTTTCACTGAAACCCCCAGGCTGATATGACCAGTCATTCAAGAGTAGTCATAACAAGATTTTCAGGATGGCCACTGTGGTGGCCATATTGGACATCAGATTCGTACAATTTTCATTTATGACTAACTAGACATCATAAGAAGTCTTCTGGTGAAAACCCCATGCCGATATTATTTTTCGTCCAGAAGGAGTAGCGATAGCAAGATTTTCAAGATGGTCACTGTGGTGGCCATACTGACCATCAGATTGGCACTATTATCATTCAAAGTCAACTAGACATCATAAAAAGTCTTTAGTGCAAATCCAATGCTGATATGACCATATATTCAAACGGAACAGTGATAACAAGATTTTCAAGATGGCCACAGTGGTGGCCATATTGGACATCAGATCGGCACCAGTTTCATTTAGGACCAACTAGACATCATAAGAAGACATCTGGTGAAAATTCCATGTCAATATGACTTTCTGTTCAGGAGGAGTAGTGATAACAAGAATTTCAAGATGGACACTGTGGTGACCATGTTGGACATCAGATCTGCACCATTTTCATTTCAGACCAACTAGACATCATAAGAAGTCTTTTAGTGAAAACCCCATGTTGATATGATCAGTCATTCAGAAGGATTAGCCATAACAAGATTTTCAAGATGGCCACTGTCTTGGCCATACTAGATGTCTGAGCAGCACCATTTATATTTAGGACCAACTAGCCCATGGGTTGAATGTGTGTGTAAAGTTTCATGGCAATCTTCTAAGTAGTTTAGGACCACTGTGGTGGCCATACTAGATGTCTGAGCAGCACCATTTTCATTTAGGACCAACTAGCCCATGGGCTGAATGTGTGTGTAAAGTTTCATGGCAATCCTCTAAGTAATTTGGGAGAAGTAGTGATAACAAACTATTTCTACCAGACGGACAGGTGACGGATGCCTGACAGACAAAAGACCATCCCATTAGCTCTTCTGGTCTATACCCAGTAGAGCTAATAAAAAGTAAGTATTTTGCATTTTACAATCTGCCAAGGTATTTGCACTTAATCTTTTATCCATTTGTTTTGTTTCATCAGGAATCAGTGGAATCAAAAACACATTCAAACAGTCACATACACTTTTGCTACTTTAGTAATATACCAGCTGTGTAAAAATTCATTTTTATTGTTGCATAAATGTTATTTAAAGACTATTTGATGGATTTTAGGAAGATCTGGCTAAGTAAGATCTGATCATATTTGCCATGATTTGTTAGAAATTAGATCTGAGTAAGGCAGTGACTAGAAAAGATATTTTTCATACCAATAACTTTGAACTTGACAACATACCAGTGCAGTATCATTTTAGTTCATGGCCTTGTTCATATAAAAGATTTGATTTGATTCAAAGTGCTGAAAAATTTGCATTGTTTCCCAATTTTGGAGTTCTGTTGTATTTTCAACTTTAAATACTTCTGTTTCTTCAAGATACTTGTCCAATTTCATTAACAATTACCTGGTGGTGACAAGGGTTGGTAATTATAATAGTATCTTGAAAGCGTTACTTCACATGGATTCTATTTTTAGAATCTATACTGTATGTAGATGGAGAAGGCAAGTATTTCATCTTTTCAGGAGGGCTGAATTCGAGTGGTAGCAGAAGTTAATTCCCAATGTTAATGTGATTGGGTAATGTATTCGACTGAGAAAGTGTTTTCCACAGAATTAGATGTATCTTTCAAAAGTTTGTTTTACTGGTTTATAATGGCACAGTTAACACATTATTGCACTATCATGCAGAGGAAATAAGCTGGCCTGGTCAGGTATTGAACCCACAACACTTGGATTATGATTCTGATGCTCTCCCAACCGAGTTACCATGGCTCCCTGTCTTTGGAAGAGTAAAGCCGATCATGAAGCATATAACTGTTGGATAAATTGAACTTTAAATGTCTGATGAAATCAGTGGGCCAATCATGGTCCTAATCACACCATGTCCTTTGCAAAACCAACAAAGACCCATTAAAAGAGAACAAAATGCTAAGAATTAAAAAAAAAACCTTTGGATGCAATCTGCTAACAAATTTAAAAACAAGGACTCAAAATTATTTTGCAGCCATTAAATGCTGTCGAAGAAGACTATTAATTATAGGCACACTGTTTCAAGATTGATTTCCTCATTCTGGTCAGAACTCCCAACAATCAAATGTAATTATTATTGGAATGCACAAGTCCTTGGACAACAAAAGGATATTAACAGAAATTGTGTTAACATTTAAAGCAACAACAAAAAAAAAAAAAAAAAAAAGAAAAAAAGGTTGCAAATTTAAAATAAGAAAGATTTATAGATCTTAGCTAATACTGTTTGAAGTTTACCAGCACAGGAGTAAATTGGTTATCAAATGAGATATATACCTTGAAAAATCAAGACTTGAAGGTCTGAGATTTGGGCAATCATCCGTGGCTCTCCGACTTTTCTCAACAGCTTGTTTGTGTTTGTCCTCATTTAGATGCTTTCCATACTCAATAATGTTTGAGCAGCTTGTAAGACATAAGGAGCAATGATGTGTAACACCCCTGTAACATAACAAGTCATGGTAATTACGTTTCTTAAACCAGACCTAGTGAACAGTTTTTTAAAAAAATGGGGTTTTTTTTAGTTTACTAAAATGCAAATGTTTTTCTTTCAATACCTTACATTTCCTTCATTGCTATTCTAAAACTGACAAGTCATTGGATTCATTCTTAGTACAAATTATAAAATATAACCTTAATCAGAGAGACAGATGACTGTAAATAACATTAAGTTTATTGTTGTGATCCACAGTTACAAATAAGGAGCAATCATATTCATTACTTTTACTCTCTACTTTAAAATTCAATGTGTAAATATGATTTAGACAATACAAGCAGTTTTGATTTTAGAAAATATTTTAAGAATAAAAAAATTGAACTTGTTCAGCTAAAAGATTTGATTAAACTATTTACTTAAATCTTGTCATGCCTTACCTTTTGTTATCAAAAATCACTTCTATATTTCAACATTATGTCCATCACTTTTATTGATGATGGTATTGCCTACAACCGGATTTGAACATTTATTGGTGTGTGTTGCTCCAAATGCTTTGATATGCATGCTAGAGTGTATACAAAAAGTCTGTGTCATGTTCTAGGAACATAACTTATAACTTAGGCTATAAAATATGCAGGTAGTTTCTATCCAACTTCAATAAGCATTCAAATTATTGTGATGGAAAATTATTAGACTTGTTTTCAAATATTTGCCATCAAAGCTTTGCAAATTAAGCAATCTGCGCATGCACCAGTCTGCAGCTTCTGTGCCACAGCATGATCGATTCATCCCATACTCCATGAATTATGACAGAAATACTTGTCTGACTTTGATCATATGGAACATTTATGCAGTGATATAAATTTAATTTGCATGATTTTTATGCTCATTTATACAAATATATGGCTTATCAGGAGCTCCGGTACTCTGACCAAATTTTCTACCTATTCTAGAAGGTAAAATCAGTAACGTGGGAACATCGCTGCCATGAAGGAAGCCGGCATACCTAAAGAAACTGACTATGGAAGAATGACCACAATATATGTTAGCTTAGAATTTATTACGGAGGTGAATAGGTGAAGGAGAAAAGATTGAGAAGGATAGGGGACACATGAAAGGAACATTCTTTGGAGAAGGGATGATTGAGAAAAAGAGGCTTTACATGGAAGGAACAATCTTTGGAGCAGGGAGCATCAAGAAGGACAGAAGACATGTGGAAGAAAAACTCTTTGGAGCCTGGAGGATTCAGAAATATTGGGGACACATGGAATAAACACTCTCTGAAGCAGGTAGAATTGAGAAGGATTGGGGACACATTCGAGGAACACTCTTGGAAGCTTGGAGGACTGAAAAGGATAGGGACACATGGGAGAAACACTCTTTGGAGCAGGAAGTCTTTGGAGCAAGAAGGATTGAGAAGGATAGAGGATATATGGAAGAAACACTCTTTGAAGCAGAGAGAACTGAGAAGGATAGAGGACACATGGAAGGAATACTCATTGGAGCAGGTAGGATTGCGAAGGATAAGGGACACATAGAAGTAACACTCTTGGAGCAGGTAGAATTGAGAAGGACAGGAGACTCATGAAAGGAACACTCTTTGGAGCCAGGAGGATTGAGAAGGATTGGGGACACAAGGAAGGAACACTCTTTGGAGCAAAGATTAAGAAGGATAGAGGACACATGGCTGGAACACTCTTTGGAGACAGGAGGATTGAGAACACATGGAAGGAACATTCCTGGAGCAGGGGGGATTGAGAAGGATAGAGGACATATGGAATAAACACTCTTTGGAGCAGGTAGGATTGAGAAAGATAGGGGACACATGGGAGGAACACTCTCTGGAGCTGGGAGGATTGAAAGGGATAGGAGACACATGGGACAATTACTCTTTGGAGCAGAAAGTCTTTGGAGCATGGATTGATAAGGATAGATGACATATGGAAGAAACTCTTTGGAGCAGGTAGAATTGAGAAGGATAGGGAACACATGGAAAGAACACTCTTTGGAGCAGGTAGAATTGAGAAGAATTGGAGACACATGGGAGTAACACTCTTTGGAGCAGGTAGGATTCATAAGGATAGGAGACACATGAAAGGCACACTCTTTGGATCAGGGAGTATTGAGAAGGATAGGGACACATGGAAGGAACACTCTCTGGGGCTGTGAAGATTGAGAAGGATAGGGGACACATGGAAAGAACACTCTTTGGAGCCACAGGATTGAGAAGGATAGGGAACACATGGAAGGAACACTGTTTGCAGCAGGGAGTATTGGCAAGGATATGGGAAACATGGAAGGAAAACTGGAGCTGGGAGGTATGTGCCTCAAGTTATTTAGCTGAAGCACTATTTGATGATGCCTTAAATTGATAAATCATCTCAGAGAAGTATAACTGAATAATTTGCTAACATATTTTCTCATTACTGTAAAGAAGGTCATTCCTGAGATTTTCTATACTGCATATGCTCTGATCAGTGCATGCATGGTAAATGACTCACTTTTGCTTCTTTTCCATCTTGATGTGATGCATCAGAGAAAAAACATGCTCCTTTAACTCCTGAAAAGTAAATGTCATATGATCTCATATCAGCTAAATGTCTGTTAAACTAGTATGATCAATTAAAGTAATATGATCAATAATGTATGATCAATTAAAGTAGTATGATCAATAATGTATGATCAGTTAAAGTAATATGATCAATAATGTATGATCAGTTAAAGTAATATGATCAATTAAGTATGATCAATTAAGATTTGAAATAAAATCTTTTGCTAAGGAGCACATTTGTTATAGCTTTAAAAATATAGTACACTAATAGTAATTATGCTTTGCCATGGGCTCATTTTTATTAGGTTCTCAGAGCTGAAATAAAGCATGTGTGCACCCATACACCATATATACTTGAGTACAAGTCAGACCTTGATCTGCCATAGCATAATGAGCCAGCAGATCTGGGTCTGTGCTGTTTGTTAGGACTAATCAGCAGAATAAAGAACACATATCATTACCTGCGGAACATTATGTAGTGGCATATTAAAGTCTATGTTCTTTGCAGTTCGATCTGATATATAAACAAGTATATTCAGTATTCTGAAGTCCCTATATTTCACAATAACATCATGTAAAGATTTCCAAAAGGGTCTGTTTCACTCTACTACTATAATGAAAGGCTTGCAAGCATTGCACAACATAGAGAGGGAAAACTTAATAGACAGGTTTTGCAATCACCAATAATCAAGATAACACTGGTACTTGCATTATCTTATTAACTGAAAGTGAGGTTTAGGGTATATGCCTCAAGTCTCTGTACCAAAGATATTGGTGGACTATTATAGCCAGACAGCATCTCTAGATCTGTTATATGACATGAATTGTTCCAAATTGAGAGGAAACCGTTAATAAAAGTGAATGAATAAAATAGAAAATAATTGTGAACCTAACTCAATTCATTCTGCATAGAGTAGTACTTATCAAGGTCCATCCTCTCACCAAGTTTCATGATTTTAGGAAGGACAGTATGCATGTAGCATACCAAAATTGTTATGTCATCATGAGCTAAATGCAAAAACTTAGCCAAAGCCACTAAATGATTAAATACTGGTCATGATGGACTTTTGTTCGTAAGGGTATGATACTAACAGAGATGCATATCACTTTCAGTTTCATAATTCTAGAATTAACAGCGCCTGAGAAATGAACATCAAATACAACATTAACCCAAGTCAGTACAGTGTAGAATATGAACCATAATGACCTAGTTCTGCAATGAGGCAGTAGTGCTCATAAAGACGCATCTCCTCACAAAGTTACATGATTCTAGATAGGACAGAATGTACAAAGCATGCAAAAAACATGTGGCATTGAACCAAATACAGAAAATTAGCTCAAGCCAGTAAACTGTGAAATGTAGGTTACAATGACCCTTTTTGTGTGGGTCTGGTACTAATTGAGATTTATACAATCATCTAGTTGAATGGTTTTAGCATGAACAGTTAAAACACAAAATTGTGATGAAAGTGTAGTAATTGTCAAGATGCATCCCTAGCAAAATTTCACGATTTCAGGTATAACTATGTGTATACAAGGTGCAAAAAACAAACTAAGCTTAACACAAAAACTTGAGCAAGAATGTACAACTAATGCACAATGTTAGACCCCTTTCCAAGGTGTAGGTGCTCTGAAATCTTCTCCAAACTGTTGCCTAGGAGCTAGGTGAAAAAAATGGTTGAGATGAGATGCAGTAACACTGTACATATGTATAGGCTTTAATATGTGCAGACACCAATGTCGATGATGTGGTGGGGTGGGGTGGGGTAACATAAGCTCCTCTCAACATTGTATAGGCAAGACAGGTGAGCTAAATATTATTTATCTATATTGACCTTTAAAGGTCAATATTTACATCAGATGTAAGTTTCATCAGCTGCTTGATTAATTAGGGACAAGTAAATAAATTTTTGATGCAAAAAAAAAAATTGAGATATTCTATAGATTTTTTATGATGGAATGCTTACACTAATACTGAATAAATGAAGGCTTTTATAAAAAATAATTGTTAAAGGAAAATTTATTTCCACAAGAAAATATGAGTAATACAGAGCAATCATTATCTTTGATATTTGTGTGGACTTGGGTGTGTACCTTGACTGCCTGTTGTAGAAAGTAACCATATGCAGAATAATAATGAAGCAAAAGATACAAATCCATAATTTAAATAAAATATAACTTACAACAATTAAATAAATAAATAAGCCTGATACAATATAAATGGCTTGCGTGGGTGAGTGGGTCACAAAATGCAAATAACAAATCTAATGACAATCACATTTATAAACAACATTACTGTGAATGGCACAATATACACCTGCCCTCTGTGAAGGCACTAATATGGTATGGTTGACTCTGAAGATTACTGACCAAGGTGTCTCAATGACCTGGACCTTTGGTAAAGGTATACGGCCTTGAACTAAACTAACTGTGAAAAAAAAACATTTTTTCTTATTAGACTTACCATGACTATGACCTTGGACCTTTAGACCCAATAATCTAAAAGTTTCTTAATACCCTAAGTGTAAGTCATCGCAGGCAGATCAAATTTGTTTTTCATGCACTTGTCCAGGACAAGTAGTTTCAGACAATTCATTTTTGTCCCACCTACCTTTTCACTTGTCCCAAAATTGTAATCATTTGCCAAGATCTGATGAGATGTATGCACTTTAATCCATAGAAAGAACAAAAGAAGTAATATACAACATATTTATTTCTTAAAAGAATTCAATTTTCAAAAACATTGGTCGATATTATACATTTCGCTACTTCAGTGATATATGTTTTAGCTGCTCTATTTTTAAAATATGTCCATGCACACAGGGCTGTCGCAAGTTTGCACTGGACAAAATGGCGCAGGGGGGCAAACTTCATATTCGGCGCCCCTCACCCTCGAAAAAAAGCACAGCAAACTGTTTATTTTTTAAATGTATTAATAGTCATGAAAATAATAACTATATGTAGATATTTTAATGAAAAAGCCGTATGTTTATTTAAGTAAAATACAGATTAAAAGAACATGATCCACGAAATGTCCCCCCCCCCCAGCTTGGTGCCCTGGCCGGTTGCCCCGTATTGCCCACCCCTTACAACAGCCCTGCTGGACTAGAACTCAACAAATCTGATAGCCCAATGCCTGGGGCCCCTCTAAATCTAGATCAGGCCCATCTTGTATTATGAGTGAGTCAGTCATCAGGCCTGTCCCCCCAAAAATGTTATCTAATTTGCCTGAAATAAACCATGCGCCTGCTGATGAAATGCTGCATTTTTATTGTAAAGTGCTTGAAAGACACTGGTAAATACATTATGGAGATCATCTGCTTAATTGTATCAATAGCTATCAACTTTTTTGTGTATAAAGTGAAGCACATGACCTATGAAAGGGGAAGAGTACCATTTCTGTTTTCCGTATTTCATTGGTTACCTATAATTAATGCTCACAGCATAAATAATAATAAGCTATCTCTTTCTCACTCTGACATGGTAATGAACTGCTGGTTAATATATAGAGCAGTACCTTTGCAATTGTTGATAATTAGGCTAAGCTAGGGGACTAGCCACTTATAAAAGCTCCCAATACAGTGTTGTTTTTTTTCACCCTAAAGGAACTGAGATCATTACATTATATTTAAATCCATTTAGTTCAAAGAGTTGGTAGCCACTGATTTTTTTTATGTGGAGTGAATGTTTTCTGTAATTGTGACACATCCACAGTACTATCACATGAACTAATTGCAAACTTGAAGCTATTGTTTCTACTGATTGATATTAAAAAAAGATCAATGCCTCTCCGACTTCATTTCTATTTTCAACTTTGATCGAGAAACATAGAGATTTTTGCAACGTTCAGAAAACAAAACAGGCTGTACATTGACCTGAAGGCATATAGTCAAAATTTGCAAAAGCAGAGTTGTGTGCCACAGTTATTCAGAATTTACCACCTCAGCATGCAGAAATTGTGAAATTGTTGGCAGTGATCTCCCCAGAAATTTTTGATAGCATCGGGGTACGCGTGTTTGGGTCATAACATGTTTTACAAAGCGCGCGTTAACATCATAAAAGTGAAACAAATTAATATCAATGAAATAAAAAGAAGTGCATATATTTACATAGTATTTTTTATTTACCTAGGTTATAACAGTAACAAAAATGCATATCTCATTTATTTCTTAATTTAAATAAATGATATTCGTCTTTTCTTCATTTCACCATATAAACTGACTGCAACATCACAATTAAAGTCTTTTAAGGGTTGTCCTTCAGTACTGATTGTTATCAGGTAGTTCAGTACCCTCTGTGACAAACTGTTCCTTAAAACACTCTTAATTCTATTCATTGAGGAGAATGACCTTTCACAATCTGAAAAAAATGGAACATAAAATTTATTAATGGATGTACAAAAAAGAGACAAATATACCTGAATCCTAATTAAGTTAATTACCATGGAAAAATTCTTCCGGCACAATTTACACAGCATACCTGCAAAATATATATGTAATTACATAGTCTTATTTTCAAGAATTTGATATAGACCGGGTGGAATAAACTTTTGAGGTCATGACTTCACTGAATAATAAGTAGGAATATGGATGAAATTATTTTAGTTATATTTATAAAGGAATACTTTTTATTTATATCTTTTCAAAAGAGGTAAAACTGGAAGATAAAAATTGTTGCGTTTATTACTTGGATAGACAGAAAAGAGAAATTAATACGGCAGCACTCACTTAAGTTAGCAATATGGAAAACTTACCATCCGATCCTGCAATTTCCACCCAAGGGAATAACATCTTCCATTCATTATTAAATCCCGTCCTTCGTTTCTTGATATCATTCTTTTTGGAAATCATGCTGGTGCTATCGGAATCAGAATCACTGCCACTATTCGTGATGCTAATTTCTGATTGTCGTAACCAGGCCAACATGGGGCTAGCCAGCCGGGCACTGGGTAATTTTTCATTTCTTAGAAGGTGGTGTGTTCATTTTTCACAATAATTTTTAATTTCATCGGTGTAGCTGCTTTGGCTGTTAATGAAAACGACTGACATATATATAACACACTACCAGTAGACTCCATTGTTGCTGGCCAATCACGTGACTAGGTGCAAACGAAACCCTCACCAAAGGTCGCGCACTGGCGGTCATGCAAGCCAGGTACAATGGATAATGGTTAAGTGAGTGAGCAATTATCCTGGATTATCTTAATAAAATACCCCAGAAGAGGTAAGAACAGGTGTCATTTGAGTGGGGCTTTGAATTAGGTGACAGGATGTTTGTTTAACAGATTAATTTTATAAGGGTAGTGGGAAACATCAAAGCGTAGCGGCACAAGAGCATAGCGTAGCGGCAGGTTCTAAAGTGTCGGGGTTATCAGAGTTTGAAACGATAGCGTAAAGGGCCCGCTACGGTAAAAGGCCCTCGGGAGAACACCGGTTGGAAACTTCATTGGTTGTGAGCCTCTCTTCAGCAGAATATGAATGAGGGGTCAGTGATCAATCACAAGTATGAGGGACCGACCATTTCATTTTTCTGGACAGAGTGGGTGCATCAGAACAATAGTAACAAATATGGCCTTCTAGGGCAAGTGGATTTTAAGTCAGGGCAAGTGATTTTTTTAATATATTTTTTTTCAAGAGGCTTGACCTGTACCTGTGTCTGAAAAATTCTTTGAGCACTGGAGCAAGTAGACAATGGTTGACATCAGGACCTGAGGGAAAACACTGCTTTATGTGAAATATGTTTAGAGTTAACAAAACACACATCAATTCAATATAATTTTTGTTTATTTCTTTTCATATTTAAAGTACAGCAATTTCAACACTGTGTCAAAATAAAAGTAGAAAACAGGGCCTTTTCGGGCACAAGGAATTTGAGTTGGGGCTGGTGGAATTTGAGTCAGGGCTTGTGATATTTTTTAAAGTCATTTGCTCTGGGCCTGTGTCTGAAAAACAACTATTTTGAACACTGTGGACCAGCACTAAGCCAACAGTTGACAGCTGTGTGCATGAATGGCCAGATAATGGTAGATACAGCGATTAAAGTGTGAAAATAAGCACTTGCCCAAATTTTTTCAAATATGATAGAACACTTGTCCTGGACTAGTGACTTTGAAAATTTTACTTGTCTGACTTCAAAAATTAATAGTCTTTGACGTCGGGGTATGGGATTTACTCAGCCCTGCAGCCTAAAAGTTTGGTCAAGGAACTTCACTCTAAAAAAAGTTATTCTGCAAAACCGATTTCTCTTGGAGCCACAATGACTTTGCCCTTTGACCTTTTGACCCCAAAATAAATAGGCCTTTTCTGTACCTTAAGTGTAAGCTCTCCACAAACTTTAATCAAGGCAAGTCGTATAGAACTAAAGTTATTATGGAAAAACATTTTCTTTTTACAAAGTGATCTTGACCTTTGACCCAAAATCAATAGGCTTTTGTCTTACCCAACATGTAAATCAACCACAAACTTTGGTAAAGGTACATGATCGTGAACTAAACTTTTTGAGTAGAAACCATTTTTCTTCTTTCAATCAGCAGAGTTAAAAGAAATCAGATAGCCTGATGCCTGAGGCCCCTCTAAATCTAAGCCCCTCCCATATTCTAAGTGAATAGCCTGGCATCCTGACATAAATAGCCCAAGGTAAAACAGCAGCAACAACAAAGCCCTCACAAAAAAGCTAAATTAAATGGATGGCAACCAAATAGCTCCAACAAAAATGGCTAATATATTGGGTAATAATTGTAAAGGATTAATTCTGGTGTGCATGGCATAGTTCCAAAGCCATTGTAACTAAAATCTAGAGCAAACATTAAACAACATATAGACTATTTGACACATCAATGACAAAGTATGTACAAGTCAATCAACGGCTGCCGACTCTAATACCGACTTATGAAAATACCGAAATTCTGGATTATCTTCATGCAGTTGCACACAATCAAATGATCTGAATATGTGAACACTAGTCAACAGTGCACATTCTTACGGATTATTTGTAGTTCACAGTGTAGCAGTTTTTTAATTGAACACTATATTAACGAATTAAGTAACGGATTATTAAAATTAAAAGTTTCATATAATATTTAATAAAATTTTTAAAATTCAACAACCAATGTAACGGGGAACAGTACTATTTCTGTTTTCCATATTTCATTGGTTACCAATAATTAATACTCACTTGTACAAAATGAATAATAAAAAGCTGTCCCTTGCTCATGCTGGCTTGATAATGCATTGGTGGTTAAATATATAGAGCATTACTTATGCAATTGTTTGACAATTAAGCTAAGCTAGGGGATTAGCAACTTATAAAAAAACAACAATATAACGTTTTTCATTCTAAAAGAACTGAGATCATTATGTCATATTTTAATCCATTTAGTTCAAAGAGTTGGTAGCCACTGATTCCATTGATACACAGAAAGTGCTTTCTGTAATTGTGACACATCCACAGTACTATCACATGAACTAATTATGAAACTTGAAGCTACTGTTTTTATTTATTGATATTAAAAAAAGACCAATGCCTCTCTGACTTCATTTCTGTTTTCAACTTTGATCAGGAAACAAAGAGATTTCTGCAGCATTTAGAAAACATAACCACTCCAAAGCCCCCAAATACTTATCCCTACAAATAGTGATTATATACACTGACTATACACTGACCAAAGAAAAACTGAAGGCATACAGTCAGAGATCGCAAGAGAAGTGTATGCCACAATTATTCAGAATTCCATACCTGAGCATGAAGAAATTGTGAAATTGTTGGAAATCTCATTAGCTGTGAGCCTCTATACAGCAGAATGTGAACAAGGGTTCAGTCCCACAAACAATATCAGAAGTATAAGGGACCAATCATTTAATATTTTTGGAGAGGGTGGGTGTGTCAAAATATTAGCAAAAAATATGGCCTTGTAGGATAAGTGGATTTTAAGTCAAGGCAAGTGATTTTTTTTTTCCACTTGTGATTTTTTTTAAACTACTTGTACTGGGCCGGTGTCTACAATTTTTTTTATATAAGCACTGTTCAGTGACTATGTTCTTTGAACCCCAAATCGGTAGGCTTCTTCCTTACCCCAAGTGCAAGCCATCTACAAAGTTTGATCAAGGTCTGTTATGCAGAATTAATGTTATTGTGCAGAAACCATTTTTCTTCTTTCAATCAGTGGCCTTGACCTCTGACATTATGACCTCAAAATCAATAGGTTTTTTTCTTACTCTATGTGCAAACCATCACAAAGTTTGGTTCAGGTCTGCATGTAGAACTAATGTTATTGTGTGGAAATCAGTCTTGTTCTTTCAGTCACAGTGACTTTCACCTTTGACCCCAAAATCAACAGGCTTCTGTCTCTCATCAAGAAGAACCTACCTGTAAAGTTTGGCGACGACACGCGCTGTAGAACAGAAGTTATCATGCAGAAAAGGAAAAGCTAAAGGACACAGCAGGCATATAAAAAGGAAGAATAACAATTTGATTCAGTGGACAAAATGGATGATCATTTCAAGTTTAACGCGTTCAAATATATGAGAACAGCCTATAATGTGTCACTGTACTCTTTGTGTTACACTACTGCCACAAAATGGCTTACACCTTGTGTTTTTTTTTTGGGGGGGGGGGTGTTGTGGGGTTTAACACCATTTGTAAGCACATGATACATATTTGGTTGAGGAAAACCCTGGAAGAGGCACCAACCCAAGAGAAGCTTTCTCACATACCCATGTCGGTTGAGCCGAGACTCGAACCCACATGGACAGAAGTGAGTTGTGAGTGATCTGTAAAGGCAAAAACCCTATACCACTCAGCCACCCAGAGCCACAACTTCTTGTGCTTCATTCTCGATACACTCCCACATGGGAGAAAACTTGTACACAAGAGTATGAAAAGGGTCTTTTATCTTTGATAATGGTCCATATTGTTACAAATATTGTTAAACTGGATATGTAGCCATACACCATCGAAGTCCCAGCCAATATGATGCAATTAAAGGGCAAAGTTCTAAGTCAAACAAGGATCATAACTCCACAAAGTTTTTCCAGAAAACAATAAAAATCAAACTTGACCTAGGTCTTCTTAATATAAAGCTGCATACAAAATTTGATTTCAATCCATGATGTGCTTTCAAAAGCTGTTGAACAGATATTAATGAGCAAAATTCAAAGTCAAACAGGAGCCCTAACTGCAAATCTCTGCTGGACAAGACTGAAAATCAAACCTGACCTCGGTCTTCTAAATTTAAACCGTCATATCATATTTCAATGAAATCCTTAAAATCCTAACAAAATTACTGAGATTAATTAAAACTGAAAGTCTAACTAAAAAACAGACCATAATACCATAAAAAATTTTCAAAAAAAATGTTGAAAATTGAATTTGATCTAGATCTTCTAAGTGTAAAGCCTCATACCAAATTCAATCTTAATCCATGGGGTCCTTCAAAAGTTACTGCACATAAACAAAATTTGTGACAGAGGTAAAGTTGGTCTGATATATCGATGGTAACTATTTAGCCCAAATTGCATAACCTTGACTGAATCATAGCTTAATATTTACTACAACAAATTAGTGTTTTATTATTTAAATATTTAAAAATTTTCTTTCAACTCTGAAAGCAATTACCAGATATTAATATATAATGCCTATCACTATATTCATCTAAAATAAAGTGTTCTCAATATATTTCAAAATGGAAGAGTCATTTGACCCCTGACCCCAAAATCTCAACAGTCAAAATGAAAATCTATGGAGTCAAAACTGAAATCTCAAGAATCATGCTTTTCAGTCATGAGCTTATAGCTGGATTTGTCGTCATTTGTGAAGCAACTGATGTTTACAATTTCTTATCTCATGCTGAATAAAGAGAAACATTTGTATAGTAAATTCTTAGTGAATGATACATCAATTAAAACACCCAAATTGTTCACGTTTTGCCAACTGAAAAAGCAAATTAATTGCCAATAAAACACAATTAAAGTTTGTCCACTTACCTTTGACAACCGGCTTTGCATGCCACCATTTTTTCCAGTTTTTAACTAAACCCCGATATTTGATCAAAAGTTAATCCAATCAAGTCATAATCGATTCCAAATTTTGTAACATTTCGCTGATTGAAGCAAATTAATCGCCAATAAAAATACAATTAATGTTTGTCCACTTACCTCTGACAACTAGCTTCACAAGTTGCCATATTTTCTCCAGTTTTGTCTAACTGATTATAATTTGATGGGCAATCAAACAAACACCAATATCTGATCAAAAGTTAATAAATCAAGTTATAACCTAGCCCAAATTTTTAAATGTTTCGCTCACTGAAGCAAAGTAATCGCCATTAAAACAATTAAAGTCTGTCCATTTACTTTTGACAACTAAAGTCTGTCCATTTACCTCTGACAACTAAAGTCTGTCCATTTACCTTTGACAACTGGCTTCGTGAGTTGACATATTTTCCACATTTTTGTCTAATTGATTATATTTTGATGGGCAATCAAGCACAGATATTTGATCAAAAGTTAATCCAATCAAGTCATAATTGATTCCCTCTATCAAAAACATAAAATGTAATCTCAAAACAATCACACCTTGATTCAATTATGCACACCTAAGCATGACATCGGTGACCTGTTAGTTCTGCCCAGTTCATGCTGACTTTACATAGGTGTGATATTATTGACCGATAAGGTGTAAACAGATGTCTAGCAAATGTCGATAACTGGCACATGTAGTAAATTTTTTATGGACAGTGCGCACTCATTAGGAAATTAAACTGGAGGTGAATCAAGGGTAATTAAGACTGATTCTCAGGCCCAAATCAATGTGCATCATAAAAACATACAGGCTGGAATTTCCATGCATCAGAAATGTGTCAAATTTAAATTCCAAGTGTCAAAACCTGAGGATATGTGCCTATTGAGAACCCTGAAGTACAAATGACATGGAAATGAACACTAGATTTGGTACGTAATAATACACATAACACACAAATCCTATTTCATGCTGTAGTAAAAAATAATATTGTTAAAAGTGCAAACAGGCATTTAATTAAACATTTTAGGATGAAAAATGCAATAAATCAGAAATGATTAAAAAAAAATGCACTTTAAGTATTACACTTAATATCACTGAACAATATTTAAGAGGAACATTGGTGCATATGACGTACTGTTTCTGCAGCATAGGAGATCTTGCACAGGTCACAGGTATATTCTACAGATTCCTCCATCATTAATGATTATCCCTCCTTGTCTTCTCAACACTTTGTGTTATACAGCAAAGATACTGGAACAAACTGTAGTGAGTTTTTAGTAACTGAAAAAAAAAAAAAAAAAAAAAATAAGAAATGAATTCACAACAAGGACAATTAAAAAAAATCTCAGATTTGTATGGAAATTACAATATATGACAATGACCAACATTAAAGTCTGCACTTAGTGACCTACAATATTACTTACAGCTAAGGAGAAATCTGGTCCTAAGATTACAAACAAGAAGGCCTGGGCCTGCATAAAAAGCCCACATTCAATGCATTGCTGTAAAAGGAGATACTTTGACCCCAGGGTCAAAAGGGTGAGGATAAATGATCTTAGCTTGATAATGACTCATTCATTGTATGAAGAAAATCTATCAAGGGGTTTATCAAATATAAACAAAAAACAACAACTCTTTAATCAAAACCATAATACAAATTTTCTATGAATGTGATCTTAACCCCAAGAATTACCTTGGCTTCATAATGATTCATCCCAAGTATGAACAAAATCCAACATGGGGTCAGGATATTTAAGCAAACGAAATACTTTGAACCAAAAATGGAACACAAATTTTCTATGGCTATACCCTTGATCCCAAGATCAAAGGAGTGAGCATGTGTGTCACTGAATGAACTGTCTTAGCTTCATAATGATTCATGACAAGTATGATGAGAATCTATCCAGGGATTTCATAAATATATGCAACTGAAAAAATATGAAATATATGCAAATGAAAACTTTAACAAAGCCTATAACAATCTGTTGACAATGACGATGATGCCAGCAGAAAAATTGATTGCTGTCTCACTCAACACAAATTCTTGCATTCAAACTCGTCAGACTCCATTAAATATTCTAAAGTCAAATTGCTGACCAATCAGAATTTAGAGTTGAGTACGAGTTTGAGTGTGATAATTTTTGGCAAGATCATGGCCTGGAGAAAGCTAACCGCTAATTTGATATTAGTAGAAAAGGTTGAAAACCATTAGCCAAGGACTATAACTGGTAAGACAAGGTCACTTTGATAAGCCCATCTACCATTTTTACAAAATTTTCACAAATTTTTTACTATAGATATATTTGTCTGATAATATGCCCACCTACAACTTTTGATAAATTTATTAGGCAACTTTCCAGGTCTTACCTGGAAAGAAAATATTGTAAATGCTACACACACTGTACCATCTAAAAACATTTTTAAAAAATTTAAAAATGTCCTGAATGATTGTATTATCCCATCAACGAAGCAGGTGGAGGTACTAATATTAGTACCAAGATCAGACCCACGCCGTCGATCAGTATCAGTATAGGTTTGGGGGCTGATTTATCAGACTACCCTCTTAGAACTGTAGGCATGTTTGTCGCAATGACCTCTGTCCTTCAGAGTTCTTCAGTGCGCAAAACGCACTGTTACAATATGTTTATTCGTGTATTTTGATCAAAGTGATAAAAAAATTCTTCAAATTACACAAAATTTGTCACTTTCTTAGACAAGATAGAAGTAAGTCCTTTGCAAATAGCGTTTGTTCATACCTATCTGACAAAAACAATGCGCACAACTTCAAAAGAACCATTTGCCAATGAATTCCACAGGGGCTCGTTACAAACAAAATTAGGAGTATCGGTAGTAGTCGTGTCTTCCCTTGTGTTATATTGTTATAGGTTGGATCCCCCCAGCCCACTATCCACTGACCGATACTCCTAATTTTGTTTGTAACGAGCCCCTGTGATGAATTCTATCAGTCTATACAAGTTTGGCTCCAGAAGGTGTTAGAGCTTGTCTGCACATGACTGACTGCAACAGTAAAACAATATCATTAATCATCAGCTTATAAAGCATGTTAGGTATGACACATGTGCACTTTTACCAAAATTAATTCTGTTCATTGCAAATGTATTGTATAAAGCGCCTTGCTTTCCATGGCTTGACTACACTGTCAACGCTGATTACGGCTACCCAAAAGCTTAATTCGGGTTGATGTTTCTGGACATACAATAGGTGCAACAGTAAAGATAGGAGTATTCCAACTATTGAATCGGATTTCTTTGGTTTGGAATCGTAATGGTCTGGTTTTCAAACTTAATTTTTTTTATTCCATTAATGGCAGGAAAAAGAATTGAATTAAAAAATAAAAATGTTGTTCTATTTAGTTTTTGAGCTTATATCAGCATGTTCAAATTAAATGGATATTTCAATCGAATCCATGTTTTTATGAGCGAAAAATATTCGATATTTGAGACTGATGATCTGCATCGTCTGACGTCATGCAGATGACCATTCGGAGGAGGCTGTGCTCGAACAACAAAGATTTCTTCTTCCTATAAGTGTAAGATTTTGAGCAGTTTTCTAATTCAAATTATTCCATTTATTACGTTCAATATTGTTTCTAACAGTCCGTGTATATTTCCATGTCGTTGGACGTGCATGAAATCAAGTAAAACGTCCATTCATATTAAATGAGATCGAGTTGAGATACATTATGATCAACATTTGTCAAATGATTTGACAGCTGGTGTGTCATTTTGAGGTTTTTATTCTCATTGATTTAAAAGAGTAGTATACACTGTTTGCCTTGAGTGACGAGATTTTGATCATTTGAATAGGTCATAAATTCTACGTAAAATGTTATTTTCTGTGAGCTGTTGATTATTTTATAAAAGCCATTTTTTAAAGTAAATGTGCCAATTGACCCATGGGTTCTGCTCTTCCTTATCACTAATTCTGTTTTGATATTGCATATTAACTAGTTAATAACAAAGGGCAAGTACAATACTGGTACCCTCTAGTTATCACCGTTGGGAATTTATTGAGACTGGGAGGCTTTGCCAAAACCAAGTTGGTTGCCCACAATTCAGTTCAACCCAATTATTAATTTATGTTTAGTGATAGACTGAATTACCAGATTGAACCAAAATGAACTTGATGCAAACTGAAACAAACTGAAATCAAACAATAAAAAACTACCAGACTTAAGCAAAATTTACATGGGAAATATTCTTCTTAAAGTTGAGCTGAAGTGTACATCAGTGTGGTCATGTATGGTACAAGTCATACAGACCATGTAGGCATTCAGTACCAACTGTTTCAGCAATTGGTGTCATTTTTTATAACTTTTGTTATTACACATACCTTTAAATGTTGATCATTCAGTTTATTTCACTCCTCATATATCAATATTCCTTGGAAGAACAGTATATACATGCCCCAAGAAATACATATGGGAAAATCAATGTTAAAGTGTGTGAACATTTTTGGATGAGGTCAAACATAATGTGTAATCCAGTATAAACTGGATGCAAGACTGCACACTATGATGTCACAATAAAAGCGCCTTATGTTAAAGAAATTGTACTACCTTGCCTTGGTAATGATTAGACCCGATGTCCTCTTTTCTTGACCCAGTAACTGCCATTGCAATTGATAATTTTCATCTGAAAAGTTTTGTGATGACAACTAAGGTGCAGAGCATTAAATCATTTAGAATGAATAGACTTTGGTTAAAAACTGTATTGGTATTAAATTTTAGAATTACAATTATTATTTTACTTAAGATCAGTAAATGTGCCTACATGACCATGTTGATGTATACTTTAGGCACCTTTAATGATCTTTGAGGTGGAGGGGTCTGGGATTTTCTTTCCAACATGGATAATTTTTTTCTTTTATCTTAAGACAGTTTTTGTTCTCAAATGATATGATGGATAGAATAAGTTCTGTTTTTTCTACAAATCAGAGAAAGTTTTTTTGCCAGCTGTTTGGTAACCAGAATTTCTTTCCAAAAGATCTAAAGGCTCCCCCTGCTGGAAATTAAATGGTTGCTCTCTTAAATATGAATTGTTGTTCTAAAATTTAATACTAATTTAGTTTTACCAAAGTCTGTTTATTCCTAATTGTTGAGTGATGTAACCTTAGTTATCATCACAAAACTTTCATAGGAAAATTGATTGATTGCTGTGAACTTTTATAGTGGCAGCCAAGCACTTAACCGAGTCGAAGAGTTAAGCAGACTTAGGGTCTAACTGCACGGGTAGTACAAGTTTTTTCCCAATATGTGTTGCTTTCATTGTGACATATTCAATCCTGTTTGCACTGGATTAGTATTTTACACAGAATCTGTAAAAGGCATGGTAATCATCCCTCTCCAGAGGGCATCTTCACTATGCAGAGGGCACCTTCAGAGAGCTATTAGCATTTTGAAGGGAAGTCTTGTTTTTATCATAATTTAGCATTCAGTTTATAATAATAATGATAATAATAAAAATAATAATGATGACAGATTATTGTTATTATTATTATTATTATTATTATTATTATTATTATTATTATTATTATTCATTGATTAAATTGAATACATTCTTATACATTAACAATTTCAGCACAATAAACATGTTCTAGTTGTTATCATCTTTAAAAAGATAAAGTACGACTAGAGTCGTATCCCTCTGCCAAAGGGTTAATACATTTATAAATAGCATACAAAGCTTTAATTATAAGAAGTCAAGTCATACATTTGATTATGATTTATATGTTGATGTTGTAAGAATTGAAAATGTTCATCATACAGCTTATGTGTTCATGCAGTTTGATAGATAACCATCTGTACATGTTATAAAATATAAACACTGCCTAAGCACTGCAGTTAGTTGCTTCTCCGATGAATGGGAAATAATCGGCGAGTCATTTAGAATAAAGAAAGTTGACAAGGCTAAGCCATCGTCTGCAAAGAGAATTCAAGTTGGAGAAGATAATCCCATTAAGCATATCTACTCACTAGCACGCAAAACACTGTTCAATGAGTGGAGACACTGCCATGAGCAGTTGAAATAAACAAAGATCTCCTTTATCATCACATGGTGTTAATTCACCTTGGGCACATATGTATTGCCGCTTACGATCATAGAAATTATATCAAGCCCATAAGCAAACATACGATCATAGAAATTATATCAAGCCCATAAGCAAACATTTTTGTTAGGGAGGCATGAAAAGGGAATAGTCTGTACTGCATGCCTACACAACCTGTATGACTCGTAGTTGAGGAATGTACAAGCATCATGGATTACTTTCCATTGTGGAAAGTAATCCATTCATGCTATTGTCCATCATGGACCAGATATATTGGTCAATGTGGATATCCATGTCATAGCTCATAGTGGATGGATCAAGTTTTATTTTCCCAGTTGGCAAGTTGCAGCAATATAATTATGTAATAGTGAATGTCCACTACATCACATGGAACTTACCTGTTGTCTGAGCCACAGTAGACAGTGCAGAATGCTCTTTTTAACTTGTACACAATGCCACTTAATATTCAAAGATTTGCCCACTTAAATGCATTGACATACGTGTATTGCAAGAGATGAAAGATAAATTTCTGAGCAAAGAATCCCATGAGAATATTTTGGTGCTTCATAAAATATAAAAAGTTTAACGATAGTGACCAGGGCTGAGCACATTTTTTTTTCATCCACTTGTCCAGGACAAGTGGTTTCAGAAAATTCTCTTGTCCCACCTTACTTTTCACTTGTCCCAAAATGGTAATCACTTGCCAAGATTTGATGAAATGTATGCACTTAACCCATAGAAAGAACAGACGTAATAATATACAACATAATTATTTCCTAAAAGAATTCAATTTTTCATAAACGTTGGTTGATATACATTTGGCTACTTCAGGTATATATGTTTTAGCTGCTGGATTTGATAAAATGTCCATGTACATGTGTGCCACCTGCACCAGCACTAAGCCAGCATTTGATAACTGTGTCTGGGTTAAAGTCCTCAAGCTCTGGTCGATTTGATAAAATGTTCATTAAAATTTGTAAACTCTCTTGGTTTAATGAATTCTCACACTCAGTAGCAGTCTTACGTTTTATCCCTCCACTTTCACAAAAATGTTCCTTCTCTGAATTGTCCTTATTACCTTCCTTGCGAAAATAATTTAGCAAACTCATTTTATACACAGAGTAAATATCAGCTTGCTTGACAACTGCTTCTAAAGTGATCATAACATACATTTTCTATTTTAAATACGAACAGAGACAGCTCATTAATTAGCGTAATTGTTTCTCTTCAAACACAATATCGCATGTGGAAGTTAATTCTCTGTATAATCAATTAAAAATTAAAGAATAATTTCTGCCATTTAATCAGTTCATAAAGGAAACCAATACTAATGTCGGTAAGTACCTTTCATTAATTTAATTACACTGACTTGCTGGATGAAAATCAGAGCGAGCTGCTCATGAGGATCTGGTTTGAGTAAACACAATGCAACAAAGCCGCTTAAAACACTGCTACTTAATCATACCGGCTTTATTTTGTTTGATATGTTTTGATTTGCCGATAATTTGGTTGCTTAGCCCAATATGCAGTCAAGCGGTAACAGAATCTGCGCATATGTGAGAGTTATCACTGACCACCTGTAGGTATTATACAGGATGTAAATGTATACATGGAGAGGGGTAGAATCAAGTATTCAGAACACCCGGAGGGCATGAATGGCCAAATAAAGGTACATACAGTGATTAAAGCACTTAAGTAAGGACTTGCCCGACTTGTTTAAAATATGACAAAAGCACTTGTCCCGGACTAGCGACTTGGAAAATTTTACTTGCCTGACTTTGAAAATGAATAGTCTGGGATGTCGGGCTATGGGATTTGCTCAGCCCTGGTGACTTTAATAACAGAGAGATAGAGATTCTGCTTTTAAACAAACAGAAAAGTAAATCACACATAAGTATTAGTGGGTTCATATGAGAAGAAAGAAGATGTATAAGCAATATGTAACATGATTGCATGGACTATATATTCAGTTATTAAAATAAAGAATGCCAGAAACGCTGTGATTTTTTTTTGTTGGTCATTCTCCCAGTCACTTTTAAATTTTTTGCTTAGCATGTTCCTACACCATGAAATATACATAGCGCAATCCAAAATACAACCTGTAGTCCATCCTCTGTGTTGTACTTCTGTACCAAATATACATGTCCATGTACGGGTGAAATCATATATCGATGTATCAATAATTTTGACATATATGCACATATCAATATAAGAGGTTAAGCATTGATACAAAAACGATACTTAACCTATACAAGTGACTTTAGACCAGTAGCAATGAATAATTATTAGTTGTTTGCCTTTTTATTCTTTAAATTCAGAATTCATCAAAAAGAGCTGTCTATTGCTTCGTATCTTGTCTGCTTGGATCAAATTTGGAGGCATACACTTCCATTGTGTCATACAGTTAAATATGCTACATTCAGTTCTGATTAGTGGTTTGTTCCAGTTCTGGGTAAACAATAACTACCAATCAGAACTTAATGTACCTTATTCACTGCGTGACACACCAGATATGAAAGCATCTAAACTTAGAGAAACTTCACCTAGAAGTGGCTGTTAAATGATCACTGATATATGTTATCATTGATTGACTGTGCTGCTGGGTTTGGTTTGGTTTTGTGGGTTTAACACCATTTTTCAGGACAAGATAGGCTATACATGGCGGCCAGTAAATTTGGTAGAGGAAGAACCCAGGAAAATCCCGGGAAGAACCACCGACCCATGGGAAGCTACTGGCAAGCTTTCTCACTTAGCCATGCTGGCCAAGATGAGACTTGAACCCACACTGACAGATGTGAGATGTCAGTGATCTGTAAAGGCGAGTGCCTTAGATTACGCAGCCACTTGGGGATCCCTATGTGCTGATGGGATAACAAAATTAGCACGGAATCATTAAGGGGGTAGATTTTGTAATATTTAAGTTAGTCACCTTGTGTTAATTTGTAGAGGGGGAGTGGATGTTGTCAATAGTTTTTCTTTCTCACAGACAGAAACAAGTGCCTGTGGTTGCAGCAGTTGTTTTGCATCTGCAGGAAGTACAGTGTGAGGGATGCAGTTGTTAGTCATCTCCGTTCCCACACGTGGACCAGTTCTAGATAAGATTTTCCCAGCACTATTTCTAGTATTTCTTCTGTTTTGAAGATAACACCATAGTGCCTTCCAAATTTAAGTAAAGACAGGGAATTGGTAATAACACGTTTTTAAAAGCATCAGGGTCACGCTACCAGGTGAAATGGGCGACTAAGTCTCCAAAAAAATGTAAACTTCGCCTTCTTCTATGAGGAAAGCGAAAACGACTTCGCTCTAGGATTTGTTTTTTTAGATCTACACAGAGTGACTGTAGTTTATGACTTTTGAGATGCTCCCTCAACCCAGCCAAGTATTTAAGCCCCAGGCAAAATGGATTGCATGTTGCCTTAGCAGGTGTTCATATCAATTGCGTCAACAAAACAAACTTTTCCACATTCATTGGCATGTATTTTAATACCTGCTTGACCAATTAACTCTCCCCCCCCCACACACACACAATATATCGCTGCCCGATTTCTGCAAGTTATTATATGATGATGAAAATTTAGCAAATTGTTTCGAAACTAAATCATCTATATGTAAATAACAATTTGTGTTTTGAGAATAGAATTGGTGAAAGCACTTTCTAAATGTATATTCTGAATATTTTTAACTGCTGTGCTTGCATTATTTTCTTCATAAAATCAGTTTGAAACTGTAAGTGAACCTGTTAAGGGGTAATAATGGTAGACATCGCTGTGTCTTGGAAGTATGTCTTCATTAGACTCTGTTTTCGTAATTCACTGTGCACATAAATTTAAAGAAATTATACAATTCGTAGAAAGCAAAGTATAACTATTATGTGATAACAGATTTAGCCTAAAAGTAAAAATTTGTTGGTCAGAAATGTATGGGACAGTGCTTGTGTAATCGATAAGCGCTGTAACTAAAGGTCAATGTTGTTTTCTTACATCCCTTATTTTTGTACAAATACGAGAAAAAGTGGCAAAGAAAAATTTCCAACCAATACACGACATTATTATGAGTACATAGACAAATATTAAAACCATACATTTTCAATCCTATCTAATGATTGTTGTAATGAAGCTAGAAAGTGAGTGGTCATATGAAGAAAATCCCTGTTTATATAAATAGATGCATCTACTTTTAAAAACTTCACCAAAACTTGACAGTCAAAAGATTCACATTTAATTCAGAATCAGCTCCCTCAAAATGCTGTCGTAAAGTTGAGATTACTCATCAGTGACCACTGTGGTTTGAATGGATGAATACTATGATGTTGAAGACACGTGTACATGCGCTCTCATGTGTGCGTTATAGCCCAAGATAGGGCTTGTTTCAACCCGTTTAGAAATGTTTTTGACTGCCATTTTCTAGTGAAGAAACTAACAAAAAATAAAATTTGTTCTTTAAGTGGCAGTTGCGTAAGTATTTTTACCTATTTGTAATTACAATACTGTAATCTAGGTACTCCCGTCAGTTAAAATAAATTACAATGTATAGTTTCTGCTATGCTTTTTTGAAGTAATATGGCCAAAATACATTGCATATTTCTCTCCATCTAAACATACGCACTTTTAAGTATGAATACACTATATATGAGTATGATACATTCATACACTTACAAAATGTGTTTATAATATACATATAACATAGAAAATTTTCTGCTTGAAGATACAATATTGCTTAAAACTAATGTTAAATGCAAATATGCATAATGAGAAAATAATACAGGACACAGTTCGAATAATAGAACCATAGCACACACACACACACATATATATATTGCATTTCTTGCATTGCTGCCACTTCTCCTTGTTCTGCTCGGACTTCTTCCTATTCTGTCCAAAAAGAGAAGTCACTTCTCCCTAAAATTCAAATCTAGCTTGACCCCTGATGAGAAAAAAATACAGGACACAGTTCAAATATGAGAACCAGAGCACACACACACAATATCGAGAGAGAGAGTGTGCATTTCTTGCAATGCTGCCACTTCTCTCCCTGTTCTGCTCTCACTTCTCCCTATTCTGTCCAAAGGAGAAGTCACTTCTTCCTAAAATAAAAGTCTAGCTTGACCCCTGAAGCATTCATGCAATTCTGTTTCTTTAAAACTGAGGTTTTATTTTTTTGAAAAATTTCACATTATACAGGATGAAACAGGATGCCAATGTATATTGGGAATATTGGATCAAAACTTCCAAAGCTATAAGCAGGTGTAATTATATTATGTAGTAAACTATCCAAGCACCCACCTCGAATTGTCGGGCTCGTTTGAGGCCACCCAATGACACATGGGCAGGTTCATTTTAAGGCTGCCCAGTGATGCCTGGGCAATATATCAGGCCATCCAGTGACATGGTCAGGCTCATTTCAGGCTGCCCAATGATGCATGGGCAAGTTTATTTCAGGCTGACTACTGACACACAGGCAGACTCATTTCAGGATGCCCAGTGTTGTGTGTGCAAGCTCATTTCAGGATGCCCAGTGTTGTGTGTGCAAGCTCATTTCAGGATGCCCAGTGTTGTATGTGCAAGCTCATTTCAGGATGCCCAGTGTTGTGTGTGCAAGCTCATTTCAGGATGCCCAGTGATATAATGAATCAAATCTAAATGGTGATTGAATTGGTCAGCTGTCCATTGGAAACTCTGTTGTGTAATTGTTGATCGACAGATGTCACCCATGGCCAAGGGGTCGATTGCTCAGGTACAGAATGTTGTTTAACTTGAGAAATATTTTTGAGTAGCACACCATTACTCAAAAACTCTGTTCATATAAAATAAAATGTATGATTTGCCTATTTCTTTTATAGTGTCTCCAAAAAATGCATCTTGATTGGGCCATGTCCGTCCATCCATTTCGAGAAGCTTTGTTGCAGGATTTTGCTTAAACCACTTACTTGTGACAAATTTTGCTGGCATATTGTATGCGTATGTAGCTAATAGGGGTGAAACGATACACCTCTGCCATGTATCAAAACGATTCTCGATACACAACTTACAATACAATACATTATCGATACACATATCAACTTGATGGTCTTTTCATCTTTAGAAGGTCTGTCAGTGGTAGGGTCGTGCCATTTTTTATGTGTTGACATATTGGGTGTATTTCCAGTATGCAGATTACAAAAAAACATAGATTTATCATCTGTTCATATCCCATTCTCATCCTTGACAAGATAAAAAAAATTACTTCCAAAACAGACTACCTGTTAGCTGTTAGTGATTTTTATTCAACCTTTTAGGCCATTTCAGGCTGCTCCATTTGATCAGATGCATGACTCATCCTGGTCACCACACCCTTTGTTTTGCATTGAATGAATATTTTTAAAACATCTTATTACCGATTTCATGTCTCCACTTAAATTTTGAAGGCATTACGGGTGTTATCTTCAAAACGGAAGAAGCAGTGCTATTTCCTCCTGTTAGGAAAATCTTAACTAGGACAAGTCTGAGTGTGGGAATGGAGATGACTAAAAGCCACATCCTTCACGTTGTACTTCCTGCGGATGCAAGACAACTGCTGCGGCCACAGGCACTTGTTTCTGTCAGTGAAAAACGAAATTATTGACAACACCCACAAGGTGGTTATAACTCCTGTGGTTTAGAATCTGTCCCCTTGCCGATTCTATGCTAATTTTTTTTTATCCCATTGGCACGTTCGGACACTGATTACATATATCAACGTAAAAGGAGACATTCCAAACTTATTTCCCATGTACAATTTAAGTACTTTACAGATCATTTTAATGGTCACTTTTGTGTGAAGTTTCTATGTTGCTTTGTATCTATATGGACAGAGTTTGTATGCCAATATTTCCGGTATGACATGCAGTGAACACGCTAGTTAGTTATTATTGTTGGTTATTGTTTTACCCTGGACTTGAACAAACAATAACCACTAATCAGAATTGCATGTAACATATTTCACTGCGTTACACACCGGAAGTGTAGCCTTCAATTCGATCCAAGTAGACATGATGCGATGCAACAGATAAGTTTCGCGTAAAAGTGGTTATTAAATGATCAGTAATATACTTAAATCATACATGGGGATCAAATCTGTAATGTCTTCTTTCCAGTGGCTGAAGATGCAGACGGGATAAACTAATTAGAATGGAATTGGGGCGGGAGAAGGGGGCAGACTTGGAACCACTTGAGTTATTCACCTTCTGTTAATTTGTAGAAGGCAAGTGGGTGTTGTCAATAGTTTTTAGTTTTTACTGACAGAAATGAGTGCATGTATTTGCTATGGCTGTCTCAGATGAATACTCAATGTAAAGAATGAAAAGGCAAATGACTAATAATTATTCATGACTGCTGAAGATTAAAGTAACTTGTATAGAGTAAATATTGTTTTGTATCAATTCTTCCCCTCTTGTATCGATATGGGTATCAATATAGAAAAATTATCGATATATTGATTAATCGTTTCATCCCTAGTAGATAACCTTATATTTTCAGGCCATTACAGGAATTGTCAATTTTTTTGTACACATTTTTGAGTTTTTGGGATTTTAAATTGTTTTTCTTACAAAAACCTTGTTTGCAGGATTAAACAAAAACCACTTGCTGTAGACAAATGAAATTTGGTGGCATATTTGAATTTGTATGTAGATATCCTGATTAGATTTACAGGCATGTGCAGCAGTTTCTCAGTTTTCTAAAACTTGTTTAAATTTGTGGGACTTGATCCTTCATGATTTCTATACTGTAGTAGATCACTGTGATGTATAATCCGTGTTTTGGTTATGTTCATCTTCACTAGCTGAGAGTCATTGATCCACTTCATTCCACATCAGTGTGGAACTAAGTGGATTGACAACCTTTATCTAGTGAAGATGGGTTACTTTGGGTTCTTCATGAATTGTTGTTCCAGAAAGGCATCTGTGTCCAGAGAGTGCAATTCAGAATTGATTCATCTCTTTTAACTATTTTAAAAAATTTAACCTGATTACTTCTAAGTAAAACAAAATTCTGAGTATGTCTCTTAATTTTTATGTAACATGGAGCAAATGGTTGCAACATGATAATGTAATTTCATATGAAGGTCAGGGTCTTGACTTGGCATAATACGCATTGTTTTCAGAACCTGATTGACTTTGGTCACTAGCTATCAAAATCACTCCATATGATTGCAGTGTTGTCTCTTGTAAGAATGTTATGGAAATGCACTCTGCTGTCCTTACAATGCACCCTATTGCCCTGTCAGTGCACTCTGTTGCCTTAAAAGTAAATGCCCTGATAATGAACTTGCTCCACTTCAAGTTCAACTGCAAACCTTATATTTTCTTTAAACAAATCAACATTTCATTGGTGTCAGTTGCTTTTAGTTTCCACACCATGCATTTCTGTTTTAAAAGATTGATGGAATTTATGTATTTATAATTGTACTATGGAAAAAAGTAATGAAGCTATTTTTATATCAGTGCTCTCATATGGAAACTGCACCTTGCCCCTTCTGATGTTCAGCGAATAACACTGGTGTTCACATGGTTTGAACATCTTCAGGATGGGAGGCATCACAAAATTACCAGTTGACACTTTTCCTTCATTGAATCAATTTGAGGATTTTGTCATTTCAGTATGTTGTAAATGATGAAATATAACAAATAAATTTATTCTGAATTCTGGGGATGCTAAAAGAAAAAAATAGTATCAGAAAGTAACATACATGTATAATCAGAGCTTTTAATATGAGACTTCAATACAAAAACTTTATTTTAAAAATATTTCAAATGAAGTTGTAACTGATTTAATCAAACATGTAATCATTCAGTGATCCTGTTAATATGTGACCATGTCTTGCACATTTATTACCAAGAAAACCCTAAGAAAATAAGTCTTAAACAAGCATACCCCTGATTTGCAGGGTTGCAGGCAACATTCAAGCAAGCTTCATTTATGATGGGTGTGTGCTGGTTTGCAAGAATGTTGTGTGTAGTTTTTTTTGGGTTTCTACATTACATGTCATCAACATGGGATATAGCATCTCATATTTTCAAGCATTGCCCTGTCACTTTGAGAAAAATCAAGAACGAATTTACTTTCATGAAAAAGTGATATTACCCAGTGTTTCAGATGGGTGTCAATCCTTGGACATTGAGTAATTTTTTCTATTATTGACCAGCTTTTTATTAGCTCAACTGGTCAGCAACCAGAAGAGATTATGGGATGGTCTCTTGTCCATTGTCTGTCCTTCTGTTAGCACAAGTTTGTAATTGCTTCTCCTTCTAAACTACTTGGAGGATTGCCTTTAAACTTTACACACACATTCATCCCATGGTCTACATCAGGGGTATCAAACATACAGCCCACGGGCCGGATACGGCCTGCCAGGCTCATTATTTAATATTATTAATCATTATTTTTTATTGTTATTTATTTTAAATCTGGCCCACCATTGCAAATGAGTTTGACACCCCTGGTCTACTTGGTCCTAAATGAAAATAGTGGTGCTTGGACATTAAATATGACTTCCACATAGGCCATCTTGAAAATCTTGCTATCGCAACTTCTTCTGAATGGATGGTCAATTTAATAGCAGCAATTACTTATCCTGTCGCTATTGTTTATCTATTCTATTTTGTGCCGAAAATCACCGTCCATTCAGAGTGGAGAAAAGGTTAGTATGACCTTCGAGTCTGTGCCTAGTTTAGGCTTGCCTAAATTGTCATCTTTTTCAAGGATGCCATACTGTGTAGACGTTTGCCTGAAGAACAGCACCAGAGAAATTGTGCCTGTAGCAACTCACCGCATTAGTGGTCTCATTTCTGCAGTTCATAATAAGTCTTGGTGTTGCACTATCTGTTCTTTATTTTATTCTGTATTGTAAACTTTCCCCATTTTTTAGAACTCAATTCTTTAAGGGGTCTCCAAGGCTACCTTGTGTATTCCACCCCTTACGGATGGAAACACTCACCTTATTTACTGATATACAACTGAGGTATGGGTAAGTCTCTGTGTTTTGAAAAAATAACAACAGGCCCTGCCTAACATAGAAGACGACGTATTCCTCTCTCTTCTTAAGAAAAAGTGACCATTACATTATTAATGTCCACACCACAAATTGTGTGGTCATTGCATATGTGTCTGCATGTTCTTTAATAACATTCACATTGTGAAATATTTTATTTTTCGACAGGAAAAAAAGACAGCTTTATTTCTACGAGGTCGAATCTATCATTTACCTCATGCATACAGGTACTTAATGCATACACAGTGGTGTATGTGGTACGCACTACATACAACTAGGTGAGTTTGGCATGACACAACACTGAGTTTAGCGTGACATTTATTAAATATTGTCATTACTTCTCTTCTATCAGAATAATGTCAGGACAGTCTGTTGGGAAGTGTGGCCACAAGAAGGCCCAGACTGCATAAAGTGCTCCAAGTGCACATGAGAAAATCGTTGCACACTTTGCAATTTATGGCCTTCTGGCACCTGGAAACTAATTGATTTCAGACGCACTTATCGAGGACGCAGGTTCCCTCCACCTCAGCTTTAGATATTTTTGGATTCACTCTTAGGTCTCAGCTTTTGGGACCAACTTCTTTGGCGGCCTGTGAGGCCCCTCCAGAAGGAGGGAGTGGATGTTCGAGGAGTTGATCGCCTCCTCCCCACAGGGAGGAGAAGACAAACACTTCTCATGTTCAAGACAGTGTATATGCCTCAGATAGCAAGTTGCTCCCTCCTGTTAGGGAGGTGGAGCATCATGACAGCAGGTCACTCCCTCCCAGCAGGGAAGTAGAGCACCTCAACAGCAGGTTGTGCCCTCCCTTTAGGGAGGTGGAGCACCACGACAGTGGGTTGCTCCCTCCCAGCAAGGAAGTAGAGCGCTGCAACAAGGGGTTGCGCCCTCCTGTTTGGGAGGGTGAGCACTGCGACAGCGAACTGCTCCCTCCCTTTAGGGAGGTGGAGCATTGCAACACATCTCATGCTCATGGTAGCATGTTGCTCCTTCCCACTTTGGAGGTGATGCACCACTCCCATTACTTCCGGGGTAGTGATGTAACAGTCAAAGATGATTTGCTCTCCGATTATTACTTGTTGGCCTCACAGTATGGGGACAGGGTATGGACTGAGTACCTCCCTCTACCATCCCATCCTGTGCAGGATTGGGAGTCTGCCCACTGGGCTCAGACTAGAGAAGGGGAACGGATCGGCATCCCCCCCCCCCCCATAATCACAATGAATCCTTACGGGATGTGGGGCCCTCCACCTCAAGGCCCTTGGTCCACTATGCCCCTGCGGGCTACTGGACCTTGCCCTCGCAGACAATGGGTGGGTCCTCTCCATTGTGAGCAAGGGTTATGAACTACAGTTTCAAGAATAACCCCCTCTATCAAGGACCCCATTCTCTTTCCCCGGTCCAATTGGGAAATTGAGGGAAGAGGTGCACACCCTTTTGCAGAAAGGGGCAGTCGAGATGGTCCTGAACTATTAGTCTTCCGCCTTCTATTCCCGAATCTTCCTGGTCACCAAGAAAAGTGGGAATATTTTGGATCATAATCGTTCTCTCCCCACTCAACTAGTTTCTTCTGGAGGAACCTTTCAAGATGGAGACAACCTCATCGATTCAGAACAGACTTTGTCTGTCTGATTGAGCAGTCTCTATTGACCTTCTGGATGCCTACTTGCACATCCCGATATTTCCTCCACACCACAAACATCTCCGGTTTTGCTTAGACCAGGAAGTTTTTCAATTCCGGGTTCTGCTGTTCGGAATCTCTTCCACACCCAGAGTCTTCACCCAAATTATGGGAGTGGTTGCGGCCTGCCTTTGATTACTGGGAACACCAATTCTCCAGTATTTCGACGACTGGCTGATCCACAATGTCCAGGTTCAGTCCCTTCATCAGGATCTGTTCCATTCTTGGTCCACCGTAACTCGGTTGGGTCTTTTACCAAACCTCGAGAAGTCATTCCATCACAGGACTTTGTTTACATGGGGATGAACTTCCTCATGAACCACAACTTGGACCGGGTTCCACTGGATTGGGTAGATTGAATCCTGACTCTTCTAGGAGTGCTACGAGCAATAACATCATTATCTGCTCACCCTTATCTATTCCTATTGGGGAACCTTGAATGCCACTGCCGACTCGATTCCTTTAGGACGTCTGCATATGCGCCCTCTACAGTTCCTCCTCCTCGCAAGGTGGAAACCACACATTCTCTATCAACCCCGATCCCACTAGGACGTGACTTTCACCACCACTTGCTCTGGTGGATGAATCGAGACATATTCCTGGCTGGGGTCCCAATGTTGCACCCGACCGCCACTCCTATCTGTTCGCCAACGCATCAGATTCCTGTTGGGGTATTCATTTAGAACCGGAGGGCATAATTCTCCAGGGTCTATGGACTCGGGCCAAATCAGACCCCTAGTGGACCTGTTTGCGACCAGGCTCAACAACAGACTTCACTTTTACGTTTCTCCAGTCCTGGACCAGAGAACTTGTGCAGTGGACGCATTCAGCTTCCAGTGGGATTGTCTGTTCACATATGCCACTGGTTGTCTCTGGTTTAAAAGCAATTACAATTCCATTTCCCTCCTTTGTCAGCTGGGATTTTTAGCCAAAATTCAGTTACCTTCATTAGCTCTATCACCTATAGAGATTCCCAGTCCCAGTCAAATCTGTGCTGGAGATGATCAAGATTTTTATGCCCAGTTAGGGCACAGTGTTTCTATCTAAATGCTTAGAAAGGCTAGGAAACCTCTTTTTCCATCCTCTTGAGGGCTCTGTTGAAATTTCGACCTCCACTATCTCATGGTGGATTGTCATCACAATTTTAAAGAACTTATCAGTCCCTTACTGACAGAGACCTGTCTTTTATTAAACTAAAAGCCCATGAGGTTCGAGACGTCGCTGCCTCAAGGGCCTATTTAAATTACTCTTCCTTGGAGGACATCATGAAGGCGGCATTTTTGCGATCCCATACAACCGTCTCCTCCTTCTACCGCCGCTCGTTAGCACAACAAAGCGCATGCATTTTTTCTTTGGGGCCCATAGTTGTGGCGCAACATGTGGCCCAGAGGAACACCAACAACTTGTAAAGTGGATCTTTCCCTCAAATGGTGAGTACTTTCCATTTTTCTCTGCTTTTGATCAGTTTAACACATCAGCCTACCCACCTATATGACAAATTCAGCTGCGTAATAGCGATGGGTTATGTATTGCTGTTATTAAAATGTTTTTTTGGGGGGGGAGGGTAAAACTAATTTCAGTTATGCAATACTTACTGATCGCTATTACCGAATGCCCTCACACCACCCCTTTCTGATGACCTGGCATAATTTCGTCTATGAAAAAGATGACTGTTTCTCTGCAGGCGCGGATAGGTGAACAAGTGGACTGTGTCTTATTGACAATTCTCCACTCAGTGGGAGGATGTAATCACATCGAACAGAGGATTTTTTTCAACACAAAAAAGTAATAAGCTGTGTAATAGCGATGGGTAAGTATTTCATAATTAAAATTAGTTTTATCCCCCCCCCCCCCATAAATTTTACAAATATGACAAATTAAAGTAGCTTTTCTGAGAAAAATTCTTGAATATCATTTCAGCTTTTGGAATACTTATCAGTAATCACTATTAAAGTTCAGTATTTTTTGTTTAGTGTTTTGAATAAAATCTTTTTAAGATAAAATTTCTCATGAAACAATAAATGTATATGGTAAGTCATGTGCAAGGAAGTAAATAATTATGTCATCATTTACACCAGTTAAGTAATAGTGGCAGAAAAGCAGTCAGAAAATTAATGCATCCTGCAGATAATGCATGAGTCCTGTTTCTTCTACACCTGCCATAAGGCGCACTGTATTATGTTATGATGTTGTCGGTATGTCCATCTGTCTGTTAACATTTTATTTTGTGCAAAATAACTCAAGTTGTACACTGTCTAGAGTTACCAACTTCATGGATGGTTTGCACTTCTGGTGAGAAAGAATCCTATTGATTTTGGGGTAAAAGGCTTAGAGGTCAAGGTCAGGGACTGACAGAAGAAAAATAGTTTCTGCACAATAGCTGAAGTTTTCCACCATCTACAGTTACCAAACTTTGTGGATGGGTTGCATCTGGGGTAAGGAAGAACCTTTCAATTTTGAGGTTAAAGGTCAAGTTCACTTAAACTAAAAAAAGGAAAATGGTTTCCACATGAGAACCCAAGTTATCCAGCATCTCCAGTTACAAAACTTTGTTGATGGCTTGTACTTGGGGTAAGGAAGAAGCCTATTTTTTTTTGTGTCAAAAGCTCGAAGGTCAAGGACAATGAAGGAAGAAAAATTGTTTCGGGACAATAATTTGAGTTTCTGTCATCTGCAGTTACCAGATTTTGTCGATGGCTTGCAGTGTCCCAATTCACATAAATTTGTACATGAATCATGCATAAATAACTTCTTGCACATAAAATAATTTAGTCAAATACGTACATTGCACACACAATTATTGTGTATTTCACACTAGAATTTAATCTTCAATTCTGCAAGTTTATGGATACAGTGTACTGCTGGGAATCCTATCTTGCATTATGGTAATCTCAACCAGTCTTGACCAATCACACTTTGCCTAGGATCACGCCTCATGTACCATAAATAGCAAATACATGAATACAAAATGGCGAAGGTCAGCTTGCACACGTTTCATTTTAAAAGTTTGCTTGTCAACAGGGGAAATTGGTGGACACGGCAAAATTGAAATGATCAATCTAAAGGTCTAATGCCAAGGTTAAAAAAGTTCCAAGAAAGATGGTTAAAAGAGTTCTGTTAAATGCCGATGATGCAGGAACAGGGTTCTCATTAGACGTGTACCCTTTGGTTTGACGCTTGGAATTTAAATTTTACCCATTTCTGATGCATGGAAATTCCAACCTGTGCATTTTTATGATGCATGTTGATTTGGGCTGGATCATCAGTCTTGATTACCCTTGATTCGTCTCTGGGTAATTTCCTACTTTGCGTGCATTGTCCTTAACAAATTTATTGTATGCACAGTTTTCAACATCTGCTGACTAATTGCTAGACTACTGTTTACATCTTATCGGCCAATATTATCACACCAATGTAAAGTCAATATGGACTGGGCTTACATAATTGGATCAGGGTTAGATTGTATTGAGATTATCTTTGATGTTTATGATAGTTAGAGGGGGAATCAGTTATGACTTGATTGGATTAATCTTTGATCAAATATCAGCGTTTGTTTAATTTCCCATCAAATATTAATCAATTATACAAAACTGGAAAATATGGTGACTCGTGAAGCCAGTTGTCAAAGGTAAGTGGCCAAACTTTAATTGTCTTTTATTGGCGATTAATTTGCTTCAATCGGTGAAACATTAAAAAATTCGGGTGTTTAAATTAATGTATCATTCAGTAAGAATTTACCGGACATTATGCTCATTAATTTATTTCGTGCTTTGGAATTACTCAAGATTAAATAAGGAGATGGAATAGTTTTATTATATTAGATGTATTTGTGAACTGTTAAATAACAATGGTTCATTGAAGTATATTGTCCTTTCTCAGTCTCTGAAATGACCTGCCAGCCAAACATAATTAGAAAAAGAAACACTTATACAAAAATCAGTAATGGCCATGTCTGTCAAACTGTATGCTTGTCTTTCTTAAAAAATACTGTACAAGTGTTTCTCTTTATTCAACATGAGACAAGAAATCTTAAACATCATGTTGCTTCATGAATAATTAACAATCCCAGCTATGAGCTCATGACTGTCAAAGAAATGACTAGTGAGATTTCAGTTTTGACTCTTGAAATTTTCATTTCACTCCGCAGATTTTGGGGTCATGGGTCAAATGACTCCTCGGTTTTAAAATCTATTGAGAACACTGAGGAATGTATTGTCTTGTGTGCAAACAGCATTTACCTAAAAAGAAACCATCAGCTTCCCAATTAGCTTTTTTGGGGGGTACTACTAATTAGCAATGGTCTGCCCAGCTTAGACACCAACATTCAGATGATCACATTGCCAGGCAAAACATGTCACAAAAACTATACATGGACACCGCCAAGAAGTGTATAGCAGAGAAAACTGCCCATTCCCCAGGCCCATCTTAAAACAGTACTATGGATGGCAAAAGAAAATATGGTTAACAGGAAGCTTTACAGCCTTAATAGACTTACAGGTAGTCAGTATTTAAATATTTTATTTGAAATAAAGCTGTGATGAAGATAATCATAATTCAGATAATTTCAGCCAATCATAAACAAGAAGAATATTATTATAACAACAAATAAATGCTGTGGAATAATAATAATAATAATAATAATAATAATAATAAAGCAAATAGACCTCAAAGAGGATGAGGTGGTTCATAGTGCCTGTCAAAGAATGATTAAAAAGCTGTTACAATAGTCTGTTTTGTCTCTGCTAAACACAGATCAGTCTTCTGTGTTGAATGTCTTCATCAGGTTGAACATTATTCCCATCATTTTTCAAAACTGCCATTGTAAAGCCTCTGTTAAAGAAACCAATGCTTGACCCTAACGATTAAAAAACTACTGCTCTGTTTCTAACCTCCCATTCATGTACAAATTCTTAGAAAAGGTTGTTCTGTCCCAACTGGTATTTCATCTGAATTTAAATAGTCTTTTTAGCAATTTACAGTCGGCATATCATCCTTGCCACAGTACTGAAACTGTCCTTCTGAAAGTAGTTAACGACCTTTCTACTTTGGATAGAGGAAAGATTACAGTCCCCACCCTCCTTGACTTGTCTGCAGCATTTGACACAATAGACCATGATATATTACATGTTCTTCACTGTCTCCAGCATGTAGTTGGCATTCACCATACAACCTTACTCTGGTTCAAGTCATACTTAGTTGACAGGACACAAATTGTGTCAGTAAATGGAAAACATTCCAGCCCAGTTGATCTATGTTTTGGATGATTCACAGGGGTCTGTTTTTTTTTTACCCATTCTCTTCATTCTATACACTCAGCCCCTCTCAAGTGTCATAGATCATCATCGGTGTCTCACCAGTTGTACGCTGATGGCACTCAAAAAATATAAAATCAAGCCACCCAACTGAAGTTGATGCTACCATCCAAGGCATAGAGAGGTGCATTTCTTATGTGAAGTCATGGATGACATGCAACAAGTTGCAGGTGAATGGTGATAAAACTGAAGGCATTCTGATCACCTCACAAAGACTTTCTCATTCCCATCCTTTACCTCAAACAATAAGTATCAGCAAGACCAACATTAAATTCACACAATCAGAACAAAACCTAGGTGTCACTTTCGACAGTACTCTCTCATTACACCAACATATTATGAACATATGCAAGGCTGCATATCTGGAGCTGAGATGTATCGGCTCCATTCGCAATTTTCTTTCCGTTGATGCCACTAAAACACTTATGTGTTCCTTAGTACACTTTAGACTGGACTATTGTAATTCACTTTTATCTGATCATCTCAGTATCAAATAGAGAAACTTGAAAAAAGTTAAAAACACAGCTGTTCGGATCATCCTTCGAGTACCAAGATTCCAGAATCAAACACAAAATCTGTTCTCTATGCTACATTTTGTTTGACTGCCTCCAGTCCAAAATACCTATCGGACCTCACCCATGTGTACACCCCATCTAGATACTTACGCTCCTCTTCCAACACTTCTATTCTCATTATATCCACTATCAAAATGAAGTCCTACAGACAATGTTCTTTTGTGTACCAGGGCCCAGCTACCTGGAACAAAATGCCTGTTGAACTTGGACACAATGAAGTTTGGAAGGGATATACCCTCAGTATCTAGAACCCTATTTCACCTGCACTCATTAAAATTGATATGTGGACACATCTCAGCAGAAGATAACTTAATCATGCCAAAACTAGGTTAAGGTGCCTCAATTTTCAGTGAGAGAACTCAACCATACCAAAACTAGATCAGTGATATCAGATTTTAATGCTCGAGTGACTTTTTTTATTCAGCTATCTGTTCATGATGCCTTCAGTAACTTAAACCTAGTTTCACCTGCACTCATAAAAATTGCAGTGTGGATGCTCGTCAAGGTCAAGAATCCAACTATATTAAAACTAAGTCATTACAACATAATTTTCATGCATGAGTGACTTCGTGTGTCAATTTACATGTTCATTATACCTCCATATCTTGGACACTACTTCTTCAGTGTTCATGGAACTTAGCATGTGGATGCATCTAAAGGATGGCAAACATCCTTACAAAAATCTAGGTCAATGTAACCCATTTTTCAAGCACAAATGACTTGTGTCTTTTTATCTATTTGTCACACCCTCATTATTTTTTACCCTATTTCACCTAGACTCATGAAAATTGGTATGTGAATGTATCTCAGGGAAAGTAACTCTGCTATATCAAAACTAGGTCACTGTAACCTAATTTGCACAATTGACTGGCAGTTTGTATTTTCAGCTAAGCCTCAGAGTGGTTTATCTTAGAGCTACCATGACCTCTGCCTTGTCTGGGCAAGTTTCACCCTGTAAGAGAAATGTGAAAATAACCACAGAACATTCTGGAGCTTCCATGATCCCTGCCACAGGCAGGCAATGACAGCATGGTAAAGAAACCTGTGAACACAGTCAGAAAACAATAATTAGTCTGGTTCAGGCAATGCTAGTACTAGTATTATATGCTAAACAGCCTCTAGCTTAGCTTCCCTTCTGGTGTTTCTTCATCATTAGCCACCTTTGGAAGGAATAAAATGCGCTATTTGGTCACTTTTGTGCACAGCTGCTTAATTTCTGTTTGGCTGAATAAGCTCACCATTTGATTGACTGATGCAGAATCAATAGAAAAATGTGATTGACTAATATATATGTATTCTTAGTGGCTAACAGTAATAAAAAAAACAGTTTCAGTCCCTTTCTGATGATTGGTAAACAATAGATTTGGCTGATTTGATGGAATTGAACTAAAACCAATATTTATCAGAACAAAATCATTGCATTGCTTGTTTCTATAAAAGAATGCAAATATATACATTTATATTGATGAAGCTAACATTCTGCCATCTTTTTTCTTTATTGTGAATTTGACAAAAAAACTGTAAAATCTTTATTGGGTGACTTTTATGAGATTGTGTAATTTCCATTTCATTTGATGTGATTTTAATTGGCTGCTGTGTGTGCTTTTTTATAATTGATTTGTTTATACCATATGAAGGTGAAATCCATATAATATTTTATGTATTATGCTAACTGGCTGGTTGTATTAGCACAAATCAGGTAACAAAATTCCTTCATAATGACATCAGTCCTGTATACATAAATCTGCTGTACCTAAAGTTATAATGTGTAGAGTTGCAATTTTGAATAGGGAAAATGTACTTATTTGTCTGTCAGAATAGTAATTGATGTGGTTATCAGATCTGACTTATGTTGGGGAATTTATTGACAAGCTGTAGATAGAAAACAATTCAATTGGTTACCACCTGTTGTAGTGAGCCTCTAGCAGGCTGGCATGTCCCATATCATGAGTTCTTGTTGAGTTACTGTTACATGATAGACCTGCAGTTTTTACAGCATTATAGCAGTGGCAGCAGTCACATATCATAATGGTGTAGGCAGTATGCAGAATTCAGCTGCACAAATTAATCAGTACTAGCCCTATTCATTGATGTTTATTTTATTATTTATTTCAATCTGTAGATAAATTTGACATAGAGTTAGTTGCGATTTCTTTGAGTTTGGATACACTGACTTCTGCTGGTCGAGTCATGTATGTACATGTAGCTTCCAGCTGAAACTTCAAGACTTGATGTTGATTCAAAAGCTGGTTGCTTGAAAGTTTGTCATTTTTTAGCATATCTGTTTTGAAAAGAAGCAAGTTATTCACATGGGTTGTGGATCAGACAATTACTCATATTGTTGACAAACCCTTTCTTTTTTAGCACATTTTGATGGAATGAGATTTAAATTATACGTTCATACAAATGGATCGAGTTGATTGAGCGAGGATGATTGAAGTTTGCCAAATCTGGATTATTTGAATTAATTTAATTTATACGAGATTTAAATTATACGTTCATACAAATGGATCCAGTTAATTCAGCTGAGATGATTGAAGTTTGCCAAATCTGGATTGTTTGAATTTATTGTTGGATGCAGGTCTAGTGTAATTTTGATTCATACACATATTAGATAAAACAAAGCTAGGTTGACACTAGAATTTCACAAAGTAAAATATACTGACATATACATGTATGATTATCTTGTGTACCAGAAAAGAGCAGCAATAAGGAATTTTACATTCTGGATCAGGCTTCTTTCAGCTGGAGTCGTTACCCATTATTAAGTACTGGTAGTAGTTTCTTTCATAATTTCCCTCTTTCTCTGTAATTTGTCTTTTCAGACTAATGAAAGTGTGATTTGTTGCTAAATCTTGCATTTCTGCATGTTCCTTTGTTAAGAAATTTAGTTCCGTAGATCATCTTGAAAATTCTTTTACTAGAAGACACCAGCAACTTCAATGGAAAAATCTAAAGACAATGTGCAAAATGTAAATTTTCAATCACTAAAAGTAGTGTCTGAAAATGTGGATCGCCATTAGTGATTTTGGCTACCATTTGCACCAATATAGAGCAATAACAATCAATATGCATGTATTGTTGTATATGTGAAGACAGATTTGAGGGGTACCAGGTGATACTTTCAAATAAATCACTGCCTGGAAAGGTGTATGCTTCATTGCCATAGGCTCTAATAAAGTGACATTGAAGCCATGTAGACATTTTTGTCTGGATTAAAAAGCAATGCAGGCTTACGGATTGATGTCTGTCAAGAAATCCATCTGTCCATCTGTCTGGCATCAACACTAAGGGTTTGCATTTACATGATTTAGGTCATTTTCTCAGATGCTATTGCTTCTAGAGTCATGTAAATTTTCATGAGGAGAACTTAAGCTATCAGTGAAAACTAGGTCACTGTGACCTGTATTTCATGGTTTGCAATCTGGCAGTTTTCTTGTTTGAGAATTAACTAGGATGTCATAAACAACACCAAGAATATATATGGTACATATATCTATGAAAAAAACATTAATTCAACAAATTTGTTACAATGCAAATATGGATATATGTAATATACCAGTGTTCTAAATATGTATTTACTTGATGAACAAGGGAGTGAACGTTTTAGCTCATATACATTCCCATTTTAAAGAAACACCTTTGTTGGCCACTGATGTGGTACTATCAGATTATTACCTTTGATGAAAATAAAATTATGATTATTATTATTATTATTATTATTAATTTTATTATTATTATTATTGTTATTATTATTATTATTATTATTATTATTATTATTATTATTATTATTATTATTATTAAGGAAGCACCAATGGCTCAGCGGTTGGTTTGCCAGACATGGTAATCAGTAGGTTGCAGGTAAGAATCCTGCCCAGACCAGCCTGGGTTGGCTGCCATGGTGTGTCTCTGGGCAAGGCACTTTACTCCCATTTTCTCAGCATGAAATAGTTTTTAATGTGCTGATGTTCTGGTAAACACCAATCAGTCAGTGACATAATCAATCACTTATGATGGATCTATTGGAAGTACATAATGAATGAGTTGAGCAAGGACATTTTAACTCCATTCTGAAGATGCTTGATTCATAGGAAAGGGAAACAAATTTAAAAAAAATTATATTGGAACTATATACAGCTCTCACTCATTATAACACAGTAGTTGTGGTCCATCACTGCCAACTGCAGTATTTACTGAACTACGGTATAGTGAGAATAATCAAAAATTTGATGAGTGTGTGTATGTGTATCGGGGGTGGGGGCGATAATGGTTTGGTTTTGTAGGGATTAATGCTGTTTTTCATCACATGATAGGCAATACAATGCAGCCAGTATATTTGATGGAGGAAGAACCCAGGAAAAACCACCAACTCACAGGAAGCTACTGGCAAGCTTTCTCACATACTCATGTTGGTCGAGCTGAGACTCGAACTCACACGAATTGTGGTGAGATGTGTGAGTGATCTGTAAAGGCAAGTGCATTAGACCACTAGGCCACTCAGGGTCCCAGGTGGGGGCAATAAAGAAAATGCCAGTCAAAACATATAGTAATAATGTTAGTTTATGTAAATTAAATATATTTTTTCACTTCATGGTATTTGTGCATTTAATTTTGTCAAATAATAAAGTTTTAGAAGGAAATAAAGATATAATACTAAATTTCATATTGTTTTCTTTTAACTGATTTTGTTGTACATTTGATAGACTAATTCAAGTAGAATTATTTAATTTGGTCACTGGATCCATAGCTCTACAGCATTATATTCTGAATCACGTTATAATGAAGAGTATCATGATCGGAGAGAGCTGTATTGGTGTGGTAGTATTATAATTTTATAATTTGAACTACTGTGAAATAGCAGATTTTACATGCAAACTGCTTATGTGACACATTTATCTAAAGTTCATATATAAGGGGAAGAACTTTTGCATCACTCCATATCTTATTCTTGAATTAAACTCTGGAACTTGTTTTATGTATTATGATAAAGATTTCAGAATAATTTGATTTGGAACTGACTCCAGGCATTTAAAAGAAAGAGAAAGCAAAAGATAAGGTTCAATGTTGAATGACAGTGTATGCCAGATGAGAGTGTGGCAGAGATTTATTTTCACCATCTTACGCAGCCTTTCATAACACAGGTTTGATTAAATTACTTGTTTCCCATAATCTAACACCCTCGGTAGTCAACTGGTTATAGATCAGAGACAACTCTTGGCTTTGGCAGCATCTATGGCTGAACTAGCTGCCGTAAATTTTGCAGTGAAGGCCTTCTGACGGAAAAGTTTCCCCCAATTTAAACTCTTGTGTGCAGAAGTATTGAATATTGTTGGTTGAATGTTGGATTAAGTATCACTTGGGGAGTTATAGTCTATTGTATTGATTAGTTTTATGAACTGCATTAGGGTCAAATGGATCCAGTTAATTCAGCTGAGATGATTGAAGTTTGCCAAATCTGGATTGTTGCCATTCTTCAGAGTGGAAAATGATTCAGAAAGGGTATGTTCATTGATGAGTAAGTCAGATTGAATTCTTGTCCATATTAAGTTATCATTTACATGCAAATCATGTTTAATGGAACCTCCAGACAATGGACACCTGCTTGCAATATTCATGGGTCTCTTTTCGTAATTTTATTGAAATTTGTACTTGTATGGGCACTATTCCATAAAGGATAAATTGTTGTAGTCCCTTCATTGTCCTTATGATGGACATGTTTCACTGGACTAAATCCTCTGTAAATAGATCTAGCCTTAGGAATGATCACTTGTGAAATTTGGGAGTATTTTAAAAAATGTATATGCCCACCATAAGGCAGAGCAGAGTGTATTATATTATGATGTCCATCCATCCATCTGTTACCTGTTTTGTTTCCACACAATAACTCCAGTTGTCCATCATCTGCAGTTCCAGACTTTGTAGATGGCTTGCACTTACTTAGGGGCTGGAAGGACTGTATCAATTTCAGGGTACAAAACTCAAGGGTCATGGGCACTGTGACTGAAAGAAGAAAAATGGTTTCTGCACAATAACTCAAGTTCTTCCACCAGCTATGATCATCAAACTTTGTGAATGTCTTGTACTTAGGGTAAGGAAGAACCCTATTGATTTTGGAGTACAAAAGGTCAATGTCACTGTGATTTAAAGAAGAAATCTGTGTTTAGCTCAATAATATTAGCTCTACATCACATACTTGGACCAAACATTGTGGATGGCTTGCACTGGCAGTAAAGAAGAAGCGTATAAAAGGTCAATGGTAATGATCACTGTGACTGAAAGAAGAAAAATGGTTTCTACACAATAGCATTAGTTCCAATTCACAGACCTGGACCAAAGTATATGGAGGGCTTGTACTTAGGGTAAGGAATAAGCCTTGCTATTTTAAGGTCAAAAGGTCAGATGTCAAGGTCACTGAAAGAAACAAATGATTTCTGCACAAAAAGTTAGGTATCTGCATAGAGGACGTTTAAAGACAGGGCAGACATATAATGTGCCATTCTTGGTCCTCTTGTTAAAAATTTATATTATTTACATACTGAGGGTCCAAGCAATCCAATATCACTAAAAGAATTGATGTTGGTGTGCATTTCCTTGGGCTACTCTCAGTTGAATATCTATATCCAAGCAAGGGTCATTGCATAGAATACTATGGGAAAAAGTACACTTTTACTATAATTGCCCATAAAATAATAGCTGACTGAGTAGTGACAAATTCATCAAATTTGCACAGATTAAAGATTCAAAATGGCTGCCTTGATGGACATCTTCAAAATCTTTTTTATGGCTACATATACTTCTTTTGACTGGATGATTGTATCAACATAGAGTTTTCACTTTAAGTCGGTAATAATAAGTTGTTACTCCAAGATCATGGCCTAGCCTATGACATCAGGTTCATGGTCCAATATTATGACAAAGATTTTTGTTCTGCACTTATCTTACAAACATATTACATGTAACTCAGATATGTAAGAAAATAATTTTGTTACCAAACTTGGTACATTGGAGTTTCTCAAGAATATATGAGATGGTTTCAATAATCAGTAGTGAAAAAGAATAAAGGAGGGAAGAAACAGACATATATTGCAGTAAATTCTGTTCACCCATATGAACGTCAGCCCCTTCAGGGGACTCTTGTTGAGCTGTTTTTTAGACACTGTTGCTTGCTGAGTCATGTTACTCAATGCAAGTAATGTGGAGTTCTAAACCATAACTAAAACCAACCCAGAAGCTTATGCTTCTCTGGATTTACCGGTATTTGGTTATTTTTGGTCACTATTACAATTATGATATCATAATTACATATTTTTCCAAGCCTTTATGACAAGCATATATATTGGTTAAAATCATATAATGTGATGCAGAATAACTAGAAATTATTAGTTCATAACACCAGAAAGGAACTACTTATGTATTCATGCACCCTTCTTGTGTGCTTTGACCATATTTGTGAACAAGGGTTAAAATACAGTACTGTTATTTATTTCTTGAGATTCATTATTATTGTTATACCTGTTTGTAATTATAAGAATTGAACTTGTTATTTTACAGGATTCATGAAGCTTGAAAATTGATTATATACAATGCAGTAATGGCCTTCATGTCACTATGGCCGTTTATGCAGTGTGTAGTCAAGTTTCAAGCTTTATGACTTCATAAACCCTGTAAAATGTAAAGTTCAATTCTTAAATAATGAATATTGTCATGTTATGCAGATTATTTTGTTGAACATCCACTGACCTCTGAATGGCTTTCTAGCACATGAAAAAAATCATTTTGTCTGTCAAAACAGCCTTTCATAGATTGTAATAAAATAGTAAATTGCTGATGCAGGAAAATGATACTTTATTATATTTTCCTGGAGGTAAATTTTCCAGAGTTAGCTTCATCAACAACACATTGCTCAAAATATCCTGCTCCACATTCAGGCAAGGAGTATATATTGATTTTCGAAGTTATTTCAGCAATTTTTAAGTAAGTGTATTTGAAATCCATATGAGAAAGCACACTGATGACCAAAGTAGAAAACTGACACCAATGCAGTACTAAATTACTGTCTCGTATTGGTGTAGGTGTGGCATGCAAGCTGTATATTACAGCAATTTTTAAGTAAATATATTTCAAATCCATATGAGAAAGCACACTGATTGACCAAAGTAGAAAACTGACACCAATGCAGTACTAAATTACTGTCTCATATTGGTGTAGGTGTGGCATGCAAGCTGTATATTACAGCAATTTCAGTTGGCTAAGAAGGTGTCAATTGTAGATGCAGAATCTAAAATTGTTACATGTTTGTTTTTTGTACACACCAATAGGGCTTCTATGCAGGCATGCATATTTACGAGTCCATGTGATGTCAGTCTAGGTTGCAATTGAGTCTGAAAAATGTACCTATGATCACTAGAGTATAAAAAGTAGGTCACTGTCACCTGCTCTTGACAGCATTAAGTAGAAATTCTAAAGCAAAATGTCACAACTCCTCAACAATTACAGGAATATTCCTGTCTTAAATAGATTATCTGATTCCTTCTGCTGCCCCCTGCAACTTAATTTTGTTAATGTTTCATTCTTTCCAAACAAAACAATGAATTAAATATACCAGAGTAATTTGTTTGTACTCATTCTTTCATGTTTAATACTTGATTACTCTGGCAATAAAACTTTTGAGTAATCTCTTTTTATGCACTTGTCAATAGGTTATGTATGAATAAAAGATGAACCATAACTGTCACTGGTCAATCAACATCATTGATTTTCACTGTGTTTTTATGTAATTTCAGTTAAAAGAAGAAAAGGTGAGAGAGACAATTTTTGAAGAGGTTAGAGTCATCAAAACTTTAAAGTAATTTTAAAGATCAGTTTAAAGTGCTGTAACCCTAATTACTGGTCGATTTGTGACATCAACTCGGCAGTCAACAGAGGACTGAGTAACCATGGGAGATGATACAAGGATGCGCACAGAGCTGGAAGAGCTCCAGTTTCAGGCCAACAAAGGTACAGATGAGGTAAGTCTTGGAGAGGAGATATGGGTATGGGGATGGAAATGTGGCTTTCTCTTTTCAATTTTTTTATTTATTTTTTTAAATTTCAAACAACATTGGATGGAATACCTGCCTAGTGTTGGTAGTTCTGATTGCACTTGATGACCCATGAAACAATGAGTGAGGTAACTAACTCTGATGATGAAATAAAACATAATCATTTACAACAGTGTATTGGCAATTCACAGATGAATCCTAATTTTGACCTTAAAAATCCCAATTGAGAATAGCTAGGTTGATCAGATAACAAGAAAAATAGCAAAATCTTTGTTCCTTTCTTGCATTTCTAAGTGAAAAAAGAGAAAGAACCATAAAATAAAAAAATCTGTATTCATTTGCAGTTAATTTTTGGGGAAAGTGGAAAAGTTTTGCCCTGCTGGATTGGAAATAGTAGTAGGATAATCTCTGCTTAGTGTTGTTGAGCCTTGCATGCTTTTCCAATATATCTGGTTAGTGTGACATAGTTACATGTAGCCAGAGTGTATCTGCATAAGTGACAAGAGAATATCTAAGACATAATGGTAAATATTCAAACTGTATGCACACTGTTGATACCAAAGTAAATCTTTACTATGTCTATAGTTCTTCATTTGAGGCTAGGGTTAGGTTTCCACTAGTTTTTCAGCCATATATTGTATGCTAATATAGTTACACAGCCGGTATATACATCCTATACATTTTTTTTCTGCGTAAGTTTACAGTATTTCTCCCATGATAAAACCAGTGGGCCAGCCTTATAAATTTGTCCAGAAAGTTGTGTGTGGGCTTATTATCAGATAAATATATCCTCTAAATATTTGCCTTTTGGTTTTTAAGCTCTACTGGTTGTATACCAGAAGAGCTTATGGGATGGTCTGTTGTCCATAGTCCATCTGTCTGTTAGCATAAGGTTGTCATCACTTCTCCTCCTAAACTACTTTGAGGATTGCCTTGAAACTTTCAACTCACATTCATCCCATTGGTCTAGTTGGTCCTAAATGAAAACGGTGCTGCTCGGACATTCAATATGGCCACTACATCAGCCATCTTGAAAATCTTGTCATCGCTACTCCTCCTGAATGGATGTCCAGTTGGTCCTAAATGAAAATAGTGCCAATCTGATGTCCAATATGGCTGCCACAGTGGCCATCTTGAAAATCTTGTTATCGCTACTTTTCCCTCATTGTTGGTCATATCAGTATGGGGTTTTCACAAAAAGACTTCTTATGATGTCTAGTTGGTTCTATATGAAAATGGTGCCAATCTGATGTCCAATGTGGCCACCACGGCAGCCACCTTGAAAATCTTTTTATTGCTACTCCTCCTGAATGGATGGTGATATCAGCATGAGGTTTTGACTAAATGACTTCATACGATGTCTAGTTGGTCCTAAATGAAAATGGTGCCGATCTGATGTCCATTATGGATGCCATTGCAGCCATCTTGAAAATCTTGTTATCGCTACTCCTTTTGAATGGATGGTCATATCAGAATGGGGTTTTCACTAAAAGGCTTCATACGATGTCTAGTTGGTCCTAAATGAAAATGGTGCCGATCTGATGTCCAATATGGATGCCATGGCAGCCATCTTGAAAATCTTGTTATCGCTACTCCTTTTGAATGGATGGTCATATCAGAATGGGTTTTTCACTAACAGACTTCATACGATGTCTAGTTGGTCCTATATGAAAATGGTGCCGATCTGATGTCCAATATGGATGCCATGACAACCATCTTGAAAATCTTGTTATCACTACTCCTCCTGAATGGATGGTCGTATCAACATGGCGTTTTCACTAAAAGACTTCTTATGATGTCTAGTTGATCCTAAATAAAAGTGGTGCCAATCTTACATCCAATATGGCCACCATGGCAGCCATCTTGAAAATCTTCTTGTCACTAATCCTCCCGAATGGATAGTCATCTTAACATGGGGTTTTCACTAAAAAACTTCTTATAATGTCTAGCTGGTCCTAAATAAAAATGGTGCCCATCTGACAACTAATATAGCCACCATGGCCACCATCTTGAAAATCTTGTTATCACAACTCTACTTAAACAGAAAGTCATATTGACGTGGGGTTTTCACCAGAAGACTTCTTATGATGTCCAGTTGGTCCTAAATGAAAATGGTGCCAGTCTGATGCCCAATATGTCCACCACAGTAGGCATCTTGAAAATCTTGTCATTGCTACTCATTTGGAATGGAAATTCTTATCTTGAAAATATTGTTATCTCTACTCCTCTCCAAATGGATGGCTTTATCAACATGTGGTTTTTGCCAATGGACTTCTTATAATACCTAGTTGGTCCTAAATGAAAATGGTGCCAGTCGTATATCCAATATGGCTGCCATGACTACTGTCTTAAAAATCTTGTTGTCACTATGCCCCCTGAATGATGATCATTATGACAGGGGATTTTCACCAAGTCCTAAATGAAAATGGTGCCAGTCACACATCCAATATGGCTGCCACAACGACTGTCTTAAAAATCTTGTCACTACTTCCCCTGAATGGATGATTATTATGACATGGGGTTCTCACCAAAAGACTTCTAATGATGTCTAATTTGTCCTAAATGAAAATGGTGCCAAGCTGACATACAGTATGTGTACCACAGCAGCTAATTTGAGATGGTTTCAACACTCAGCAGTTTAAAGGAAGAAATGGTCTTATCTTCAATTCCTGGACATTCTTTTCTCCCAGTAGTGTCAGTCCCTTCGAGGGACTCTTGTTAAATAGGTTTATCATCAAGCATGGGCTTTTCATTGGATCAGTGGCGTAACTTCAAATTGTGGGCCCCCCAGCAAACATTTAGAGTGGGTGCCCAGCAAATTAATATAAAGCAGGATTTTGTGCCCCCTCCTGGTGCAGCCCCCCCCCCCCCCTTCCCTCTGCATTTCGGGAGCGGTAGTTATGCCACTGCATTGGATAAATATAGTAACTAATGTTTAAAGTGTGTAAACAGCAAAAATTAGTAAGGTATTATTCCAATCCTCTAATATAACATGACTTTTCCTTCCATAATTACACTAATGGGGTGCAGTATGACATTGATAGCTGGACCATTATGGCATTCAAATGTGCTGTGTTTAGCTTGCTAATATACATGCAGTATACTGCTGTGATTTCACCATAGTTTATACAGAATATTTCACCAAAATTCAGGTATCAATTTTAAGGGCTGAGTCTTTCATTTACTCCTCTCCCTTGATAACCTGCACACAGCTGGGTCCAAAAACATAGACAGAAGCATAATCAAGAGCAAAAGTTACTGAGGGACCATTGAAAAATTAAGAAAGTGATAGACATCAACGTTGAAAATGGGGAGGATGATTAATGGTTGACTGCTCGTTTTATAATTGAGTTGGGAATAATTGGGAATAAATAGCTTTTTCTGGCAAAGTTGTTCGGTTTTCTGTATAAATAACCTTTATTTTCAAGATAACCAATCTCTTAAAGATTGTTAAAATCATTACTCCAAGAGGTTTCAACATGCACCACGTGTACCAATGAAAACATTGTGTATTATGTCACTGCTTTTTGCATGTGAATGTGGATACATTCTGTTGTTGTTGTTGATGCACAACAAAACATGATTCTCTTTTTTTTTTCAAAAACAAGGGATATTTATTTCATGAAACAAAAACATCAAAACTCATTATTTTATTGTTCTATTAGTAAAATATTAATGCTTCAATTTCATTGCAAGTAATAGTGACATTTCTGCTCATCCTGGAGCGAACCTCTGAGTGCCAATTTGGGAATTTTAAGTTCACTACAAACTTTGAAACTAGCTTCTCAATAATGAACCCTATATGCGAAACTAGGCTTTTCATGCATTGTGTATGGCTTTTGCTTGGTTCCATTGCTATCCTTGATCACATTTGAGAGTGAGTAGAATAAACCAGTGATTAATTTTAGATACTCATATTATTTGCATAATAATATTTATAACAGTGATTGATTGGTCAACTTATAGTGCATGACAAGCTATATGTGTCATATGAGGAACTACTATAGGAGGCTGTAGAATCTGGTCCTGGATTAGGATGAATGTAACTGGCTGTTATGAGTAAGTTCAGCAAACATGTGGTCAAAACTAGGATAAAGAGAACACGCACACGTAAAAATATAAAATTGATATTACTTATATAAAAATTCTTTGCTAGAGCACATCTAGAGTTACCTTTCAATTTGATCCTATATGAAATCAGTGAGGACTTGCGCACTTCAAACAAAATAGATACAGTACTATCATTGCATCTTTGGATCATGAACATAAATCAAAACATGAAGCAGTAGTGTAAATTTGAGATTAGGACAATAGAACCTCATGATGGCAACAAGGATGCTTCTGCTAGATTTTTAGTAATTGTCATAAGTCAGTGAGGAAACAAGCAGTTGCCACCATGTCAAACCCATGTCTTGAGAAACATCTTTCATCCGTAAAATGTAAATGATGTGTAAGGATCATAAACTATCTGTCTAGGTGATTGTAGTTTTGAGTTTCACAGGGATCTTATAATAAAGTAATGGAAAGATGCATGTATAGATTTTTGTATGAAATATGATATCAGCTAGGAACAAGGTAGTAGTCATAGAGATGCAGTGTACAATTTAGTTATCACATGTTTTCACAGACATTTCAAGCAAATACCTACTGTTCAATACCTGTTTAATCTGAAACCATGTGATATATGGATATTAAATATCAGAACTGAGTAAAAGTACGCATTCTTTTCATTTTTGGACTGATGAAAATTCCAACAGCTAAGTCCTCAGTACACAAGCTTTTTTGTCAGCGAAATTCTGTTTTAATTTAAATCCTTTTCTACAAAGCGAGTATCAATCATGTAGTCTACAAGCTATCAAAGAAAGTACAAGTGATTTGAATGGGATTAGGTGAAGCTGCATAGGTTAGATCTTAGCAGACAAGGAGTTTAAGACATCTGTTAATCAACTGTCGGTGCCTAATGATCATTTTGATCAAAAAACTACACATGTGTGTGCTTTGACACCTCTCTTTGATAAGCATTAATCAGCACAGTTTTAATCCATCATATTAAAAATCCTTACGCAGTACTTTGAACACTTGCATGTTATCATATACCATATTTAGCAAAATAAAGCCAAGATTTTAGGATTTATTTTGTATGTTGAAGGAATACAAACTCCCATGTTAATTATCATAAATCTTCAAAAAATCAGCTATTTTTCTGTGTCATGTACAGATATATCATCGTTTTCAAGTGGTTGCCATGTGTACCATTCCGACGGCAACTTTACATAATTTCTTTGGTGCCAAGCGCAAGGCTGTTGATGAGAACAGTTCTTACAAGACTAGCCGACGGAAATTAGTAGATGCATAGTTTTGATAAGGAAAACAGAACATCAAAGAGACTGAGAGATTCGTGGAATCAATCATGAATAGGACATTCCCATGGGCCAAAAAAGAGAAAACAATGGAGCATTATTAGCTTTATGCACATGGTGTCGCGACTGTGGAAGGAATAATGCAATGGCAACCCAAGGAACACTGAACTTGCAAAGTTCAAGATAATCACATCAAGACAAATAGTCTGATAAATCTGCCCCCACCCCAATATGTGTTGATATTGATGGACAGTTTGTGGGTCTGAATTCACCTATTTATACAATAAAGGAATTGTTTGCAGACAGTTCTGTCCACAACACATCGGTGTACATTTTAGACACCAGTATTTCTCGCTTCTCTTGAGCAACCTTTGGTTGAAGGGTCCTTTTGGCGATAGGTACAGACTATTTCTGGATCAAATCCTATGTTTGACAAATTGTAAATCCACGTGGAATAACACAAGCCTATGTCCTGTTGCCATTTTGAATTCGTGACTACATATGGCTGTTACCAAATACCTTTAAGTCTCTAAACTGTATGCTGGTGTGTTCCGGACAGATTTTTGTGCAGCAGAATTGTGCATTTTAATGAACAGGTGACATCAGACACACAATTCATCAATCAATATCAACACAAATTTGGGGGGCTGATTTATCGGACTACAATACAAAGGGCAGTGGGCATTTAAAACGAGAAACTGCAACAAAATTGATGAGGGTGATGGAGGAAGGCCCAGAACTTATAGATTTAGATCAAATACCTGCTGTGGAGACATTTGTTAAAGTTTGATTAAGAGAAAAGAGAATGTAGTATGGTGTGTTGCTTAAAGATGAAATGAAAAAAAGTTAATGGAATATGGTCGTTTGTTTCTTATTCCAGTGTCTTGGAAAATTTGTTGATTTGAAATGGAATTAAGCTAATTAAATAAATTAATATAGAAAAGAAAGTGTAATCTTTACCTTGATTCATTCTAGTTGGACACAAAATTAAAGAATGGCAAGGTAAAGGCATTGAGAAATGTTATACTTGTAACATCACAAACAATGACAATTATCATGGTTATCAACTGCCTTAATTTTAATTCATTTATTATAATACTAACTATTTCACAATGAATAAGCATTAGCAATCTATTGACATATATTTGTGATACAACAATACACTCAGTATGTTCTAAATCATTGCAAGGGAAAAAAGGGTATCATTATTGGTAGTGCAAGCTTTAGTGCTAGGACTGCAACTTTTTCAAGGAAGCAGTCCTGGACTGCAACTTTCAAAATCCTGTGGAGAACCCTGAATATTTATATCATGAAGATCTCAGACAAGTTCGATAATGAGTGAGTTCCACGCATACTAATTAGGTGATCTTGCATCTGTTTGGCTGGGCTTGTTAGCCCTCTGGAAGCCATATTTCTGATCAGATTTTGGATGGGTTCGATAATGGGCAAGATTTGTGCATAATAATGTAGGTTGCCTTGCATCTGATTGGCCGACCTTGCTCCCACTGTGGAGGCCAAAATAGCAGTTTGCATATTAAAGCCAGAGAAGTAACCTTTGATCAGGTCTATTGAAAATCACAGATTTTGGGTTGTGAAGAGAGTTATCTCCCATGGAAAACATTTTTCAACTTGAAGACAATAATTTTGAATACAGTATTCAGGAATTTCGATAGAACAAGCTATTTAAATTAGCAAAATAAAACACCATAGGGATTAAAATGAACAATCTGTAATTTAAAATTGCAGGAAATATATAAAATTCAAATCTAGCATAAAAATAAAAAGATTGAAAAACTTAAGTATATAGAATATTTTTACATATAATGTTGGGAATTAATTTGCTGGTGTGTCCTTAAAAATCAGTTAGGTGTTGTTTGTGCATTTCTGAAGCACACCATTAACCTCATTGCCCACCTAAACTTAAAAACCACTGAACACCTTAAAATGGTATTGCTGTATTAAAATGCCTGAAATATTTGTTGTTTTTTATGCTATCACACATATATATGCATTATTTCGTAGCATTTCATATATAAAATGTTATTAGTCACACATTAATTTTAAACTTCTATTAGGTATTTGGGGCAACAACAAACAAAAAAAATGCCAAAGAAAACCCCAATAACCCAATATACTTGTTTCCTGAAACACTCCCAGATTTATTTACAGACATGAATCTAAATAAACAGACCCTACGGTTTTCCAAATGCCTACCCTAAAAAAAAATCTGACCATAAAATAAAAAAATTCCAGATTTTTCTGAATGTTGTGACCAGACCACATTTTATTTTGTCAGTGGTAACAGTATTAGACCTAGTGCTCATTAAGAATTTGCTATTTCTTCCAATATTTATCAGTGCCTACTGGACATAGACTAGAAAGCATGATTCAGTAATGGCTACTTTTGCCTGCTGTTTGCTAATTGTTTTTAGTTCAAATTTAAAGCAAGATATATCAGTCAAATTCTAATTATTTAAGTAATTATATAGAGTGTATATCTAACTATTGTAAAACATCGTGTTGTTGAGTAGTAAGGACAAATGGTCTTTTTTCAAAGGAATAAAATTAAATCCATGTAATCATGGTTGACTTTTGGTAAATGGAAGGGAAAAAATAAGTTTTAACAAATCTTATTCTGACCAACCAATCCAATTTTGTTTAGCATGGAAACTGGAAACATTCATATTTTGTTAGGCCTAATAGACAATGTTGCAAGTAAGTGCTCCAAACTTTATTTCCACTCCACAGTTTCACTACATGCATACATTTGCTTTCACAAGCTTGCAGTTGTCAGTTGCCTAAGTGAGCGATATCAGGACCACTTTGGCTTCTTGTTTATGTATGAGATCAGTCTTGAATGATGTAATGGGGCAACTGTCCGCATGCTACCTTGATTAAGACAATGGAAAGACCAACTTAAATTGGCAATTTAAGTTCAAACATATGCTATTTATTTTCCTTTAGTCATGCATGGCTGAAAGTTTACTTATGTGATCCAAAGTAAAATCTGCTCAAATAATTAATATGCCAGTGGCACATCAATATTTTATATCTTTCCACATTTGTTTCATGATGTTGCAGAGGTAAAATGATGTGATATGCACATTTTAAATTGTATAAAACGCAGCAAGTGATTGCTGCCAGCAAAATGTACCTACCCTGCACTGTTGATTTTCATATCATATATATATATATGCACATTTAAGTTATGTAAAACAGAGCAAGTGATTGGTGTCAGCAAGATTTACCTCCCCTACACTAAACTTTATACACTACTATAAGTAATTTTACTCAAGAAAGTTTCACAAAAACCAAAAATGTAACTGAGTTTGATGTAGTAAAAACTAGATTTCATCTAACTTTGGCAAGATGTTGCAAGATTGGCAATGCATAATCCTTTCTTGACCAAACCAAAAGAAGTACAATTTTCAGAATATTTCACATTAGATTGGTCTGAAGTGGCATCTGGACATTTGGAGATACAAGTCTTATCATTTTCTTTACACTACAGGCATTTGAAATTAAAAGATCATGGATTACTGTGACAGAACAGCTAGTTGTATACAGTCAAAATTGTCTTAAAGATCACCGCTATTAAACAATCACCTGCCTAGAGCAGTCACTTTTTAAGGTCCTTTATACAAAATTATAGTAGATATAAACTTGTATTGAGTACCTGACTTAAGAGGCCATTTTTTGTTTGGAGGGATTTCAGTCCCTCTGTGTTTATTGCATCGTGCCAATTCTCTTTTACCAAATATCGTTTGCATTACAAATAATAGTAACAAATTGTATGGTCTTAATGAACTTAGTAACAAAGTATACATACACTGGCCTTTAATGTGCTGCACCCTCCTGTGTGTCATAAGAGGTGACTAATGGAGGCAGGAGCCTAGTAGTTAGCATGCCATACATGTGACTCAAAGGGTGCAGGTTCAGATCCTACCATCAGATCAGCTACCATAGTGCGTCCTTGGACAAGGCAATTGACTATAGTTGTCTTGGCACTAAATACCCTACTTGTGTTGCTTTGCCATAACACACCAAACCAAAGCCTTTTATGTCAAGGGAGGCAACTCAAACTTAGGTAATTGATTAATCCAGATAGTAGGTATTGCCCTGAATATTGTTCCACTGTTGGTAATACTTGAAACAATAGTAGGAACTACTTTTAAAAGGAAGTAACATTAATTTCTCAAATAATATTTAGAATCTTAATATAAATGGTAATAGATATTCTCTAGTGACATATATGGTAATAGATATTTAATAGCAGCAATTACTTATCCTGTCGCTATTGTTAGCTTATTCCATTTTTGTGCCGAAAATCACCGTCCGTTCGATGTGAATACATCCTCCCAGAGTGGAGAAAAGGTAAGAATGACCTTTGCACTCCAGTCTGTGCCTCGTTTAGGCTTGCCTAAATACGTCATCTTTTTCATGGACGCCATACTGTGTAGACGTTTTCCTGAGAACAGCACCAGAGAAAAAATAGTGCCTGCAGCAACTTACTGCATTAGTGGTCTCCATTCTGCAGTTCATAATAAGTCTTGGTGTTGCACTATCCGTTCCGTATATTTATTGTAAACTTTCCCTATTTTAATTCTAGAACTTCGTTCTTTAATGGGTCTTTAAGGCTACCTTGTGTATTCCACCCCTTGCGGGTGGAAAACACTCGGCCAATTTACTGATATACAACTGAGGTACGGGTAAGTCTCTGTGTTTTGAAAAATAACAATAGACCCTGCCTAACATAGAGGACAGAGTATTCCTCTCTCTTCATAAAAAATGTGACCATTATCGGTAAATTTTCACGTATATTATTAACGTCCGCACCACTTATTGCGTGGTCATTGCATATGTGTCTGCATATTCTTTAAATAAAATTCACAGTGTGAAATATTGTATTTTTCGACACCTGAAATCTAGTTGATTCCTAATGTATTTATCTTCATATTTTTCTGGATTCTCTCTTAAGTCTCAGCATTTGGGACTAACTTCTTTGGCTGCCTATGAGGCCTTCTAGTAGGGGGGCTGGATGTTCAAGGAGTCCATCGCCTACCCCCTACAGGGAGGAGAAGACAAACACTTCTCACGTTCAAGACAGTGTATACGCCTCAGATAGCGAGTTGCTCCCTCCTGTTATGGAAGTAGAGCACCGCAACAGCGGGTTGCTCCCTCCCGTTAGGGAGGTTGAGCACCGCGACAGCATGTTGCTCCATCCCGTTAGGGAAGTAGAGCACTGCAACAGCGGGTTGCGCCCTCCCATTAGGGAAGTTGAGCACTGCGACAGTGGGTCGCTCCATCCAGTTAGGGAAGTAGAGCACCGCAACAGCAGGTTGCGCCCTCCCGTTAGGGAGGTTGAGCACCGCGACAGCGGGTCGCACCTTCCCATTAGGGAAGTAGAGCACCGCAACAGCGGGTCACGCCTTTCTGTTAGGGAAGTAGAGCACCGCAACAGTGGGTTGCTCCTTCCCGTTAGGGAAGTAGAGAACCGCAACAGCGGGTTGCACCCTACTGTTTGGGAGTTAGAGCACTGCAACAGCGAACTGCTCCCTCCCTTTAGGGAGGTGGTGCAACGCAAAAACATCTGATGCTTATGGTAGCGTGTTGCTCCCTCATGTCGGGAGGTGATGCACTGCTCCCATCACTTTCGGGTTAGTGATATAACAGTTGATTTCTTCTCTGATTATCACTTGTCGGCCTCACAGTATGGGGACAGAGTACGGACTGAGTACCCGCCTCTACTGTCCCATCCTGTGCAGGATTGGGAGTCTGCCCACTGGGCTCAGACTAGGGAAGGAGAATGGATCGCCATCCCCCCCCCCCAACCCTGTTATCCCAATGTATCCTTATGGGATGTGGGGCCCTCCACCTCAAGGCCCTTGATCCACTATGCCCCCATGGGCTACTGGACCTTGCCCTCACAGTTGAGGTGATGCTGCGGCTCGTGTCCCGCCATCACACCTCCTCACCAGGTGGCCCCAATGCGGAAGGCTAGAGGTGTAACATCATCCAGAGTAGACAGGCGGTCTGGCCTCCCCACTGGAACTCACCACTGAACTATGGGCCGTGGCTCATAGTGCTCCTTTGCATCCTCCCCATCGAGGGACATAGTGATGCCCACCCACTCTCCGACTCATAGTATACCAGATAATGACAATGTCCTCTCTATTCTTGTTGACTGATATGAGTTTGAGATAGAAACAGTGGCACTGACACCTCTCAGACCCACCTCTCAGACCCACCCCTTCCTCCCAGTTGGAAGTGGAGGAAGAGGTCTGGTCCTTTGATAAGGCAGTAAACGAAGTTTACCGCCTCTTACCTCCGGAATTGTGCCCCAACCATGTGGCACACAATACATAAAGATCCTTTTGCTTCTCCCTCATTCCCCAACGATTGAGGAATTCTCTGTCTCTTCTGCCAGTTACAGGATACATTCCTCAAAATGGCCTACCAAACCTCCCCAATTGGATGCTGAGGCAGCCAAAGTGGGTAATTCTATGGGAGCCTGGGCTCGCCTTCCAATTAAAACAATCAATGCCATGGAGCAGAAAACCTGTTTACTTGCGTTGCATTCTGATCTATTCTCAGCAACTGCATTAAAAAAAGTATGCTGAGAGAGGCCTCCTTGAATCCAGCCGCATTACAATGCGTGCTGGAAGCGGTGGCCTAGACATTCTGGCATGCGCTTCTGTTGCAATCGCTTTATTGGCGGAATTCTGCACATCCGCCGTGACGTTGCATTGGACTCCTCGAAGGTCTTACTTAACAGAGTAAAGACCTTCTAAGGGCTGCTCCGCTAGAAGCCGAGACCCTCCTTGGGGGCCTCATACCCTCTGTGGTGTTATGTATGATGTTTATATAATGTTGTATATGTGTTTTGGGAGGTTATAAATGTTTCCTCACTTTAATATTTGCTTAAATCTTTATGTTTGTTAGGAAAAACATGTATAACTAGTGTCCTTGAATTAGGTTGTTTTGATCAATATGTTTTCTCAATTTGAAGGTCAAGGTTGATTTTGTTTACAGTTAAAATTCCATTAAGATGACTCATATTCTAGAACATTCTGTCATGTGACCAATCTAGAACATTCTGTCATGTGACCAATCTTTATATATATCATGTTTGGTAGACATTTTGTTCAGTTCGACATTACCATCAGTCTTGTAAAGAGCTATTACAGTTGTGAAAATTCATTCCAAATTCTAAGAGAGGAATTATTTTAATTATTCATTGGATTATAACAGTGCTCATAAACTTTTGGATTTTGATTGACAATTTTGGAATTTATGTGAACTTATTCAGAGATTTTGGATTACTTCATTTTGACTTCAGCACATCAAGATTTCTAGTACATCAGGACTTTGGAGACCATTGGCACATAATAACATTCAAGGACACATTCTATATTTAGGACTTGTGATTAGAACAATCATTCTTAATGGATTATTAGGATACATAAACACATTACTGTAAGTGACTTTTTGATTTTTTCATTTTAATTATCTAGTAATAAATTGCTTGTTGATTTTTACTTGATTTGTTGGTTTCACTTTCTTTCTGTTACATTTTTCTTAGACCATAGAGTCGTAACAGTGGCTTCTCGAGACTTGCTGGATCATCAACATCCTTTACATTCACTCCTGGCCCATTGTAATCGGCCAGGAAGCGTATTAATGCGAATCGCACTCTGTGGCCATCCGCCAAGTTCTTCAAGCAGACGCAACCCCAGCCCAAGCCGCAACCTCAAACTAAACCTCCTCATACATCGGGTCCATGGCGTCAAGGTCACCGCAGACCCCAAAAGAGGAAGTTTTATAATCTTCCTTCCTTTCCCACAAGAGGAAAGGGGGGGGGGGGACAGCCCTAGGGATCTAACTGCTCTCCTGCCGTGCATCCCCCTCCCGAACGTCCCTGTAGGTGCTCACCTAGACCTCTTTTCAGAGGCTTGGTCAAGCATCACGGACGATGGGTGGGTCCTCTCCATTGTGAACGAGGGTTATCGACTCCAGTTCGAGAACAATCCCCGCTATCAAAGACCCCCATTATATTTCCCCAGTCCAGTCTGGGGAAATTGAGGGAAGAGATGCACACCCTTTTGCAGAAAGGGGCAGTCAGGAGGGTCAGGAACGATCAGTCTCTGCCTTCTACTCCCGAATCTTCCTGGTCACCAAGAAAAGTGGGAAAATTCAGATCATAATCGATCTTCCTCACTCAACCAGTTACTTCTGGAGGAACCTTTCAAGATGGAGACAACCTCATCCATTCGGAACGCACTTCGTCCGTCTGATTGGGCAGTCTCCATCGACCTTCTGGATGCCTACTTGCACATCCCGAATTTTCTTCCACACCACAAATATCTCCGGTTTTTGCTTAGAGCAGGAAGTTTTTCAATTCCAGGTTCTGCCTTTTGGAATCTCTTCCGCACCCAGAGTCTTCACCCGAATTATGGGAGTGGTTGCGGCCTACCTTCGATTACTGGGAAGACCAATTCTCCAGTATTTCGACAACTGGCTGATCCACAATGTACAGGTTAAGTCCCTTCATCAGGATCTGTTCCGTTCTTCCTTACAAACCAGAACTTGGTCCGCGTTCCACTGGATTGGGTAAATCGAATCCTGGCTCTTCTAGAGGCGCTAAGGGCAAAAACATCGTTATCCGGTTGGGGTGCTCATTTTGAAACGGAGGGCATAATTCTCCAGGGTCTTTGAACTCGGGCTGAATCATCCCTCCACATCAACAACCTAGAAATGAAAGCAGTATTTCTAGTGTTGCAAGGATGCATCCACAGAGTAAAGGGGTCGCTGCATCATGGTCTCCTCAGACAACACGTCTGTCGTAACGTATGTACGACATCAGGGAGGCACACCTGCCCCTTCTCTTGCGTGGAGGTCTGGAACCTCCTCCTGTGGGCAACCTCAGAGGACATAACAATCTGAGTTTGCCTCATTCCGGGCAAGAAAAATGTATTAGCGGACAGCTAGTCCAGGACAGGTAGAGCCATCCTCACGGAATGGTCTCTTCACCGCTCCATAACAGAGTCCCTTTCACACTCTGGGGAAGACCCTTAGTGGACCTGTTTGCGACCAGGCTCAACAACAGACTTCCCTTTTACGTATCTCCCGTCCCGGATCAGAGAGCATGGGCAGTGGACACATTCAGCTTCCAGTGGGATCGGCTATTCACATACGCCTTCCCACCATTCCGACTGCTACCTCAAGTTCTGCAAAAGTCAGAACTTCCACTGCGCAGATCTTCCTCATCACTCCATTGCGGCTTCAGCGATCAAGGTTCCATGATCTGCCTACACCAGAAGGATCGCCTGTCTCAACACAGGGGATCCCTTCTCCACAACAGCCCACACATTCTCCACCTTCATGCTTGGCTCATCTCAAGCGATCTCTCCACCAGAACAAGTTTTCAGGCTGAGTTTCCAGTTGCATCATTCAGGACAGGAGAGCTTCTACATCCAAGGTCTATGGTGCCAGGTGGAGAATCTTCTGTGATTGGTGCAGTAGGAACATGTTGATCCTATCTGCCCCTCTGTAACTTCCATTGCTGATTTCCTTTTGTTCCTTTTGAGACCAAAAGATGTTCAGTATCGACTATCATGGGCTATCGAGCTGCCATTTCCAGCCAATTAAATTCTCTCAGGGCATGGCAATCGGTTCAGATTCATACCTTGCTGATCATATTAAGTACTTGAGCTCCAGAGACCCATCTCCTGCTCTCTTACGGCCAGATGGAATCTTCTTGTGTTTTGTGGTCTTTAACCAAAACCCCCTATGAACCATTGAGTGAGCGAGATTCATGCCTTGTCTGTTGACACTGGCTGTCTCCGGGTTAACAGGAATTACGATTCTGTCTCCCGACTCTGCCAACCAGGATTTCTTGCTAAAAATCAATCCCATTCGGTAGCTCTATTACCTATAGAGATCCCCAGTCTAAGTCAAATCTGTGCAGGGGATTATCCGGATAGACTGTTATACCCTGTGAGAGCCCTCCGTTCTATCTTAATGCCTCCAAAGGAAAAGGAAGGGTAGGGAACGTCTCTTCCTTCCTCTTAAGGACTATGTAGACATTTCAGCTGCCACCATCTCCTGGTGGATTGTCACTACAATCAAAAGAGCTTATCAGTCCGTTACTGATCGAGAACTTTCCTTTAGGAAACTAAAAGCTCATGAGGTTCGAGCCGCTGCTACCTCATAGGCCTACATTAATCTCTTCCCCTAAGAGGACGTCATGAATGCAGCTTCTGGCGTTCCCATGCTTCATTCTCCTCCTTTTATCTCCACTCATTAGCACAACAGAGCGCAGGCATTTTTCTCTGGGGCCCATCATGTCAGCACAACATGTGGCTCAGAGAAACTTCAAACTTCTATAAGATGTACCTCTCCATCTACTGTGAGTACATTACATTTTTCTCTGTTTTTGATCAGTTTAACTAGAGCATCAGCCTACCCCCCTAACTGACAAATTCAGCTAACAATAGCGACAGGATAAGTAATTGCTGCTATTAAAATGTAGTTTTTTGGGGGAGTAAAACTAATTTTAATTATGCAATACTTACCTGTCGCTATTGTCGAATGCCCTCCTCCCACCCCACTCTGATGTCTTGCATAATTGTAGTCTATGAAAAAGATGACATATTTAGGCAAGCCTAAACGAGGCACAGACTGAAGTGCAAAGGTTATTCTTACCTTGTCTCCACTCTGGGAGGATGTATTCACATCGAACGGACGGTGATTTTCGACATGAAAATGGAATAAGTTAACAATAGCAACAGGTAAGTATTGCATAATTAAAATTAGTTTTACTCCCCCAAAAAACTACATTTCTCTGATGATATATAAAGAAAAGAAAATTGAGAAAAATGTTTTTTTAGAGCAGTATGTTTATGGCATTTGATCACTAGCATAATAATAGCAGCAAAGAGTGATTTCTTTTACTCAATTAAGGTAGGATTTTAAATTATGCAGTGAAAGATTATTTCTTTCTTCTACAGGTAATGAGTGCCATATTTGAATTATAGAGGGTAAAAGCAAATTATTGAATAATGTTGTTCTGCACATTGGAGGCAGAATGATGGTTGATTGAGTGGAGTAGTTTTAATGTTACATACCTGAAGATTGAATCACATCTTGAAGATATACAGGAGCTAATCTGTAATAAATTTTAAATAACTGAATAAATGTATGCTTAAATAACTGTAAGAAGTCACTCTTTCACGTCTAGTGTCATGGTACAGTTGTGCGGGGGATACACTTTTGGTTGTACCATTCCCATGCTATTTATTTTTTCTGAGAGTTCTTTCTTCTGCATTATACAATTGTCCCAGGTGTGGTCAGCATAATAAAACATTAGTAAAATATAAGATTTGTACATTGTTTCCAAAGACATTTGATCCATTTTGATTTAAAACTTTTTATACCAGGGCTGAGCAAATTTATTTTTTTTAACCACTAGTCCAGGACAAGTGGTTTCAGAAAATTCACTTGTCCCACCTTACTTTTCACTTGTTCCACCTTATTCTTCACTAGTCTCACCTTACTTTTCACTGGTCCCAAAATGGTAATCACTTGCCGAGATTTGATGAGATGTATGTACTTAATCTATAGAAAAAACAAACGAAATAATATACAACATAATTATTTATTAAAAGAATTTAATTTTTCAAAAACATTGGTTTGTTATACATTTGGCTTCTTCAGGTTCATGTATATATGTTTTAGCTGATGGATTTGAAAAAATGTCCATGTATATGTCTGCCACCTGCACCAGCACTAAGTCAACAGTTGATAGCTATGTCTGGTTAAAGTCCTCAAGCTCTGGTCCATTTGCGGAAATGTTCATTAGCATTTGTAAACTCTTTTGGTTTAAGGAATTCCTTAAAGAAATCTTGATTAAGTTCATTGAACAAAGTCTCTTGCCCTGAATCTGTTCTTATAATTCACGCCAAGTTCAACACCGTTCTTCTCCTGGAGTGCACACATCATTTCCATATCAGAAAATGGTATTCCATAACGGGCTAGGGTGTAGGCTGTGTTAAAGAGAGCTCTTGTTTTTTTCATTTCAGTCTCGTTTAGTTTTGAAAGGGCCTTTTTCTATTGGAGTGTCAGCAACTCTGATTTCACTGATTTGCTGCACATGCTGGCTAGTGTCATGCATATATTGTGCTGCACAGGCATTGTGGGGTCCAGACATGTCATGAGACTTTATTGGTTCAATCCTGAATTTGTCAGTTCCACTGACAAATACACTGGGTGAATTTCCAACCTGTGCCAGTTTTGGATATTGTTTGCAATAACTGCAAAACATCTTTCCTTCCGAGTCAATACATTCAAGCCAGGGATAACAATCAACCCAATGCGGCTGAAAATTTCTCTGTCTCTTATTAGTGTCATATTTGACATTTTTTGCCACCACGGATTGTTTCTTATGTCTCTTTGGAGAAATAGCTACCGCACACTCAGTAGCAGTCTTACGTTTTATCCCTCCACTTTCAATAAAATTGTCCTTTTCCAAATCGCCCTTATTACCGTCCTTGCGAAAATAATTTAGCAAACTCATTTTATCCACATAGTAACTATCAGCTTGCTTGACAACTACTTTTAAAGTGAATATAACTTGTTTGTTTATTTAAATTTGAGACATGTTTGGCCATTCGACCATGTACGTCTAGGTGAATATAACATACATTTTCTCTTTTAAATACAAACAGAGACAGCTACTTAATTAGCGTAATTGTTTCACTTCAAATGCAATATCGCACGTGCAAGTTAATCATCTATATAATCAATTAAAAATTAAAGAATCATTACTGTCATTTAATCAGTTCATAAGGGAAACCAACACTGATGTCGGTAAAGTACCTTTCATTAATTTAATGACACTGACTCGCTGGATTAAAATCATAGTGAGCCGCTCGTTATGATCTGGCTTGAGTAAACACAATGCAACAAAGCCGCTTAAAACACTGCTAATTGATCATACTGGCTTTCTTTTGTTTGACGTGTTTTGATTTGCCGATAATTTAGTCGCTTAGCCCAATATGCAGTCAAGTGGTAACAAAACTGACCACATTTATGTGTTATACAGGATGTAAATGTATGTATGAAGAGGGGTAGAATCAAATATTCAGTACGCCCGGAGGGCATGATTGGCCAAATAAAGGTAGATATAGTGATTAAAGCACAAAAATAAGGACTTGCCCGACTTTTTAAAAAGCACTTCAGGTGAGTTCACATGTGACATATATAATGTATTGTCGTTGTTCATTGTTTTCTTCCAGGAAATTCTTATTTCAGAGAACAATGTCAGGACAGTCGTTGTGGGTTATGTAAATTTTGGTCGACTGGAATCTGGAATCCAACCGATTCCAGATGCACATATAGAGGGCAGAGGAAACTTCCCTCTCCCTCCTCTTCAGAATTGTTCAGGTTTCTCCCTTGCAGAGCCCCTAGGGTATCACTGCAAGATGATAAGCTTTTCAGGTTGGAAGAGCACTCCCAGGTCCCAGAAGATTGTCACGTTCAGAGTAGCGTGTTGCTCCAGACCACGAGGGAATGGCGCACCACATGTCTGACATCCTGGGTATTGTGTTGCACTCTCCCAGGAGGGAGGAGCTGCACCACATCCAATACTTCCAGGGTAGCATATTGCACCCTCTTGTGACTGGGCACTGGCACCAGTCACCAAGTACCAGTCAGTTCATCTTGGTAACCAGTCAGTGTATGGTGACTGGTCACTGGTCAGTTCATCCTGGTGACCAGTCCGACTAGGGAAGGTACTGAATTGGTATCCCCCCCCCCTTCCATATCATCCCTATAAATCCTTATAGGATGTGGAGCCCTCCACCTCAAGGGAATTGATCCTTTATGCCTCCATGGACTACTGGATCCTGGAGTCATATTAGAGGTGATGCTGTGGCTCGTGTACCGCCATCATCTCCTCGTCAGGTGGCATCAATCATAAAGGCTGGTAACGTTACATCATCTATACCATCTAGGAAAGACATGCGGTCTCATCTTTCCGCTGGTACTTCTCATATACACAGAGCTGTTGAACAGAAAGCCCAGTTGTTAGTCACCATAGCTTCTCAGGCCAACCTATTCTCAGCTACTTCATTCAGTATGCTGAAAGAGGCCGCACTGAATCCAGCCACTTTGCAGCGTGTTCTGGAAGCTGTGGCTAAAACTTCCCAGCATACACTTTCCATTTAAATAGCTTTTTCTGCACATTCCCTGTGATGTTTCATTGGACTCACAAAATGTCTTACTTAACCATAGTACAGACCTTCTCAGGACTGATCCTTTGGAAGCTGAGACCCTCTTTGGAGAACTCATTCCTACTGTGGCTTCCCAAGACCTGAAGGATCATGAACACTGATCCAATACTACCACTCCAGGCCCATCGCAATCGGCCAGGCAGTGTGGTAATGTGAATTGTTCTCAGGGACCACCCACAAGTTCTTTTAACATATGCAGCCCCCATCCAACCTGCAACCTCAATTAAACCTCCTCCTTGACCGTCAGGTCTAAGGCACGGGCGCCAAAGAACCCCTAAGTAAGAAGTTCTCTAATCTTACTTAATTTCCTAAAGAATGAGGGAAGAAACAGCCCTAGGGGCTTGTACCCTCTCCTGCCATGCACTCCTCTCCCAAATGTCCCCATAAATGTTCATCTAGGCCTCTGTTTCAGAGGCAAGGTCAAGCATCACGGATGATGAGTATGTTCTTTCCATTGAGAGCAAGGTTTACTGAGTACAGTTTTGGGAACAACCCCCTCTATCAAGGATCCCCATACTTCTTCACCAAGCCGTCTGGTGAAATTAAAGGAAGAGGTGCATACCCTTTTACAGGAAGGTGCAGTTTTTGAGGATTCTGAACAATTAGTCTCCTGCATTCTACTCTCTCATCTTCCTGGTCACCAGGGAAAGTGGAAAGTTTCATCACATACTGTAAAACACTTTATTTTCGTTGGTTTCAGATTTTGTGGTTTGGGTAAAAAATACATATTCGTGGGTACCTAATTATTTACAACACCCCCCCCCAAAAAAAAAAATAAACATGCATACGTATCAGTATAAGTTTACTAGTATACCAACATTCATTTCCATGCATGTGCGAGCAAACAGGTTTAATCCATACTGCAGTAATTAAGTTGAGTAATTAAGTTATTCATTGCTAACATCTTGCATAAATGCAGACATCTTGAAGAAAATGACAACTTCTTTTTCGACACATCTGAGCTAACACATTTAATACCACTATTGTAATCTTAAGTAATTAGATTCCCAGGTGTTCTTAAAGACCACTATCAAAGCATAAAGTTCTCAAGAAAATAAGGATTAGGCACTTGAACAAAGCCAACGACTGTAAATCTAATTTTTTATAAACAATATTTGCCATATATAAACAATTTCTGCCGAAAGTGAATGTCACCTTAAAAGTTAAAATCAAAATGTCACTGACACGGTGGTTAAAGAGTGGAAAACTTGTAGTAAACCCCAAGTGACTCGGACGTGACGTGTACAAAAACTCACTGGAGCACCGAGGATTCCATGATTCAGTTTGCTGACAGAATTCTGATACCCTATGTGAACTCTCTTTGTGACTTGCTTCCACTTAGTATAATCAAAGGGTGGTAGCAATCTTTGATGTTTTCAAAGTGCAACTCAGAGAAAGGCTGATGTCTCACTTAAAGGAAAACGGGATTATACCAATGTTTGTGCCAGCCGCATGCAGAGATAAGTTGCAACACGTAGATTTAACTGTTAACAACTTTTACAAGGAAGAACTCAAATCCCAATTTCATGAGTGGTATTCAACAAAGGTGATTGATCAGTTAAATGAACTGGAGGACAGTGGAGATATACGTTCAAATCAGGTCTCGGTCGACCTGAAAACATCAACCCTTAAACCAATTCATGCAAATTGGCTTATTTGCACACATGACAAAGTAGCACTTCTGAGAGACCTGATTGAAATGAGTTTTGAGAATGCGGGACTAATCTGCTGATTGTTTATTTAGCAGTTAGTTGATATGTACAAATATGTATTTATAAATGGGAATAATATGTGCTTTGGGAAATAAAGAAGGACACAGACAGTGAGTAAATCGGTTTTTATTACAATACTTTCATCAGATAGAGTCATTACAATCTTACACAAGTTTTCATGTTCATGAACTTTTGCATTTGAATTAAATTGTAATCAATCAGTTTCAGTTTTCCTTGTCATTTATATACTTATCCTAATGTATATTTCACATTCTCACCACTATAGATAGCTGTGGCATTAAACAGAAAGAAACAGGTGATGCTTTTTCATTGCATATGACAGAGTGAAGGGTGAATGTCAGCTTGCTTGATATTTCCTTGTGACTTTAAATTCGTGGTCTGCCTCACCCATGAAAACCACGAAAATTGGAACCCCACGAATTTAAAGTGTTTCACAGTAATTGATCTTTCCTTCTTAACTGGTTTCTTCTGGTGGAAATTTTCAAGATGGAGACCACATCCTCATTCCAGAAGCAATCTGTCCATCAGATTGGGCAGTTTCCATCAACCTTCAGGATGCTTACTTGCATATCCCGATATTCCTCTACATCACAATACATCCGGTTTTGCTTGGACCAGAAAGTCTTCCAATCCCAGGTTCTGCCATTCAGAATAACTTCCACACCCAGAGTTTTCACCCGATTTATTGGAGTAGTAGTGGCATACCTCCGATTACTGGGAACTCCGATTCTCCAGTACTTCAACAACTGGCTGATCCACAATGTTTGGGTACAGTCCCTCCATCAGCATCTGTTCTGTTGCTGATCTACAGTAACTCAGTTGGGTCTTTTACCCAACCTCGAGAAGTCAGAACTCACTGCATCTTTACATGGGGATGAACTTCTTCATGAACCAGAATTTAGTTCGGATCCCATGGAACTGGATAGAACGAATCCTGACACTTATAGAGGCGCGACGAGCAAGACATCATCGTCAGCTTGCCTGTACCTATTCCTATGGCAAACCTTGAATGCTGCTGTAGATCTGGTTCCCTTAGGATGTCTCAGTATGTGCCCTCTACTGTTTCTCCTTCTCATAAGTTGGAAACCACACAGAGATTTACTCTCAGCTCTGATTCCTTTAGGACCAGATTTTCATCACCATCTGCGTTGGTGGATGAATTGGGACAGGTTTCTGACTAGGGTCCTCGTGCATGCACTCGACCCCCACTCCTATGTGTTCGCTGACTCATTAGATCCTGGTTGGGGTGCTCAATTAGAACCAAAGGGTTTGATCCTCCCAGGGTCATTAGACTCTGGATGTATCATCCCACCACATCAACAATCTCTAGATGAAGGCCATATTTATAGCATTCCAAAAATGCATTGACAGAGTTAGGTGTGGATCTGTCATGGTCTCCTCCAACAATACGTCCATCATAGCATATTTCCAACATCAGGGAGGCACACATGCTCCTTCTCTTGGCATGGAGGTCTGGAACCTCCTCCACTGGGCAACCTCAGAGGACATCACACCTTGAGTGTGCGACATTCTGGGCAAAAAGAATGTATTAGTGGACAGTCTGTCCAGGTCAGGCAAAATATTCTTCATGGAGTGGTCTCTACACCACTCCAAAACAGAGTCCCTGTTACACTGTGGGGAAATCCTCTGGTGGATTTGTTTTTGATCAGACTCAACAACAGACTTCTCTTTTAAGTCTCTCCAGTCCCAGACCAGAGGGCATGGGCAGTGGATGCATTCAGCTTATGGTGGAATCATCTGTTTGCATACGCCTTCTCACCGTCCCAACTACTACCACAAGTACTACAAGATTAGAATCAACTGCCCATATCATCCTCATAGCCCCACTGTGGCCCCAACGATCGTGGTTCAACGATCTTCTAGACCTGCTGAAAGATCAACCCAGGTCCTTACCCCAGAGGAGGGATCTTCTGTCGCAATACACCGGCTCCCTCCTACACACAGCCCTCACATTCTCCACCTTCACATTTGGCTCATCTCAAGAGACCTATCTGCCAGAACAAGTTTTTGAGCCTGGTTACCAGTTGCATCATTCAGACCAGAAGAGATTCTATGTCCAAGGTGTATAATGCCAGGTGGAGACTATTCTGTGATTGGCACAGTAGGAACACGTTGATCCTAGCTATCCCTCTGGGAGTCCCATTGATGACTCCCATTTTTGTTTCTTTTCAAGAACAAAACATGCTCAATATCGACTGTCAAGGGCTATGGAGCTGCCATTTCCAACACACTTAAATTTTCTCAGGGCACGGCAGTTGGTTTGGATTTGCACCTTGCCGATCTCAGTAAGCATTTTGAGTGGTAGAGACCTGTCTCCCACTCTCTTATGCCCAGATGAAATCTGTCTTGTGTTTTATAGTCTTTGACCAAACCCCTATGAAACCATTGAGTGAGGCTTCCTTCCAGAACCTTACACTCAAGACTCTGTTTTTGCTTGCCTTGTCATCTGCGAGAAACGAAGCAAGCTTCATACCTTTTCTTTGACACTGGCTGTCTCTGGTTATAGGCAATTACGATTCTGTTTCTTTTCTGTGCCAGCTGGGATTTTGAGCAAAATCAGCTTTGTTGGTAGCTCCACTACCCATAGAGATCCCCAGTCTGAGCTGAATCTGTGCTAGGGATGATCAAGATAGGCTGTTGTGCTCTGTCAGGGCACTATGTTCCATCACAATGCTTACAAGCGAAAGGAAGGTTAGAAAATGTCGTCTTCCTCTGAAGAGCTCGAATTGATATTTGACTTCCACCATTTCACGATGGATTGTCACTGCCATCAAGAGCTCATCAGTCTCTTACTGATAAAGCCCATGATATTTGAGCAGTCGTTGCCTCATGGGCCTACTTAAATCATTCTTCATTGGAGGACATCATGAAGACTGCATTTTGGTGATCACATACTACCTTCTCCTCCTTCTACCACTGCTCTTGAGCACAACAAAGCACAGGCATTTTGTCTCTGGGACCCATTGTTGTGGCACAACATGTGGTCCAGAGAGACACCAACATTCAGTAAAGTGGATCTCTCCCTCGAATGGTGAGTACTTTCCATTATTTTTCGTAAACCGTTGGCCTCACATGTATAAATTAGCATTTTCACCCTAACGCTTGCTTGAGAGGTGCTCTTTAAAGATCAATAAAACCACGTGACACCTGCAATATAAAATCTGTAGTGTTCACAGACCACATCATATTTCACTTTGCGCTTACGAGAGGCGGTAAGTATGCTGAGTACATACTGAGATTTTCAACCGCGTGGTTGGTATTTTGTAGAGTTACAGTTAGAGGTACAGTTATACAGTAGACTTGGAAAAAAGTTATGGCTGCCGACAAGCGTTACTTAACCCGTCTGACTCGTAGATGTCAGACTTTGCAAGGTTCAATATTGAATATTGCTGGCATTGTTGCTAAAATGGACGTATCCTCCATGAGAAAGAACAAAGCATGCACCCAGAGTCACGTCAGTTGTTGACAAACAATTGATGCACTAAAAAGGGACTGTCGATAATAAGGTTGGCTTAAGCTTAGCAACCGGAAAAATGTCGGAACAACCGAACTTTATTGAATTGAATAAATGAGCCCTGGAAATATAGCACCTTTGCGTGCATTATTGGGTATTTGCCCAAACATTTATAGCACATGCTGTTGTAGAGAGTGATGCTTGTGACATGGAATTCTAAATGAAACCGGTTGGATACAAAATTGTACTGGCAAATTTGTTCTACACGTGATGTTGATCATAAGGGAAATTTGTTCTACACGTGATATTGATCATAACTGGTGTAATGGATTTGTTCATGCTTTACAAGCACTCAACTCCCCTTTTGATGGGTATGATGCAGTCAATATAACGTGCTAAAAGTGCTGACTGAAAAAAAAAAAAAAAAAGTATTTGACTCTGCTGATCAACACTGCAACCTTACAGTGCATATACAGACAAACGGGACAAATATAACGTGGCCAAAGTGGCAATGAAATGGAACCTCAATATTAACCCACAGGTCTGGAGGGTATTAAACAAAAAGCATCCCGATAAGAACTTTGTGACATTGAACAGTTTGTTAGAGCTGTAATTTTGGCCATAGTCAAACTTTACTAACTTATACAAACACAAAAGTTGTAACCTCACAGTAAATAAATAAAGAATGTGGTACCGGACTTAGTTTCCGGTGATGTGATAATGCAAATAATTTTACTGGCATTTGCCCCAACAGGCACAAAAGGTGCAGAGGGTTTAACAGATTTTACTCGTAAAATAATCCCAAACAATTTGGCCACATGAATGCACCTCATTGCCAGAGAGAGTGAGAGAGGAAAAAAAACAAAAAAAAACAACAATTTGACAGGTAAGTTCATGCATGGGTAAATATGTACGTCTTTGAGGCATGGTAGTGGCCAATATCAGCTAATTTAATTTTATAAGATTTACAAGACTGAATTTGACAAAATTAAAAACCAAAACAGATTACCACAATGCATCACAATTTCTGATGAACAAAAGATTCCAGGATAAATTAAAGTGGATCAAATGTTGTGGAAAGGAGCTAATGTACCTTCATAACATAATAAGGAAGAGGTTATTTCAAATCTGTTCATAGTACCAAAACCTAATGGTAAATTCAGACCGGGCATAAATAAAAAGACTAGGGATGACTTTGTGACTTGTTAAGATTTTTAAACGAGATGCTTATTTCAACTGGTCATGAAATAATTACATGAAAATGATTTTATCATATCCTTTGACCTAAGAGATGCATATTTCAGTGTTCCAATACATGAACTTGTTCAAAAATGTTTATATAAATGCACAAGTTTAGGTTGAATGTGATACGATAATACGTTATAAATTTGGTTGTTTAACCTTGGGGTTTCGTGTGCACAGAGGGTCATTACCAAATTTGAAACCACCACATTTATAGTTCATACAACAGGGTATTTGTTGTTCCTGTTACCTTGATGACATCATCAACATCAATATTCCCAAAGTTAGGCTGAGGAAATTTGATGCTGGAAAAGGTTTTATCTGGGTTTTATGATTAAGTACAAGAGGGTGCACTTTATTCTGTCTCGGAGAATTAACTCGGTGGATTTATCATTTATTCAGTTGAATTCAAAGCGTGTCCTTATAGATAAAACAGTTTTGAGAAGAAAAAAAAATATACATTGCCAATCAGATGTCCATCAAGACATTCCTTGCTACCAGAGAGAATCTTTTGTTGGTTTACTAGATGATACCTTTGAACAAACTTTAGAGGGAAGAGAGTTCTTAGTCTTAAATAGTACCAGAATTTTGATGAACATATAAACCTGTCTGATACAATAAGGCAGAGCCAAAATGTTGACCTGAAAATACAAATTGCAATGATAAAAAGCTTAGACCCATAACTGTTGATTTTGCAATTTACACAGATGTATACAAAGATGAGTGGTGAGTTCTTTAAGCAGATTTGAATCAATCTATTTGTGGCCATTGGCCAGTTGAAGAATCAAATTATACATTAATTTGATAGAATTCTTGCCATATTTCATAACTTGCAATCTCTGTTGTTTGGTTCAGAATAAACATATTGGTACTCTAACATGGCAGTACATGTGCATTCTCCTAAATTAATTATGTCACATTGTCCAGGGAAATGAATGATCTTCCTAAATCTTATTGGTAATGGTCAATTCCTTGCAAGAGATGTATACTTTTCAACCATCTGTTTACAACGAGTAGATGATACTTGTACTGATTTTTACTCTGGGAATATTTTAAAATCTACAGAGTGGATGTTGAATAGAGAAATTTTGCTTCTAAATTTTCAAACTGATAAATTTGCTCTATAGAATCCAGAACATGGAGCATTTATTTTGAGATGCTTTTTCCCATAGCTGGGATGAGTTTGGGTCGTACAAATTCCTCATTTCCACTTAGTAAGGAAAATTATGAGTGACGAAGCTGTTAAAGTTCTTATGATAATCCCATATTGGCCATCTCAATCTGGGTCTCCTTTCATTGTGGCTTGTAGTGTTGATTTTTGCCATGACCCAACATCCTGCTTATACTCTTGCATTTCGGAGAGACTCGCCCTCGGGGGGGAAAAAAAAAATCTGCAGCAAATTGGTGGTTGAATTGGGACAAACTTCCAAAGATTAAGACTTTCTGCAAAAGCTGTCGATCTCGACTGCATCTCAAGAGGGAAAGACACAGAAATGCAGTTTTAATAGCAGCAATACATTATCCCATCACTATTATATAGGTTATTACTTTTTCGTGTCGAAAAATCTCATCCGTTCGATGTGAAAACATTCTCCCACTTAAAGTTGAGAATTTGTCAACAAGCCACGTCACACCCGTGCACCTCTCTGCGCCTGCATGAACATTCATCTTTTTCATGGATGCCATGGCTAATGGTTGTGTTGTAACGAACGTAACCTGAAGAAAATTGTCTGCTGCGGTTTGCAACTACATTTCGGTCCTCTCTTCACCTAAATTCATCTGGGTTACATTTGTCCGTCTCGTCTATATGTGTCTTATGCTGCCCTACGTCAGTGTTTGTTCTAGGAAGAGACTTTCTAGATTGCCACGTGTACCCTGTCCTTAGAGAGGTTAGGGTACACCATATATTTTTTCTTTTCAGATACAAATTAGCTCACGGTAAGTCTTCTGTGTTTATTACAACGTGACATAGAACAACCGAGGTAGCGCCACAATTAGCAGGCGCACAATTTTACCAAATTAATAATTCATTTATTATTATTGTTTTGCTAATTCATCAATTGTATCTTTATTAACTATGTGTGACGCGTCGCATGCTTTCCTTGTACTTTCTTGCGAACAATAAAGTTTGTCAAGAGAACTAGCTCCTAATCCTTGTTAGGAAGAACATGTATATGTATGTTGTTTACCTTTAGTCAAATTCCACTGTATATGCAAACAGAGCCAAGTGAACTGGTATGCATAGAGTACGCGACATATATTAAAAAGGTGAGTTTTCCACATGTGGAAATTAAAGGTGAGTTTTACAAATTTTATTATTGTATTATATTTCATTAACATTTATTTCAGAATAGAACAAATGTCAACAAAACAGTCTGTAGGAAAGTGTGGCCATAAGAAAGCCCCGTGGGATACACACCCAGACTGTCTTACATGTTCCAAGTGTAAGCGGAAGAATCGCTGCAGCTTCTGCATTAATTGGACCAATGAAACCTGGAATCTTGCTGATTCCAGGCGTACATACAGAGGGCGGAAAAAGATAGTTAAATCCCCCTCATCGTCTGAATTTTCTGGCTTTTCTATTGCAGGCACTCAGACAAAGGGAACGTACTGTAAGAAGACCACTATAGTTCAGAAGAACATTCCGGGGCCCCAGGAGCCTATGCCAACCCCCCCGGACATGGTTGAGGTCCATCCTGTAGGAGGCAGTGAACGTTCCAAGAGTAGATCGCCTCTCCACGAAAGGGAGAAGACGAACAGGAACAGTAGCGTGTTGCTTCCTTCCACCAGGAAGGAAGTGCACCACTCGTCTCAAGGTAGCGTGTCACACCCTCCAGAGTGGGAGGTGTTGCACCGCACCAAACACTCCCAGAGTAGCGTGTTGCACCCTCTTGAAAGGGAGGTGCTGCACCGCACCTTGGGTAGTGATGAAGACAAACTGACATCTGAGATGTCTTCTGACCGGTCCGGTCACCGGTCAATGTCTTCTGACTGGTCATTGACCGGTGACCGGTCCGGTCACCGGTCAATATTGGGTGACCGGTCAGTGTCGGGTGCCCGGTACCAGTCACCGCTCTTTGGTTGATCACCGGTCACATCGTCCCGGTGAACGGACATTCTTTATCGGTCACCGGTCTTAGGCCACCGGTCATCTCGTACCGGTCACCGACTTTACACTGATCATCAATCAGAGGCCTCGTGGTACGGAAGGGCCCAGACCAGGGAAGGGGATCGGATCGGTATTCCCCCTTTCCCTATTATACCAATGAATCCGTACTGGATGTGCCGACCAACATCTCATAATAATTGGTCCCTTATGCCCCCTTGGGCTACTGGACCCTGGACTCAGAGTAGAGACGATGCTGCGGCTTGTGTCCCACCATCGCCTCCTCACCAGGTGGCATCCACTTGTAGAACTCGATGCATAGCATCATCCACGAAAGACAAGCAGTCTCGTCTTTCTCCTGGAACGTCTAGAACACATAGAGCCCCTACTCATCATGACAAACAAGTATGGGAAATGGCACATAGTGCACCTCTGTTACTATCTCCAAAGGACATTGTGATGCCCGGCCACTCTCCTTCTCGGAGTGTTCTAGATGATGATGCGGTATCTATCCTCGTCGACTCCAACGAGTTCGAACTAGAAGCAGCTAGACCCACCAGCTCCTCTCAGCCAGAGGAACCGGAAGAGATCTGGTCTTTTGATAAGGCGGATTTGTGCCTGAAGCTGTCTGGTACACAGTCCAAGAAGATCCTCTCCATTTTGGAAAAGATCTCCGGGACTCAACCACAATCAGATCTCCTGCTCCTTCCGCATTCCTCAACAATTGAGGAAATATCTCAGAGGCTCTCCTCATGCCAAGATGTCGCTTGATGGCGTAGAGGGTGGGCTGTCCCTGCCTCTACTTTAAGACCTATGGTCTCTGCCTCTAGTTACCAGGTACATTCCCCGAAGTGGCCCATTAAGCCTCCTCAATTGGATGCAGATGCATCTCAGGTGGGTTTGACAACTGGAGCCTGGGCACGCCTTCCTATTAAGACGATCGAGGCCATTGAGCAGAAAGTCCGCCTTCTGGTCACCATAGCTTCTCATGCGGACCTCTTCTCAGCTACGTCGTTTAGTATGCTGAGGGAGGCCTCTCTGAATCCAGCCACATTACAGCGTGTGCTGGAAGCTGTTGCCAAGACATCTCGGCATTCGCTTTCTATTGCAATGGCCCTATCAGCGGAACTCCTACACATCCATCGTGATGTTGCACTGGACTCCTCGAGGGTCTTACTTAGCCATAGTAAAGACTTTCTAAGGGCTGCTCCGTTGGAAGCTGAGAGCCTCTTCGGAGGTCTCATCCCCACTGTGGCCTCACAAGATTTGAAGGATCATCAACATAGATCCTTCACAACTGCACCTGGCCCATCGCAATCGGCCAGGAAGCATACTAATGTGCATCGGCCTCAGGGGCCACCTGCTAAATTCTTTAAGCAGATACAGCCCCAATACAGTGCACAACCTCAAATCAGACCTGCTCGTCAGTCAAGTCCTAGGCGTGGGCCTAACCGCCGAGGAGCCCCTAAGAGGAAGTTCTACAACCCACCTTCCTTTCCCAAGGAAGAAGGGGGGGGGACGGCCCTAGGGACTCACACCCTCTCCTGCCATCCATTCCTCTCCCAAACCTCCCCGTAGGTGCTCGCCTAGGCCTCTTTTCAGAGGCTTGGGAAAGTATCACGGATGATGGGTGGGTCCTTTCTCTTGTAAGCGAGGGTTACCGTATTCAGTTTCAAGAACAACCTCCACTATCAAGGACCCCCATATTCTTTCATCAGACCAATCTGGTGAAATTAAGGGAAGAGGTAAATACCCTTTTACAAAAAGGGGCAGTCGAGAGGGTCCTGAACGATCAATCTCCCGCATTCTACTCCCGAATCTTCCTGGTCACCAAGAAAAGTGGGAAATTTCCCCTCATTATCGATCTCTCCCCCTTAAACCGGTTTCTTTTGGAAGAACATTTCAAGATGGAGACCACCTCTTCAATCCGAAATGCGATGTGACCATCGGATTGGGCGGTCTCCATCGACCTTCAGGATGCCTATTTACACATTCCGATTTTTCCACCTCATCGGAAATATCTCCAGTTTTGCTTGGGCCAGGAAGTCTTTCAGTTCCGGGTTCTGCTGTTCGGAATCGCCTCCGCACCCAGAGTTTTCACCCGAGTTATGGGAGTAATAGCGTCCTATCTATGAGTACTGGGAACCCCGATCCTCCAATACTTCGACGACTGGTTAATCCACAACGTTCAGGTTCAATCCCTCCATCAGGATCTGTTCCGTTTCCCTCCTTTGTCAGACAGGATTTTTAGCCAAAAATCAGTTACCTGCGGTAGCTCCATCACCTATAGAGATCCCCAGTCTCAGTCGAATCTGTGCTGGAGATGATCAAGATAGGCTTTTATGCCCAGTTAGGGCACTGCGTTTCTATCTAAATGCTTCAAAAGGGAAAAGAAAGGGCAGGAAACGTCTTTTCCTTCCGCTTAAGGGCTCCGTTGATATTTCGGCCTCCACTATTTCAAGGTGGATTGTCACCACAATTAAAAGAGCTTACCAGTCCCTTACTGATAGAGACCTCTCCTTTATGAAACTAAAAGCCCATGAGGTTCGAGCCGTCGCTGCCTCATGGGCCTATCTAAATCACTCTTCCTTAGAGGACGTCATGAAGGCAGCTTTTTGGCAATCCCATACTACCTTTTCGTCCTTCTACGGAGGGCTCATTAGCACATCAAAGTGCAGGCATTTTTTCTCTGGGACCCATAGTTGCGGCACAACATGTGGCCCAGAAGGACTCCAGGATATAGTAAAGCGGATCTCTCCCTCAAATGGTGAGTAATTTCCATTTTTTCTCTGTTTTTGATCAGTTTAACATCAGCCTACCCACCTAACTGACCAATTCAGCTATATAATAGTGATGGGATAATGTATTGCTGCTATTAAAATGTAGTTTTTTTGGGGGGTAAAACTAATTTTAATTATGCAATACTTACACATCACTATTATCAAATGCCCTCCTCCCACCCCGCTCTGATGTCCTGGCGTAATTTCGTCTATGAAAAAGATGAATGTTCGCGCAGGCGCAGAGAGGTGCACGGGTGTGACGTGGCTTGTTGACAAATTCTCCACTTTAAGTGGGAGAATGTTTTCACATCGAACGGACGAGATTTTTCGACACAAAAAAGTAATACCCGGTAAGCTATATAATAGTGATGGGTAAGTATTGCATAATTAAAATTAGTTTTACCCCCCCCCCCCAAAAAAAAACAAAAAAACAACTACATATTACCTTACATGGTGTAACTGAATCTTTTTGGTGTTCTGTTTGGGGGTGGAGCAGTCCTTAAAATGTGTCGGAGGAAACAGTTACGACATACTTAGTTATCTTGTAATGATTGGTAAATAATACATGTTTTTAAAGTCCATGTGTGGATACAAACTTTAAAATAATTAGGTCAGAACTTGTGTTCACATTTGCTCTTAAGTTCAAGGCTCATGAGAGGTATTGTTATTATGAATATACATCAAGCAAAGTATGCTTTTACTTGAGATGTTGGTCATGTGGTAAAGTTTTAATTTGTTCTACAAAATGTCGAGTTTAACATGCTGTATTTGAAAAGTGGACATTTTAATATTCTCTGCAACAATAAGGGCACAAACATTGATTTATATGAATATTCATAATATGCATGTATCAATCCCCCGTTGGTTGCTTGCTGTCGGTATAACGGGTAAGCTATCTGGTTGATCCTGCCAGTAGTCATATGCTTGTCTCAAAGATTAAACCATGCATGTGTAAGTACATACTTTCACCAAGTGAAACTGCAAATGGCTCATTCAATCAGTTATGGTTCCTTAGATAGTACAATCCTACTTGGATAACTGTGGCAATTCTAGAGGTAATACATGCAACGAAACTCCAACCTGTGGATGGAAGAGCGCTTTTATTAGTCCAAAAAGCATTGGTATTCCGTTTAGTTTCCAACTTTACTCGAAAGTTGCAGGCAGGGGAAGAGCTACGGTTTGAAAACCCCTAATGTTTTTAGAGGAAAGACTTTGTCTTACACACTTTTACATTATCTCGATAGAACTCAGAGTCTTCGAAAATGTGATTAGTTGTTTTTTTTTTTTTTCCTGCACTTTCAAGTGGATACAAGTACCATGTTAATATGTAGTTGAAAGCGGTGCTACGAATGTTGGGAATTGATATCCAATATTTAAAGGCCATTCATATTGGTCATTATTGACATCTGCTACATATAGGGGATGATGTTCCCTTTGGGGAATTCTTAAAATAGCATATTGGAGATTATCCAAAATTTTATTTTAATATTAATAATAATACATAAATAAATTACTTGCTGTATATAAATTAAATAAGAAATTTTGTACAAGTGGTTTTACATATGAAGTGACAGTAGTTGATTTTAGTGGGTTTTTGTTGTCCTTTAAACATGCTAATTTATACATGTGAGGCCAAAGGCTTACGAAAAATAATAATGGTCCCCCATCCAAGCATACTTTAGTTGTGATGGATGGGGGGGATTATTGGAGTAAGCCGGAGGCTGAGCATGTATAAACCCTCCCACTGACAATGTTTCCCACCCGATTCTTATTTCTTAGAGACAACAAAAATGGGTTTTAAAATATGACGTGGTCTGTGAACACAACGACTTTTATATTGCAGGTGTCACGTGGTTTTATTGATCTTTAAAGAGCGCCTCTCAAGCAAGCGTTAGGGTGAAAATGCTAATTTATACATGCTCAGCCTCCGGCTTACTCCAATAATGACCCCTATCCATCACAACTAAAGTATGCTTGGATGGGGGACCATTTTTCTCTTTTTTTTGATCAGGTTTAATGCTTCAGCCTACCCACCTAACTGACAAATTCAACTACACTATAGTGATGGGTAAAATATTGCTGCTATTAAAATGTTGTTGGAGGAGGGTAAAACTAATTTTCATTATGCAATTCTTACCCGTCGCTATTTCCAAATGCCCTCCTTCCATTCCACTCTAATGACCTGGCATAATCATCGCCTATGAAAAAGATAACTGTTCTGCACATGGGCATGCGAGGTGCATGAGTGGACTGTGTCTTATTGACAATTCTCCACTCTGTGGGAAGATGTATTCATATCAAATGGACGAGGTTTTTCAGCACGAAAAAGTAATAGCTATGTAATAGCGATGGGTAAACATTGCATAATTAAAATTAGTTTTACCCCCCCCCCCCCAAATTATGCCAATACTTCATTATCTTCATGGTAATATCATTGATCAAGGGGAAACACCAAAGCTCGCCCTTGCATTCAATATTATTTGAGTTTTTACAGAGTTGTAAGTTCATTTTGCAAAACTTGTTGTGTGGACTTTTTCACATGGTTCATTATCTGTCAGTTCACATAGTTTATCAGTGTAGTGTTTATTTGGTTTCTCAAATAGTTCACTTTCCCATAGTTCACAGTTATATTGTATGACTGTCCTAATAAGAGTATTAGACATTTTATTAAAGTTTGTTGGATTTGGTTGATTACCTACAAAAGCATGGTATATTTGAAGAGAACTTCAAACCCTTCTTTAACGATTCCATCTTTATACTAGCAAAGCTACCTCTTGGATTAATTGTTCAACTAAGTAAGTATACTCGCTTGCACCCTTCCAAATAAAAAAATTAAAAAAAATTCTTCAACAAGAGCTGACTACACTATTTTATTAATCATAGTATTAAACTTGTCAGTATTAATTGTCATGTACCATTCTTGACAGTAGCTGTGAAGTTCATTCATGGAATTTTGCTGGCACTATGCTGTTCCTGATGTGAATAGGAGGTCATTTGACCATAGTAGGTGTGATATTGTTTCATCAAGTAAGTTAGCAGGTATACTTCATACCTATCACGTTGATAGCTGTTTTGTACTTAAGTAGTTTGACTGGGTTAATCCATTTCTGTGAAAACACTGTTCATTGTTTTTATCTGTTGTAAAGTTCAATAATAAGTTTGTCAGAGATACACTTTTGGTAATCAGATATATATTTAGAGCCAATTCTTCAAAATGTGTTTTCATTTCTTGAGACAACAGTAAGAATATTGTCATTATTACTGTTCTTTCCAGTTATTCTGGTTACTGGGGTATCCAGCCTCTTAACTTGCTTGCATAGAATATAATATTTACTCCTAAGGTGGGTATTTCTCCAAAAGTGAATCACTATTTTTAAGATTTTTCAATTGAGTGCTCAGAGAGTCTGTATTTTATTCAGGTTTTACAGATTTTCTCAAAGTGCATTTCTTCTGCATGACTCTGTGTGTTGGTGGAGGGGTAGTCTTCTTACCTGCCCCAAGTATAATTTTATATAGTTGCTCAGCAAGCATGTTAATATCCAGTTGTGATGATTGTATATGATTATTCATAAATGCAGTAATGTCATTTGTCATTTGATGTGAAGGTAGCTCATTGATGTATTTGTCTTTATTTTGCATATGAAAATTAAGTTGAAATAACAAATTATTGCTGTCAAGTACAAGCTTAATATATATTTCCTATAGCATCACAGACTTCAATCCACCATAACCTTCAAACCTCGTGGAAATGAGATCTCGTTTTTAGCGTGATTTTGGAATGTAGAAATCAAGAATAAAAATAAGATAATCTCATTTGCTTCAACAGTTTTGCCACCTTGACTTTGTGGTCTGCACTGTACTTACATATTTTCCTTGGACACTTACATTATTGCAATAAAAGTTTTATCATGTACTCGGGTAACTCATGAAAACATTAACATATTTGAATATCTTGTTAACCTGAAATGAGCTGCACCATGGAATTTTCCATTTTGGATATTCTTCTCATTAAACTTTAGTATACAATTATAAGATCAGATAAAATAAGAATTCTTTATTTCAGACTGCATGGTCCATACATCAAAATTAAAATATATAAGTATTTTAAACATAAAAGATCATAGTTGTCTTATGTACAAATATACAGGCATATCTACAGCTACAGAATGTGTCTGTCATTGTTAAGAACATAATTATGTAAGACATAAAGAGTAATTTGTTCCATCTATCTATCTATAATCCGAGAATTAAAACCAATATCATAGTTCTACAGAGATTTCAAGATACAATTCCTACTATTAGATATTCTTGTCATCATTGAAAACACATACTTTTTTATTAATTCTTCAAAACTAAATACATTATAGTTTACAAACATGGTAGAGGAGCTGTTCCATCTTGGAAGTCTTAATAGTAAATGAAGACTATTTTATTATAACCAATAACTACTTTTCTGTTCATACATTCACTAAAGTTTGTCCACAAAGGAGCACAGTACATTGTGAAACAATAAGATTTGAATGATCTAATTTTGATATTCAAAGAACAGTTTCTAAATTTACGTAAAATCATTTTGTTCAGGTACACAAAAATCTGTAATGTTTCATCATATTTTCATCATCTGATCAATTGGATTTTAAAATATGACTCAAATAATTATAACTGTTGACATATGCAAGAGCAACGCAATTAAGAAGTACAGAGCAAGGAGATGGTAATTTGAAAGAGGTTGACTGAAAAACCATGAATACCGATTTTTTTGTATTATATATGATAATCATTCTCAAATGTGTAATGTTCACATATCTTTAATAATGTCCTTAAACCTGTGATAGAAGGACTTATCACTGACATATCATCAGCAAAACTAAAATTGTTAAGAAATAGTGCATTTGATGTCAAATTTATCCCCATGTGACACTAACCCAACATACAGTTTAACTCATCTATGTATATATTAAATAACAAAGGCGAAAGAACATGTTCCTGCCTCACCCCATTGGTTTCATGGAAGGAATTGGATACTGCACTTGCACATAGAACAAATGTTTTCCATACCAGCATTTGTTATAATAAATATCTCTGTTTTCTTAATTACTTTTCTTTCCAAACTAACAAATCATTAAGTAAATGACAAATTGTGTATTTGCGTAAATGTAGTCTCTTTTGTCATTATTTCAACCTTGAAATAAATTAAATTTTCCTCGCCGTACAGGTGACTTTAACCACAAAAATAGATTATACTAACGGTTGTCAAACACTTTGCATTGAAACTCGGCTGACTACAACAAACCTTGAATGTTTTCATTGCCATATACATTGTTTTAAAATAGATATTCACTGCCATTTTACAGTTTTTATCACCATTCGCGACTTTGGCCATTGCTAGCGCCAACAGAGACATGGATGAACATCCACTAATGAAAAGTGGTTGGCATATATTTAGATTTTTGTTCCTGATAAAAAAAGCACACCCAGAAGGGCACATAGTGTCAAGATTTGTGGGACATATGATGAAAACTTGCAGGAAACCCAGAAGCCCATGCCCAATGTGCAACACTGTGTTGAAATACAAATTTTGTCATTTATCATTTGATTAATTAAACTGAAAATCTCTTGCTACCTGATATGAATTGCTGGACTGCTTGAAATATTTCTGTTATTTCCTCTGTAGAGAGTAGGCGACTACCTTTCAATAATAATGCAACATTTTCATTATAATCCTCAGTGTGGTATACTTGTTACAGAAATGAAGATAATGAGCCTCAGCCTAAGGCTGACCACACGTACTGTACATATATGTGAATTTCTAATATGATTCAAATATAGATCATAATTAAGTAAACTACATCCCATTCCAAGTTAGAAATACCTGGAGTCCCATTTAAACAGATATGTTGATCCCTACCAGCTGTGGAGTATGTAATTGGTGTATCTAATAAAGTTCTCTATCTCTATCGATTAATGTTGTTTTCTATTATCTCATACTGAACACATCCTTCAGGCAGTACCTTCTTCCTGCATCCCATTCCAAGTCTAGAATGCAGGATTTGAACTTGGTGAGTGCCTGTGTAGAAATATTTGGGAACATTATTTAATTCTCTATGTATTTTTGCATTTTATAATACTAGTGACAGGACTGTGAATTGAGTACAAATAATGTTTCTGACATTAAAGGTAGACCTGAATGCTATATGCTACAATCAGGAATCCTAATTTGTTAGACATTTCAAATGCAATAAGAAGACTTGATGCACATTCATTCACTAGATTAGGATATATGGCTATTTACATGTAATTGCCAGCAAAATGCGACCTCCATGGAAATAGCCAATCAGCTTTTTGTAAACAGTCTGATATGCATGCGTGAGCTTGTGATGTCACAAGAGGAACCCAAGTTGACTAGCAACATGGCTTATGGGTGTGACAGTCAACAATAGTACCAATAAAACTTGCTTTTATTTTGCAGCATTGTTTAAATGATGTGTTTATTTCCATGAAGTACAGTTGACTACCTCTGACACCTGTTTTCATCTTCATTGAAAAGTTTCGCTTATGTATTGTGTTTAGCACTGACTTACATGTCAAAATCTTGCAATAATTGCCACAAAAAGGACACTATATGTGTTTCTGAATCATTTTCTTCACAAAAAAGACGTGCAAACCTTTTGTATAATAGTAATAGCCAGATAACAAATAAAGAATCAATCATCAATAGTTCAGTTATATATTTGGACACAAAAATCATTCAAAAGAGTCTTGTATATTCAATACATGTGTGTTTAAGTGTCATTCATATTACACAAAGCCATCTAACATGGAGTGTAGTATTTAACAGCCCCAATTGTAGCCCAACAATTAATTAAGAGCAGAAGTTTGAAAATTGAACAATTGATAATTTATAAAATCAGATTCCATTTGGGAAAGGTATCATTTATATTACACGAAGCCATCTGACTTGGAGCATTGTATTTAACAGTCCCAATCATAGCCCAGCAATTAACAGCAGAAGTTTGAATATTGATAATTGTCTGTAAATACTCCGATTGATTTATTGCTGAAATGAATAATATAACACTAGACTGCCAGTATGACACTGCCTTGTAATCATATGTTGCTGTAGTCATCTGTCTTGTGCATTTTTCTCGCTCTGTCTGTCTGTCTCTGTCTGTCTGTCTCTCTGTCTCTCTCTCTCCAAGGAATGTGAGGATTTGGTAAATTGTACTTTCAATTGACTTTTACCTGATAATAGAAATTGACAGCTTCTGATATTCTATTTTAATAGCAGCAATACATTTACCCATCACTATTATATAGCTTTATTCCTTTTTCGTGTCGAAAAACTCGTCCGTTCGATGTGAAAACATTCTCCCACTTAAAGTGGAGAATTTGTCAACAAGCCACGTCACGCCCGTGCATCTCTCTGCGCCTGCGCAAACATTCATCTTTTTCATGGACGCCATACCTGGTGGTTGTGTCGCAAAAACGTAACCTGAGGAAATTGTCTGCTGCGGTTTTTCAACTACATTTCGGACTTCCCTCCTTCTAAATTCATCTGTGTTACAGTTGTCCGTCTCGGCTATATGTGTTTTATGCCACTATTGGTCAGTGTCGGGTGACCGGTCCACCGGTCACCGGTCAATTCTTGTGACCGGTCACTGACCGGTGACCGGTCTGGTCACCGGTCGGTGTCGGGTGACCGGTCCGGTCACCGGTCAATGTCGGGTGACCGGTCACCGGGTTCCCGGTACCGGTCACCGGGTACCCGGTACCGGTCACCGGTCTTTGGTTGATCACCGGTCACCGGTCACATCGTTCCGGTGACCGGTCATCCAATACCGGTCGTCGGTCACTGGTCATAGGCCACCGGTCTTCTCGTACCGGTCACCGACGTCACACTGATCAACAATCAGAGGCCTCGTCGTACGGAAGGTCGCAGACCAGGGAAGGGGATCGGATCGGTGTCCCCCCCTTCCCTATTATACCAATGAATCCATACGGGATGTGGGGACCAACATCTCATAATAATTGGCCCCTTATGCCCCCTTGGGCTACTGGACCCTGGACTCTGAGTAGAAACGATGTTGCGGCTCGTGTTCCGCCATCGCCTCCTCGCCAGGTAGCATACACTAGTAGATCCCGACGCCTAGCATCATCCGCGAAAGGCAAGCGGTCTCGTCTTTCTCCTGAAAGATCTAGAACACCTAGAGCCCCTACTCAGCAAGTACGGGAAATGGCGCATAGTGCGCCTCTGTTACCTTCTCCAAAGGACATTGTGTCGCCCGGCCACCCTCCTGCTCGGAGTGTTCTAGATGATGATGCTGTATCTATCATCATCGATTCCAACGAGTACGAACTGGAACCAACTGATAGACCCAGCTTTCCTCAACCAGAGGAAGCGGAAGAGATATGGTCTTTTGATAAGGCGGTAAATGAAGTTTACCGCCTACTACCTACGGATTTGTGCCCGAAACCGTCTGGTTCACAGTCCAAGAAGATCCTCTCCAGTTTGGAAAAGATCTCCGGGGCTCAACCACAATCAGATCTTCTGCTCCTTCCGCATTCCTCTACAATTGAGGAAATATCACAGAGGTTCTCCTCAGGCCAGGACATCGCTAGACGGCGCAAAGGGTGGGCTGTCCCAGCCTCTACTTTAAGACCTATGGTCTCTGCCTCTAGTTACCGGGTACATTCCCCGAAGTGGCCTGTTAAACCTCCTCAATTGGATGCAGATGCATCTCAAGTCGGCTTGACAACGGGAACCTGGGCACGCCTTCCTATTAAGACGATCGAAGCCATTGAGCAGAAGGTCCGTCTTCTGACCACCATAGCTTCTCATGCGGACCTCTTCTCAGCTACGTCGTTTAGTATGCTGAGGGAGGCCTCTCTGAATCCAGCCGCATTACAGCGTGTGCTGGAAGCTGTTGCCAAGACATCTCAGCATTCACTCGCTATTGCAATGGCCCTTTCAGCGGAACTCCTACACATCCGTCGTGATGTTGCACTGGACTCCTCGAGGGTCTTACTTAGCCACAGTAAAGACCTTCTAAGGGCTGCTCCCTTGGAAGCTGAGAGTCTCTTCGGAGGTCTCATTCCCACTGTGGCCTCACAAGATTTGAAGGATCATCAACATAGGTCCTTCACAACTGCACCTGGCCCATCGCAATCGGCCAGGAAGCGTACTAATGTGCATCGACCTCAGGGGCCACCTGCTAAATTCTTTAAGCAGGTACAGCCCCAATATAGTGCACAACCTCAATATAGTGCACAACCTCAAGTGAGACCTCTTCGTCAGTCAGGTCCTAGGCGTGGACCTAGACGCCGAGGAGCCCCTAGGAAGAAGTTCTACAACCCACCTTCCTTTCCCAAGGAAGGAGGGGGAAGACGGCCCTAGGGACTCGCACCCTCTCCTGCCATCCATTCCTCTCCCAAACATCCCCGTAGGGGCTCGCCTAGGCCTCTTTTCAGAGGCTTGGGCAAGTATCACGGACGATGGGTGGGTCCTTTCTCTTGTAAGCGAGGGTTACCGTATTCAGTTTCAAGAACAACCTCCACTATCAAGGACCCCCGTATTCTTTCATCAGTCCAATCTGGTGAAACTAAGGGAAGAGGTAAATACCCTTTTACAAAAAGGGGCAGTCGAGAGGGTCCTGAACGATCAGTCCCCTGCATTCTACTCCCGAATCTTCCTGGTCACCAAGAAAAGTGGGAAATTTCGCCTTATTATCGATCTCTCCCCCTTAAACCGTTTTCTTTTGGAAGAACATTTCAAGATGGAGACCACCTCCTCAATCCGAAATGCGATGCGGCCATCGGATTGGGCGGTCTCCATCGACCTTCAAGATGCATATCTTCACATTCCGATTTTTCCACCTCATCGGAAATATCTCCGGTTTTGCTTGGACCAGGAAGTTTTTCAATTCCGGGTTCTGCCGTTCGGAATAGCTTCCGCCCCCAGAGTTTTCACCCGAGTTATGGGAGTAATAGCGTCTTATCTACGAGTACGGGGAACTCCGATCCTCCAATACTTCGACGACTGGTTAATCCACAACGTTCAGGTTCAGTCCCTCCATCAGGATCTGTTCCGTTGTTGGTCCACAGTAACTCGATTGGGTCTTTTACCCAACCTCGAGAAGTCAGAACTGATTCCATCCCAAGACTTCGTTTATGTAGGAATCAACTTCCTCACAAACCAGAACTTAGTCCGGGTTCCCCGAGAGCGTATAGATCGAATCCTGGCACTCTTAGAGACACTACGAGTAAAAACCATGTTGTCTGCTCGCCTTTACCTATCCCTACTGGGAACCTTGAACGCCGCTGCAGATCTGGTTCCCTTAGGACGGCTCCATATGCGCCCTCTACAGTTTCTCCTACTCGCAAGGTGGAAACCACACAAGGATTCTCTATCAGCTCCGATTCCTCTAGGACCAGATTTCCATCATCATCTGCGATGGTGGATGAATCGAGACAGATTCCTAGCTGGGGTCCCCATGCACGCTCCGGATCCCCACTCCTACCTGTTCGCCGACGCGTCAGATTCCGGTTGGGGTGCTCATCTAGAGCCAGAGGGGATAACTCTTCAGGGCCTTTGGACCCTACACGAGTCGTCCCTCCACATAAACAACCTAGAAATGAAGGCTGTCTTTCTAGCATTACAAGGGTGCGTCGACAGGGTAAGGGGTCGTTGTGTCATGGTCTCCTCCGACAACACGTCCGTCGTAGCGTATCTCCGACGTCAAGGAGGCACACATGCCCCTTCTCTTTGCGTGGAGGTCTGGAACCTCCTCCGCTGGGCTACCTCGAAGAACATCTCCCTCCGAGTTCACCACATCCCAGGGAAAAAGAACATCTTAGCGGACAGTCTGTCCAGGTCAGGCAAATCAGTTCTCACAGAATGGACTCTTCACCGCGAAGTGACAGAGTCCCTTTTCTCACTATGGGGAAGGCCCCTCGTGGACTTGTTTGCGACCAGGCTCAACAACAGACTCCCCTTTTACGTCTCCCCAGTCCCGGACCAGAGAGCGTGGGCAGTGGACGCGTTCAGCTTCCAGTGGGATCGTCTGTTCGCATACGCCTTCCCACCATTCCAATTGCTTCCCCAAGTTCTGCAAAAAGTAAGAACTTCCACTGCCCGGATCATTCTCATAGCTCCGTTATGGCCCCAACGATCGTGGTTCAACGATCTTCTAGATCTATTGATAGATCAACCCAGATCTCTCGCTCAACGGAGGGATCTTCTGTCACAACACAGAGGCTCCCTCCTACACAACAGCCCACACATTCTCCACCTTCACGCTTGGTTCATCTCAAGCGATCTATCCGCCAGAACAAGTTTTCGGGCCGGGTTGCCAGTTGCATCATTCAGGCCAGGAGAGCTTCTACATCCATGGTCTATGATGCCAGGTGGAGAATCTTTTGTGATTGGTGCAGTAGGAAACGTGTTGATCCCAGCTGTTCCTCTATAACTGCCATTGCTGATTTCCTTTTGTTCCTTTTCGAGAACAAAAGATGTTCAGTATCTACTATCAAGGGCTATAGAGCCGCCATTTCTAACACACTTAAATTCTCTCAGGGCTCGGAGATTGGTTCAGATCCACACCTTGCTGATCTCATTAAGTATTTTGAGCTACAGAGACCTGTCACTCGCTCTCTGACGCCTAGATGGAATCTATCATGTGTTTTATGGTCCTTAACAAAAACCCCCTATGAACCATTGGGTGAGGCATCCTTTCAGGATCTCACACTCAAGACGGTATTTTTACTCGCTTTGGCGTCTGCGAGAAGACGTAGCGAGATTCATGCATTGTCGGTGGACACTGGCTGTCTCCGTTTTAATGGCAATTTTGAATCCGTTTCCCTCCTCTGTCAGCCAGGATTTTTAGCCAAAAATCAATTACCTGCGGTTGCTCCATCACCTATAGAGATCCCCAGTCTTAGTCGAATCTGTGCTGGGGATGATCAAGATAGGCTCTTATGCCCAGTTAGGGCACTGCGTTTCTATCTAAATGCTTCAAAAGTGAAAAGAAAGGGCAGGAAACGTCTTTTCCTTCCTCTTAAGGGCTCCGTTGATATTTCGGCCTCCACGATTTCAAGGTGGATTGTCACCACAATTAAAAGAGCTTACCAGTCCCTTACTGATAGAGACCTTTCCTTTATGAAACTAAAAGCCCATGAGGTTCGAGCCGTCGCTGCCTCATGGGCCTATCTAAATCACTCTTCCCTGGAGGAGGACGTCATGAAGGCAGCATTTTGGCGATCCCATACTACCTTTTTGTCCTTCTACCTCCGCTCATTAGCACATCAAAGCGCAGGCATATTTTCTCTGGGTCCCATAGTTGCGGCACAACATGTGGCCCAGAAGGACTCCAGCAAATAGTAAAGTGGACATCTCCCCTCAAATGGTGAGTATTTTACATTTTTCCTCTGTTTTTGATCAGTTTAACATCAGCCGACCCACCTAACTGACAAATTCAGCTATATAATAGTGATGGGTAAACGTATTGCTGCTATTAAAATGTAGTTTTTTGGGGGGTAAAACTAATTTTAATTATGCAATACTTACCCATCACTATTATCAAATGCCCGCCTCCCACCCCGCTCTAATGCCCTGGCGTAATTTCGTCTATGAAAATGATGAATGTTTGCGCAGGCGCAGAGAGATGCACGGGCGTGACGTGGCTTGTTGACAAATTCTCCACTTTAAGTGGGAGAATGTTTTCACATCGAACGGACGAGTTTTTCGACACGAAAAAGGAATAAAGCTATATAATAGTGATGGGTAAGTATTGCATAATTAAAATTAGTTTTACCCCCCAAAAAACTACATTTTTGTGATGTTGAAACTGTTCGTACTCACTCATTTAGCCCCCTACTTTAATCCTTCTCTTTCACTATTTGTTCCCTCAATGTCTTTGTTATTCCCGCGGTTTCATTTTACATCTTTTCCCAATCATGGTTAATTGAAAATAATGCAAGTCGCTTTTAGGTGTGACTTGGTATCCTTCAGCACATTTTTCAGGAACCACTCACAACCTACTATCTCTCTCTCTCTTTGTTGTGACAAATCTATGGTTTATTTTATTATTTTTTTAATATATGGGTAAATATATTAATATACGTGTAATTAGGAACATCTTTGCCAATAATGGGACTTAAGTATTGATGTGTCTACTTCAAACAGACATGCTTGTGAAAAGAACCATGTTTAATCAAAGGCATGCTTATGAAGAGAATCGTGTTTTACTAAGAGACTTTGATCAAGCAATGCTTTTATAATAGTGGCTGTATATGAAACTTTATATCCAACATACGGTATTGCTTATATAGTTTCGTGGTGAAAAATTGCATGTATTGTGAAAATATGAGTACAAATTTACATGTCTTCAGCAGTCGTGAGCAGTCTTAATATCAACTCCCTCTCTCTCCCTCTCTCTCCCCCCCTCTCTCTCTTTCTCTCTCTCTCTCTCTCTCTCTCTCTCTCTCTCTCTCTTGCAAAAGAATTTGATGATTTGATACATTGCATTTTCATCTGACATTTATCTATTAAAAAATTCACGCTTGATAAGGGTGGAACAATGGTGATTCACAGTGTGGGGTTCCTCTTGTGAGATCACGGTTTTTGGTTTTGTGGGGTTTAATGCCATTTTTCAGCACATGATAGGCTATACATGGTATCTAGTATACTTGGTAAAGGAAGAACCCAGGAAGCTACTGGCTAGCTTTCTCACATACCCATGTTGGTGTGACATCACATGGACTAGAGTCACGGAGACTGCCTAAGTTGTACATGACCTAGATGGAATATTTTGACACATACATTTGAACTTAAATACCTCGCTAACCATCAAAAACATTGAGTCAACATTTTCATATATTGCATAAATCATGTTGAATAATTTAAATGTAAGTGATATAGGGGTCTCAGGTCTACCTTTAAGATAGAAGAAGTTTTGATATAAATTGTTCACTGGCGATTACATAGTCAACTATCCTGGAGCCCTTGAAATGATGCCATTTGAGTTTACATGAAGAATCATCTGGGTGTGCCCATTCATTTGTCTTAGTTGGCTACTAATAGGTATCAGGTACATTTATGACATTAAATTATTCAAGTTAGATATTTCAATTATGATCTTTTATTCAAACTTGCAGATTTTGTTGTAAAAGTGAGAAAGTAGCTCAGTTAATTTATGTCTGTCAAACCTCAAGTACAGTTTTTACTTTGTTTTGCAACAGTGCACAAGACTGATGTACAAGTATAACTTGCACGTGTCAAGCATATAAGTGAAATGTCAAATGCCATTTTTAGCTCTACTGGTCATCGACCAGAAGAACTTATGGGAAGGTCTGTTCTCCGACATCCATCCATCCATCCATTAGCACAAGTTTGTTACCGGTACTCCTCCTAAACTACTCGGAGGATTGCTTTGAAACTGTACACACACATTCATCCAATGTGGCTTCAACAGCGGTCATCTTGAAAATCTTTTTATCGCTACTCCTCCTGAATGGATGGTCATATCAACATTGCATTTTCACTGAAAGACTTCTTATGATGTCTAGTTGGTCCTAAAAGAAAATGGTATGGATCTGACATCCAATATGGCCACCATGTCAGCCATCTTGAAAATCTTGTTATTGCTACTCTTCCTGAATGGATGGTTGTATCAACATGGGGTTTTCACTAAAGGACTTCTTATGATATCTAGCTGGTCCTGAGTAAAAATGATGCCAATCTGACATCCAGTCTGGCCACTATGACAGCCATCTTAAAAATCTTGTTATCACAACTCTACTTTAATAGAAAGTCATATTGATACCTAGTTGTTCCTAAATGAAAACGGTGCCAGTTCTACATGCAATATGGCTGTCACGATGACTGTCTTAAAAATATTGTTGTCACTATTCCCCCTGAATGGATGATCATTATGGCTGGGTTTTTCACCTAGTCCTAAATGAAAATGGTGCCAGTCGTACATCCAATATGGCTGCTACAGTGACTGTCTTATAAATCTTGTTGTCACTACCCTCCCCCCCCCCCCAATGGATGATCATTTTGACATGGGGTTTTCACAAAGAGATTTCTAATGATGTCTGCTTTGTCTAAAATGAAAATGGTGCCAAGCTAACATCCAATATGTGTACCCTGTATAACTGTTTTCAAGTTTATGTTGATTTAGAGCTTGTACCACAGCAGCTAATTTGAAAATCTTGTTATCGCTGAAGAATATCAGAGATGGTTTCAACGCTCAGCAGATAAAAGGAAGAAATGGTCTTATCTTGAATTCCTGGAAATTCTTTTTTGCCCAGTAGAGCATCAGTCCCTTCTTTTTGTATGGGTTTTTGTCAGCAAAAAAAGTTAGATATGGGGGGGGGGGGGGGGGGGTGGAGTAGAGAAAAAAAGTAAAAAGTGAAGTTACAAATAGAGACTGTGATAAAGACGTACAGAGTAGAGTTTCAGATAAAATGGAAAGAGGAATACAGGCAGCTTGATTTTGAATAAGAATTACTGACTGTCCTGATTCAGGGATTTATATTAAAGGTCTACTTTGTCCTAAATAAAAATGGTGTCAAGCTGACATCCAATGTGAGTACCAGGGCAGCTAATTTGAAAATCTTGTTATTGCTGAAGAATATCATAGATGGTTTCAACACTCAGCAGTTAAAAGGAAGAAATGGTCTTATCTTGAATTCCTGGAAATTCTTTCGCCCAGTAAAGAGTTAGTCCCTTCAAGAGACTCTTGTTTAACTGTCTTGAATCAGGGATTTATATTAAAGGATTATCGACTGTACTGATTCAGGGATTGATACTAAAAGATTATAGTCACTGTATGATTTAATCCTTTGATCACATTTTGTTACATTTTTGTTTATGTTTATTTTTGTCATGACAAGCGACTTTTTTCAGGGGGTGGGAATTTTTACAACAATTTCTGGCTGACTGTTTTCAAGTTTATGTTGGTTTAGAGACATTTTTCCTGATATGTCTGTGTTTTCTGTGTTCTTGTTTTTAGCTCTTCTGCTCATAAACCAGCAGAGCTTATGGGATGGTCTATTGTCTGTCAACTGTCCATTGGCAAAATTTTGTTATCACTACTTCACCTAAACTACTTGGGGGATTGCCATTAAACTTTACACACACATTCATTCCAAGGTCTAGTTGGTCCTAAATGAAAATGGTGCTGCTCAAACATCCAGTATGGGCAACCACAGCAGCCATCTTGAAAATCTTGTTGCTACTCCTCTGAATGGCTGATCATATCAACATGGAGTTTTCACTAAAAGACTTCTTATGATGTCTAGTTGGTCCTAGATCAAAATGGTGCCAATCTGATGTCGAATATTGCCACCACAGCAGCCCACTTGAAAATCTTGTTATTGCTACTTCTCCTGAATGGATGGTCATATCAACATTGGGGTTTTCACTAAAAGGCTTCTTATGATGTCTAGTTGGGCATAAATGAAAATTACTCTAATCTGACATCCAATATGGCCTCCACAGTGGCCATCTTGAAAATCTTAATCACTACTCCTAAATGGATGGTCATATGAACATGGGATTGTTACTAAAGACTTCTTACGATGTCTGGTTGGTCCTAAATGAAAATGGTGCTATATGGCCACCACAGTGGCCATCTTGAAAATCTTGTTATCACTACTGCTTCTGAATGAATGAATTCATATCAACATGGGGTTTTCACTGAAAGATTTCTTATGATGTTTAGTTAGTTGTAAATGAAAATGGTGCCCATCTGATCTCCAATATGGCCACCACAAAGGCCATGATGAAAATCTTGTTGTCCTTCATCTCTTAGATGCCTGATCATGTCGACATTGTGCTTTCACCAAAAGACCTTGTATGATGGCTGATTGGTCCTAAATGGAAATGGTGCCACCATAACAGCCATATTGAAAATCTTTGTTATTGTTACTCCTCCAAAACGGTATGTGATATCAGGATGGGTTCTCACGAGAATACTTATTAAGATGTCTTGTTGGTCCTAAACTAAAATGGTGCTGATCTGATGTCCATTATGGCCACCATGGTGGTCATCTTGAAATTCGTGTTATGGCGACTCCTGTTAGATGGAAAGTCATTTTGACACAGGGTTTTTATCACAGGAGTTCTTTTGGTGTCTAGCTGGTCATAAATGAAAATGATGCAGACTGACCCTCAATATTGTTATCTCAACTCCTCCCAAATGGATGGCCATATCAACATGGGGTTTTCACAGATAAGCTTTTTATGATATCTAGTTGGTCCTAAATGAAAATGGTGCCAGTCATACATGTACATTCAGTATGGCTGCCACAATGGCCATCTTGAAAATCTTGTTGTCACTACACCCCCTGAATGGATGGTCATATTGACATGGGGTTTTCACTAAAAGATTTAAAATGATGTCATCTTGGTTGAAAATAAAAATGGTGCCACTCTAATGTCTAATATGACCACCACAGCAGCTGATTTGAAAATCTTATTGATGAAGAATATCAAAGATACTTTCAGCACTCAGCAGATAAAAGGAATAAATGGTCTTATCTTGAATTCCTGGAAATTGTTTTGCCGAATAGAGCATCAGTCCCTTCGAGGGTCTCTTGTGTTAACTTTACCATTAAATAAATGTGACTGTGAATAACTGAGTCATGTATCAAGTTGTTTTGACACTATTTCTTTTCTTTTGATTTTGACCCAGAATAGGTCTCGGCAAGTAATGAATTGGTCAGGACATGTAGGTTATGTATGAACTTGCCAGGCTGGGCAAGTGATCTAAAAAATTAATGTGGATCCCTGCATTGAATATAAAGCTGCATCTTTAATACTTAATTACTATTCCCATGGACAGCTGGGCCATAAGAAATTGGCACAACATTGAATCCTTAATTGATATACTGGCACAGTTGCTGCTGCTGTAATGTTGAAATGATTGAAGAGAGTCAGGATACTACTCAATGAAAATCCAGTTTCATACTGCACTATTGGCTGGGAACTTTTGTCTCTCACACAACATTTTTCACTTTGTTGCATTTATATATGTGGAGTTTTCTCTTTTTTTTCAGTGCAGCTGAAATTTTGAATATCATTTGATTAATGTTTTACATAGATAAAGAAATTCTGCATTTATTTGTGAAATTTTCTTCAAAAAGTGCTGTTATTCATGAGGAAATTTTCAGAAACTCGAGTCTTGTCATCTTTTAATTAGAAACCTAGCAAAGTCATCAGTTTGAAGGAGAAGTTGGGAAACTGTAAGCAAGTACCACATAGATTTTCCACTCTAGTTAATTATTCAGAGAAAGTACTGGTGGATGCAAGTGTGAGATAAGAAAAATATGCAAAGAAAATTGATTGTGTTTGATTTAAATCTTAACTTGACAGATCTCTCTACCATTCAGAATTTGCTCTAAATACCTTTTTGGATTTTGTGTGCCATCATTCTTATTTTGTAACAATTCAAGAAGATTTGATCACTGAAGTCTAGTGGCAATTTTCTTGAGATGAGATTGATTTGTCTTTGAAAGGAGAAGAGTTGTGCATTAGTTTGACAAACAAAACAAATAATGCCCCGGCTTTGTCTTAATGGAATTTGACAGATGAAGATGAGAAAATCATGAATCAGCTTATATGTTCTTTACAAGCAGATTTAAAATTAAATTTATTGCTGAGCATGGTATAGTCGTATCACCAGCAGGGGATTTTACAGGTTGTACAGGATAGCTAGGATATTACGCTGTTTCTTCTGGCCACATGAAAAGTTGCGATGAAAACTGTGACAATCAGGCATTTTCTGACCCTCAAGAGTCGGAGGAAAAGAAGTCACTTGGAGAACTACCAAAGCTTATTGAAAATGCCAGCTTTGAAGTAAATTTACAAACATATATTTCAAGTAGTTCATAAGTTTACATTTAACAGATTTATTTGAAAGGGATTTGTATTGTACGAGTCAATGTAGTACACACCTGTCAAAATAAATTTCATTTCTTTCTTTAGTGCAGGTGTCTAGTGAAACAGAAGTGTTAATTTGTTTCTAGAGCTCGTGTCAGAACCCTTTTTGACACAGATTTTTTCCTCCATCATAGATTTTAAAAAACAGTCATAGAATGTAAAACTAAGTAAGTGTAGAAAGCAAGAAGTGGTGAACACACATTTTAATCACCTTTATTATATTTCGAAAGATTTATTAATATTAAATTGATAATAACAGTCCAGAAATTATAGAATTCAATCATAAGACCAATTTTATCTTGATCAATTTGATATAAAGTGATAAATAAATTTGGTCAATTTTTTATGAAATAATGTAATTACTGCCAAGTCAATAAAATAGGTAATTTTGGGACAGCAAACTGCCCCTTTAGAAGTATATGCTGTTTTTATGAGATAAATAATGAACTGTTTGTATTTGTCTTTCAGTCCTTGGAGAGTACCAGGCGTATGTTACAGCTATGTGAAGAGGTAATTGCAATTCTTAATTGTTTATAAGGATTTTTTTTACATCCATAAAATATATTTTGCACTCCCTATTACCAAATTAATTCATAGGGTAGGTAAAGATATGACTTCGACATGGATTATCTGGTGTAGAAATAAACCTATAAACAAGATACATTTTTTTGTAAAACAATGATTCAACTGTAAGTTCTTGTACCATTTCCAAATGTCTGGTATTTTCTGCCATAGAAATACAAATTTTACTTTAATGAAAGTTGAATATGCTTTTATAACATATCATCAGATGCATTTATTTTGTTTGTTGAAGAAACAAGGCATTGATGCATATTCAAAATATTGTTATGATTACAATGTTGTCTTAACTCGTACAAAAATGTGAATGACATCAGTTGAACTCCACACTTTACATTGAAAGCACCTGTGAAATTTTTATCAAATGAATCACATTTGGGCACTGTCCTTTCATTGAAAATAGTTTTGTCACTAATTCAGATGCTGACGGTCCTCTATAATTGTTGTACACAATGTGCTTGAGAACCCCCAACTCCTTCTTACTTTATCGGCACTGATGACCACGTCACTTTTCTCATGGTTGACCATAATGAGCAATCAGTGCCCATGTGATCATTACCAAACTGTGGCATGTCACTAACATTTTTAGGAAAAGAGTTAGGCTGAAACACGATGAATGCATTAAAATTCTCATGGTATGGGAATCTATCAAATATATTTGTATGCATAATCCATACACACTGTACTGCTTTGACTGGCAAGTCATTGTCATGTGACAAAACACTCCAGTTCTATCCCTTTAAAGAGACTGCTGTTGCACATGGCTGAAAGGGACTCCTTGAAAAGGAGTCCAAAATAGGGTGTGTCTGCAAGGTACACAGCTTCCAGCAATGTAAAAAATCCATCAAAATGTTGCTTCATGGCAAACACCAACTAAGGATTACAGTTTTCATCATTATTATGCTTATGCTTTGACATGGTGAATAGTGCTCTCTCAAGCAGTAAAACCAGGACTGATACTTGGTATAATCTCATCTAGGCATATATCAGTCTACCAGTTTAAAAAAATCCTTTAGAATAACAAACTAACATTTTTATTGAGAAGCCAATTTTTGAAATTTACAGCACTATTGTTCACTAAAGGATTAAGTTGCCCTTCTCGATTCCTATTTAACCAGCTGACTGTGATCAGAATAGCCTTCAGGCAGGTGAGCTGTAACAAATTTAGTCGGCAATACCTTTGTTGATTGTCCAACAAGATAATAATGTTTAAACTAGACATAGTCACCATTGATTTAAGTTTAGTCAGCGACACCTTTATTGATTGTGCGACAAAGAAACGATATGTAAGCTAGACATAGTGACCTTTCAGTTTTACTTCATTAAGGTGTTTATCTGACAGTGTCATGTTTAAAGAATTCAAAGACAATTGGATATAATGATATTTTGAAATATTCTGTGACCAGTGTCTGGTTGCTCAGAGCATATGCCAGTCAGATCCCTTGAACTGCCAGCCGACTATATATATATATATATATATGTGTGTGCGTGTGTGTGTGATACATTAATGCAAGTTGAGCAGTAATGGAAATGTATAAATTATGATATAATTTTCATGCAAAGTTTCATGACTTAAAAGCTCTAACTAATTTAATGGCTCTAACTGGTTCTATGGTAATATATGCAAAGTTACTAACAGTTTGTGTCCTTCTTTACTTCACAAAGCTCATATTATATCCATGTATAATAATGACTACTCAATAAAACTTTATGCAAACCAACAATATTTTTGGGCAAACATCTGAAAAACATAAAAGCATTCATGTTCAAGAAAATGAAATATCAGTGACAGTGTGCATTTGTTTTAAAGCACTCATATCCTTGAATAACATTAGTAGCTATTTATTCATTAAAAAAAATATCCAACATATGGATCACGAAGGCAATGTCTTTATCTACAATTAGACACTGTTCTATACGGAATATATAGATTAATATGAAAGCACTTACCATATCTGATTCAAGTATTAGTCTTTTCACTACATATTTTATTCTGTTGAACACAAGTATTACTAATCAAATTTCAAACTTATAACAAACTGCAAAATAAACAATCAGCAGATCAGTCCCGCTTTCTTGAAGCTCATCTGTCAGAAGTGATGCTTTTTGTCATGTGTCAAGATGATCCACTTTGCATTAATTGGCATGAGGGTAGGTGTTTTTCAACTTGATTGAGGCCTTGTCTGCTAGAACATCCCCACTGTTCTCCTATTCATTTAACTGAGCATTCACCTGGAACAAATACCACTCATTGAACAGTGATTTGGGATTTTCCTTGGATAATTTGCTGACGGATACATTTTGGGGTTCCTTGCATACAGCTGATACAAAGGCTTTATGCCATATCTTTAAAATCAAGCAGCAGCCACACACTGCGATGTGCTTTAAAAACATCAAAAAGTGCTACTGCTTTCAGTTCACACTAATTACACCTGTGGTATTAAGCTTGTTTGATTTTAAATACACGCAAAAATATGTCGGCATGTTCTTTGATTCATATCTCAGCATTTATGCTAAGTGGTAGCAATGAGTAATTTGCCTAATCAATCCAATGAATGATGGTATGAACTTGTACATCTTCACTCAACATTTTATCATTTTTATATATAAAAACATTTAAATCATAAATCCATAAAATTAAGTGCCCATGAATATGCATTTTGTTACAAAACGGCAAAATTTTATACCCACGAATGTAAAGTGATTCACGGTATTAGAGTGTTGCAGCACACTGATTGATTTACTGAAATCTGTCTTGTATGTAAAGTTGTTCAGTTATATCATTTGGGAATGATGATCTTGGACCCATTCATGCAATAACATCCACAGAGTTACTCACCAGGCCTTGTACAGCCACCCAATCAATCAATAGTTTCTAAATAGTTGGCGATTCACCAGGCCTCATACAGCCACCCAGTCATGCAGAAGTATCTACATAGTTAGCTATTCAATAGGCTTCTTACAGCCACCCAGTCATGCATTAGTATCTACATAGTTAGCTATTCAACAGGCCTCTTACAGCCACCCAATCATACAATGGTCTCTTCATAGTTACCTATTCACCAGGCCTCTTACAGCCGCCCAGTCATGCAGTAGTATTTACATAGCTATTCACCAGGCCTCTTACAGCCACCCAGTCATGCAGTAGTATTTACACAGCTATTCACCAGGCCTCTTACAGCCACCCAGTCATGCAGTAGTATTTACATAGCTATTCACCAGGCCTCTTACAGCCACCCAGTCATGCAGTAGTATCTACATAGTTAGCTATTCACCAGGCCTCTTACAGCCACCCAGTCATGCAGTAGTATTTACATACCTATTCACCAGGCCTCTTACAGCCACCAAGTCATGCAGTAGTATCCACATAGTTAGCTATTCACCAGGCCACATGCAGCCATGAGAACAGACTAGAATGGAAACAAGTATATATTGCTCTCTCTTTAAAACACTATCCATGGAGGTCATAAAAGTGACCTGTGTTATAAGTGAGGTAGCCATATATATGTACTGAGTGATGTTCCAAGAAGGTTGTGTCCTGCTAGTGCATAAAAAAATCCTTGTAGGGTATTTATTATTTAATGATGTGAAAATTGCATCGTTATTGTTCTTATTAGCCGTAACTAAAATTAAGTGAAATAATTAAAATAGCAGTCATAAAAGAAAAATCACACAATTGAATGAGATCTATAACCATACCCAGGCTATGAGAGGGACTTCAGTATACTGAGGGGCTTTATAGTGAGGGACCACTTTAGGTAGTCGTTAGAAATATAATGATGAGTACCTTGGTTTAAAAGACTGTTATGAGGATCTCATGAGGGCATGTTAAGTCTGTAAGAGCTCTTCATACCTTCATGTCAAGAGACTACACACAGTAGAACACTGATTATCAAGACGATAATTACCTGTATTATTTGCTCATATGGACTCCTGCACTGTTCCCCAAGAATAAAAAACCCCCAATTGATTAAAATCTACTATCTGGGTGACCAATTTTCCAAGCAAAATAAAATGATTTCAAAATGGTTGTAGATAAGTCACTTTTTACTGTATGACACCGCCATTAAATCTGGACTTTCTTACATAGTTCTGGCCACATTCTGACAGTAACTTTCTCTTTGTAAGTTAATTGATTTGCAAGTTAAACAAAGGGCTTTACTGTCATTTTTTTACTGTGTTGGCTACACTACATGTCTGCCCAGTGTTACGACTCTATGGTCTAAGAAAAATGTAACAGAAAGAAAGTGAAACCAACAAATCATGTAAAAAATCAACAAGCAATTTATTACTAGATAATTAAAATGAAAAATCAAAAAGTCACTTACAGTAATGTGTTTTGAAATCCTAATAATCCAATAAGAATGATTGTTCTAATCACAAGTCCTAAATATAGAATGTTCCGAATTCACGGCTGTGTCCTTGAATGTTATGATGTGCTAATGGTCTCCAAAGTCCCGATGTACTAGAAATCTTGATGTGCTGATGTCAAAATGAAGTATTCCAAAATCTCTGAATAAGTTCACATAAATTCCAAAATCATCAATTAAAAATCCAAAATCCAAAAGTTTATGAGCACTGTTATAATCCAATGAATATTTAAAATAATTCCTCTCTTAGAATTTGTAATGAATTTTCACAACTGTAATAGCTCTTTACAAGACTGATGGTAATGTCAAAACTGAATAAATGTCCACCAAACATGGCATATATAAAGATTGGTCACATGACAGAATGTTCTAGAACATGAGTCATCTTAATGGAATTTTTACTTGTAAACAAAAATCAACCTTGATTTTCAAATTGAGAAAACATATTGATCAAAACAACCTAATTCAAGGACACTAGTTAAACATGTTTTTCCTGATAACATTAAGATTTAAGCAAATATTAAAGTGAAGAAACATTTATAATTTCATAAAATATTTATAATATTATATAAACATCATACATAACACCTCCTGTCATAAAGAAAAAGAAAGATTTATATAATAAAGCTTTCTTTTGAATATACATCTAATACTATAATAACCAAAATTACATAAGAACATGTTTTATGATACTGGACTTAATTACATCAAGCAATATTACATTTCTATGCACGTGAGAGTGCATCTGCAATCACATTGTCTTTTCCCCTGATGTGTTTGATGTCAATGTTATATTCCTGCAATATCAAACTCCATCTCAACAATCTCCAATTTTTATCTTTCATTTTGTTGATGAAAGTAAGGGGATTGTGATCACTGTACACAATAATTGGAGAAAGAGCTGAGGTGACATACACTTCAAAATGCTGTAAAGCCAATATCAAAGCCAAACATTCCTTCTCAATTGTGGAATAATTTTCTGGTGCTTGTTTAGTTTTTTAAAAAATAACACACAGGGTGATCCACACCACTTTTGTCTTCCTGAATCAATACTCCACCAACCCCTACATCACTTGCATCAACAGATAATTTAAATGATTGGCTAAAATTTGGTGCAGAAAGAACTGGTGCATTCTTAAGCATGGCCTTTAACTTGTCAAAAGATTCCTGACACTTGTCAGACCAATAAAATTTGGCTTTCTTACTCAATAAACTTGTCAAAGGTTCAGCAATTTTGGAAAAATTGGAACAAAATTTCCGATAATATCCAGCCATACCTAGAAATCGCATCAGTTGCTTTTTACAAATTGGAACTTGAAATTCAGAGATAGCTTTGACCTTAGCTTCTATAGGTTTAACTTGACCTTGTCCCACAATATGTCCTAAAAATGTGACACAAGCATGGCAAAACTCACTTTTGCTCAAATTAATTGTCAGATTCGCATCGCTGAGTCGATCAAAGAATTTTCGAATGGTTTCCAAATGATCTTCCCAGGTGTTGTTGTAGATAATGACGTCATCGATATAAGCGTCACAATTATCAAGACCAAATGTTATCATGTTCATCAGACGTTGAAACGTTGCAGGCGAATTTTTCATTCCAAATGGCATAACTTTATATTGATAAAGTCCATCTGGAGTTACAAATGCTGAAATTTCTTTTGCCCTTTCCGTCAGTGGAATTTGCCAGAATCCTTTTAAAAGGTCAAACTTGGTGACATATTCCGCATTTCCAATTTTATCAATGCAATCGTCCATTCTTGGGATTGGAAATGAATCAGTTTTGGTGACACTGTTGACTTTTCTATAGTCAGTACACATACGGAATGTATTATCTGGCTTGGGAACAAGAATACATGGTGAACTCCAGTTACTTTTACTTGGTTCTATGAAATCATTCTCCAGTAAATACTGAATTTCTTTCTTCAGATAGTTCTGTTTGAGAGGATTCATCCTATAATAATGCTGTTTCACAGGCGCAGAATCTACAATGTCAACGTCATGATAAATTTTACTTGTTCATATTGGAACATCAGGAAACAAGTGCTCATATTCATGTAATAGCTGTTTTAGTTCATTTCTTTCCTGTTGTTGTAGATGTGAAAGTTTCTGGTCTAGGTTGTTCAATATTTCTGAATTCCGAAGATTGGTTATACCAGAGTCACTATAGTCTGATTGTACTCCATCGTTGATATCTTCACTGTGTGGGACGTGGGACAGGTACAACTAAATTAACTAAATAATTAGCTGGGCTATCTCTGTCAAAATATTCCTTTAACATATTTATATGACAAAAGTTGTTTTTGTTTCCGTCTCCCAGGAGTGTTAATGATATAATTTAAGTCATTTACTTTCTTTGCAACGGTATAAGGACCATAAAATTTAGCCCGAAGAGGATTTTGAGGTATGGGAAAGAGAGCCAGAACTTTGTCACCAGGTTTAAAACTCCTTTCCTGTGTATTTCTGTCATACCTTAATTTCATTTTTGACTGAGTAGTGTGAAGATTAGTTCTTGCTACTTCACAGGCCTTTGACAACTTGTATTTGAAATCAGAGACATAATCAAGAAGATTAATCTTTGAATCTTCATTTGAAAGAAGTTTCTCTTTCAATAATTTCAATGGTCCACGGACAGTATGACCAAAAACTAGTTCAAAGGGACTAAAACCCAACGACTCTTGAACTGATTCCCTAACAGCAAACAACAACAAATGAACACCCTCATCCCAATCCTTTTCTGTATCAAAGCAATATGATCGAATCATATTCTTCAAAGTTTGATGAAATCTTTCCAAAGCACCTTGACTTTCAGGGTGATAGGCAGAAGATTAAAACTGTTGGATGCCTAATTCATGCATAACTTGTTGGAAAATTCCAGACATAAAATTTGACCCTTGATCTGACTGGACAGATTTGGGAAGGCCAACAACTGTAAAAAACTTCACCAAAGCTTTCACAATAGTTTTAGTTTTTATATTTCTCAGAGGAATTGCCTCTGGAAATCTTGTAGATGCACACATGATGGTCAACAAGTATTGCTTGCCCGACTTGGTTTTAGGTAAAGGACCAACACAGTCTACCATTATTCTACTAAATGGTTCATCAAATGCAGGAATAGGTTGCAGATGAGCCTTAGGTATCTTCTGATTGGGTTTTCCTACCATTTGACAAGTGTGACAAGATCTGCAGTATTTAGAAACATCACTTTTGAGTTTCGGCCAATAAAAATGATTCAAGATCTTGTGATAAGTCTTACGGACTCCTAAATGACCAGCCAAAGGAGTTTCATGGGCTAAATTAAGAATTTCCTGTCGATATGACTTAGGAACAACAATTTGATAGCTCACTGACCACTCGTCACCAGCGGGTACATCAGGTGGTCTCCATTTCCTCATAAGGACCCCATTTTTCACAAAGTAACACACTGGAACTTGTGTGGCTTCAGTTTCACTAATAGCCCTCTGAAACAAACAAGATATCTCGGGATCTTGCTCCTGTTCAACGACAAGGGATTGTCGTTTGTCATCCTGATTAGAACAAAGAGAATGAGTTGCCAAAAGAGGATCACTGTGATCAATACCATTTGATTGATCAATACCTGAGGAAAAAGTGACCTCATCAAAAGACTGACCAATACATGTGTCAGCTAAAGGAATAATATCCTGATCAACATCACTCTCAAGAGCTCTTTTTGCCATAGCTCTAGTAACTGCACAAGCAGGGTACAAATCAGGGATTTCAGTTTCGACAGGATCAACTTTCTGATCCAAACAAGGCTTGTCAGTTACAAGTGGATTAACCACAACCTTATCTCCAGCTAGGTCATTGCCTAGTAATAAATGAACACCCTCTATGGGTAAAGAAGTCACTGCCCCAACAGTCACAGGTCCAGAAACTAAGTCTGATGCCAAATTTACACAATGAAGAGGAACATTTACAAAGCCGCACTCTACTCCCTGAACAAGAACACTTTCACTTGAAGAAGACTCCTCAGACAAAGGCAAAGTACCTGACAATAAAAGACTCTGAGAAGCTCCAGTGTCCCTTAATATTTTAATTGGGATAGGCTTGGCAGAATCACCAATAAGTGATATAGAACCTTCTGACATAAATGGTTCATAAGCCTCTAAAATAGAATCAGACTGGGGTTTGTTTGACCCAACAAATGTATTGCTTTCAATACAAGACCGTGACCTTGACCTCGTAGAAATAAGAGCATTTGGAAAAGCTCTGTCTTTTCTCTGTTGCTTATTTTTCAACTTGAAGCAATCAGAAATAACGTGCCCTTTCTTTTTACAATAAGTGCACGTAGGAAGAGATAAGGATTTCTGATCAGTCTTATCAGATGTTTGATTCCTAACAGTTGTGCTGTTGTGAAATTGGAAGTACTCGAATGAGATTGAAATGGTTTTTTACCAGAAAACTGCTGAGAGGACGACTTATTGCCAAATGAAATTTTGTGAGTCAAGGAATAATCATCAGCCATACGAGCAGCATTTTCCAAAGTTTCCACATTCCGCTCGTCAAGATAGGTTTTAACATCACTATGGATGCACCTCTTGAACTCTTCAATTAATACGAGCTGTCTGAGGTTATCATAAGCTTGATCAACTTTCTTGGCTGAGCACCACCTATCAAATAGTTGTTCTTTATCCCTTGCAAATTCGACATGAGTTTGTCCAGTTTCTTTTCTACAATTCCTAAACCTTTGTCGATATGCCTCTGGTACCAACTCATAAGATTTCAAGATGTACTCCTTAACCACATCATAATCAGTGCTTTGTTGTACTGACAGTGAAGTGTAGACTTCACGAGCTTTGCCAATAAGTACACTTTGTAATAACAAAGTCCAATGCTCTCTGGGCCATTTCAAGTTTTCAGCTATTTTCTCGAAATGAAGAAAGTATTTATCTACTTCTTTTTCCTGAAAAGGGGGTACTAACCTAATATATCTAGTAACATCAAAACCTGAACTTGTGTTTAAAGGAGTGGAGTGTGCTCTGTTTGCCAGTTCTAATTCTCTTAATTTAAATTGCATTTCCCTTTCTTCTCTTTGCATCTGCATTTGTATTTGCCTCTCTTCCTTCTGCATTTGTATCTGCCTCTCTTCCTTCTGCATTTGTAGCTGCCTCTCTTCTTTCTCTCTCTCCATCTGCCTCTCTTCTTTCTCTCTCTCTCCATCTGTATCTGCCTATCTTCTTTCTCTCTCTCTCTCTCTGAATCTGAATCTTTGCCAACTCTAAATCCATCTGGTTCTTTAACTCTAATTCCCTTAATTTCCTGTCAGAACCAGATACAGGCTTTCTCTTCAAACTTAAAGCACTATTTTCAAAAATTCCCTTTCCTACTAAATACTGAATTAAAATAATCTTTATTTCCTGTTTTGTCAATGATACTTTTGCCTCAGATAGACTGTATTTTCTGGCAAGCTCGTGCAACTCATCCTTTCTCATACACTCTAACCCCTCCTGAGTAGGTTTTGAAATGAAATTCTGAACATTAGATGCCATAGTAAATGCTTGTTGGTTTCACACAAAAAAATTTCTCTATATAAAATCTTTGCCAAAGACAAAAAAAAAATTCAGAGACAAAATCAATATGAATTTCAAAAAAAACTTTAATATCTCTAATATGCTTTAAAGAAATTCCGATCCCGGACGAGCCCCCAATTTCTATTACGACTCTATGGTCTAAGAAAAATGTAACAGAAAGAAAGTGAAACCAACAAATCATGTAAAAAATCAACAAGCAATTTATTACTAGATAATTAAAATGAAAAATCAAAAAGTCACTTACAGTAATGTGTTTTGAAATCCTAATAATCCAATAAGAATGATTGTTCTAATTACAAGTCCTAAATATAGAATGTTCCGAATTCACGGCTGTGTCCTTGAATGTTATGATGTGCTAATGGTCTCCAAAGTCCCGATGTACTAGAAATCTTGATGTGCTGATGTCAAAATGAAGTATTCCAAAATCTCTGAATAAGTTCACATAAATTCCAAAATCATCAATTAAAAATCCAAAATCCAAAAGTTTATGAGCACTGTTATAATCCAATGAATATTTAAAATAATTCCTCTCTTAGAATTTGTAATGAATTTTCACAACTGTAATAGCTCTTTACAAGACTGATGGTAATGTCAAAACTGAATAAATGTCCACCAAACATGGCATATATAAAGATTGGTCACATGACAGAATGTTCTAGAACATGAGTCATCTTAATGGAATTTTTACTTGTAAACAAAAATCAACCTTGATTTTCAAATTGAGAAAACATATTGATCAAAACAACCTAATTCAAGGACACTAGTTAAACATGTTTTTCCTGATAACATTAAGATTTAAGCAAATATTAAAGTGAAGAAACATTTATAATTTCCTAAAATATTTATAATATTATATAAACATCATACATAACACCAGTAGCTCTTTTTAAAGTCGATGTTGATTATTCACATGACCACACAGAGGCTACATTTTACAGTTACAAGTACTTATAACAGAATAAAACTTATTTCAAGAACAAAAAGTAGAATCACAGTGGAATACATTTAAATATGATTTACATCTTTTCAAACAAAAACAGAGTAGCTTGTAATACTTGGCATACAGTTTCCTCTATAGGTCTAGTTTGTCCTTATTGAATATGACTGTAATTGTGACAATCTTGAAAATCTTGTTTTTTCTACCATATATACTCGCGTATAATCTAGGTCCAAATGCAAACAACATAGACCCTGATCTGCCATCACATAATGCACTGACAGATCAGGGTCTTTGTTGTTTGTTCTTCTGATTAGTCCTACAAACTGCATAGACCCAGATCTGCTGGCACATTATGCGACAGCAGATCTATGCAGTTTGCAGTTGGTATTGGCTTATACATGAGTATATATGGTATTTCTCCTGAACGGATAGTAATAGTGACATGGGTTTTTACTAAAAGACTTCTTATGGTATGTAGATGGTCTTAAATGAAAATAGTGCAGATATGACATCCGAATATGACCATCACAGCAATTATCATGAAAATCTTGTTATGACTCAGAGCTCTTCAAGAATTTATTCAATTGGGTATTTTACTATCTGGTTTGGAACTAATTGCATTTTTTATAAGCTCACCATTTGGCATCCCAATATGACCATCACAGCAATTATAATGAAAATCTTGTTATGACTCAGAGCTCTTCAAGAATTTATTCAATTGGGTATTTTACTATCTGGTTTGGAACTAATTGCATTTTTTATAAGCTCACCATTTTGCAGAGCTTCTTATGTTACAGTGTTGTCTGTCTATCCATCCATCTGTTACCAATTTTGTTTCTGCACAGTAACTCGTGTTCTCCACCATCTACAGTTGCCAAACTTTGTGGATGGCTTGTTCATGAGGTGAGGAAGAATCCATCATAAAACATGCCATAAACATGAGCAGTATGCTGGAAACTTTGTACTAAATGCTTAAAATAAAATTGCTTTGTATAATTTGAACATACTATTATGCTGCATATCTGGAGCTCTGATGACAACTACTCCTGAAAGAATGTCCATATTGACATGGAGTTTTTACTAAAACCCTTCTTGCCATATATTGTTAGTCCTGTTATTAAATGATGCTTATCTGACTTCCAAAATGACTGCCTTGGTTGCCATCTTGAAAACTTTCTTATGGCCACTTCTCCTGAAATGATGGTTGTATCTGCATGGCTTTTCACTAAATCATGTTAACAGTATGTGGCAGGTCTTGAATGAAGATGCTGCTGTCTGCTCACCAACATGCGATCTAAATTGTATTTATCACTTCTCCACTTGAAAGAATGGTGGCATTGACATGGGGTTTTCGTTGAAACACCTCTTGAAATAAATAGTTGGTACTGTATGAAAATGATACAGATCTGACCACCACAATGTCCGCATTGTTGTTAACAAGTTTGAAAACCCGACCTGTTTGACTTTGGTATCAAGTCAGAGGTTACTGCTAGCGTTTTTGTACATCACTGAGCTTCTGAACACAACAACTTGCACATATACAAATGCATTTTGGCCAGACTTTATATTTCCTTGTTTTTAACTCTACTGGTCATAGATTAGAAGATCATATGGGATGGCCAGTTGTCCATCGTCCATCTGTCCTTGACACAAGTTTGTTATCACTACTCCTAAACTACTCTAAGGATTGCCATGAAACTTTACACACACATTCATCCCATGGTCTGGTTGGTCCTACATGAAAATGGTACCACTCAGACATTAAGTAGGAAAATCTTGTTATTGCTACTTATTCTGTATGGAAAATCATATTGACATGGGGTTTGACTGCAAGACTTCTTCTGATGTCTAGTTGGACCTAAATGAAAATAGTGCCACTTGGGCATTTAAGATGGTCACCATAGTGGCCATCTTAAAGATCTTGTTATCTTTATTTCTCTTGAATATAAGTCATATTGACATGGGGTTTTCACTGCAAGACTTCATATGATGTATGGTTTTACTGAAATGAAAATGCTGCAGTTGGGGCACCACTCTGACATCCAATAATGCAACCACAGGTCCATCTTGAAAATCTTGTTATTGCTACTCCTTCTGAACAGAAAGTCATATTGACATGGAGATTTCATTGCAAGACTTCTTATAATGTCTAGTAGGGATTAAATGAAAATGGTGCCATTCGGGCATCCAATATGGCCACCACAGTGGCCATCATGGCAATTTTAATATTGCTACTCCTGAATAAATGGGAATATCAACATGGGGTTTCAGAGGAAGACTTTTTATGATGACTAGTTGGTCCTCAATTAAATTCTCCCAATCTGACATCCAATATGGCCACCATGGCAGCCATCTTGAAAATCTTGTTATCACTACTAATTAATGCAAAGTCATATCAACATGGGGTTTTCACCGGAAGACTTCTTATGATGACTGGTTGGTCCTAAAGTAAAATGGTGCTGGTATTAGATCCATAATGTCTGCTATAATGGCCACCTTGAAAATTTTTTTATTGCACAAGAATATTATAGATGGTTTCAACACTCAGCAGTAAAAAGGAAGAAAAGGTCTTATCTTGGATTCCTGGAAATTCTTTTGACTAATAGAGCATCAGTCTCTTTGGAGGATTCTTGTTTAATAAATAAATTGAAAATCAGTATTCTGACAGTGATTGCAAGGTTATAAGTCTTGTTGCAGGTTTTCATTTGCAAGGCTTATACAGCGTGATAACACAAACAGGTGGCTATGTGGTTAGCATGGCAGACTCTAGATTGAAAGGATGTGCATCGCTTCAACCTAGGTTGGCCATTGTGATTTGTCCCAGGGCAAGGCACTTCATTCCAACTTCCTTGGCACCTAATAACCTTCATATGTTGCTGTGCAATAAAACATCACCAAAGCTGACCAAACAACCAAACCTTTAGCAGTTAAGTTGCAGCTCAAATTGATTGGCTTGGACAATAAAATGTCATCTAGTATGCAGTGTTGCACCTAGGCTACCAAGGGCAGAGGACACTGTATTCCCATTCTTCCAAATTTGGGGGACACAGCATTTTAAAGGGACAAAGGAAAATAGTATGTAGTACTTAATGCACTAATAGTGCTAAAAAAATGAGATAATCTTAATTGCTTTTATAGTTTTGCCACCTTAACTTTGTCATCTGTACTGTGCTGTCATCTTTTCCTTGGACACTTACACTATTGTAATGAGTATTTTATAAAGTGCTCAAATAACTCATGAAAATAATAACATGTTTGAATATCAGATTCACCTGAAATGAGCTGAACTATGGAATTTTCCATTCTGGCTCTTGCTCTCGTTTAACTTTAGTGTTCACTCATTATCTACCAGCACTTATGATAATAATTCCCATTTGTTTCTGAATTAATTTTCTTTTAAAATTAATAATTAATTAATTTAATGTCAGAATGTGTATTTGCATAAATTTAGCTCCTTTCGCCATTAATTCAACCTCAAAATAAATTAAATCTTCGTTGCCATAGGTGTGCCTTTAACATTGAAAATATGTTACATTAGCGGGTGTCATAGACTTTTCATTTCAAGTCGGCAGACAAACATGAACCTTGAATGTTTTAATGACAAAACATGTTTTTAAAGGATATTAATTGCTATATTAGCTTTAACGACTTTGGCCATTGCTAGTGCCAACATGGACAGGGATAGACATGCACTAAAACAAAGTAGTGGGTGTATTTTTGATTTTTTTTTTCTTCGAAAAAGTGTGTCCAGGGGGTGCACTGTGGTAAGATTTGGGGGATAAAGAACAAAAATTGCAGGAAACCCACTGTCCCATACTCAGGGTGCAACACTGAGGCTGGAGAGTCTGTAATTAATTGTCTTTGCTTTGTAAGATTACTCATTTAGAGTTGATATTAATATGTGACAACCTCTAAAACCATACCTCAATTTGCTTTGTTAGTTCATCATCATAACACAAAACTTTGCAATGGCACAGTTATTAATTGTTGCCCAGCCTTTCAAGTTAGGCAAGCTCTTTGTCAGGGGGTCAAAGGACATTAATACAAAGACAAAACAAGCACTAAATACAAAATTTTCAAGATGGAAAAGGGATTTACATACATTAAGGTACAAAGAAAACTAACTACAGTATGAAACGAATAAAAAAGGGGGGAAATTAATTTTATGTAATATGTCTGTATGTCATGCTTTGTACAGATTTACCTCAGATACCACACCAATTGTACTCTCTTGTTATGAAATTGATCATGATGTGTATATGTGATTAATTCATTTCATATTTTTTATGTGACATTGTATTTATCTGCAACATTATGTCCTGCTTTGTAGAGATTTACCTCAGATAATTATGGCATGCTTTGAACAGATTTACCTCAGATAATTATGGCATGCTTTGAACAGATTTACCTCAGATAATTACATACCACAGCAGTAGTACTATCTTGTTATGAAGTTGATCATAATGTATATATGTGACTAATTAATTTCATATTTTTTGTGACTTTGTATTTATCTGCAACATTAGAGCAAAGAAGCAGGGATCCGGACTCTAGTAAATTTGGATGAGCAAGGAGGTGAGAGCACAAGACTGTTCATCTTTCTGTCTCTTCTTCCAATTTGTCTGACATTTAGGTGTCAGTAGGAGAGAGACATGAACAGTTACAACCATGTTGTCTGCTTCCCAATTCTATTTGTCCACATGGTTGTCTTGTTGCTCAATGCTTCATTATATAATGTGTCATGCAATTTGAATTAACATTTCTGCTCAGCTCCAGAAGACATAGATGTAAAAAGATGAATACTGAGGATCTCCATTAGACGTGGAGTCCTTCAATCACCAGGTGAATCTGCATATTCATCAAACTACGTGTTGTCTGCTGTCTGACCATTCATACATCTATCCGTCTGACCCAGAAAGCTTATTGGCAAATTACACTAAAACCACTGGACCTAGGAAGATTACATTTGTTGGCATGTTTAAACCCATATGTAGATTGCCAGGCCCCAGTTTCACCAACACAAGTCATCAAGATAAATCCAGACTTGAGAAATTTGATTGGTCAGTTTTAAGTCATATTTAAATTTCAGCCAATCAGACTGCAGGATTCCAAACTTGAAGTACATAGTTTCTTTTGGTGAAAGTCAGTCTGGATTAGATTTTCATGGTATTTGAATATTGTTTGGATATTTAGCTCACCATCAGGCCAAGTGAGCTTATAATGTGGTCCATTGTGCATCATGCATCCGTTTACAATTGTTGTTTGCAGCTTCTTCTCAAAAACTGCTTGACAATTAGCACATAATTTTACACTGAGCATTCTGGCATCAAAGCCATTCAGATTCATTCATTTGATGCTGATCCATCATTTAATATGACTACCATTACCGAAAATAGAAAACCTTTAAATAACTTCTCAAAACTGCTCAACAAAATTTGGGCACATTTTACAAAGTATTGCTGGCATAAAGTTCTTTAAAATGTGTTCAAATAATGTCATTCCACCATCAAATATGGCCTCAGTTACTAAACTTAGAAAAATCTTTAAATGACTTCTAAAGAATCCCTGAACAGAATTTACCAAAATTTTACAGAAAGCATCCTAGCATTAAGTCCTTTTAATTTCATACATGCACAAAAGTGCATACATGTTTGTTCCGAATTGGCAGAAAAAATGAGTTAGATATGGCGTGTCATATTTTTTGCTATACAGTGTGAATGGAATTCAAAGCAGACTGGAATTTATAAGTTTAATTTCGTGCAACTAAGAATGTCAACAGGTGGACATCATTGAAAACAACAAAAAAGTTCTAGTCTGGATGTGTGATAGAAAAATATGAATTGAACATCCTTATTGAACACTAGATCAGTCATGTAAGATTAAATGGATATGTAATAAAAATGATTCAGATCCGCTATCAAATATGGCATCAGTTGGTAAAAATGGAAAAACAACTAAATAACTTATGAAAAACCACTGAACATAGTTTTAAAATTCCAAAAAGCATGCTGGACAAAGGTCTTTTAAATTTTTTGCATTTGACGTTGAACCACCATTAAATATGGCAGCCATTACTACAAATAGGAAAACATTTAAGTGACTTCTTTACCAAAATCACTTAATAGAAATTGACCAAATTGTATAGAAAGCATCCAGGCTTAAAGGCCTTTCAATTTTATACAAGTGATGGCACTCCACCATCAAACATGACTGCCATTACTAAACATGGGAACATTTTTCCATGACTTCTTCACAAAAACCACTCAACAGAATTTGACAGAAAAGCATCCTATCACAAAGGGCTTCAGATTTGTGTAAATGATGCTGATTCATCATCCAATTTGCACACTGCTATTAAAATTGACAAAACATGAAACAACTTCTCAACCAGAGGCCTAAGTGGGCCTCGGATCACTTACCTGGCTGACATCTGCCTTACAGCCAAATGCAGCACGTGGCCAAGACATCTGAGTCAGTAAGATATTTTCTGTAGAAATTTCTTCCAATTCTGTTGATTGCATATGTTATGCAGATGGTTATTTCAAGGTTTCTTCATCATAAACATTACCCAATCGTAATACCTCAGGAGTATGACCGCTACCTCCCATATCCAGCCCTTCCGAGGTAACTTTTAGCCATAGAAAAGGTAAAAGTTGTCTGTCTGACCAGAGTGATCTCCCCATGGATATAGGGATTGGCACCAAATCCTGCACATACTCCAGTTACTACTTCTGCTTGTTCTAGACAGCACACTTTTTTAGAGACTTCGCAAAAAAATCCTGTATCAAGTGACATTTTCCACACTATGGAGTGAGTTGAAGGAGTTTCTCACATAAGTGAAGTACACTCCATCTATAGTTCTAACTATTCCCTGCTCTTTTCTTTCTAAGGCAAAGTTTTTCTATCTTTATTAGAATAACAATTTCGTCCTGCGAGAGACATGTCAGCACCATTTTGGTCAAACCTGCACTAACTGACAGTTAACAGACCAGAAAGGTCATGCAGACAATTCTTATGGACATTTATGTGTTTATTAGCATCCACTTTACAGATCGTAGAGTCATGTACGTAATTCATTATTATCATTTATATTGTTTACTAGCATCGACTTCTCAGCAAGTTAGGTGATGCTTGACTAGGGGTGAAACAATTCATCGATATATCGATGCATCGATACTTTTGCCATATCGATACAAGTATCGATACAAGAGGTGAAGAATCGATACAAAATGATATCTACCCTATATAAGTTACTTTAATCTTCAGCAGTCATGAATAATTATTAGTCGTTTGCCTTCTTATTCTTTAAACTGAGAATCGATAATGTATCATATCGTAGGCTGTGTATCGTGAATCGTATCGATACGTGGCACAGGTGTATTGTTTCACCCCTACGCTTGACTAAGTTAAACTGTATATGCTATCTTTATGCTCTCTGTATTTACAGGTGTCAGCAATGGGCAGGACCAAGTGGTTTAATACATGTGAAATTGCGCACACACTGGACGGAAAGTCAATGGGCTTCAGTTTTGGCCAGACTCACACAATCTAAGATGAATAAACACACCATCAAAGAGAAGGATGTCATTAGCATAGCCACTGATGCCACCTCAGTGAGTAATTTCCTTATGGAAGCAGATACCACCCCAGCGGAAAAGAAAAGGAGGCGAAACAAAGCATCACATACAGTCCCAGTTCCTCCTTCACCTTCTCAACCCATGCAAAAGATGTTTTGGGTGGTGCCATTAGGTCTAATACCAAATAGGCAGATCAGCAGTGGACAGCACCAGCCGAGATATGGTCTCACCTGTTGCAATCAGGGACCAGTTACATGGATCCAATATCCCCCAACCCCTCCTAGCATCATGAGCCCAGCATTGATAGAGATCTCTTATGGTCAATACGGAAGCCAATTATGCCTTCATTGATGCCTGAGAGACCACTCACAGTGATCCAATATCATGTGTCTCATCCTGGCAGCAGAATTCTGGCACTCACAGGGTAGAACCCACCAAGTATAGTCCCACGGTGGACTGATGTTATACTGTGGCCAGTTTAGTGCCATGGTACCTGGTTTCTGCATTGGACCCAGGCAGTCTGTAGTCATGAAGCGGTCCATATTTATGATGGATCCAAGTAGGTCTGGGACCTTTACGGATCCAGCTCATCCCAGTGTCATCACCGACCAACATCTAGTGCCTACAGGATGGTCTGTTACAACTTATTATTACGGTACCGGCTATGACAACATTTCAGTCTCGGATGGCCGATGATATGCCTGGACATAGAAGATACAGTCTTCAAATTATGATATCACATTCTGGACAGACTTCAGGTATTGTTTGCAGTCTGTCTCATTCAGCTTTGCCAACACCGTCTCAGTTATCACATGAGGCATCTGCATCATCCCACTCTTTGCTATATGACAAATTACACTTACAAACTCCATAACCTTTACTTGACCCGATGAATACTAGAAAAGACTCAGCCTTCCATGCATCAATAAAAAAAGTTTTCACCTGCTAACGCCCGAATTTTGCCCATCTTCTGCACTGTCAACAGAGGTTTATAAGTTCCCACCATTAGTTGATCTCTTGGCAAAGTCTGGTTGAGTTACTACATTGTTTAGAAAGGCAAATGCAAGACCCAAGTGTTTACAGACCTTTCTTTTCACAACAGTGACTGCCATCCAGTTTCAACAAAGCATACTATAAGACACACATGCCTGTGTTTCATACAGAAATTCCAGCCATTGACAGAGACGTGGCAAGCCTGGGGATGTCAAGACCTTTGTCAATACAGATGAACCAGAAACACTTCATTGACACTCAACAGTTAGTCCAGAACATCATTGCAATAGGCTCAGTGCTCGACCTGGTATACATGTCTTGTCTTCCAACAAGTGGAAAATAGTCTAGCTTCATTAACCATCATGTCGACTGACCACGCTTGGGAATCAGTTTCACGATTGGCATGGGTACTGAACTGGGCTACGCAACGCACACTTGCCAATGCCATGACAGCAGCAGTGACTCTACAGCTTGTAGAAAGAGATGCATGGCTTTCCACTTCCACTTTCACACGGCCACTCTCAGATTACAGCCGTTGTCATCAAATCTGCTCTTTACTGGTCAGGAGGAGGAAGCCCATAAGCAGGCCTCGAAGGAGACAAATCTCACATGGGCCCAGCATCAGAGACCTGAGAAATCTTTCCAAAACAGAGAGCAAAGAAACAGGAAGGACACCCCCAGGGCATGCCCAACAGGGAAACAACCTTATAGGCCCTATACGCATTCAGAAGCAAGATAGTTGTCAAGAGCCAATGACGACAAGAAACAGATAGAGGGGGATCGTTTTCACTGCAGTTTCTCTCCATGCCAGCCTCCTTCCTAAAATAAATGACATGATCACGCCACCCACATCACGTAGGGGGTAGACTGGTAGACTATGTCATTTTGCCATGGAATCGGAAAGACTTTACCCCGACAATCCATGGATCCTTCAAGTTGTCTCAGAAGGGCTCCAAATCACATTCTGTCCCCCATCGTCCAGGCCCACACTGCTACAGAGGTCCAAAAAGATCCTTTTAGGGCTAATGTTTTGTAGCAGGAAATAGACAATCTTCCTAGAATAAGGGTGGTGGAGATTGTATGAATCACAGAATCACCCGTTTTTATTCAAGACTGTTCCTAGTGCCAGAGGCCAATGGCACACTTAAGCCATGCATTGACCTAAGCTCTCTCAACCTTTTCATATGGGCACCAAGGTTCAAAATGGAGATGTTGAGACTGGTTCTAAACACTGTTTAGGAGAGAGACTTCACAATAAGTCCAGATCTGCAAGATGTATACCTCCATGTTTGAATACTCAAGTCCTGCAGGACATCCAGCTACCTGGATGATATACTGTAAAAATACCAGGTGAGTATTATTTTAAGTCGGGACATGAATTCCCTTCTACTCTGCCTTGGTTTCCTTGTCAGCAAGTACAAATCTGACATCGTCCAGTCGCAACATTTCACCCACTTGAGGATGGAGTTTAAAATGCACATGAACAGGGTCAGTCTCCCTCAAGAATGAGTGTTGAAGATCATCTCAACAGTGTCTTCAATACAAGCAAATATTGCATCTCAGCCAGAAAATTCCTCCAACTTCTGGGTCTCCTCAATGCGGCAGAGAATCTCTTAATCCAGGGTCACCTGTTCACACTGCAGCAAACAGTCTGAGTCTCCCATTTTGTGAGGATACATCTCAGGAAATTTGAGAAACTCACTTGACTTACAGTGGATGTCCTCTTGCAGGTCAAGGCTCTGAGAATCACGATTCATTTCAGGAAACCAGTGGGTGGTGGCCTCCTCAGGACTGACCTTTGTATATCAGTCTCCTAGAGATGAAGGCCATAGTGAATTGATGTCATTGGTGGCAGGACACACTACATGGAAAGAGCGTACTCATTCTATCAGACAACTCCACTGTGGTGAATTATCTCAGAAGGCAAGGTGAAACAAAGTCCCTAGACCTATGCCTCCTAATTTGGGATTTTCTCACGTGGTGTCATCCACAACAAATCCACATTTAAGTTCCTCAGCTCCAGGGCAGGCTGAAAATATTGGCAGACTCATCCCACCAGAATTAGCTAATCTAAACTGAATGGTCGATTCACCCCACTGTATTCAATCAAATCTGTACCCGCTGTGGCTGACCACTCATGGATCTATTTGCATCAGGGTGGAATGCAAAACTATGAATCTTTGTTTCTCCAGTCCCAGGTCTGAAAACCTGGGCAGTCAGCACTCTCAATGTAAAATGGAACCGTATGGTACATATTCTTATCCTCCAACACCTCTGAACCAAAAGATCCTGTAAAAGGTGAGGGAATTAGAGTGCCACCTTATCCTGATTGCTCCCGTCAGATGAGATAAGTCATGGATAGATGACTTGTTAAACCAGGCAGTGGAAATCCCAAGGAAAATTGGAGTCTAATAATTTCTTCACAGGCTCAAACAACCCCAACAGCAGCCAAGTCATCTAAATCCAGATCTATTGAACCTGCACATCTGGATCATGCCAAACAAGCCCTCGAGCAAATATTTCTCAGAACAAGTTGTGGACAGAATCGCTTGGGTGAGAAGTCCCACCACTGTGAAAGCATATGAGGGTAAGTGGAGAGTTTTCTCACAATGATGTGAGCGGGAACACCTCACACTGCTTAAAGCATTGTTACCCCAGTTAGCTAACATTTTCTTGTGACTTTTCAGGTGAAAGAAGTTAGCACCCATCACTATAAAAGGTTACCATTCCACAATCTCAGACACATTTTGGCATCATAGAAGAGAGGATATAGGACAAAACAAAGACCTCTCCAACCATCTGGCAAACTTAGATCTATCATGATCTAAGGCCTTGGCTTTGGGCCCCAGATGGAATCAACCATTGGTTCTGACATGGTTGAATAAGGCCTCATTTGAACCACTATGTAGAGCATTGTTGGCTCATTTCTCTTATAAAACCTGCTTCCTAGTCACTCTAGATACAGCAGGCAGAATCAGTGAAATACATATCTTGTTGGTTGACCCAAACTATCTACAGTTCTCTCGTGATGGTTCAATTTTACTCATGTCAGACCCAGTTTTTATCATGAAGAACAGGCTCCCATCCATGGACAATCAGTCATTTGTGGTAAAATCATCATTAGACCCGTCGCCAGGACTCATTGAGAGTGTTAAAGTGGTACCTAAAACAAACTGAGACAATGCAGTGAGGGAGATTTGCTTATTTGTACCTTTAAAAAAAGGAAAGGAAAGGTCGATATCTCAGTTCAAGCTCCATTGTCCTGGATACAATGAGTTATTCTCTCTGCATATAGAGAACTAACCCAAGATCAAATGAAGTTATTGAACAAGTCGGCTCATGAGGTTAGGGCAGTCACCACAAACATAGTATTTGAGTGCAACTGTTCCTTAACAAGCATTATACAAGCCGTGGGATGGAGGGCAGAGACAACTTTCTCAAGCTTTTACCTCCGAGATCTTGCATCCCAAAAGGCTCAGTTTGACCCAGTGGGACCTATAGCAGCAGCTCCCTGTAAAATCATATTTAAATTGGTCAGCTGTTTATGAGAAAAAAATTTAAATAACAGTTGCGAATGGTTGCATGATGCACAGCAGACGAAGGACCTTACTTACATTGCCTTAGGGCCAGGTGAGCTAAAACTTACTAAACAGAATTTTACCAAATTTAACAGAAAGCATCCTTGCATGAAATACTTTCATGTGTGTACAAATGATGCCAATCGACCACCAAATACTAAAAATTGAGAAACCTTTAAAGAACAGCTTCTCAAAAACTACTCATCAAAATTTGATCAGATTTAACAGGAAGCATCCTGGCCTTAAGGGCTTTCAAATTTATACAAATGATATCATTCTGCCTATATATGTATGGCAGCTGTTTCTAAAAATGGAAAAACCTTTAAACTTTAGTTTGCTTTGGTTTCTCCATCAGAGAGGCTCTTGGATCCACTCCTCTTAGAATGATACAGTCAAGTATGTGTTAAAAGTGCTGTCAAAATCAACCAACCAACCATCTTCTGAAAAACCGCTCTTTAGAATCAGACCAAATTTGACAATAAGCATCCAGGCATTAAGAGTATTCAATTTAATATACATGATGCCAAACTGCAATTAAATATAGCCATCTAATAATTCATAATGATAGTCCCTTAACAACCACAGTCATTTTTTTTAAAAAAATGACGGTACGATCGATAAAATGCGCCAATCGATCAGTAGATAAAAAATGTCTAAGGTGTCCCGAGACTTATAGAACATGAAAAAATTGCTTTAATATTGTGTTCCAGCTTTTATAGGTCATAAAAAAATTACTTTTGAAAATAATTAAGGGTGTCCCGAGACTTACAGTGTTCCAAGACTTATCTTCATTTTGGTAAAAGTTGTAAAAACTTTGAAATGACTCTTTTTTCAGTAACCATTCAGTAGAATCTGACAATGATTCCTTGTGCGTTTTATAACATTTTCAGACTTTTGACTGGTTTTTTGTGTGTGGCTGCAGTGGGGAGCAGATGTGTTCACATTACACAAATCTAGTTACATGTAATACCTGCAGCAGAGCTGTTCTTTCGATCCTGAATAATGGGAACTTGCACATATCTATTTTGTTATCAATGTAAAATAGCTGTTTTTTCTTTAAAGGTTCAAAAGATCAAGTTATTTGTGACCGAAATTTCTCAAAAAGCAGTGCACAAATTGTCATTGTATAATTGAAGATGACTTTTTTCTTTCCTTTGTCACTAGATCATTATGTGCTGACTAGTATTGCACCTGGTGATAGGCAAGAAAACTGTAATTCAAATTGCCATGAATTTTAGCAATATTTTTGTATGTCACATCTGCTTTTACCATGTACATGTAGTCATGCCCAGCTTTCACAAAACATCATGATCTGAGTGCTTTTTTTAAAATTCCTAAATTTTGATTTCTGTTCAAACAAATCAAATTAATGTACAGTGTATTTTCTATCTGGTATATAAATGGGGAAAATGGTTTTTGTTAAACCTAGATTGGGCGTAATAATTTCACTTTCCAAAGTACTCATTTTCATGGTGAAATTTGTTACTCTGTAAGTTAAGATTTTAGTGAAAGCTGGGTCCTAGCTTTTTGATGTACACTTTAAATTTGTATATAATTGTTTGTACCATACCTCAATATATATACTTCCCAGTATAACTTGCTTCTCCCTGTTACCACTTACTTTATGGTTTATACTAGGGCAAAGAGTACGGCATTCAGACGCTGGTCAATCTGGACGAACAAGGAGGTGAGATCAGCACAACTCCGTGTATCTTCATTTTCAACACCAAGAACCACTTGATTTTACAGCCTTTTTTTATTATATGTCGTAAAAAAGTAAAATGTTTGTTTTTCAGTTGTTTGACTCTGTTATTATGACTCACTGAGGCAACGACTTGAAATATTGCACATAGCATGAATTAAGTTCCGTAATAGTTTCCATATTTTATTAATTTTGATAATCTTTTAACTTTATGTGCATAACTCAACAGAACTCTGTTTAGGACAGATTGGAACATTATGTCTTTATGGCACCATTATAGTTCTGTAGGCAAGCATAATGTCTTAAGAACTGCACATTTTTCTACTTGGCATGAGAAAAGGTGTCTTAGAAGGTAAATTTTATTTCTTGACCAATCACTTTGTTCCTACATGTTTAACTCACCTGACCATAAGTCAAGTGAGCTTATGGTATGGTCTTTTGTCCATTGTCCGATTGCAATTGCTATTTACATCTTCTTAACAACCGCTCAACAGAACTGGACCAATCTTTGACAGAATGCATCCTGGCATGAAGATTTTTCAGATTTGTTCAAATGATGCTGCTCTGCCATCAGATATGGCCATCATCACTAAAAATTGGAGAAAAAACTTTAAATGACTTCTTCTCAAGAACCACGCAACAGAATTTTACCAAATTTGACAGAAAGCATCCTGGCATAAAGTACTATCATATTTGTTCAAATGACACTAATCTGCCATCATGTAATGCCACTGTTACTAAACCAGAGAAATCCGGAAAATACTTCTCAAGAACCGCTCAACTGAATTTGACCAAATTTGACAGAAAACACCTTGACTTGTACGTCATTCAAATTTGTTCAACTGATGCCAATATGCAGTCAAATATGGCCACTGTTACTACAAATAGAAAAATCTTAAACGACTCCATCTAAAAAAAACTCTAAACAGAATTTGACCAAATTTGACAGAAAGCATCATGGAATGAAGCTCTTTCAATTTTGTTGAAATTATGCCAATCCACCTTTAGATATGTCCACCATTTCTAAAAATAAAATAATTTTTTTTAAAATGACTTCTTCTCAAAAGCCACTCTGCAGAAATTTACAAAATTTGATGGAAAGCATCCAGGCATGAAGGGCTTTCAAATTTGTTCAAATGATGCCAATCCACTATCAGATATGTCTGTTGTTACTAGAAAATAAATACTCAACAGAATTTGACCAATTGTAACTGAAAGTATCTTGGCATAAAGGACCTTTAAGTTTGTACAGATGATGCCAATCCACCATCAAATATGGCTGCTGCCACTAAAAATTTAAAAACTTTAAATAACTTCATCTAAAAAACCGCTTAACAGAATTTGACCAGATTTTATAGAAAGCATTCTAGTTTGAAGGTCTTTCACATTTATGGAAAAGATGCCTATTTGCCATCAAATGTGGCGTTTGTTACTAAATATAGAACAACATTTACACCACTTTATTTTTAAAATATGCTGAAAAGAATTTGACTAACTCGAAGAGTTTGCATCCTGGCATAGAGGCCTTTCAATATTTGACAAATGATGGTGATGTGCGATCAAATATGGATGAAAGCATAAATACTGCAGAAACCTTGAAACAGTTGTTTTCATAGCATATGCAATCAGCAGCATTAGAAGAAATTTCTACATAAAGTATCCTACTAATTCAGATTTGTTGACCAACTGCTCTTGTATTTGGCATTTGGCTTGATGTCAACAAGGTGAACAATCTCAGGCCCACTTGTGCCTCTTGTTTTTAATTTTATAACCTTTTGTACAGTAGGCCGTTATCCAATGAAGTGTCAGAAAACTTACACCACAGGTACCTTGGTGTTGATCAGACTACATATTAGATTCCCATGACCCAGTTACATAAAGTACAGGAACCCATCAGCCAAAAATCAAGGTCTGTCAGATGGTGTTAGTGAGTTCATCAAATTCTACAACTTTACAAACACACTGGTCATGTAGTTTTAGTTTGCCAAAAGGAAATGTTAGGTCGTGGCAGAAGAAATTGGCTACTTGGACCCAAGTCATGCAAAATTAGTTGTATTTATCAATTTACTAAGTTGTTATGTAATTCCTCACATCCAGACTGCCCCTAATTCCTTCGTTTGTTGAATTAACAACGTGTTCGGCCATTCCGCCATGTACGCCCCTAATTCCTGCTCAGCTGATGCCTTAAATACTTGGAGAATTAGATGTAAATCTGCATTGCTTGCTGTCTAATTGAAGATTCATTTGTCACTGATAATGCCAGCATATTATGTCATTTGACAGGAAATAGCATACTGAGATCAGCAAAATGGAGAAATAAACACAGGCAATTCTATAAATGTTTCATTGATTGGGCATACTGGTATTTGAGTTGTCTTATTTGTGGTCTGGAGGGGATTACAGTTCCTTTTCTATCTTCCTTAGTGGTCTGATCCCCGGCAGCTGATGGATTCCCAATTGTAATAGATTGATACTTTAAAAGAGGATTTTACTGCATTAAAAATTTTACAAAAGTCCCAATGCAGCCCTGGCAAATGCCAGCAGTAAAGACTTTCCAGTTGCTAAATTATGCTGTAGAAGCATTTCTTAGAGTAATCTGTTCTCAGTATATTTTTTTTTAAATGCCCTAATTTGATTCTCATTTCTTTGTCTAACTTAATCTGTTGCCTCTTTTCAGATAACTTGTAAAGTATTTAATTTGACAGTTCTGCCATTGGAACTGACCCTTCAGTGGGAGGATGGCATGTGTCAGTCAACTGTTCCATAACTGATTCAATTGACTCCTAACAAATTTGATTGTTTTTCTTTTGGTTTTGTGGAGTTTAATGCCATTTTTCAGCACACGATAGGCAATACATGGTAGCCAGTATATTTGGTCTGGGAAGAACCTCTAACCCACACAAATAACTACTGGCAAGCTTTCTCACATACCCATGTTGGTCGAGTCGAGACTCGAAATCACATGGACATGGGTGAGATGTGTGAGTTATCTGTAAAGGCGAATGCCTTAGACCACTAGGCTAACCGGGGCCCAACAAAATTGTATCACCAGTTCGGTGTGGATCAGAGTAGTGCACATAGAAAGAATTTGTAATGTAACATATAAAAATTAAACTGTAATTTATAACTTTGGCTTCGATCATTCAAATTCCAATACATTCTCACTCGACAGGGGGTCAGTTATTCTTGCTAAATTTAAATAAGTCTTTTCACAGAATCATGCATTTAATTTCAAAAACATCTTCCTGATTCTTGAACAGAATGTTTTCTGTATGCAGTAAGCAGTTTGGCATTTTATCACTATGGCCATATGAGAAGTTTTTAGGTCTTCGGTTTTTTTCTTGTGGGAACAAATGCATTGAGTGTTTGAGTTGAAGGACATTGTTTTCATTAAGCCTATAGGCTCCAATTTTTAATAATGTCCATCATTAAGTGTTTGGATGGGGGACCTATTATTCTATTACAGTCTTCAATCTATAGAGAGATTTAAAAAACAACTGCAAAGCTTGGCTTTTTTGTTTTAAACGGATTCTTCCATGACAGCGAATGACAGGCACCTACATGTACAACAAAGACAGTTAACTGCAATTCTTTTTGGAATTTGTTCAACAGAGTATGCTGCATGCAGTATGATCCAGTACCAACCATCTTTTGCAAACAACCCCTTGACCTATTTTTAAAATCTGCACAATATTGAATTGTTTTTGTATACTTTTTAATGTTAAGTCATATATATTGTATTGTAATGTTTTTTTATTATTTTACACCTCCCACCGCCTGGACACCAAGTTATCACCATCTTATTTTACAACCTTTGCTATGCACACATTGCCTTGTTCATTTTTTATTCCTCTAACAGGTACAACTTCATATGTCTGACTTCTTTTGCAGTTGAATACATATATAGCACTCCATGTGGTTTATTTCAGAGTTGGCAGCTGTTGACTGGTAACTGCCATTAAAATGGTCTGAATAATTTGTAAATCTACATGTGCTATCATGATGATTATGAAAATACAATTGTTGCCACTTTAATTCCTATGGCAGCTTGGTATTGCTGTCCTGTCCCAGTATTATTAATACTTCAAATAACTCTGGGTTTGAATCCCTTGACCACTTGATTATGATATTATCATAAAATATTAAGTGTCTGTAAATCTTAGATGACTGTATAAATGAACACAAGCTTTTATTTATACTTTTAGTGGGCAAACTGTTCCGATTAGAGATTTCTTTGTTTTTATAATCAATTTAAAGAACATTCATAACCTAGCTGAAAGTAAATAAAACTACATTACAAATTATTTGGCCATACCATTGGCAGTTAACATTTTTTATGTAGATTTATGTAGATTTTGTTTGTAGTGTTTTATTTTTCATGAGCCCCAGATAAAAAGAAGTGATTCATGGTAGGGATTTTTCTAAGATAACAGGAATGCAGCATTTGGTCCTTAATTTTGGGGAAATGTAAACCAAATGGGAACAATATCTCTTTAGTAGTAAATTGCTGAAATTGGGATGAAGGGATTCAGCCAAATGTCTTTTATTGGAAATCTGGGGTTCATTTGCAGGGGTTGTTTAATGCTCTACTTCCATGCACTTGTATATAGTTATAATAATAAAATGACAAGTATTCTAACAAGGGTCTGAAATGGTAAAATGGGTACTTATGTTTTGGGAGCATTGGTTCTGTAAATATAGAATTGCACACAATTTACAACATTTCAAGGTTTGTAGATCAATGAAGACTTGGTGCATGGACACAAACTATACCTCATTGAAAAGATCAATCATTTTTCTAGACAATAAACATACATACGATGATCTTGTCACAATTTCTATGGAATCAACAATCCAAAATACAAGTACCCGCTTTACAATTGCAGACCCCCATTAGATCCCTTGTCATTTTGCTTTTAATGTTATATTTCTGTGCATGGAAGGAAAGCAGTTAAGAGCCCCTCTGTGCTCAATGTGCATAGTTTATATAGAGTTTTGTGATTTATGGTTTATTTTGTGTATTAAGTTACTTTTTTATTTCCTTTCCCTGTGTAGAGTCAGGATGTAGGAGTAAAGACAATTGTAATGCTGGATCACCAAGGGGGTAGGTAAAAATGTCTAAACACTGGATTTATACTAGCTAATATTATTGCATCATCACTAATTAGTATGCTATTGCAGTATCTTGTCTATGCTAAATCAGCCAAATTGCTAAGTCTTCAAAGCATCTCACTCTCACAGCCTACCCGCATCATAGAACTTTAAGCTACAGTCTTTCACCCACCTGGTATGGTTTCAATTGCTTTCATATCAATGTATTTTTACCTGATGCAAATAACAATTTTGCTCTTGGGCCCATGACCAACCTAACCTGTAGTGAATTGAAAATCAACCTCAGAGTTGTTTGCTTCTCACACATCCTATTGTGAATAGCAGAAGAATGTCATATTATGCAAGAACGTCATATTATGCGTGCTTGTCAAGTAACTGAAGATGGTGTGATGTAGCTTGTATCTCATATTTTGCCTGCTTGTCAAGTAACTGAAGATGGTGTGATGCAGCTTGTATCTAATATTTTGCCTGCTTGTCAAGTAACTGAAGATGGTGTGATGTAGCTTGTATCTCATATTTTGCCTGCTTGTCAAGTAACTGAAGATGGTGTGATGTAGCTTGTATCTCATATTTTGCCTGCTTGTCAAGTAACTGAAGATGGTGTGATGTAGCTTGTATCTAATATTTTGCCATATTGATACATAGATACAAATGCCATGATATTTTGATTATCTATTAGAGCAAGTTCATTAATTAGACTGTTATTTTAAAAAATCTACATACAGTAGAGAAAAATGAGCGATGGCCAAAAATATGAAAATTTTTGCATTTAAAAATGACTTTTGCATCAAACTGAGTATTAATTTGTTATAAAAGTTTAGAAAAAAACACCAGCCTTAACATGGAATAAGCTGCTGTGATTGAGTGTTAATTGTGAAAGTCAGATACTGTGTAACTTAATCTTAGAGTCTGATTAATTGTATTTCAGTTAGAGTTGAGGTACTGCCATTTACTTCATGAAATACAAGAATAAAATTAGTTTGATTGAACTTGTATTGAGTACAAATGGATAAGAACAAGCAAAGTAGGTAACAGTGTGAAAAAAAGCTGCAAAATTAGGTAATAAAAAAGTAAAATGCTACAGAGCAAGAGTGATATTATATTGTCAGTGACAAGCAGATCAATAGATCCAGACAGATGAAGGTGGTGGTGGTGGTAGATTGGTTTTGACAGAAAACTAAAATGATTACTTTGGCTGATACTACATAATTATGTCCTTACATACCTAAATGACAACAAATGTTGGGTAAGAACTATTAATAATTTAGCTTATAACAGAGTGCTTTATCATGTTACCTACACTCTGCCTTCAGAGATTGCATCAAAATAGATTACATGTACTTGATGTACTGTGTATAATCTCTCTCTTGCTAATTAAATGGTTGATAAAATTTCTTTTGATTCTTAACTGCAGCTGTGGAGGGTATATACCAGTAGTGATGTCCATCTATCTGTCTGTAGACAAGGTGGTTTTCACAACATAACTTAAGTTTGCAGTTGTCTTTTTCTCAAACTGTGTATGTGCCTTACCCATGGGTAGAGGCAGAAGAAGCCCATTATTTTGGGGCTGCTTGGTCCAAGATCAAGGTCACTGGAGCTGAGAATGTGATTTTCCTTTCTGCATGATAAATCAGGTTTCCTTGGACTAATTTTGATCAGATTTCATTGGGGCAGTTCACTATTGATTCTGTGTGTGAGAGGTGAAAGGTCAATCGATGGAGTCAGTATTGTAAATGTTTTGGTTTCCACTTCATAATTCAAGTTTCCTCTATAAATCGAAAAACATAGGTAGTCTACACTTAGGCAGAGGTACCTCACTATTGATTATCCAGCCCTGAGGTCAAAGGTTAAGGTGACAGGAGCTAAAATTGTCATTTTGGGTTCCTCATGATAAGTCAACTTTCCTCAAGTTTTCCCATACCCCATTCTATGAACTTTATAGTTGCATTACACTTGAGCAAGAGCAATCCCTACTGAGTTTTCAATCGATAGATCAAAGGTCAAGGTCACTGGATGTGAAATTGCATTCTTGGTTTCTGCACAATAACTCAATTTACATGTACCACATTTTCATCAAACTTCATAGTAATACTACACTTGGATAATAGCAGCTCCTAATCAATTCTAGAGCTGATAGGTCTAAACTCAAGTTTTCTCGCACTGAAATTACAGTTCTTAACACACACACCCACACACACACTCCTCCAGCTGAAAAACACAGATCTTTCCATCTCATCGAGGATAAAAAATTCAAATCTCAGGGTGACTGGAGTTCAGATTTTGACTTGGTTTATGCATATGATATGAGGTCAGATCATTACAGGCCAAGGTCATTTGAGGTAAACTATGTTAATTTTACATTTGTAATAGCTATAGTCAGGGGAGAGAGGGGGGGTATTCATTCTTCTAATGGCTATTTTTCTTCAAATCTTTAATTTATCAAAGAATTGTAAATCAACCTATCAATTGACAACATTTTTAATGAATTGCTTATATCAGTTTCCTGAATTTTTGGTGTAAATTTTCCCATTTTTTCAGTAGCAAATAAATTAGGACTTCATAGAAATTAATGACACTTGTGTAACTTTGTGGGTTAAACATTAAATGGGCTATGATGACTAGCTGCTTTTTTAGGTCAGAAAGTTATCGTATGCATGGAATTGTAGTGCTAAACATAGCCATTGCACTAACTACTGTAGATAAGACAGATGCAATGTTATTAGAGCTTTGTAATCCTATTTACACATTTTTTTATGTTAGACCATTCAATCTATATGGATGAGCAATTGAGCATCCCCCCACCACCACGACTATCACAAAAAAAAAAAAAAGAGGCAACAGATTGGAGAAAATATTTTTCTGTTAAAATTTAAAATACCAGAGGTCTTGCTTGTGATTCAGCTTAATTATGTGTCAACAATTTCAGTTTGGTCCTGTAATTTTCATCTTTTGGTATTTTTAGTTTATGACCTATTTCATTGCAGCAAACATACTATACTTAAATACCTCTCCCATTAAGGAACTGTTTTGACTCTTGAGGAAGAATATGTGTTCCCTGTTACTTTGTAACATTAGCTTGCTTTTCAAAACTACCATATTAATTCTATAATTCTTAAAAAGATCATGTTATAGGGTAACCCATCTATAATGCACCTCATTATAACATGAATTTGGATATAACGGTTGTGTCATGGCTTATGACTATTTTGTCTTAGATGTCCATTATTGCCTGACACTACTCAGAACTTCAGCCAAGCTGACAAATGTTTTTAGCATTTTCACTATATCGTGGTTCAGTACATAAAGTGATCAGCAGCTATGGATCCGAACTAGCGTGTTATAGCAGAGTTCCCCAGTATTTGCTCATTGGTGAGAAAGGATCAAATTGGTAAAGTTTTACAAAATAGTTAAACACGAGGCATAATGTTAATTGCCATAAGATATTGTATGTAGGATACCATTAGTCACTTAAGCACTATATGATTGAGAAGTTGTAGATCTTGTGTATAATGACAGTGCATGATCATTCAAAATATTTCTTTATGAAGCCTTTCTCTGATGATATTAATTATGGTGGCAATGATGATGAGATCAATACTACTACTACTAATAATAATAATAATAATAGTAAAAAAGGTGTCAAAATTGTCATATTATAAAAAAAATGGATCGAGAAGAACATTTCTTTTTCATCCATGATAAGATACCTTATCTTAAAAAAGGTGAGCCTTTAACAGTTAAATAATGAAATTGAATCATAAACTATAAGTTACTTGGGTAGACAAAAGTAAGACTTCACTCTGATTTACCCTTCTGCCATCCATCAGAGCAACTGGACCGTATAGAGGAGGGGATGGACCAGATCAACCAAGACATGAGGGATGCAGAAAAGAACCTGGAAGGAATGGAGAAGTGCTGTGGACTCTGTGTGTTGCCCTGGAAAAAGTAAGTACAGTCAGAGGTTAAGGTAGGTCAGTCAGTGTCTTCTAACTTAATGTTCAGTATTAAAATTTGGCCCCATCATCATACTTCCAGATTAAGATTGCTCATTGTTGTTGTGTTAGAATTGTCCTTGTGCTATGCTAGAATATGTAAAGACATGTAACAAAATGTTTGATGAAGGGCATTGAATAATACTGCGACTTCTCTTTTTTTGCTGACATTCTAGTTGAGGTGACCAAAGGCTGCCAAGTTTGAAGCCAGAATGTTATTGTTTCAGTAGCTATCTTCATCTTGTGATAGATATTATAAGCAGATAATGTCTGTGTGTAACAGGATGAAACCAAGTGGATTTGGATCTAGAGAAGACACATAACAAAAACATGTGAATAAAATGTTTATTTACAAGACTAGTAACGAATATATAATTTTTGACACCCTAAAATAACAACCATGATCAATCTTAATCACACAAATAAAACTAAATTATTAAAACACCTAGCCTACACATGCACACCAAGTTCATCAAGAGATATAACAAATGGTATTGCTCTTTGACAGATACAGTCGACGAATAGTTCATCAACAGCTATCACAGATGGTACTGTTCATCAATGGATATGATCAATGTATGGATTTATCAGCAAATATAATTATTGTATTGTTCATCAGCAAGTATGATGTTGTATTAGATTTTCATAATGACACAGAATTTTAGGTGAAAAACGTAATACCAGTATACTGTTCATCAACAAAAATGATGATGCATTAGACAGTCATACATATAATGACACATAATTTTAGTTGAAAAACCTAATATACTGTTCATCAACAAATATTATTCTGTTATCTCATGACATCACAATGAAGATCCTGAATACACTCAATCCACCACTCATGATGAATTACTGAGGACTGATCTCATGTAGTCCACTCCAACCCTGCTGAAGAACCCCAAATTGCTGCACAGTGGTAAACAAAATGAAATCTTTTCATTTTTTATTTTGGTCATTTTGAAGCCAGCTTTTTTATTCAGGGTATAAGCAGTGTGATTGTTACATTTTCTTGTATGTTCTTTATGCTTATTCAGGGTATAAGCAGTGTGATTGTTACATTTTCTTGTATGTTCTTTATGTTTAATCAGGGTATAAGCAGTGTGATTGTTACATTTTCTTGTATGTTCTTTATGCTTATTCAGGGTATAAGCAGTGTGATTGTTACATTTTCTTGTATGTTCTTTATGCTTATTCAGGGTATAAGCAGTGTGATTGTTACATTTTCTTGTATGTTCTTTATGCTTATTCAGGGTATAAGCAGTGTGATTGTTACATTTTCTTGTATGTTCTTTATGCTTATTCAGGGTATAAGCAGTGTGATTGTTACATTTTCTTGTATGTTCTTTATGCTTAATCAGCTGAACTTTAACTCCTTGTACTGGTATCAGATGCTGAGGCAATGCCTCCATTGTTATCGTCATTAATTACAATTAAGTCATTTCCTATGGCCTCTAAATACATAGTACGTAGATTTATATCAAACCATGTTTATTATCTTCACTGCCTTAATAAAGTGTTTAATGTGAACAAAAGTTCGATTTTTTTTATTTCTTTATGATTTGCTTACTTATAGCACTGTCAATAAAACATGCATTACCTAAGTAATAAAATCAACCATCTTGATGACTTAGTGGACTTGCCTAATAGTCATTACCCAGAGCACAAGTTTGCAAATTATAGATGGCTTTTTTTTTAAGCCTTTACAATGCACTGACAAAGTGTGTGCCCTTGTGAAATTTACTGTCAAAAAAGATGCAGGGGGCTGCCCGGAGAAAACACCGTTGACATAACAGAAAGGTCTATAATTTGGTATTTTTAGGGCTAGACCTGTGATGGCACACCATCAGGATTGCTTTAGTTTGGATTGTTTACTTCAGATCCAAGAACTTTGAGAAGTCAGGTGACTACAATAAGACCTGGAAGGCTACAGATGATGGACAGGTGAACACAGATGGACCACGGGTCATAGTTGACCATGGGAATGGTATTGGCCCATCAGGAAACTTCATTACTAGGTGAGAACTTCCACTTATTGTTATTGTGTTATCTATGTCACTATATTTGTGCATCCCCTGATTATTTAACACTTTGTATGTTATGTACACATGTATTATCAAGTTCATGAGGATTGATATTGTGGAATTTTATGTAATAGTTGACACCTTGAATGGAAATTACAAGCCTTCAAGAGTCATTCTTTACAAACAAGGAAAAATATACAGCAGGTGGAGTACTTTACCAACAAGGAAAAATATAGTGCAGGTCGAGTACATTGTAATTAACGTGTCACTTGCTAATCAGATCTGCTTTCACTAGGTAATCCACTCATCTGACTTCAGCATCTCACTGTCAGGTGACATCGCGAAATATCTAAGAGATGGTAGAGTATCTTATCCAGTTCTAAATCAAGCTTTAGTGTCTAAATAGTGTCATTATTACTGCATTTTTACATAAGGGAGCAGTGTTCCCCTCTTTTCTTCTCTGACACTTGCTCGTCATGATTCCAGACTTGTCTAACTGCTTTAAATAATTAATCAAGTTTAACAAGTATACACCATGTTGCATGTCATAGGCGAAAATGAGAGTTCATAAATCAGTGTTTGGATGTTAGGTGATCAGACATCAATGGACTTGTGAGGTGACTGGAGGTGTGACTTTCCTGTCTTTCCCTGCAGATTTTAATTAATTTAGCTTATTGGTGTGCATGTAATCAGACTAAACTTTCTAGTGTAGGTAGGGTTACTTTTCATCATCGCTTAATGACAGCCTGAATATGTTCTAAAGAAAGAATACAAAGAGCAGTTGGCTTGCCACCAGGGGTAGGAGTGCATTCATTGGGAGTAATCGGAAATATTAAGTTTTCAACGAATCTGGCCTACGTGTGGAGTCTAATTATTAGACAGATCATAGATTAAACTTGCATGTATTCGCTCATCATAGAGTATTACAACAGTAAAAGAATAGGAAACAAGTTCATAAGCACTTAACTAGCTTTGGTACGTTTGGGTGGCAAGTAGAATATGTTCAGTGAGGAAGCATTCATGTAAATTCCTGATTTCAGTGATTTTTACTCTAACGAATATCGGATAAAGTTTTTAAAAAAATTCATTATGATCTAAATTGATTGATTATATAAGGAGTACATGTTATCTACTGAATTTGTTGACATTCCAGCATCCCCTTGCAAATGAAGTTGGCAGGGGATATATCATTTTGCTTATTTGTAGGTTCATTTGTGTTTGTTTGTTTGTTGATTGTTATGTCTTCAGTATAATGGACCCTGTTAGAACTACACTGCATCTCAACAGAGAGGAACACAAAGATATCAAAAGTAGGTCACCAAATATTTACACTTGAGTTTTCAGCTACTTGTTCATTACACCTTCAATATCTTGGACCCTATTTCACCTACACTCATAAAAACTGGTATGTGGATGCACCTCAAGGTAAATAACCCAACCATACCAAAACTTGGTCACTGACATAATTTTCACACTGGAGTGACTTTTGTATTTTCAGCTGTTTGATCATTAGACACTCAATATCTTGGATGTTGTTTCACCTACACTCATGAAAATTTGTATATATGGATGCAACTCGAGCAAAGTGAAACAAAGATACCCAAACTAAGTTACAGTGTCTTAATTTTCGTGCTTTAGTTACTTTGGTATTTTCAGCTATATTGTTTGTTGCACTTTCATTATCTTTAACTGTATTTCACCAAAACTCATGAAACTTGGTATGTGGATGCATCTCAAAGAGAGTAATTCAATCATGCCAAAAAAAAGTCACAGTGACCTAATTTTTTGTGCTTCTGTGACGTGTATTTTTAGCTATTTGTTTGATACACCCTCAATATCTTGAACCTATTCACCTACACATTAAAGCTGGTGTATGGACGCATCTCAAGTGATCAACATAAGCATGCCAACACTAGTTCATTATGACTTAAGGCTGGTGTATGGACGCATCTCAAGTGATCAACATAAGCATGCCAAAACTAGTTCATTATGACTTAAGGCTGGTGTATGGACGCATCTCAAGTGATCAACATAAGCATGCCAAAACTAGTTCATTATGACTTAAGGCTGGTGTATGGATGCATCTCAAGTGATCAACATAAGCATGCCAACACTAGTTCATTATGACTTAAGTGACTTTTGTATTTTTAGTTATTTGTGTGTTACAACCCCCATTGTCTAGGACCCCATTTCACCTAAGCTTGTGAAATTTGGTGTGTGTATGCATCTCAAGTTGAGTAACTTAACCATACCAAAACTAGATCACTGGAACCTAATTTTTGTTTGAGTGTTGTGTATTTTCAGCTATCCTTTCATTACACCCACAATATGTTGGAGCGCTGGGGTGACTCAGTTGTTCAAGCATTGGATTTGTGAGCAGAAGGGTGCAGGTTCAATTCCTATTTTTGGATCAGCCCAGATCTGCTACAGTGTTGTGTTTTTGGCAAAGGCACTTTACTAGCTGCAGCATAATATTTTCTTCAGAGTGTTGCCGTATATCACAACAACCGAAAACCCACTCAGTATCTTTGACCTTATTTCACATACATTCTTGAAATTTGCAATGTAGATGCACCCCAAGGAGAATAACACAGCCATACCAAAAGTAGGTCACTGTGACCTTAAATTTCATCATTTTAGAGACTTTTGTATTTTCAGCTATCCATTTGTTCCACTCACAGATATCTGAGGCACTATTTAACTTACACATTCATGAAAATCACTGTATGCATCTTGTGGAGTGTAATTTGACCTAATTTTCATACATAATGTTTGTATTTTTAGCCATTTGTTTGTTACATTCCATTACATCTAATTAGACCTTTTTTCAACCCTTCACGGATGAAACTTTATATGTTGATGCATCTTAAATTGTAGTATATTGCTGTAATATTTCCTTCATGCACATGGTGTTGCAGTCATTATCTTAGACCAACAAGCAATGGGTAATGGGGTTGGAGTCCAGACTAGCCTGAATTTGTTGTCATGGTGTATTACCATGCAAGGCACTTAACTCCCATTGCCTTGGCATAAGTCATCCATACCAGTCTGTATATTGTCAGCCACTCCAAATGTGTTTCTGTTCGTGAGGAGATTTTGGTTTTCAAGTAAACACCTTGATGAAATTGTCACCTGCATGTCTGCATGATGAAGAACACCAGTGGAAAGTGAAGTATTAGAACAGAAGAGGATTTGGGTTGGAAAGCTGCATCATGGCAGTTGATTTCATTACAAGAAACTCTGAGCTTCTTGAAAAATTGAAGCTAGAGAAAGAGATTATTCCCTCAAGGTTTTCAGGCTTTCGTCTTTATGAATAGTTTCTAATCCACACAAGTCTGTATGTAACATATAGGTTAATACTGGTTTTTACAAATGACACAAGGCCAAAAGAGAACATACTGACATACATTTAGAATATGTTTATTAATGATAACAGAGATAGATACATGATATCGAATAAATTATTCAAGTAAAGACTCTGACAAACTTTCAGCCATATTTCACTGACAACTGCTTGTGAAAAGGTACTTTATTTAAATGAATGTTTCTTGTGGGGTGAACAAGTAGAGTGTATGACAGTTGACTTCATACCTTGTGCTCTGTTGTGGCTAATTGTTGATAGTATAATTTGATGGACATCCTGTAATAATCATCTTTTCTGTCTGTCCACCTGTTCTCAAAGTTCTGCAATCCTTACACGTAAGTGGATGACATCTGGCACGTGTCTTGTCTATTACACGCAGATGTGCCTTTTTAAAGGTTTCAATTTTTCTGATCCTATTTTTATGGAGTTATTTTCAACCAGTTTTAAATCTCCCCTACAGCAGATCCTTGTAAGCAGCATAGATGCAATTTGGTGTATACATTTTCTTAAAGGTCTAAGGTACCTTGTATGGATTTTGTGAGATCAACTTCATTTTCTACAGAGTTATGGCCCTTTACAGTTAACTTCATATTTTTACATGGTATGTTGCTTTCAGCATGTTCTGATGCAGTTTGTTATGAACATTGTCTCCTGGATCAAGATGTGCCTTTTATGGGGGGGGGGGATCAGGGTCATTGAGACCCGTAGTCAGTAATTCCCAGAATCAAGTATGCCTTGCTAGTGCCTTCAGATGACTGCTTAGCATGGGAAAGGTGTATAATGTACCATTCATGGTACTCTTTTTCTGTCTTTGAGAGTCAGATTCCTTGTGTGTATCTTGCAGTTTCTTTTATGTAGCCAGTAATATTGAAATAATTTTCTTTTATGTAGCCAGTAATATTGAAATAATTTTGGATTCTGTAGAATAACAAATGATGCTCGAGAAGATGAGATGGAACAAAACTTGCAGGATGTGAGTGGGATGCTCGGTAATTTGCGAAATATGGCCATTGACATGGGTACAGAAATTGGTGCACAGAACAGACAGCTTGACGTAATCAACCAGAAGGTAAGTGTGGATTTGGGTTCACAAAGTTATGCTGTGGATGTAAATATTAGCAACCACAAAGCAGGTAGTGTAAGAAAGAGCTTGTGCTTAGGGTCACATCTGTCAATAGCATACAATGGGACCTTGTGAACTACCGTATATACTCACTTATAACTTTGATCCAACTGCAAACTGCACAGACCCAGATCTGCGATCGCATAATGCGCCAGCAGATCTGGGTCTGTGCAATTTGTTAGGACTAATCAGTAGATTAAATGACAGAATCTGATCATCTGGCACATTATGCAATGGCAGATCAGGGTCTATGCTGTTTGCAGTTGGATCTGACTTATAAGCGAGTATATACAGTAGTAATCAATCTACAGCTAATGTCAGTAGCAACAAAAGTAAGAATATGATGAGCTCTGGGTCTAGATGATGATCATGATCATGATGCTAAATTTCCAAAAATTCAATTTACTTGGAGAGCTTAAAGTAGCCATTTTATGTTGTCACAACAGAGCAACTAAAAGGGAAATTTCTCATTCTTTATTGCCATGCTACAGTCAACATTATATGAGAGTACCAAAACAGACTTTTTAAAATTTTAGAATGCATTGAAACAAGTGAAAGATTGCTTGGCAATGCATATACTTCATCCATATCAAAATTACCTTGACATGATGCACACAACAGTTGGACAAAAAATGAACCAAATCACCCACTGTCTTGTAAATGTACCATAGTCAAACATATAATATAATAATCATGCATGGTTTACCATGTTCAAACATCCTGATAGAGGGTTTAAAGTCTATCCCAAGTGTTGTGGCAATTTTTTAAAACTATTTATGATCATGATTCATATGGGATCAGTTACCACATACAAAAATTATTTGCAGATTACCTACAAAAAGTTTTTAAAAAATATGTTTTAAAAAAATAAGCTATATCGTGCTCACACACACAAATTCTAATGTTTGAGCAGGGGATGCAACAAAATAGCTGTCGTCATACTAGCTGGAACCAGAAATTTTGTATCCTTCTGAGTTGACTTTATATTGTCATGTTGATTGTGATTATTCAGCCATCTAATCAGGATTGTGATTTTAAAATTTCCCTTTTATCTTCACCAAGTGATGGCAAAAATGACTGCATCTTGCTTCAAAAATTATATATATATATATATATATATATATATATATATATATATATATATATATATATATATATATATATATATATATATATATATATATTGTGATATTCAGTAGTGTATGAGTAGTTTGTAGAAAATAAATGCTTTTTAAAATGTTATAAGGAGGATATTTTACCCGTGCAGTTGTCTCCAGAGCTCATTACACAATATGTCCCACCATTTCTTGTTATAGCTGAACTCTCAACATATTTTGGTTAGGAAGGGAAACTACTCTCACTGATGGGATTTTTGTATGCAGCACTCTATAGATATTGGAGATTGTCAATCATGTACTAGAGATCAGTATGTCTAAAAGAAAATACATGTCCCTATAGTGAAGGCACAGATAGCAATATTAGACATTGTCTAGAAGAAAATACATGTCCCTATAGGGAAGACACATATAACAGTATTAGACATTGTCTAGAAGACAATACATGTCCCTATAGTGAAGGCACATATAGCAATATTAGACATTGTCTAGAAGAAAATACATGTCCCTATAGTGAAGGCACAGATAGCAATATTAGACTTTGTCTAGAAGAAAATACATGTCCCTATAGAGAAGGCAGAGATAGCAATATTAGACATTGTCTAGAAGAAAATACATATCCCCATAGTGAAGGCACATATGGCAATATTAGATATTGTCTAGAAGAAAATACATGTCCCTATAGTGAAGGCACATATAGCAATATTAGATATTGTCAGTCATGAACTAGAGCTTAGTATGTCTAGAAGAAAATACATGTCCCTATAGTGAAGGCAGAGACAACCTGAAATCTAATGCAGACTTGTTATGGTTGTGTAGTACTGGCTAGTTTGCTTGTTATTGATGTACATGCTTTTTCAGTTATGACAAATTCCTGTCACAGAGTAGGATGCCCACTTTGTTTACTGGTTATGTATCTTGTAGACAAGACCTGTCACTTGTATGCTGGTGTATCCTTTTCACTTACTAAAGATACAGTTAGCTTGGAATCATAAATGGGTTCTCCCTGTTACAGAGTGGAATAGCTAATGGTTTTACTGGCCTACCTTAGATTGTTATTATGATGATGAATTAAACATCTCCAATAGATGACATATCTTCCTTCTACATTGTACAAGTTCAGCTATGTGCAAATATATGTACTTGCACGCATAATTACATTGTTACATGATACTAATGAAGGGTATGTTTGTTAGACATGATATTAACAGTGATGAAATGGCATTACTTCTTACATATTAATAACCATGTATCCAGTGGAATGGGCATACCTAGTTGTGATGGAGACTTATCCATTTGACTAAGTCATATCCATTTGACTAGGTTGCATCCATTTGGCTAGGTCACATTCGTTTGACTAGGTCATATCCATTTGTTAGATATGACAGATCTTTGTAGCATTATAACCTTGTAGTGGTGACAGAGTTCTTGTGTTTCATACATCTGTCTGGTACCAATGACATAGCTGTGTGTGCTGCACATGGATTTAAAAAAAAAAAAAAAATGGCTATTTATATGGACAGATTATTTAAAATGAACTTCACACTATGATGTATCTCTTTTACAGGCAACATCTAATGAAATCAGGATCAAAGAAGCTAATAAGAGGGCCACAAAAATTCTCAAAGAAAATTAAATTTCTGATCTAGAAATGGATCAATTGAAAGTGGGATCTTTTTTCTTTCACATTGATGTTGTCTTGTGACTGGGCTTTTTTCCTATATTGCTTTTTTTCTTTGTAGATAGTACAGTAGGACCCCGTTATAGCACGATGGTCGGGGTCCACAAAACGAGATTGTGCTATACCCGAACCGTACTATAACCGAACAAGACAAAACCAAGTCATTTAGCTGAAGAAAATGAGGGGGGTGGGGTGGGGTAAATTGTGGTCTGAAAACAACGTGCTTCATTGGCACCGTTACCATCTTAAATCAATGCATATTAAATGAGAAATACACATGCAATGAAAACAGAGATTGCACATATAATATTTAACTTTATTCAGAGAACCATGCATTGGTACATGTATATGTACATGTCTATTGTATAGCATGAATAGTTAAAGGATCAACACGTGTACTCACCAACCGATCTCATGGCATGCGTAGGAGTGAGTCCATAATAATTCCAACGAAAATATGCACACAGAAGTATAATATCATTGTCTGATAAAGTTCTGAAATCCTACATCGTCATCTAGTCATTGTAAATCATCGTCGTCTAGTCATCATAAATCACGTCCGACTCCAATTCCTCAGCTTTACTGTCGTATGCGGGTGCTTATGCAGAGACTGAGCTTGGGCTCTGCAAGTAACACTTTGATCATAAAGTCAGAAATCAATTAAAGGATGCAACTGGACATGTGTCAATTGTGCGGCAAGATCACAGGGAGTTCAAATAACCACATTCTGTTACTTGGCACTGAACAAGTAAAACTCGCAACTTGATCAAAGGGTTGTCACGTGGGAAAACAACTTGAAAACAAAGACTTATCGGACCACGTGCACTGGCAGATCACTTGGGAAATATCACTTGGGAATTAAATCTGACTTGTGGAAACACCGGACTTAATCCTGTCCATGGCTTCAAGCTTCTTTTTAACAGTGAAAGCTTTACGTTTCCGTGTACTGTTATCCATTGTAAATAACTACTAATTAAAACTCTGACACCTATTTGTTTGAACGACTACAGCAAGAATAATTGTTAATCAACAATGGGGTCATTTTTATGGGGAATGTACAATATTATTCACTGGTCAACTGATTGCGTGGCGATTGTCTAACAACACCGCCAAGCCACGTGTGCGCGTTGGCGGCTTTCGTTTTTTTATGTTTTATAAATCATTGCCGCATGGTTTGAACAACCTTTAGCTTTGAGATTGACTTTGATGATTGTCAATGACTTAAATTAATTGATTTATACATTCAGGTGCGAATCTTTTATCAACCACCCCATTGTTTGGTGCTTGGCTGTGTATGCAGTTGAATGAGCAAACATGTCGGCTATTGTTTGAGCAACGATTGTACACAGAATGTATTGAAGACAAACACAAAGAAGACTTAATGATTTTATTGTTCATGTATCAGTAATAATAAGATTAACACTTATCAGCTTTAAAATGAGCTGACATCTTTCAAAAATAAACTAAGATCAAAGTGCAGTGATTGACTACTGACACATTTGAAATGAACATTCACAAATAGAAATGTTCAGCATCTTTATTCATATAAAGAAAGATACAATCATACGACACTTTTTCTTCAAGAATACAATACAGCTTACCAAATTATTAAATCAAACTCGTTTATTTTGGCACAAGACTTTGCAGTAGTTCAAGAAATTGATGAAATTATTATAAAATTTCGGTAGCCATGCCATGATCGTATTATATCCGAATTTATACACGATCTCTTCCCCAAAATTATAATTAATTTTTTACACATTATTTTTCGTACTTGAAAAAAAATTGGGTTTTTTTTATGTACGAAAAAATAGATGAAATTTCAGGAGCCATGCCAAGATCGTGTTATATCCGAATTCGTGCTATAACGAAGCGTGCTATAGCGGGGTCCTACTGTATATAGTACCCTTTAATTTTCAAAGTAACATTTGTACACCACCTTATTTACATGTGCACAAAATTTTGAAAAATTGTAAATAATTTTACAATAGTTATATATTAAAAATATATCTCTGAAACACTAACCAGAAGCCTTGTTTCAAATATGCTTATAGACATAGGTTAAAAGTCTCTTATTAAAATTGTGTAAAATGTATAGATAACATGTTTAGTTTGTGAGTACCTCTTTTAAAAAACCTTACTTCAGTATGGACAAAATGCATTTCATCAACATGATGTCACTTTTACATACTGTTATTCTAAGTACCTGGTCTGATTATAAATTTGGGACCAAGTTATATTTTGAATATAGCTGGATCAGTAAGTAGAAATGACTAGTATGGATTTATTAAGAATACATGGTGAGCTCAGTAAGGTCAAGTGACCTTATGGTATGGCCCTGTGTCCAGCATGTGTTGTTCATCATCCGTCATCTGTCAAAGTTTTCTGTTTGAAACTTCTTCCAAAAACATTACTAAAATGAAAACAACCTTCAAACAACTCAAAAATTACTGAACAGAATTTGACAGAAAGCTCCCTGGCATGATGGCCTTTCAAGCTTGCACAAATTATGCCACTCCACCATCAAATATGGCCACCATTACTAAAATAGAAAAACATTCTTTATAAATGACTACTTCTCAAAAAAATTTGAATAGAATTTGATTAAATTGACAAAAAGCATCCTGGCATGAAGGCCTTTTAAATGTATACAAATGATACCAATCTTCCGTAAAATATGGTCACCATTAGTAAAAACAGAAAAACCTTCAAACGACTTGACCTTCAGGCAAATTCAGAAAAAAACACTGAACAGAATTGGCCAAATTTGACCGAAAAAATCCTGGCAAGAAGACCTTTCAGGTTTGTACAAATGCCACCCCGCCATCAAATATGGGCACATTACTAAAATAGGAAAACTTTCTAGACAAATGACTTCATCCAAAAAAAAACAAACACGGAATAGAATTTTATTAAATTTGCTAAAACGCATCTTGTTATGAAGACTTTTCAGATTTTTACACATTAAGCCAATCTGCCATAAAATATAGGCACCATCAGTAAAAATAAAACAACCTTCAAAAGACTTTCTCCAAAAAACCACTGAACAGAATTTTTTTAAATTTGACAAAAAGCATCCTGGCATGAAGACTTTTCAAATTTTTACACACTATGCCAATCTGCAACCAAATATGACCACTGTTACTAAACATACAACAACTTTGAAATGACTTCTCAATCACTTATGAAGAGACTTTGAGCAAATATAATAGAAAGCATCCTGGCATGAAGGCCGTTCAGATTTATAGAAATTATGCCAATGTGCCATAAAACAGGGACACCCTTCCTATATTTTTTACTAAAACTTAACAAATGTTTAAACAATTTGTTCTCAGAAACTGCTCATCAGAATTGGACCAAACTTGACAGACAGCATAATGGCATAGACACCTTTTAATATTGGACAAATGATGCTGATGTACCATCAGATATGGATAAAAACATAAAAACTAGAGAAACCTTGAAACTGTTGTTTTCTTAAAACATGCAATCAATAGCATTTCAAGAAATTTCAGCAAAAAGCATCCTTCTGACCCAGATTTTTTGACCAACTGTTCTTGCATTTGGCTGTGAGGCAGGTGTCTGTCATGTGAGTGATTCTAGGCCCAAATTGGGCCTCTTACTTATAGCATGCCACAAAGCCTATATTGATACCAAGTGCTTTAAAAAAAATTCAAGTATTTTCAAGCATTGGCAGATATTTGTTCTTTTATGCTACTTTATTGTGGCACTGGCATGTGACAGGCTATTAAAGTGATGGATGTCAATTCAACATGAGGCATACAATGACACTTATTGTACAATGCTACTTTATTGTGGCACTGGCATGTGACAGGCTATTAAAGTGATGGATGTCAATTCAACATGACACTTGTAGTACAATGCTTTCATTCATTTTAGACAGTGGAGCATTTCAGTAGATTATAACTTCATTAAATTATTGCACAACATGTTTTTCTCATTGCCATTTTGTGATGCTAGCAAAAATTGACAAACCAAGGGGAAAAAAAGAATTTTAACGATTTAAAAAAAAAAAAATTATTTTGAAATAACTTATGACATAGTAGTGAATTCAAATAGTTGCATGAGACCTATTATCGTACAGGTTAGTGCCATTGCAAGTTGCCTCTTGAACACATCCATTGAATGTTACATGCATTGTGGCTTTTGATTACAATTGTTCCCTAAATTCCCTGATGCAGACGGTGTGGATTTAACATTAAGAACCCAGATACATAGGACTCTTTACAATGTCCGAATGCTAATGTAAATATGCATGCAAGCACACAAACCTTATTAGCGTGCACTAAAAATACACATTAACAATTTGATTATGCACTGGTCTGTGATTTACACCTTTTTAGCCAACTGAAACTGCTGTTAGAAAAACCACACATGTTAATGTGTCGCTTCAGTCAATCAGGTATTTTTCTTGTATGGATTTCTGATACATTTGCATCAAAATGGCTTAATTACCTTTCCAAAGTAGTCAACTCTCTTTCAAATATTTTGTGTCAAAATGCTATATCATCTTTAAAATTGCTGACGCAAAATTAAATTGTGTGCCATAATGTTCCAACTAATCAGATAACAGTGTCAGGTGACAAGGGATCAAAGATAACCTGTTCCATCTTCACTACAGAGAAAATAATTTGGGGAATAACTCAGAAACAACTCATATAATCAGTCTCTGCAAAATTTAAGCTAATAGCTAGTGTATGACTTTCCTTAATTTATATTGTCAACAGTTCTAAGTAAATAACTAATTATCAAATTTGACAAAAGGCATCCTGACATGAAGAGCTTTCAAATTTATATAAGTGATGCTGATTTGCATTGAAATAAGTTTTTCACAAAAACTGCTGAACAGAATTTAACCAAATTTGACAGAAAGCATGCTTGGATGAAGGCTTTTCAAATTTGTACAAATGATGACAGTTTGCCATCAAATATGGCCACTGTTACTAAAAGTATAAGAACCTAAAATGACAACTTCTCAAAAACAGTTCCACAAAATTGGAATAATTTTTAACATAAAGCGTCCTGGCATGAAGGGCTTAAAAATCTTTTACAAATGATGCAGATTCACCATCAGGTATGACCACCATTACTAAAAGTACATGTAGAAAGACCTTTAAATGATTTCAACTTAAAAATGGTTCGGATTTAACAAGTTCATACAAATGATGCTGATCCACCATATATAGCCAATGTTACTAAAAAGATTTTTAAAAATTGTTATACATCTCCAAAAACCACTCAGCAGAATTTTAAAAAATTGACAGCATATTAGCTTAAAGGGCCTTTCGTTTTGTAAAATAAATGACAAACCACCATCAAATATGGTCACCATTACTAAACATAGAAAAACATTTCAACAACTTTATCTAAAAAAACAACACTCAACAGAATTTGACTAACTTTGACAGAAAGCATCCTGGCATAAAGGCCTTTCAATACTGGACAAAATGATGCTGATGTGCCTTCCAATATGGATGTAGATACTAGATAGAGAAATCATTATGCATCTGTTTCATAACATATACAATCAACAGCATTGGCAGAAATTTCTACAGAAAGCATCCTACTGAACAAGATTTCTCCTTCAAAAACATTCCCCGATCACATTAACGTTTGGATATAAGCCTGCTACCTCTCGAATCCAGCCCTACTAAAAGACGAAAAATCGTCTTTTCTGTCTATCTCATATAGACAAAGGGCAATAACTCTTGAACCTTACCTCCCCTTGCCACCACCAGGTGTCACCAGTTTTTAAGCTTCGCTTGTACTGATAGCACATACATTATACCTCCAAACAATCCAAGCCATCTTAGTGTTAAATTGGACCATCCAACTTTATATTTGGATTTATTGTGTTGGACAATCATTCTTCTACAGGTTGTATACATTATTTTTATAATTTATTCCAAATTTGAGTGACTTTGTCACCTTTTACAGACTTTGTGTTGTCATTTACGAGTTAGTGGGACAGTGACTAATTTCGCTTTCTCCGTTAGTAACAGTTGTGGTATTAGCGAATTAATAACATGCTGAATTGCTTTGTTTTCTCTTCTTATGTCGTTTTTTGTAGAAATTTCAATGAAATGCAAAAAGTTCAAATCAAAAGAAGACAACCATGACTCTTGCATTGTATGTACTAAGTGTACATCGTCTATACCATGCAGTGTGTGTAATACTTGGACAGAGGAAATATGGGCTAATGTAGTCCAGAAGGCAGCAAAAGGGTGGGATAGACGGAATAAGTCGAAGAAAGATAGCATTGACGTCCTCAGTATACATCCAAAGTCAGACTCCATTGCGAGTCTTGTGGGTGATGCTGGGTTCCCCCCCCCCCTAAAGTTCGTCGTTTGCAACTGTCAGCCACAGTAACATCAGCAGCAATGAAGGAAAATAATGTCGACATGGTACAACCGTCCGCCTTTGAACAGATGCATCGTTTGGTCCAGGAAACGACACTACCATTGACATCAGGCCAGATATTACCCTTATTTCCCTCGTTCGCTTTCACAGCTTTTTCCGACTCTTTGGGGGAGTGTCCCCCCAATTTTAGGCTGCCCAGTGGGCGTAAGTCCCCCCGCATGTCCGAGCATGGCCTTCGGGCCTGTAAGTCAGGACACATGGGTTTTTTACCGGATCCATTGGATCCATTTCATTATACAACCTCGCCATCACCAGCTGTCCCAGCATGGTGACTTTATTGATAAAACGGTCTGACCAGCTATGATTTACGGGGATTTTAGTGATAGATCCGTCCATCAAGCCATACTGCCAGAAACATACCCATACTATGACGGAGATTTTAGTGAGAAATCTGTCCGTCCAGCCAGGCCCTTGAAGCAGCTGGTACCGGTGATAGCCGGACCGTTGCCAGCATCCAGGCCGACCACACGCCAGACAAACCAGCTGATCATTCCGGCAGTGCCGGCCTTCCATATGTTCATGGCTTATCCGTCAAGGATGACGGAATTGCGTCATCTATGCCACCTTGTATGCTCTATCCAGAGATGCAAGCTGTACCAGAACACGACTCGGCACACAGTGTGTGAGACGAAACTCCTGCAAATCAGCCGTACTCAGATCCAACCATGGAACGGACTGAGTTTAGCTTCAAGGCCACAGTGGAGGAAATTTATAGGGTTTTGGCAACTTCAAAATGCCTTCCACCTCCTACCGCCACTCAAGACTACAAAGTTAAGGCATCTGTAGATCTTGACGAGGAGGAAGAGACACCGTCCTTCCAGCTCCTTCCCCAATTGGCAAAAATTAAAGAGATCAATGATCGTCTGTCAGGATGAATAGGTGATCTGGGGAATGCTAAGGCTTTCTTTTCAGAAAGCCAAGTACCAGCGATGTTCTCATGTCACTGGTACAAAACTCACTCAGACACATTCAGTACTGATCTCCCGGCCCTAGACAAAAATCTGGCAGCAGTTCATATGTCCGCTCCACTGTTTTATACAGTGGACAAAAATGTGTTCCATGCCACGTCAAAGCTAGTCCGAAACGTAGTCACTACGTCTTCAATGTTAGACTTGGCTTCATTAGCCATTTTCCGACTTGCAGAAAAATCCGGCAATGACCACCGGATTGCTAGAGTTATTAACAGGGCAGCTCACCATTCCATGGCCAATGCGTTGACTGCTTCTGCCAACTTAGAATTGATACGACGTGACGCATGTCAGCAGTCGACGTCACTCAAGCCCCATCATACTCTGGCTTTACGGATGACTCAGTTTGGGTCACCTTTACTCTTTGGAGGAAAAATTGAAGAAGTTCGGAGGCAGGCAGCTCAGGAACTGCCCCTCCAACTCGCCGCCCAACCCTCGGAGGCATTTTGAAACAATCAGTCCCCGCCACAGCGGAGGGATGATAGGTAAACCAGGGACAAGGGATCCTTGCAATCAAATGTGCAGTATAGATCCCAGCCCAATGCATGGAGACAACAGTCTAATCAAGCTAGGAGGCAGCAAGAAACCAAGTTTCTCCGCCTTTATGCCTCCTAACTCTAGACGTTGACCTATCCTCCCCACCACCCGCGGACTGCTTTTTTGTGGGCGGCCGCCTCCTGCAATTTCAGGCCCACTGGATCACTCTATTTCCTCAGAACGATTGGGTGATCCAGGTCATTTTAGACAGGCTTTGGATTTCATTTATCCAGCACCCTCCTAAGTCCTCCTCTCCCCTCTTCACAGATGTACCGTCAGATTGGGACAAGGATGCCTTTCTACAACAGGAGATACGGTCGCTCATCGAAAAACGGGCGGTGGAGATTGTGCAAAAACCACAATCACCGGGGTTTTATTCCAGGCTGTTTCTTATCCAGAAGGCAAACGGCAAGTTGAGGCCAATCATCAACCCGAGTCACCTCAACCAATACATTTTGCCACCAAAATTCAAGATGGAGATGGCGAGATCAATCCGTCTCTCCATCCGACAGGACGAGTATGCGGTCAGTCTAGATATGACCAATGCATATTTTCACGTCCCTATCCACCCCGCATCACGGGAATTTCTCCGTTTTGCTTACCGCAACACGCTTTTTTCAGTTCCAGGTCCTACCATTTGGCCTCAACATCAGCCCTTGGGTTTTTAACAAGATTATGGATTGCGTCATCACCCTGTGCCGCTCGACTTCATCTACACCGACAGCAGCGTACTTGGACAAAATCCTCCAGAAACATATGGTAAGTTCTATTCTGCTCAAAGGCAGAAACGATCTTCTGTCACTTTTAGATCATCTAGGCTTTCTTGTGAACTGGAAAAAGTCCGATCTCCATCCATCCCAGCGTTTTGACCATCTGGGTATGGAGTTTCTCACCAACCTGAATCTGGTACGACTTCCTCACGTTCGCATAATCCGGATCATCGAACTCGTCGAGTCCGTTTCCAACAGGACGTGGATTTCAGTGAGAGAGTTCTTGCAACTCCTCGGATTATTCAATGCGGCAGCGGACTTGATCCCACTCGGCTGTCTTTTTATGTACCCCTTACAAATGACGTTTCTAGCACAATGTTGCCCTTTTTCAAGCCCCCTCAATCAAACAGTAATGATCACGCCCGAGATAAACAATCATTCCTGCGTCAGTGGCGCAATCCCCGTTGGCTGACCACAGGGATTCCTCTGGAGATGCCCCAAGCGGAAATAACGGTATGTACCAATGCCAGTACGTACAGTTGGGGTGCCCACCTGTTTCCAGACTTCGCTACCATCAGCGGCACGTGGGAGCCAGAGAAGCAGCCTCTCCACATCAACCTTTTAGAAATGAAGGCTGTCATCAATGCCTTTCACTTCTGGAAGGATCAACTCTCAGGCAAAACGGTCCTCATTATGTCCGACAACTCTGTGGTGGTGACTTACCTCCTCAAACAAGGGGGCACCAAATCACCCAACTTGTGCATTCCGATTAGGCAGTTTCTACGTTGGTGCAATAACCTCCACATCAACGTACAAATCAGACACATTCCTGGCAGACTCAATGTCTTGGCCGACACTCTATCCAGGAAAGGTCAAGTCATTCACACGGAATGGTCTCTCCATCAATTGGTCTTTCTACGGATTTGCGCACTTTGGAGGGTGTCCGATGATCGATCTTTTTGCGACAAGGTGGAATCACAAGTTGCCCACCTTCGTCTCTCCGGTTCCAGACCCAGAAGCTTGGGCCGTGGATGCTCTGTCAATCAGCTGGGAGGGGTTGTGGGCATTCGCCTGGTACCGAAAATAATCCAGATGTTACGGGGTCAGAACTGCAAGATGATTCTGATAGCCCCCCTCAGATGGGACAAGTCCTGGGTCACCGATCTACTAGATCTAGCGATAGATCTGCCCAGGAAGATTCCAGCCAGCCCGAATCTTCTCAAGCAACTGCGGTCACGGGTGTTCCACCCCTGCCCGGACCGTCTTCTTCTTCACGCTTGGCTCTTTTCCGGACAGCCTTGCAAGACAAACAATTTAAACCTTCGATTGTGGAGAGAATCTCGAGAGCAATAAGGTCCTCCACTCTGAAGGCTTACGAGGGAATGTGGCGCGTTTTCAGGGACTGGTGCCATATCAATAACATTGTCCCTTTGAGTGTCTCAATCCCTCAACTGGCCGACTTCTTTCTCTGGCTCTTCGAGGAGAAACAGTTGGCCCCAATTACTATCAAAGGCTACTGCTCCATGATATCAGACACATTCCGCCATCATGGTAGATGTGATATCGGGCATTATAAAGATCTGTCAGATCTTTTAGCCAATTTTGATTTCAATCGACCAAAATCCCTCACCCTGTTTCCAAAATGGAATCAGTCCTGGATTTTAACATGGCTCAATTCAAACAAATTTGAGCCTTTATCCCACACTTCGTTAAAGCTACTATCATACAAAACATGTTTCTTGATAGCCTTAGCTTCAGCATGCAGGATGAGCGAGTTACATGCCCTTTCCATCGACCCAAACTATCTTCAGTTCAGATCAGATGGTTCGGTGGTCCTCTTGACACAACCAGGCTTTGCAGCCAAAAATAGGTTACCGTCCATTGGCAATCAAAGAGTCTTCATTTGCTCGCTCTCTTTCATAGATAAGTAGAGAGCAGTGGCCATGCAAGATCCTGTTCGTGCACTCAAGCACTAAATGAAACGCACAGAGGCAAGTCGTGACACGCAAGTGCCTCTTTCTTCCGGTGAAAGCCGGGAAATGGGATATCACCCCTCAAGCCCTTGCTTCTTGGCTGAAGTGGGTTATACGCTCAGCATACTCTGAGGTCTCACAAGATCAGAGTTGCCTCATGAAGATTACCTCTCATGAGATTAGAGCAATCTCTGCGAGCCTCGCGTTCGAACGCAATGTTTCAATCCGAGATATAATAGAAGCTGTTGGCTGGCATGCAGTAAACTTTCTCCAGTTTTTATCTCAGAGATTTAGCTTCGCAGAGGCAAACCTTGAATCTGGTAAGTCCGGTGGCAGCAGCCCAGATGACCACCAGACCCATTTAAAACAATCAGCACAGCCTATCAGCTTCGCTGGATTCGCCAGTTAAATTTTGTAGGTAAGAAGATTTCAATAATTATCTTCTTAACCGTATATAGGGGTCACAGATCACATGACCCTAGGCTGTGTTGCTTATGAAATTAGGAGAACGGGTTATCGTTCACATGGGGAATCCAGCCATCATTCCCTAGAGAATACCCGAGGTAGAGGTTGGATGCTCAGCATTCCCTCCTCCTATTACCTATTCTCCTAACGTTAATGTGATCGGGGAATATATTTGAAGGAGAAAGCAAATTTTTAAGTAAATTATGTTTCTCCAAGAATACTTACCCGATCACATTACTTAAAAACCCTCCCAACCACCCCGCCATGCGAGCATCCTCGTATAGTATATCACCCAGCTTAAAAACTAGCGACACCTGGTGGTGGCAAGGGGAGGTAAGGGGCAAGAGTTATTGCCCTTTGTCTATATGAGATAGACAGAAAAGACGATTTTTCGTCTTTTAGTAGGGCTGGATTCGAGAGGTAGCAGGCTTATATCCTAACGTTAATGTGATCGGGTAAGTATTCTCGGAGAAACATAATATACTTAAAAATTTGCTTTCTTCGCCAGTTGCATTGCATTTTACGCTTTAGCAGATGTCAGCAGGTGGGCAGTTTCAGGCTTACTTGGGCCCATTGTTTTTTGTTTGGGTGGTGGCATCAACATTAAAATTCTATGTTGAAGTTTTTAAAGTCATATATTTTTTGCATCAATTGTTGTATTAAACTGAAACTTTTGGTGTCATGTTACCATATGTCTTAAGCTTGTACCCTTCACACCTGTTTTCCTGTCACACCTGGCCCCATAGACAAGAAAGTGTCTGAGTATAAAGATATGAACTCGTGCTCAAGCATCACAAATTTTGATCTTCTTTAGCTTCGCTCTCAAAAGGTTGGAATCACAAATATTTCAGGATTTTGTAATTATTCGTTTTTCTACACACATGCCAAGTTTCAGAGCAATTGAGCAACAGTTTTTTAATTAGGGAGTTTTGAGTTCAGTTTTTGTGCTCAGACACTTTCATGACTAGTGAGACAGCATGTTCTGCTGAACCCATATCTTGATATTGTGACAACTACATCAACATTCTTTGTTTGCAGTATTATGACTTTAGATTTAATAATGAGGCATTCTTCATTTTGACCAAGTAATTTATTACTAGCATACTGAATTTGCTGATGTAGTCAGTGCCAAACAGCATAGACCTAGACCTGTCATCCTACAGTGTACTAGAAGATTAGGGCTATGCTGTTGCTTTTACTAATGATTTCTAGCTAACATTATAATTGCTGATCTGTCAGCACATTAACACAATGACAGCTCTGGCTCTATGCTCTTTGTAGTTGGCTGCATAGTATAAACTCAGATCTGTCATCACATTAACACAATGACAGATCTGACTGCTATTTGCAGTTGGTCACATAGTATAAACCCTGATCTGTTCACACATTAACACAATGACAAATCTGGCTCCATTGTGGTTGCACAGTATAAACCCTGATCTGTCAGCACATTAACATAGTGACAGATCTGGCTCTATGCTGTTTGCAGTTGGTTGCACTGTATAGATCCTGATCTGTTCACACAATACTATGACAGCTCTGGTTCTATGCTGTTTGCAGTTGGTTGCATAGTGTACACCCTGATTTGTCACCACATTAACACTGATAGATCTGGCTCTATGCTATTGGCAGTTGGTTGCACTTTATAGATCCTGATCTGTTCACACAATACAATGACAGCTCTGGTTCTATGCTGTTTGCAGTTGGTTGCATGGTGTACACCCTGATACATCAGCACATTAACACAATGGCAGCTCTGGCTCTATGCTGTTTGCAGGTGGTTTGCATAGTATAGGCCCAGATATGGTCAGCACATTAGAACCTTCAGCAAACTTGATGGATAGCTTGCACTTGAGGTCAGGAAGGAGCTTATTTATTTTGGGGTTAAAAGGTCAAAAAGTCCTGATCAATGACTTTAAGAAGAAAAATTGTTTCCACTTAATAACATTAGTTCTACATGACATTCCTGGACCAAACTTTGTAGGTAGCTAGCACTTGGGATGATAAAGAAGCCTTGCAATTTTGGGGTCTAAAGGTTAAGGTCACTGAGACTGAAGGAAGAAAAGTGGTTTATGCACAGTAATATTAGGTCCACATCACAGACCTCAACCAAATGCTGTAGATAGCATGTGTATCAGGTAAGGTAGAAGCATGTCGATTTTGGGGTCAAAGGTCCAGGTCACTGTGACTGAAGGGAGAAAAATGGTTTCCACACAATAACATTAGTTCTTCATCACATACCTGGACCAAACATTGTGCATAAGTTTCACTTTGAGTAAGGAATAAGTTTATCGATTTTGGAGTCAAAAGGTCAAGGGTTATGGTAACTGTAAGTGAAAGAATAAAAATGGTTTCTGATAAATTACATTAGTTCAACATCACAGACGTCAACCAAACATCATGGACAGTTTGCACCTGGTGTAAGGAAGAAGCCTATCAATTCACAGGTCGAAAGATCAGATGTCAAGGTCACTGAGAGAATGATTAAAAAAAAAGGTTTTTGTATTTTAAAAATGTTAGTTCTTGTCCATATACCTTCACCAAAGTTTGTGGATTACTTACACAGTGGGTAAGAAAGAAGCCTATTGATTTGTGGTCAAAGGTCAAGGTCACTGTGACCGAAAGAAAAAATGTTTTTACATAATAACTTTGACCAAAGTTTGTGAAGGGTTTGCACTTAAGGTATAGAAGAGGTCTTTTGATTTTGGAGGTCAAAGGTCAGGGTCATTGTGACACAAAGGAAAAATGGAATTTGCAGAGTAACTTTCATTCTAGAGTAATTTTCTTGACCAAACTTTGTGGATGGCTTGCACTTCAGGTAATAAAGCAAAAAATATAAATTATTATATCTATGGGTCAAGTCATGGTCATGGAAAGTCAGATAAGAAAATAAAGGTTTTTGCACAGTAACTTTAGCTGAAATACATGACTTTACCTTGGCCAAAAAGTCTTGGTCATTGAGATCCATTGGTCACTAATCTCAAATCAACCATGCCCTACTAGTTCCTACATAGAGAACTATTAATAATGGGGCAGGCCATTAACGGTACTCATTCATATTGTTGCCAATTTAATCTTGTTCTTTTCTTGATTTTGCCAGGTTCATTAGTGATGTAATTGCCATTATTTTTGTGGTCATTACTCATTTATGCTTAGGTTATGCTCCACAGTTTTCACAAAATCTCATTTGTACGTGTGTCGTCTGCATGATGTTCAAACTTTGCAGTCAAAACTGTTCAATAATGGGATCTTTTTCATCTCGTAAGATCAAAAATAAAATTCTCCAGCTGTCTAGCTTATGGTTTTATCATATTTTTAAGTCAGAATTATTTTGCAATTGTTTAAATCTGACTTGTGAACTAGCAGAAATGCTTCAAAAATGGCCAGAATTATGTATTTTTGCCCTGTCCTTGTTCTGACAAACCAATTTCCAACAACTACTCTCATGTGGAGATTTAAGTGTCTAAATTTGCCTTTCTCTAGACAAAATTTGAAGAAAATCTGACAGGCTAAACTTTTAATTTCATCTCAAGCATTTTATACATAATTTTTCTTTATGAAATGTAGCATTCACCACGAACACATAGTTTCATATTTGAACCATGCAGTAATTATACTGAGCTAGATATCATATTTGAACCATGCAGTAATTATACTGAGCTAGATATCATATTTGAACCATGCAGTTATTATACTGAGCTAGATATCAGCAGCATCTATACAGATTGTAGAGTTAAACAAAACTGATACATGCCAACATAAGCATTCCTGGATTCCACATAAATAACACATGATCCTTTTGTTCAAATGTCTGAATTCAATTTTTTTTATAAATTCACCACAGTGCAAAGTATATAACTCTGGAATGAACCATAATATTTAGAGTAAATATTATTTCATGATGCATGTTATCATTTTTTTGTTGTTGTCATTCATGACTTACATTGTTATGAAATGTTAGCAGAATTCTTGCCCTACGACAAGCACTTTGTGGAATCTTGACTGTGTGGAATCTTAGACTGTGTTCTTGCTATTCATTGTAATGAGATTAGTCATTCATTTTAAACCATATACCCTGAAAACTAGATGTCTTGCCTGCAAAGTATAGGCAAGACATAGATATCACTTTTACGACAGTGTTGTCATTGTTGTTTCCATAGGTATCAACATTAAGCTTTTACATTTAGCTCAGTTCTCTGACACTGTTGAATGCACAATCATGAATCTTGATGGATGTATTCATTGTAGAAGTTACTGCTCATCACAGGCAAAAGGTCACTGACCTATTTTTCATGCTCCAGTGATTAATTTTGTGTATTTAGCTCAGTCTGGCATTTTTGCATGTACAGTCATGAAACTTGATGGATGTTTTTGTCTCGAGGAATACTTACGATCACATTCAAAAGTAGATCACAGAGACCTACTTTTCTTGCTCGAGTGACTTTGCAGAGTGCGTGGATTATTCTATGGCAGAAGAGGCCACCCATAGCATTCCAAGGAATTTGTATTTTACTTCATGCATACAATTTTGTAGTTCTTAATTCAATGACCTTGACCTATATCAGCCAAATTTAGTCTGAATACTAATAATATTAAAAGGAAAGCAAGACTATGTTCTTCAAAACTCACCAACTCAAATTTTTCATCCCACAATGGATGCCAACTTGGAAGTACATGCTTCTGTTCGGTCATGACTTGCATCTGTACTACCATGGCTTTATTTTTTATGTATTTTTCTCTTTCATGTCAATAGGCATGCAGATTCTATATGCAAAAGCTTTCTTCTAGATTGTGGACAGAAAGCCTTTCATGAATCTGAAACGGTTACATTTCATAAGGACTGCCTGTCTTTACTGACTACCTTTTTTGAAAGACATTTTGTCTTGTGCAGTCATCAAATGGAAAAGCCATATTGTCTTGTACTGTCAACTATTTGTATGGTCACTTTCAGTAGAGACCATCAGTCCATGACATCTGTTATGGAGGAGATCACAATCCTATGTATGTTGCTATTTCTCTCTCAAGAGAGCACCTGTCTTAACGCTGTCACAATATTGATATGGCCACCTGTTAAATCTGTATTCAGTGTTCTGGTCACATAGTATGTTTTCTAAATTCATTGAAGCAGTCACTATTCTGAAGATCCATAGATATTTTGTAGTTTTGGTTCCTAATCATTATTAATCAGCTGGCCCCTCCATCACAAAACTTTACTCCAAATCTTACTCAAAAATATTCAAACCAGGCTGAAGGCTGTATTTGTACATTTTGATTTTCAAGTCTGAATGATCATGTATTACTCAAATTTTGAGTAAAATGTGATGACATAGAGACCTGGGGGCATAAAAAATGTTTCTTGGAACTAAAACATTACTTCCTAATACTTCACTGCTCCATGGTGAAACTTGATATGTGCATGGATTCTGAGGAATATGAGACTACTTTACTGAAAATCTTGAAATAGTTTGATTACTTTTCACATTTATTTATCCTGTGAGTGCTTGTGTGCAAGCAGTTGGCAAGAAGTTTGTTCTGTCTGCTACTTTTCGTGTCTTTATTTTTCAGGCTGGCTCACTGAATACACGTGTGGATGTTGCAAACAAAAGAGCAAACAGAATTCTGCGAGACCAATGAGGAAAATAAAATAAACAATAAGAGACTTATTCCAATATCTGATTTAATCATTCTTCAATTATGTGATTGTGTGTATTTGTATGTCTCATGTTGCCCTATTTAACATAGGGAGATTTAATCCTGTAATATATCTTTTGGGAACAAGTTGTAAAATCTTTTTAATTGCATAAATTTTACATAAACAAATCGCTGCTCCACCCCCTACAGAATTTGTTTACAACATGAGTGCCAGCAGTATGCAGTAGTACCATATTTGTTTACTTATATGAGTGTCAACAGTATGCAGTAGTACCATCTTTGTTTACTTACATGAGTGTCAACAGTATGCAGTAGTACCATCTTTGTTTACTTACACGAGTGTCAACAGTATGCAATAGTACCATCTTGGTTTACTTACATGAGTGTCAACAATATACAGTAGTACCATCTTTGTTTACTTACATGAGTGTCAACAGTATACAGTAGTACCATCTTTGTTTACTTACATGAGTGTCAACAGTATGCAATAGTACCATCTTTGTTTACTTACATGAGTGTCAACAGTATGCAATAGTACCATCTTTGTTTTCTTACATGAGTGCCAAGCAGTATACAGTAGTACCATCTTTGTTTACTTACATGAGTGTCAACAGTATGCAATTGTACCATGTTTGTTTACTTACATGGGTGCCAGCAGTATACAGTAGTACCATGTTTGTTTACTTACTTGAGTGCCAGCAGTATACAGTAGTACTATGTTTGTTTACAACATGTGTGCCAGCAGTATGCAGTAGTACCATGTTTGTTTACTTACATGAGTGCCAGCAGTATGCAGTAGTACCATGTTTGTTTACTTACTTAAGTGCTAGCAGTATACAGTAGTACCATGTTTGTTTACTTACATGTGTACCAGCAGTATGCAGTAGTACCATGTTTGTTTACTTACATAAGTGCCAGCAGTATACAGTAGTACCATGTTTGTTTACTTACATGAGTGCCAGCAGTATACAGTAGTACTATGTTTACAACATGTGTACCATCAGTATGCAGTAGTACCATGTTTGTTTACTTACATGAGTGCCAGCAGTATGCAGTAGTACCATGTTTGTTTACTTACTTAAGTGCTAGCAGTATACAGTAGTACCATGTTTGTTTACTTACATGAGTGCCAGCAGTATACAGTAGTACCATGTTTGTTTACTTACATGAGTGCCAGCAGTATGCAGTAGTACCATGTTTGTTTACTTACATGAGTGCCAGCAGTACACAGTAGTACCATGTTTGTTTACTTACTTGAGTGCCAGCAGTATGCAGTAGTACCATGTTTGTTTACTTACTTGAGTGCCGGCAGTATACAGTAGTACCATATTTGCTTACTTACATGAGTGCCAGCAGTATACAGTAGTACCATGTTTGTTTACTTACATGAGTGCCAGCAGTACACAGTAGTACCATGTTTGTTTACTTACTTGAGTGCTACAGTATCAGTATACAATAATACCATGTTTGTTTACTTGCATGCATTTGATGATGATTAGTAATCATCTTTGATACCTTTGGTTTGGTTAAGATGAGATGTACCACAGTTACATGGAATTTAATGGTATTAGTTGAAATCATTGGGTCCAATATACATCCTTTCAGTAAATTCTCACAATTAGTAAATGTATGTAACACAATGTAGCTTATGAAATGAAGGCTGTCACAACTGAGCTAATGTTACGTACATGCCACACTGAGCTAATGTTACGTACGTGCTGAACAAAATTAATTATATAGTTAGCCAAGTATATTTATATTCCTAGTTAAGTAGAACAGAACTGTTGATTTTTGGTGTTCCTCACTTTTTTGCAAATAGCAGGGAACATAGTATTCATGTTTTTGCCCAACCATCCATCACACTTTCATTTCCGTTCTGTAATTTTTAAACTGTTTGTGCTCAAGGAATTAAATTTGGAATACTTATAACTCCTCATGGTGTGTCACATACCACATTAGGGGTCCTATCTTTGGGTCAAGGTAATGGCTCTATTTTATGTTTTCCATCACACTTTCCCTTATGCTCTTTAACTTCAAAGCTGTTTCAGATTAAGTGATGGAACTTGGTATACTTGTACTGGAAGGTGTGTCGTGTACCACATTGGGGGTCCCACCTTCAAGGTCAAGGCCAAAACTCAGTATTTTATGTTTTGCATGACACTTTTCCTATACGCTATAACTTGGAGAGCAATTTGAGATTATTGGATGAAACTTGGTATACTTACTGGTATATATCTTTTTCAAAAAGATCAAAAGGTTTTTTGCATACCATTTTGGGGTTCCAGTCTTCAAGGTCAAGGTCACTGCTCGATATCTTAAGTTGTCCATCACACATTCACTTCTGTTCTATAACTTTAGAGCCATTTGAGATTAAGGAATGAAACTTTGTATACTCCCTGGAAGCTGTGTTCAGGGCTGAGGCTCAATATTTTCATTTTCCATCACAATTTCTTGTCCACTCAGTAACTTTTGAGCCATTTCAGATTGAAGAATTTAATTTGGTATACTTAAATATCTTTATGAAGAAGGTATGTCGGGTACCACATTATGATTCTGTTTTAAAGGTCAAGATCACGGCTCAGTAATTTAGATTTTCCGTCATACTTTCTCTACTGCTCTTTAGAGCTTGTCAGATTAACAGATGATACTTCGTATGCTTGTATTATCATCATTGGAAGATATAGCCACATTCAGGTATCTGTCTTCAAAGTCAAGGTCACGGCTCATTATTTTAAAGTGTTCCATTGCACTTTCCATTCCACTCTATAATTTTGTCAGCAGTTTGAGAATAAAGGGATGCATCTTGGTATACCAGTATGTTTTCATTAGCAGGTATGTCACATAGTATATTGGGGGGTCCTATCTTTAAGGTCAGTGTCATGGTGTAATATGTTGAATTTTCCATTTCACTTTGCTTTACACTCTAGAATTTTAGAACCATTTGAGATGAATGGATGAAACTTGGTATAACTTTAGATCATCAATAGAAAGTGTGCCCCATAATACATTGGGGGTCCTATTTTCAAGGTCAAGTTAAAATTTCAGTATGTTAGGTTTTAGTCACATTTTTTCTAATGCTCTCTAACTTGGGAGCTGTTTAAGATAAACAGATGAAATTTGATATGCTTATTTATTGTCACTCGAAGATGTATTGCATTCCACATAAGGTAATAAAAACTGTTTGAGGTACAGGGATTAACCGTGGTACACTTACACTTCTCAGTTTGATGGTATCTCGTGTATCACAGTCCAAGTTTTGACTTCAAACTCTCGGTCATTTATCATCTTGTTATCCATTTACACAGTAATTTTACAGCTCTGTCTTAAAGGTTACAGTAAGATTTCATTATTGTCAGCTTTTGTGATCTCACCATGGTTGACAGGGGACAGCACTGAATTTGCTTATTTATCTCTTTGAAGTTACAGCATTCTTGATACCATCTAAACAGGCAAATTTTTCTATACAATTTTTTTAGTAACATTGGTAATGTTTTTATGTTTTCTTAATTTATCAAGCTTGTAAAATGTTTGAAATTTGTTTCTGCTGCAATTTGTATCAGCTTAGTTTATTTAATATCTTTGCATCTCGTCTTGGAATTTAACTCTGGTAATGCAGTGTTTAAATGTGACCAAGAAGGAAAAGTGTTATATACCTTTAATGACTTTTCGTTGCATTAAAAACTAAATATTTCATGTGACTAAACTGCATTTTGCTCTGGGGTTTTTTTTTGTGTGTGTGTGTGGGGGGGTATCTACATTCATACAGTCGTATCTTAGATTGCGAATCTTTATAAACCTTTGTTTGAAACTGTATTTATATAAGTCGTATGCATTCTTTTGTCATTTTGCAAACCCTTTTATGTCTGATGCAGTTAAACATACCTAAAGATTTGTATCCCTTACATTTTGTTAGGCTATACCTCCATATAAAGTTCTATGAAGGAGGCAATGTATGCCCTACCATTATTACTAAGATGGGAAAAACCAAATAAATAAATAATAAGAGCATGAGCATGTAAATGTGTCACAAAATAGTTTGTATTTATTTAAACTTTTCATAATTATATCACAATTAGCCCATAATATCCTTTTTTTTCTTCTCACTATTTCCAATTCTAGAATTCCATCTGCAGTATTAACCCAGTGACATAAGTACTCAATTTTGGCCATATTCTATTATTAATATATGATAGCTGGATACAAATATAGAGGATGTATATGAAATGGCACATGTAATGAAATGAGTATTTATAGAACATTGATATAATACTTCTGTATGAAGAATTTAATTACTTTTGTGGATTTTCATTTTTGTAAATACATGTTGAATTGTTTGTTTACATTGCTCAAGATTTTTAATTCTCACAGATGCAAAATACAAGAATTTCTGTGATTATCATTTTCGTTACGTTATACATATGCTAAGTTTTGTGTGTCTTCACAAGGACTTGGGTTCATGTGAGATCAAAAAGTACTCTCAAACATGTGTGTGTGCATGTGTAGAGATAAGGTTCCAAGCATGTCTACTTATTCATTATGTAATTTCAAATTTATGCTGTAAATTGGTTAAATATCTGCAGGATTAAATGTCATCATATTCATGAATTCCCCCCCCCCCGAAAAAAAATTCTCGTCATTAATCAGTTACAAAGAGGGACAAGAATAAAGTCACAATATTTTTCCCCACAATAGTGCTATTATGTCTAAAACAACAAAATTGTAACCACAAAATTAAAGTGCTTAGAACCTTGATATGGCAAACTAACAGAAAACAAATCAGCCATTTTTTTCATCATAAAGGCTTTTTTTTTTGTTGTTCCTTTGCTGCAGTACAAGATCAACTTTGGCACCTACTTTCAAGGATGAATATCTCAAGATTTGTGAAAGTGGACTTTAATCTCCTATATGATTGTATAGCATTTTCTTTTAAAGTGGACTTTCATTTCCTATATGATTGTATAGTAGTTTCTTTTAAATTGGACTTTCATCTCCTATATGATCGTATAGCATTTTCTTTTAAAGTGGACTTTAATCTCCTATATGACTATAGTAGTTTCTTTTAAAGTGGACTTTCATCTCCTATATGATTGTATAGCATTTTCTTTTAAAGTGGACTTTAATCTCCTATATGATTGTATAGCATTTTCTTTTAAAGTGGACTTTAATCTCCTATATGATTGTATAGCATTTTCTTTTAAAGTGGACTTTCATCTCCTATATGACTATAGTAGTTTCTTTTAATGCCATAGCTTTGTATGTCAGTATAGGTTTAATGGGACACCAACACAATCATGGCTATGTAGTGCCAATTAAAAGTTAAGCTCTGCAAAATATAAATGTAAAAATTGCAATAAACTTTAGGAAGATAAACCCTTTGAAATAAACATGTTGCCCATCTTATATGATAAAAGGCATATATGTTAAAATTCTTGAAAAAGGTATATAAAATAAAAGAGAAAGGTAAAAAATATAAAATCCATAAAATATAGGTCAGACTTTGTTATATAAACTGCATTGTTATAAAGATGAATCCCTGATTGAAATTGTTTTAAGCAATTTGAGTTTTATCCATTGGCATACACTGGTATGACTAAAGATGTTTATTATTCAGATCATGTCTCTGGAAACTCAGTATAACATCAAAAAAACTTGCCAAGTGGATGACTGATGGTAAATACTCATTATAGTTTGCTGCCATCCATGCTCACTCGACACCATATAGTTTGAGTATGAAAACACATTACAAAACTTGTTTAGAGTATCTTTGGAGTTTCTATAAAAGATTTAAAAGCGTACATACTTTAAATTTTATTTTAAGATTTCTGAATAAGTGGAAATGGCAGGTTGCTATGTCAGACTTTTCCCTCCCACATGAAAATTGCTGCCTTGTTTAACATAATGGGGTCTGGAGTATATAATAAATAATTAATAATTCTACAAGTGAAGGATATTATAATAATAATAACTACATTACTTTGTACATAATTTAGTACAAATTTCCCTATACTAACCTATTGCCAGATCAGAGATAACTACACCTACCCATTTTCATTCCAATTCATACACAATCAAATTTGTTTCATTTGACAATTACACCAGAATGAACTAGTATGAACACTATATACTTAAAATTTCATAAAAATTGGTTGAAAATTCTGAAGCTATGCCCATTTGTATTTGTACATGTTACACAGTGCAAGTCAGCTAGGTGATGGACAAAAGACCAGAATGTCAAGTTTACAATTGTGCCTGTGATAACATAATGTCTAATACCTTTTGTAATGATAGTATTGGTCATCAGTCCATGGGTATCAGTACAGTGTGACTGTGTGACTAACAATTATCAACAGGTTAATTTATATCCTCCAAATGTCAAGTTAAAGCAGCAGTTATTTGCTGAGGATATGTTCTGTTTTATGGTACTCTGTTTTGTATCTGAATAGATTTCAGGCTACATTGCTTGTCACTTACGAGGGACCAGTATTCCAAGAGTCATGAGTTGACTGCCATTTGGTATTGCATGTTTTCACCCAAGTGTCAGTCATCAAGTTCCTAAAACTTTGTACTAGTAATAGGAGTTTTAACAATATTGTTTCCATATTCTTACCATATTAGATTGCATACACATATATTGTAATACAGGAATAGTAACCTGAAGTTTGCCATTACTATAAGCTTTAAGGGACAATCCAAAACCATTCTTTGTGCAATAAAGTATTCCAAGACTAATATGTTAGAAACTTCTGATGCTTTATTTATAACTTAAATTCAAAGGGAAGAAAAACTTCCAAAATTCCATTTGTAGACATAGCATGGTTAAGCACTCATTGCTTTAGATTTGGCAGTCAATCAATTAATAATCATCAAAGTTGCTTTGTCTTTACAGTTTCTATGTAAGCATATGGTAGTTTATCCCATACATGACTTGTGCCAAGCATTTGACAGCATTTGCTGTTTTTAACTACCCAGAATATGCCTGACAGCCATATAATATGGTTGTGGCCGTTGGAAGTAAATACTGTAAATAAGAAAATAAATAACTTTCAACAACTTCACAAAAACTGCTTGACCAATTTTGACTAAATTTAAGTGGGAGCATCTCGGCATTAAAACTTTTCAGGCTTGTGCAAATGATGCCAGTTCAACAAGCTGTGATAGATATAATTGGACATGACCCGTTCTATAAATAAAAAGTGCTCCACCAATTTTGATCATATATGACAAGTAGCATCTTGGAATTAAAGCCTTTCAGCGTGTTACAAATGATGCCAATCTGCCTTTCACTATGCCTGCCATTACAAAAAAAACAGACAATTGTTGAACTTGAATATTTGTCATTACCGAAGTACCCTGTTGAAACCTGCCTTATGAATTTTTTCCCGAACATATACCGTATATGCTCACGTATAATCCAATTCCAAATGCAAACAACATAGATCCTGATCTGCCATCGCATCATGCACCGGCAGATCAGGGTCTATGTTGTTTGTTCTACTGATTAGTCCCTACAAGCTGCATAGACCCAGATCTGCCGGCGCATTATGCGATGACAGATCTGGGTCTGTGCAGTTTGCAGTTGGTATCAGCTTTTACTAGAGTATATACAGTAACTCTGTTTACCAAAATATATTCAATACATTAAAATCCATTTATTATCAGTTAAGGAATTTTCAAGACTGCTGTTGTGGAATGTAACTTTTTATTTTATTATTTTTGTAGATTGAGTTGGTCTTGGAGTTTTTAATTTTAGATACTACCTTCATATTGGGCTTGGTTTTGATTGGAGGTCATTACTGTCAAGTAATGGCCCTGTCCTCAACAAATGACAATCCCCCTCCACCATTTTGTCAAATGCTACCATATATTGCCTTGAAAAAGGCTGAAATTCTTCACTATAGATAGCATCTGGTCATTATTATTGAGTTGTGTAGGGTCTTCAGAACTCACTATAAATAATGCAAGTACATATTTAAACCCCGAGGCATCTTGTAACATTATGTGGTATTTGTTTGGCCTAGGAAGTCTAAACAACATGCACATCACAATATATACAAGCATTTTTCATTATAAGGATAACTGTACAGTGTAAATTTGTCAGATTTAATCATATAGAATTATCCAAATAAAATGTACAATGTGTATATATTTATATATATATAATAGAACTATTTAGCTTCTCTTTAATAGATTCATTTCATTGTTCTCTTCCGTACATCTTTAATGGATATCGCCATAGTATCACAGTAACAACACTAGATTCTGAACCTTAATAGAAACTGCTACTATATAGTCAATAAACACCATATCAAAACAAGATTTTGTCTTCATTTAGCGCATCTCACCCAATGTCAAATAAGTTTATAGTATGGTTCTGCATCAATCATGTGTCGTCCGTCAGTTGGCATTGGATTGTTGCCACTCTGGAGGCTCTATTTCTGATCAGATTTCGTTATGCAAGAATATGTCATCAGGATCTCAAACGAGTTCAATTTTGAATAACATGTTTGCATATTAATGAAGCATTCTGGCAGCAGACTAGCTAAGTTTGTTACCACTCTAGAAGCTGTATTCTGATCAGATTTCATCAAACTTGTTGTGTAGGCTTATATCACCAAGATCTTAAATAATTTAACTGTGCATATTAATGAGGCATTGATGCATCTAATTGGCAGAACTTGTCAGCACACTAGATGGTCAGATTATAATCAAAATATTATTTCATTATACCATCATGAGCTCAGATTAAGACAAATATATTCACGTATTACTGAGTCAGTGTGGCATCAGAGTTGCTGAATTTGTCACTGTTCTTGAGACTATTAAATTTTTTAAATTTTGAATGAAATTGATATGTATGCTGGTATTACTACAAACATGGAAGAATTGGATTATGAGCAGTATCTGCACATATTGATGAGGGGTTGTCACTAATCTAGAGACTGTACTTCCCGTTTTCTTCCTCAAATTGTGATTTTTTAAATATACTTAATACCTGGTTTGCAACAAGGGATTTTTCATAGAACATTCATCACGTATGGAGGGTTAAAATTATGATACCTTGAATTCACCTATAAATTGTCCCGTTATATCAGTGTGGAAAATTTTAGGACTTCCTCAAATCTTTTTAAAAGAATAAAAAGGTTCCCTGGTGTACAGATTTATAACTAAAGAGTTACTTTTCATCCTTTCCACTATCTCTACCTCGGACTAAAATCTCAAAATTTTCAAAAGTACATTGTTATTAGTAGATGTGTTGCATGCCACAAGGAAGGGTCCTGTCTTAGAGGAAAGGTCATGTCTCAATATTTTAAGTTTTCCATCACACTTTCCTTTCTGTTGCATAACTTTTGAGCCATTTGAGATGAAGGAATGAAATATGGTATACATTTGCGGCATCATTAGAAGGTGTGTTGTGTACCTCACTGGGAGTCCTCTCTTCAATGTCAAGACTAAATATATCAAGTTTTACATCACACTTCTAATTCTGGTCTATACCTTCAAATCTTTTAGATATTAAAGAAATGAAATTGGGTATACCACCACTGGAAGGAGGGTGTATCTTCAGGGTCATGGTCAGGGGTAAGTATTTTAGATTTTCCATCACACTTTCCTTTCTTCTGTAATTTAAGAGCCATTTGAGATTAAGAGATGAAACTTTGTATACTTATACATCACCATTAGCAGGGGTGTTGCATACCACATTTGGAGTCCTATCTTCAGGTTCAAGGTTATGGGTCTCTTTTAATTTTACCTTCATGCTTCCCTTTCCATTTTATTACATTTCAGCCGTTTGAGATCAAGGGATGAAACTTGCCATATTTGTCATGTCTCACATTGGGGGTCCTATCTTCAAGGTCACACACTTCAGTTTTATTTTTCCTTCTGCTCAACAAATGATGAGCTGTTCAAGATGAATGAAATTTGGTAAACCTGTATATTGTCACTAGATGTGTTGCATTCCACATCTGGAGTCCTCTATTGAAGTTCAAAGTCACTGAAATATATTTCACGGTTGCTTTTATTTCTGCCCCATCTCTTAAAAGCTGTTTGAGATTCAGGGACGAACCATGGTACACCTATGTTTCTCTGTTTGATGGCATCTTGTATAACACAGTCAAGGTTATATCTTCAAGGTCAAGGACACTGATTAATTTATTTACCATTTTTTACACTTTTAATCTAATGCCCTTTGAGATAGGGGCATGAAACTTAGTTACTTTCCATGGCTGCCTAGTAACTCCACATCTCTGTCAAAGGGTCACAGCCAGATTTCATCACTGTATAGCTTTGGTGACCTCACCACAAGACAAAATTTCACTGAGTTTGTACATACAGTGTTATCACCATCTCAGATGAGGATGATTATGAGTGACATCTTCACTTATTTATGAGTAATTCGGCATTTGAATGGCCGAGTTGGCTACCATTTTAGAGTCTGTATTTTCTGATCAGATTTCAGGGGTAACCAAAGTTTTAAATTTATGGTTGTGTCTTCTCAACCAGCTTTGACAATCTTGTTGCCCAGAAGATTTTTCTGGTTGCCCAATAAATTACTGCATTTGCCCCCCACCCCACCCCCACCCCCCAAGATTACTGTAATCAAAATTATTCAACAACTTTTGTCATATATATATATATATATATATATATATATATATATATATATATATATATATATATATATATATATTTCTTCATTGCAATGTGATCTGGTATTTTAATTTCATTGGAACAAATGAAGTAATGCATCTAAAAACTTAAAACCGGTCCTAGTAATTAAAGTCCAACACAAGTTTTCACAATTATTTGAGACATGAAATTGGGTTTTTTTTCTAATAAAAGAGTATTACTTGTACTATTATCATTGGTCCTTGTAATGAAAATTTGTTACAAGTCTATTCATTTGATATTTTCTATGTAATCATAATCAGAAGGAGTAAGACCACACAATACTTGTAACTCATCATCAGTCCTGGCCACCACAGTGAAAGTCATATTACCACAATGAAGATCATATTACCATGTGAAAGTCATATTACCACAGTGAAAGTCATATTGACATGGGGTTCTAACTATAAAACTTATGATGTTTAGTTGTTTCTAATTGAAGATGGTGCCAATCTGATATCCAGTATGGCCACCACAGTGGTCATCTTGAACATTTTGTTATCGCTATTCCTCCTCAATGAATGCTCATATCAACATGGGGTTTTCACTAAAAGACTTCTTATGATATCTACTGGGTCCTAAATGAAAATGTGGCTAATCTGATGTCCAATATGGCCACCACACTGGCCATCTTGAAAATCTTGTTATTGCTGCGACTCCTAAATGGAAAGTCATATTGACATGGAGTTTTCACCAGAAGACCTCTAATGTCTAGTTAGTCCTAAATGAAAATGGTGATGATCTGATGACCAATATGGCCACCAGAGCAGCCATCTGGAAAATCTTGTTATTGCTACTTATCCTGAATGGATGGTTATATCAACATGGGGTTTTCACTAAAAGACTTGTGATGTCAAGTTGGTCCTAAATGAAAATGGTGATGATCTGATGTCCAATGTGCATGCCACAGTGGCCATCTTGAAAATCTTGTTATCACTACTTCTCCTGAACAAAATGTAATACTGCCATGGGAATTTTCACCAGAAGACTTTTAATGATGTTTAGTTGGTCCTAAATGAAAATGGTGCCAATCGGATGTTCCATATGGCCATACCAGTGGCCATCTTGAAAATATTGTTATCACTACTCCTCCTGAATGGATGGTAGAATCAACATGGGGATTTTATTAAAAGATTTCTTATGATGTCTAGTTGTTCCTAATGGTGCCATTCAGACATTCAATGCCAGCCACAGTGGCCATCTTGAAACTCTTGTTATCACTATCTCTCCTGAACGTATGGTCATATCAGCATGGGGTTTTCACTGAAAGACTTCTTATGGAAACATCTACATGGTCAGGAGTTAAATACAAATACTTAACATATGTTAGTAAAACAAAATGTAGGTCATAGTGACTTTTGGTTGTAAGTTTGTTGTATTGACAGAGATGCATCCAATCATCAAGTTTCATGATTCTAAAATGAACAGCATCCAATAAATGACCTTTAAAAATTAAATTTCAAGAAAGTCACAAAATAATGAAATATAGGTCACCAAGACTTTTTTTTTGCAATAAGGATGTAGTACTTACCAAGATGCATCCCCTCACTGAGTTTCATGATTGTAGTAGGATAGTATGCATATAGCATGTCAACATCTAATGTAGCCAGGAGCTATACATAAAAACTAAAGCAAAACCATTAAAAAATCAAATATTGGTCACAATGAGCTTAGTTTGTTGTAAGGGTGTGGTACTAACAGAGATGCATATCATCATCAAGTCAAGATTCTAGCATGAACAGTGCCTGAGAAATGAACATCAAACACAAAATTTAACAAAAGTCAGAGAAGTTGAAAATGGGGCCATAATGGCCTACTTTTGCATTCCAAGCATCAAGAGTCAATTCAGGTTAGTATGTACATAGCATACAAAAAACCTGTGGTCCTAAATTAATGCAAAAACTTAACCTAAGCCGGTAAAATATGAAATGTAGGTAACTGATCTTTTATTATACAGTTGTGGTACTAATAGCAATGTATACAATCGTTTAGTTTAATGATTCTAGTATGAACAGTTTAAACACAAAGTTGTTGGAGCATGAAATGTGTCACAGTGACCTACTTTTGTAATGAGGGTGTAGTACTCGTTAAGATGCATCCTCACCAAGTCTTATGATTCCAGGTATGACAGTATGCATACAGGATGCAAAATAAGAATGTGGTCATGAGCTAATGCAAAAACTTAAGCCAGTCAAATGTAAAATGTAGGTCACAGTGACATGCTTTTCTTGTAAGAGTGTGGTATTAATAGAGAGGTTTGCAATCTTCTAGTTTGATGACTCTAGCTTGAACAGAGTTTGAGAAATAAACTTAAAACACAAAACTGAACCCAAGTCGGTGAAGCATGAAATATGGGTCATAATTACCTACTTTTGTAATTAGGCTATAGTACTCATTAAGATGCATCCTCTCACCAAGTTGAATGATTCTAGGTATAATGGTATGTATACAGGGTGCAAAAAACCTATGTGGTCATTAGCTAAATACAAAACATAACCCAAAGCAGTCAAATGTGAAATTAGGTCACAGTGACCCTCTTTTGTTGTAAAGTTGTGGTTCTAATAGAGATGCATGCAATCAGCTTGTTGGATCAATTATATACAGAGCTCGAAAAATAAACTTAAAACCCAAAATTTAAGTCAGAAGTATGAAATATGGGGCACATTGACCCACTTTTGTGATAAGGGTGCAGTACCCAAGATGCATCCTTCCACCAGATTTCATGATTCAAGGCATAGCAGTACTTATAGTGTGAAGAAAGAAAACGGAGCTGAACACATGAACTCAACCAAGTACAACTATAGTGCATGTACAAAGTTAATCCCCACAGCCCCTCCCACTCCAAACTGTTGCCAAGGACCTAGGAAGAAAGAATGGTCGATATGCACTAATACTGTACATCTGTATATATATGCTTTCATATGTGTGGACACTGATGCTGATGCTAGTACATTAGCTCCCCTCTACTTTGTAGAGGTGAACTATGAATGCTGTGGCTGATATGGTTTTCTCAAAACAAAATCATACATCAAAAATGGTTCTATGCTGTGAGATACAGTTTTGGTCCTGAGTATTTTAAAATTGAAAGATACTGAATTTTCAGTATTATGATCTTTCCATGGGTTTATTATAGAAATTGAATTAGTACCTTGAGTTCCATGAACTTTAACTTTATTTTTGTTTATACAGTAGCTATTACCCCACAACCCAATATATTATTCAATAACAATTCTGTTCTTTAAACCTGCCATATTCCTGTAGCTAAAGTCAGCCAACAAAAACAAGTGTCACATGCTCTACAAAGAAATGCAGATCTTCAACAGATCAGTGACCAAGTGTAATATTAGATCATGGACATTCTGTGTGAAAAGCTGAAGATGAAGAAAGCTACCACCAAATGTCAGTGTGCTGACGAAAGACAAACATTCACCAGTCTTGTTTCTTTAAGTATTCACCTTGAGGGGTTCTTAGTAGTGACTGTGATTATTTAATCAGATAATGATTTGCTGACACCTGTGGATTAATATGGCCTCTAACTGATAATACTTACATAACACTCAACTATGGATTTTATGGAGATAATTGGGCAACCTGCTGTAGGTACACAGAGGACTGATTTAATGATCAAATGTTTGTTGCTGGAAAATATATAAAATTTCATAAACATTTTTAACATTGGGAAAAATGGTTGCCCAGCATTAATTTTTAGCTGTCCTGGGCAATCAGTGTTTCAACCCCTGGATTTATACCAATCTTGGTATATAATTTATATAATCGAGATCTTGGATATAATTACAACATGTGTACATATTAATGAGGCATTTTATGTAAGCAAGTTGAACAATATCAGACCCACTCGGGCCTCTTGTTTGTTCTGATTTTACATTATGCAACAACTTTGTGTGCATCATGAACTTGGCTTACCCAGCAGCCACTGACACTTTTGTGTTCTGGAATCTAAATAAAGACTGATAAATTGTGACACCTAAAAAGAACAACAAAAGTCAACTTTTAACACTTTAATTTTTTCATTAAAAACAGTTCATAGTAATCAGAGCCAATATACTGGATGAATACACAGATGATTTAAAGAAAAACAATTGAAATATTAGAGTTTTAATCCATTGGTGTAAAACTATGTAAAATAGAACCCATCTATTAAAAACTAAGATCGGATGAATTAGAGTTGTAACATAGAGCTGATCTGAATCTATTTAATTCTGTTAATATATTCCCATTTTAAGAAAAGTTCAGAGTTAATGAACAAATGAGATTTTCAAGAGTCCCTTGCAGGCTGTCATATACAGATTCCACTACTGTCAATTTTTGTACACATTTTATAATTTCTCAGATGTATAAGTATTTTATAGATAAAAATATTAATTATAATTTTCTTAACTAGTAGTAAACTCATAACTATCTGACCAGTTTACAGCAGGTTTGATGGCATCGTTTACAGCAGGTTTTATGACATCAATAAAATATACAACCAGTTTACAGCAGGTTTTGTAAATAAAATATATAATCAGATTACAGCAGGTTTTATGACATAAATAAAATATACAACCAGTTTACAGCAGGTTTTGTAAATAAAATATATAATCAGATTATAGCAGGTTTTATGATACCAATAAAATACAAAAAAATGATGTTACCTTGAAGTTGTTGCAAAATAATTTCATACCAATAATTAAAGAATGAATTTAACAGCTGCCTCTCTAAAAGGTATTTTGAGGCAATAAATAAATTTCTTAGCTAAACTTAATTTTATAATGATATGACTGATACCTTTTCTTGGTGGATTAGGAAAATATTCTGACCTGGTGCATCCATTATGTTTAGTACACTTTTATTCCAGGTTTGCATTATAAAAACTGTTGTAGCTTTATTTTAATATATGTTTCAAAATAGCTCTGCAAAGTATTTTACCAGTCTGGATGTAATAAATAGATGATGCATTGTAAAATTTCATTGAATAATTTGCAAAATCTAATTGAGAGAATTATTACCAAGATGTCCATAGTGAAAAAACTACCATATATACATGTGTTTAAGTTGAGCCCAACTGAAAAAAAAACATAGACTCTGATCTGCCATCGCATAATGTGCCAGCAGATCAGGGTCTATGTTATTTGTTCTACTGCTTACTCCTAACAAACTGTAGAGATCCAGATCTGCCAATGCATTACTGGACAGCAGATCTGGGTCTATGCAGTTTGCAGTTGGATCTGGCTTGTAAGAGAGTATACACCCCCAAACCCCACATTTTTCACTACTATGGACCCATCTTCAACTTTTTCAGTATGAACAATATCTGGATGTAAAAGTTTGAAATCTTGTACCAGAAGTACCTATAATTTGGATATTTTTAATTTTAAAAAAAAAAGAGTTCTCTTTAGCAGAAATTAGAGTACACAAAGTAATTATTATTTCCATGGATTTATTGTGTATGACAGATATGAGGATATGGAAAATTAGGGGCAATACATTAATCCCAGTAGTGTGATCTCTGTTTCCTTCCCACTTAGCTAACAAGGCAGAACAATGGTACAACTCAGGACTATTCATACTTGTGTTACTATCTGTACTATTCTGGGCCTAAATGCTTGCTGGATAGTTTTACTGCACAACAGAAGAATGGAACAAAACTTGATTTTAAAAATTTATACTAAGGCCATACATATATGGCCTAAAAGTCCAGAACAAAGTTCTATTATATAAGAAGTCATCATGGGCATTTTCATGGGTACTTAAATTCGTGGAGTTGCCGCTGTCAAAGCTTGCACATTTATAGATATTTTAATTTGTGGATTAACCTCTTCAAATATTAAAATAAAGAATACAAGAAAAAAAATATGCCAAGAACAAAAGGTGGTGACTTCAATGGCTGAAGCAATACTACCGCCAGTATGAGCACAAACACCTGTCAAGATTGATCCCTAATACTGCGTTTTCATCTGAGTGCTCAACATTAATTGGAGCCAACACAGCTGAACAACACTAAACCATATGATCTTTTACTTAAACCACTGTCCGTAAAGTTGCACCATTAGAATACTTCGATGATCATTTATGTTGATAATGTCATCATTCCATATGTGAACCAATCATGTGACCAACTGCCCCTTGCTCAATGCAATCAGTGGGCTGTGGCAACCTTTGATGTGTAGAGGAAAGCTGCTCAAGATTAAAAATGTGAAAGATCGCTCTTAATTATCCATGACTTTGAAAAAGCTGGACTTGTGGTGTAATTTTGCAATTTCTGGATAATTTACTTGACAAACGTTTGTGTGTACCAGAAGACTTGATTGGCATGATGCTTATTCAGTGGGTTTTTTCAAAAATCAGTGAAGTGTGAGCTTTAGGACTGTGTATAAATATAGTATTTAATTAGCACGTGTTCTTCAAGCACTAATTTAAAAAGTATTTCCAGTCTAACTTGACTTGTTGTTCCTTTTGATTTAAATGCATGGATTAAATGAGATGCACTTTCAGAAGGATTTAAAATTGAACAGGAAATTTTGCTACCTGTAATTAGAAGTATACATGTTTGCATTTATCTATACTTTGTGTATATTATTCCTTCAGATGGATCACAACTGTGGTTAAATCTTGAATCACAGAGAATAAAGTGCAATTTTGTCATTACAGTTTTTGCTGTATTTTCAACAGCAGTATCACTTGAATGAAGGATCGATGTAGATAAGTATTAAATCTAATTTTCATATCTCATTTAATTATTCTTTCATTTTCAGTAACACCAGTACTTAAATACTTCATGCTCTTTCTATTTTCCCTCTATCATTACTGATCTCATCACATGTATTGATTTAATGCAGTGAGTGGAAAAGACAGATACTGAATACTGTATACATGTACATACATGTACATTGAAACAACATAAACTGATTTATAATTCTTTTATTTTCAAACTGGGTTAAAATAAAACAAACTCATGTAAAAGATGATATTTTATTACAGTAACAAAGTTGAATTATCAAACAGCTAAGCTTTGTTGATCACTAGGAATGTATCAGTAAGAAAAAAGGGGGCGGGGGAGAGGCTTTCTGCATCACATGTGGCTCACTTTTTGTTGGATCTTTAATTTTTTGGTTCGGTACAACCATGAAATCCACAAAAATTGGTACCCCACCAAAATTGTTGAAACCGCAGTAAATATGAGAGAGAAGAGAAAAGAAAGAGAAAGAAAATCGGAAAGAGTGAGAGTATGGAATATCGAAACATATATGCAAATATTCAGTTAAACTTGTAAATTTTCTCTCAAGTTGAAGTTGATACAGCAAATGTATGTGATTAGGTTACAATTTTCCAACTTTACCTGTGTGAAATCCATGCAAACCTAAATGCACAGAAATTATTTCAATTCTAACATGAAATGTAGACAAAATTCAGCCAGTTTACACTAATGGCTGCCTGTTGACCTAGTAGCACACAAGCATCACACTCAACCATTAGCTGCACACTCAACCATTAGCATCACACTCAACCATTAGCATCACACTCAACCATTAGCATCACACTCAACCATTAGCATCACACTCAGCCATTAGCATCACACTCAACCATTAGCATCACACTCAACCATTAGCATCACACTCAACCATTAGCTGCACACTCCTGTGATGACTTCCAAACATTACATCACGATGAGTTACTGACATGCACCTCCAAAAAGAGTATATATTATGGAAGATAAATACCTCTTTCTCTCAATACACTTGACAGGAAGACAACCTGTTCATGTTCAAATTAAAGGTCCACTTTTATATTATAGATGAGTATGAATTTTACAGGAAGGCAGCCTGTTCATGTTCGAATTAAAGGTCCACTTTTATATTATAGATGAGTATGAATTTTACAGGAAGGCAGCCTGTTCATGTTCGAATTAAAGGTCCACTTTTATATTATAGATGAGTATGAATTTTACAGGAAGGCAGCCTGTTCATGTTTGAATTAAAGATCCACTTTTATATTATAGATGAATATGAATTTAACAGGAAGACAGCCTGTTCATGTTAGAATTAAAGGTCCACTTTTATATTATAGATGAATATTAATTTTTGTTTTTAAAGAATATCTATGAATGTCTTACTATGTTATTCTGGTCCTCATTTTCTTACATAATAACACAGAACCATATATACTTGGTTTTAAGTTGGATCCTACTGCAAACTGCACAGACCCAAATCTGCCATCACATAATGGACTGGCAGAGCTGGGACTATGCAGTTTGTTAGGACTAATCAGTAAAAAAAAAACAACACAGACCCTGATCTGCCACTACATTAATTGATCACAAATCTGGGTCTATGTTGTTTACAATTCAACCCGACTTAAACATAAAGTATATACAGTAATCTGGTCTCTAAACACCACCAAATAACAAAGCCAGAAGCCTGGATAAAGACCAACTTCTTCACATGGGTCATTAGACTATCTATACCATTAGACTACACAACTAGTGATTACAACAGTATGGTCTAGTGAAATTAAAACTATCTCAAACAATTAACATGCCTGTAGATAAAATGCAAGTCTTATTTAGATAATAATAATTTTAGATAAATACAGTATTGCACAAACAAGAACTATACTTATAGGTTGTTCTTTTTGAACTGTCTGCTATCCCAGGTGGAAGAGTTTTGCAATGTGGCCAACAAGCTTGTGAGTCCATTATGCCATGGAATGTGGCCAACAAGCTTGTAAGTCCATTATGCCATGGAATGTGGCCAACAAGCTTGTGAGTCCATTATGCCATGGAATGTGGCAAACAAGCTTGTGAATCCATTATGCCAAAACGTGTCAACTTGAGATAGCAGACAGTACATATACAATAATCTGTTTATTATATATTCTAATTTATAAATAGCATCAGTTCCCAGCACTCTTAACATTACAAATAAGAAAGGGAGCTGCGGTGGCTCAGTGGTTAGCGTACCGGACTCGCAACCGAAAATGTACGGGTTCGAATCCTACCATTGGACAAGCCCGGGTCAGCTTCTGTTGTGTGTCCTTGAGCAAGGCACTTTACTCCTACTGCCTCATGGCACTTTACTCCTACTGCCTCAGCACTAAATAACCTACTTGTGTTGCTGTGCCATTAAGCACCAAACCAAACTATACAAACAAGAAAAACATTAAATACATTCAAATACATGTAAATATGCTCATTTTATTCTTTCAAAACTTCATTCATAATTTATGATGCACATGAATATATCAGGTGAGTTGTATCAAATTATAATGTAAAACTTTGGAGGACATTATAATGTAATGATGGGTGTCTTTATTGACAACTTATATCGCTTAATGATGACGTATACTAGAAAATATTGTTCAGTTGTCTCCTATGAGAACTCTGTGGAACAATCAGAGTATAGAATAAATTCACAATATTTGTACAGAAAATATGCAGATTTAGAACAATAATGTACAATTTACATCTGTGTTTTAAATCACTTTTAAATTACAAATTTTAGGTAATTCAAGACTGATATCAGGAAAAAACAGTAAGTTAACCTTGAAACAACTCAATTTATTTTAAACAAAGCTACAATTTGTTAGTGCTTGGACACAGTGACCTGCCGGTGTCACTGCAACCCATTCAACTTCCTGCAGGATTAAAATTGATATAACATGCTGAATAAGTAAAATATAATATACTTCAAATTAATGCATACTGCAGTATTATATATAGTAATATGACTAGTAAAATCAGACATTTAATAATTATACAAGCTTTATTTAATGTATAACAAATAGCATATTTGTTGATATCTTGACTAATGTCAACTATGCTACTGGAAGTAGGTGTCAACCAGAATGCCATCAATGATTACATAGCTCACCTCAATAAAGCTTTTAATAGTCTCCAATAGCAATTGTAAACATTAATTATCATGCAGAAAATAAATTAAAACTAAAGAGATCTTGACAACAAGATGTTGGCCCCAGTGACAGGGCATAAAACACATCAAACAATAAAAAAAACATTCTTTTCTACAATATCTAAGTAGTGGTACTATAACGAGTTGATAAAAACCAGAAATTAATTTTGTTTGTCTCTTTTTGTTAAAATCACAGTTCTTAAAATCTGCTTCAGAAGCTATTATCCTTGTCCACCCCCAAAAGCCTTATTTTAGTCACAGGTTTTGAGTAACCTTGTAGTGACAGTCAGTATGACCATTATTAGAGTAATTACTTTGATTAGCCACTACAGCTGAGGCCTCACATGAAATGCATGCAGTTCACTCATCTAATTTCTGTATTCATTCACATGCACACTACACAGTTAACCTGTTGATGGTAACCTATCACAATATATAAGGTATAGTCATTAATATGGAAAGAATACCGTTGAATTAATATATTTATTCCTACTTACAACTGCACTGGTCATAAAGGGCTGTATATAGCATGTAAAAGTCCATATGGTCATGAGCTGAACACAGATACTTAACCTATGTTAATAAAAACAAAATGTAGGCCACAGTGACCTTTGGTTGTATGGGTGTAGTACAAACAGACACATCCAATTATCAAGTTTCATAATTCTAACATAAACAACATCCAATAAATGACCTTTAAGCACAAAATGTAAACAAAAGTCACAGAAGCATGACATATAGGTCACAGAGACCTCTTTTGCAATAAAGGTGTAGTACTTTTCAAGATGCATCCCCTCACCAAGTTTCATGTGATCATGAGCTGAATGTAAAAACCTAAACAAAGCCAGTAAAAGAGTAAATATAGGAAACTATGAACTTAAGGTTGTAGTAGTAACAGAGATGCACATCATTATTAATTTCACAATTCTACATGAACAGTGCCTGAAAAATAAAAATAAAACACAACATTTAACTCACAAGCATAACTATGTGTCATAATGACTATTCTGCAACGAGGGAGTTGTGCTCATCAAGATGCATCCCCTCACCAATTTTAAGGATTGTAGATAGAATAGTATGCATATGACATGAAAAAAACAATGCAAAATCTTAACAAAAGGCACTAAAATATGAAATGTAAGCACAGTAACCTATTTTTTATATGTGTGGTTCTAATAGATGTATACAATCATCAAGTTTATTGACTGTAGCATGAATAGTTACAACAAAATTTAACCAAAGCCAGGGAAGTGTGAAATATAGATCACAGTTACCTACTTTTCTGACAAGGGTGTAGTACTCAGGATGCACCCCCCAACAAGTTTATTGATTCCAGGTATAACAGTATGTATATAGGATGCAAAAAAACTATGTGGCCATGAGATGAACACAAAAGCTTAACCTAAGTCAGTAAAATATGAAATGTAGGTCACAGTGATCTTTTGTTATAAGGGTGTGGTACTAACAGAGACACATACAATCATCTGGTTCATAAGCAGAGCCTGAAAAATAAACTTAAAAAAACAAAACTGAACCCAAGTCAGTGCAGTGTGAAATATGGGTCACATTGACCAAATTTTGTGAAGAGGGTATAATACTTGTCAAGATACATCCCCTCTCCAAGCTTCATTAGTCTAGGTATAACAGCATGCATACAGAGTGAAAACAAAACTATCTGGTCTTGAGCTAAATGCAAAAACTGAACCTAAGCCAGTAAGATATGACATGTAGGTCACAATGACCTTTTGTCATATGGGTGTGGTACTAATAGAGATGAATACCATGATCTAGTTTGATGATTCTAGCATGAACAGAACTTGAGAAATAAACAGAAAGCACAACAATTTAACCAAAGTGTGAAATTGGGTCAGTGACCTACTTTTGTGATGAGGGTGCAAGACTCATCAAGATGCAACCCCTCTCCAAGTTTCATGATTCCAGTTATAATGGTATGTATACAGGGTGCAAAAAACCAGAGCTAAACACAAAAACTTAACCAAGAATGTACAACAGATGTACATGTATGCACAAAGTTAGCCCCCTCAGCCCCTCTCGGGGGGGGGGGGGGGGGAGTAAGTACTATGAAACCCACACCAAACTGTTGCCTAGGACCTAGGAAACAAGAATGATTGAGATGCAGCGAGTCTGTACGTATGTATATGGTTTTATATGTGCAGACCCTAACATCTGGGATAGTAAAACAGTTATTCTCCTTCGTAGAGGTGACCTAATAATGACATATATCCAATACTATTTATAACAAACATGACATAAATAATATCAAATATGGTAAAAATAGTTGAGTGGTCCCTGTTTATTGGGGACACACTTCTCTGCAAGGAAATGGTGGACCCACAAGAGAGTTGTCCTCTCATGAGGGGACAAAGTGGTACAAGTTTTTTTTCTGCAGTAAGGCATTTTATCAGGGTGTGACCCTTTAACATAGAGACCCTATCCAAAACTGGAAATTCCTTATTTTTATGGATATGTTGGGTTAATATAACAATCAAACCAGTATAATAGATAATTTGTGGATATTTTGTAATATCAAGGCATCAACACTGTTTCACCCTATTATAATTTTATAAATGGTGGAGATTGTTTATAAGAATGATTTGCCAGCATTCATCTTACCTAAACCAAGATGGAGAGATGACATCACAAATAGAACACAGAACTCTACTTTAGAACATCCAATCATAGAAAAATGATTAAGCTTATCAGAGTTACTACACATGATATCACCAGTGATCCATATCAGTTCCGTGTGTTAGTAAATATCTGGCTGAAAATTGATGACACTCTGTATTCAAGCACAATCTTTTGGGATGGCAAGAGTTGGGAAATCTGTGTTGAGATGAGGAGAGCACCATGACCTGTTCATATATCTCTTACAATACATACATTTCTTAGCAGCCACTTGAATCAGATTTCCACTGGTAGCACTCTGGCTACTAGAATAGTTTTCCCATATCGCATGGTAATTTAACAATTTCAGTTAAATTTCTTCTTTGTAGCTGTATACCGCTCCATATACTGTAAATTAAAAACAAACCAACTCTGCTATTACATTATATTATATTATATTATATTATATTATATTATATTATATTATATTATATTATATTATATTATACTGCTGCAAAGAAAATAAAAAATGTAGTGGGGGGGGGGTAAAAGTGATTTTAATGATGTAAAACTTACCTGTTGCTTTTGCTTAGATTACTCTTTCTGGAACAGAAATTACCCTCACCCGTATGATGAGAATTCATCCTCCCAACAGTGACTTCCCCTTGCATTACTGGCCCATGCTTAGTCCTCCTCCTATTTTTACTAGTGGGACATCAGTGTGGGGTGGGAGGAGGGACTCTGGCAATAGCAACAGGTAAATATTACATCATTAAAATTAATTTTACCTCCGCTGCCCAAAAACTACATTTTTATATCAGTAATATGTTACCTGTTGCTATTACACAGCTGCATTTGCCAGTTCAGCGAGAGGCCGATGGCCTCCAAAACAGGTAAAAGAAAGTTTCCACTGATCAGGCTCTCTGGTCTGGGACTGGGGAAACATAAAAGGGGAGCTTATTGTTTAGCCTTGTCGCAAACAAGTCCACCAAGGGTCTCCCCACCGAAGTCTGAACAAGGAATCTGCTACTGATTGGTTCAGAGACCATTCCATGAGGACTACCCTGCCTCTCCTGGATAGACTGTCTGCCAAAATGTTTTTCTTGCTAGGAATGTGACAAACTCATAGGGTAAACTCTTCCAAGATTGCCCAGTGAAGAAGGTTCCGAAATTCCACACAAAGAGAAGGAGTGTGCCTCCTTGTCACCGAAGGTACACTACCACCAACGTGTTTTCATCAGAGACCATCACACAGCAACTTCTTATTTTGTTGACATGCCCTTGTGGGGCTAAGAACACTGCCCTAATTTTCAAATTGTTGATGTGGAGGATATATTCTTCCTGGGACCACAAAACCCTGAAGAACTAGCCCTTCCACTCCAGATGAGTGCCCCACCCAGAATCTGATGAATCTGTGAACAGATAGGAGTGGGATTCAGAGACATGCAAGGGGACTTTGGCCCCAAACCAGTCCCGGTTTGCCCACTAAATCAGATGATGGTGGAAATCTGATCACAGAGAAATCTGAGCTGTCAGAGGATCCCTGTGCAATTTCCAGTTTGCCAGAAGGAGAAACTGGAGGGGGCACATGTGCAATCTGCCCAGGGAAGCCAGGTCTGCTGTGGAGTTCAAGGTTTTCTGAGGGGATAGATATAGACAAGATAACAAGGTCTCTCAGTGCCTCCAACAGGGCCAGGATTCTGTCTACTCAGTCCTGTGGGAAATGGACTAAATCCCTTGTTCATAAGAAAAAGCATCCCAATGTATACAAAATCCTGGAATGAAACCAGCTCAGATTTCTCTAGGTAGGGTACAAAAGGCCCAGTATGGTCACTATGGAGCAACAGCGAGCCAGATCTTGTCTGAGAGACTCTAACTGACAATTGTGGATCAAACAGTCATCAAAATACTGGAGGATAGGAATCCCCAGTAACCTTAAGTGGACAGCAACAACTCCCATGAGTCTGGTAAAAGCTCTGAGTGCAGGCCAAATGGTAGAGCACAAAATTGGAAAACCTCCCATCCTAGCAAAACAGGAGGTATTTTCTCTAAAGAGGAAAGATAGGGATGTGAACGTATGCATCCTGAAGGCATTCCTGACAGAGGCTGTGGTCTCCATCTTTAAAGGATCCTCCTGACGAAACTTGTTTAAGGTAGAAACGCTGATAATTAGATGAAACTTTCCACCTTTTTGGGTGACAAGGGAAATTCAGGAGAAATTCAGGAGTAGAAAGCTGGTACTGTTCATTGAACACCCTCTCTACTGCACCCATCTAGGAAGAGAGTGCACCTCTTCCTTTAATTGCACCAGATTCAACTGCTACAACCACATGAGGGTCCTTACCAAAAAAGGAAGTTCCTGAAACTGAAGCCTGTATCCTCCAATTATGATAGAGAGAATCCACCCACCATCTGTTATGCTTGACCAAACCTCCAAAAACGGAGATAATCTAGCACCTATGGGAATCGAGGGAAGAGGGACACAGCACATAGGGAGGGAGCAAGTCCCTTGGACCTCCTGACCCAATCCTTAGATAAGGGAGAAGGGCCTGCAAACTTCCTCCCTTGGCCTCTCCAGCAACCCCTTCTAGGGCCTGACCGCTAAGGGGGAAGGTCTGAATTGGGGTTGCTGTTTGGACTGGGGCTGCACAACTTTGAAGAACTTTGCTGACAGCCCCTGGGGGTGGTAAGGGTGATGCTGCTTCTTGGTTGGTTTCAATGGGCCAGGAACGGGTGTGAGGGATAAGCATTGCTGATCCCTCAGGTCCTGGGAAGCCACAGAGGAAATGATACCTCCGAAGAGGGTCTCTGCCTCCAGGGGAGCAGCCTGCAGAAGGTTCTTACTGTGCTCCAGTAAGAACTTGGAAATGTTCAAAGCAACATCCCTGCAGAAGTGGAAAAGCTCCGCTGATAATGCCATGGACATGGACAAGGCATGCTGAGATGTTTTGGCCACTGCCTCTAGCAAGCACTGAAGTGCAGCTGGTGACAGAGTCATGAAGGAGGTTGCCAAAAAAAGATCTGATCGACATGTGAGCCTATGGTGACTAGTGACCTAGCCTTAAGTGATAAGGCCTCCAGTGTCTTGACTGGAAAGTCCAGGTCCCCATGGAAATACCCACTTGTGATGCTCCAGTGTCCAAGGTGGGAGGTTTAAGGGGCCAGGCAGGAGTGTGAACCCTATAACTTGAAGCACAGAGAGGTCTCAAAGTAGATGGGGGGACTGACCATCTCTTACGCTGCCTACCAAACTCATGGCCCTTACTAAACCTTTGAGAAAGCTCCTTGACCATAGCTAAAGAGAAGATCTGTGTGGGGGCAGCCCCAGAGAGTTTCTCCAAACTGAAAATAATTTTTGTGTCCTCCAAGCTGAGAGCTTGGGGTGGAAGATGGTAAACTTTGTTGACTGCCTTGTCAAGAGATCAGATCTCTTCCTCCTCCACCACCTGGGATGATGGTTGGGAGGGGGAAAGGGATGGAAGGAAAGGGGCACCACCTCAGCCTGAGTTGTCTTAACTCATGAGAGTCCACGAGGACTGACAGATGTCTTCATCCTACTCTTGCTCCTGGGAGGCAGGACTTTGTGGCACAGTGTCTCTCTATTGTGGGGGAGACCTGGGGGTAAAGGGAACCTTGTCCCGTAACTCCTCAAGTGAGGCAAGGGGACTGTCCTGTAACTCCTCAAGTGAGGCAAGGGGAGTGTCCCTGGTGGCAATCTCAGCAGGAGGGCAAGAGCACCTCTTGACCTTCCTAGGTCATTTGGGAGATAAGGCCTGCCCTCCCTTCCATCCTTTTAATCTCCACTTTGTAAGAGCTTTACGTTTGTCCATGGACTGCAACATTGAGCTCTCTAGTATGATGCCAAAGCCCTGAAGTCCATGGCTGCATAAAAGGGAAGGCATTGGATGACCCCACATCCTGTAGGGATTGAGTGGGATAATATGAAAGGGGGGATGCCAATTCTAACCCTTCCCAAGTCTGGCACCTTAATGCTGACTCCCAGTAAAAGGGGAGTCTCAACCTGATGCCGATCCCCATACCATGAAGGTTTCAATAATTCATCCCTGTGGGAATGGCGAGGGTGCTGATCCTCCCTCACAAGAGGGTGTGACTCACTCTCTGCACAGTGGGAAAGGACAGGAGGCTGCTCCTCTTTTAAAGAGGGGGGCATGACCTGCTCTCTGCCCTGAAGGAATGGAGGGCATGACTTGCTTTCTGCCCGCTTATTCCCTCCCTTGGGAGGAGCCCTAGACTTTTCATGAGCTTGATGTATCTCTGAAGAGACTGATCCCATATGCTCCTGGGACCTAGCAGTGCTCTTCTGCCCTGAAGAACTAAAAATTCTCCTCTGAGACCTGAGGGGCTCAGCAATGGAAAACCCGAAAATACAAATGAAGAAGAGGAAGGTCCCATCTTCCTCCCTTTATATGTCCATCTACTTTCAGCAAGGTCCCAGACCTCGTCTGACCAGAGACAACAAAAAGGACAACTCTCTGTCCTTTTAAAATTGGTACATGCTAGGTAGGTGGGGTGGGTGTCACAGGGGACTTCTTGTGCCCACATTTAGCCCGTTTATTTCTTAGACCTTGCTGTAAAGAAAACTTCTGAAAACAAGAACAATAATCTAGCACTAGGAACCTACTCAATTTAAGACAGCAATACTGTACCTACCTAGGAGTCTCTTATTAATATAAATTAAAACAACAACAATACTTATGTTTCAATCACAATAACATCAACAATACTTAATTCTGACTAATGGTGGCAATGAATAACAAAAAACCAGCAAAGTGATATAAAATAATAAAAAGGAATGCTATCACTGACTACAATAAAACAAAAAAGGTTATGTGTACCACTAAACACACAAATGAATATAAATGCTGGTTCAAACCCCCTTCTGCAAGTAAAACTCAGCATAAATCAACTGAATGGAAAATAAATTTCCCAATGATACTACTCTGTAAAATTAATGAGAGGTCACAAACCAATCCAGGAGACTAATACCGAAAGTCCAGAAAAAAAAATGAATAAATTAATTAAGTCACAATAAAAAGTTACCCTAATGCCTCTGTGTGTGTGTGTGTTGGGGGTGGGGGTGGGGAGAGAACCTAAACAGCAAGTTTAATAATATAGTTAATATGAATAAAAATAACCTAAAAGGCCAAGAAATTCTTCTCAAGAGAGCTTGTTCCGACCTTAATAACACCTGACTGAGGGTAAATACACTCAATGAAAATGATAAATGCAATAAAATTGCCAAAATCACAAAGTATGACACAAAACAAAGTCAAAGAGATGAGGATGACTGCGCGAAATTTCTGTAAGTCACCTTCTGGGAGGATGAATTCTCATCACATGGACAAAAGTAATTTCCATCCTGGAAAGAGCAAGCTGTGCAATAGCAATGGGTGATGTATAACTGATATTAAAACTGCCATTTTTTGAGTCATTCAAAAACACTGTGAAGTCAAAAAATTTTGTGGGGTACCAATTTTTTTGAATTTTGTAGTTGTTCCATGAATTTAAAGACCAGACAAAGAATAATCCTATAAAAACAATGTAAATTGATACCCACAAAAATACATGATTTTCGAATAACTAGAATTAACTGTTGTTCCTTACATTACTTCTATATTAACATAAATGATTTCCCAGTAACTAGAATGAACTGTTGTTCTTTACATTCCTTGTATATTAACATATTAAGCAAGCATGTATGTTCTTTTGTTTGCACAGATTCAGAATTTGTCACATAAAAAGCAATTGTTACCATTTAACTACTTCAAGTACTAGTATCTAATGATACAAATAATTTGTTGTACTGATGCAAACCTAAGTATACTTATAAATATCCTTTAGTCATACCTCAATGAACAGAAAACTAGTTTGCAAAAAAAAGTGTTAGGTTAAATAAACATATTAAATGAAAAACATTCTTGTTGACAAATAGACACTAATTGCCCTTCAATAACACTGCAGCATAGGTTTCTTCTGACAAATGATTTTATTTCTACTTCACCACCTACACAAGACCCAAAGATGCGAAATAGCATTCTGTGATCTTACTTCGGGGTTTTTCATACAGTTATGAAAGAAAATATATGGCAGTAGCTATCACTCTCTGTGTGTGTGTGTGTGTGTGTGTGTGTGTGTGTGTGTGTGAAGAAAATGTATGGCAGCAGCTATCACTGTGTGTGTGTGTGTGTGTGTGTGTAAATACAGAAACAAAATAGATATGGGTGAAAGTTCACCTTAACGAAGATTACAAAACAGTCAGTCTTGAGAGAAAACATTTGGAGAGACAGAACTGGTGGTATAGAGAGAGGCTTCGTTTATTACAAATCTTCATTCCATCTGAATTAGAAACTTTAAAAAAATGGTTTGATATAGATAATATGACAGTAAAGATAGCAGAATATTTGAGACCAATAATGTTGACTTTTTAGCAGGCAAATGGAGACAAGTCTGCTATAAATACCTGGTCATATCCCTCTATATTGTTCCAGGTCTTCATATCAAACACATTCCCCTCCACAGCAAACAGTGCGATCTGGGACTCCCTCATTACTTTTGGTGTAAATGCTGAGATTTCAAGGCAGTTTTCCTCAAGACGAAGAACCTTCAGCCTAGGACAATCAGCAATACTTTCTGGGAGTCGAGAGATCTAACAAAAAAGAGTTGAGAAAGGATGACACTACTCAAGCATGATGATCCCAACAGAGAACGTTCAGCTCTGCAGTTGTCAAACATGTGTGGTTAAAACAAACACATCAAGTGCAGTACTGATGAGTAATTATGTTTCAATTTATTACTGACAATGAACATTCCTCCACAGGATTTGCTGACTTCATTAACTCCAAACCATCAGAAAAGCAGAAAATTATAAATATCACTTATTCAGCAGATCTGTCTTAACCAAGTCAATTTGTTTTACTTGAAAATATAGTACACATTTGATACAAATGGTTGAAACTTTGCATATACATCATAACCTTCAAAGGTAAGCCACATACCATACTGGGTTGGTCCTATTGTCAAGGTCAAGGTCACAGCTCTGTATTATAAGCTTTCTATCACATTTACCCTTCTGCTATACAACTTTGGAGTTGCTTGAGACAAAGGGCTGAAACCCAGTATACTTGAACATCATTACTAGAAGGTGTGTTGTGTACCACATTGGGGACCCTATCTTCATGGTCAAGGTCATGTCTCAATATTAAACATTTTATTTCATACTTTTACTTCTGCTCTTTGACTTTTGCACCTTTTGAGACAAAGGGATGAAACTTGGTGTACTTGTGTCACTAGAAGGTGTGTCACATATCACATTGGGGGCCCTATGATCGAGGTCAAGGTCACTTGTCAATGTTTTCAGTTTACCACCACACTTTCCATTCCACTCTATAACCTCTGAGCCATCTGAGATAAATGGATGAAACCTGACATACATACATACATACATACATACATACATACATACATACATACATACATACATACATACATACATGCATACATACATACACACACACACACACACACACACATATATATATACCATTACTGGGTGTGTCTCAATCACAGGTTTATATTTTAAGCTTTCCCTCACTCTTTCCTTTCATCTCTACAACTTAAAAGTCATCTGAGGTAAAGGGATGAAATTTATAATGCATATGTATCATCACTAGAAGTTGTGTCACATATCACACTGTGGAGTCAATCTTCATGGTCAAAATGAATTATTAATATTTTAAGTTTTCTTCCACATTTTCCCTTTCCATCTATAACTTTAGAGCTGCATAAGATGAAAGGGATAAAACTTAATAAATTCATATATCATCACTAGGAGGTGCATTGCATACCACAATGAGGATCTTTCAAGGTCAAGGTTACAGCTTAATATTTTTTTCTTTGATTGTAACATTTTCCTTTCTGCTCTAAACTTCATAGCCATTCAGAGATAAATGAACAAAACTTGGTATTATTCTATATCATTACTAAAAGACATGTTGTATACCAAACAAAGGGGTCTTATCTTGAAGGTCAAGGTCACAGGTCAATATATTTGAGTTTCTGTCACATTTTCCATTCTGCTCTATAACTTAAGAGTGATTACAGATAAACTGATGAAACCTTGCAAACACTATGACTGACAAATTTACAATCAAACCTTTCTTGAGCAGCCACCCATGAGAAAAGGCCAAACTGGCCTTCGTACATAGATGACCTCTCATTGCAGGTTCACCTTTTAAACTTGGTTCATGAACAAATAAATTACATTTATATAACATAATCGTTATTATTATTTGTGTTACATGTATTATTATTATTATTTCAGGCAAATGGCATAATAAGTTTCTACTGAAAGAATTCACTGTATACCAGAATTTATAAATTATAAATCAAAATTAAGCTTTAAAACACTGCTCATATCTGTCAGGTATGTGGATTGAATTTATAAATTCTGGTAGAAAAAGGTTTCATTCATAACTTTTGTCACGCTTTCCTTATCTTTTGTTCATGTTGTATGATTTTGCTTATATATGCAGCATTAATATATATATATATATATATATATATATATATATATATATATATATATATATATATATATATATATATATATATATATACACACTGCAAGGAGGTAGCTGGTTCAGCTGCTTGTATATACTGCAGCTGGAGTTGACTGGCCCAGAAGTAGTAAACCTAGGCCAAATATACAAAGCATCAACCCAGTGACTGATAGACATGTGATGCCTTTTAAGTCGAAATACTGTTCCCATCATGTATTGACTATTAAATGTGCACAAGTTTTTATCTTCAGTTTTGTGATCATGCAGAATCTGGCAAGACATTTCTTGAAAATTTGGAACCAACAGAATATCTTATATGAAATAGTGACTCTAGTGTTTGGTCATCATCTACTTCTGGATTAAAAAGAGTAACCCAATAATTAAATACTTGTTAATATTTTCATCTCAAACATGGATAGATATTTAATGAAGATCTGGCATGTACAATGTGACTATATGAGCATTTTTCTCAAACTTCAATGCATTGTGTGCATACAGATTAATGCCGACTTTTCCATACTATTATAGTACTTTAGCTGTTTAGAGGTATTGTTTTACTTACAATAATTACAATCCACCTACCTGACAGAAATGAGTAGTGTTTGAAAGCCGAATTTTTCATATTATAAACAATACTTAGGAAGAGCTTGTCATGATCTTGATTCCAAACTTTTATTATGCAGTAAACACGGACATAAATTGTAACATGTCAAATTTGATAAAAAAAAGCAAATTCAGGGCAAAATTAGTTTTCTAATAATTTTTTCTTATAAATACAATTAGTAGTCATCAGTGCATCCCCCCCCCCAAAAAAAAAAGAGAAAAGGAGTGGGGGCTTTAAGAATGATGATTTGCTGCAACTATTTACCTTAACAATGAATTTCTAATAAATATTGTGGCTTTATTCAAATCTTTAAATAACAATAGCGAGGTTTGTCAGTTTAAAGTTATCCTGAAATAATGATTTGAGTATGGTAAATATAAGCAAGATAAGGTATGTTTACACATCAATTCACAAGACATGTCTTTATCTAAGCAATGCCTTTCTTGGGAAAACAAGTATTTTATCTGCACACTATAGTCAATATACCCGGGTGAATAATTTAAGCAGTAAAAACCACTATTTGGTTTGGAAACACCTTGTCATTGATCATGGAAAGTAGGTGACCTTTTAATACATGACTTTTATGGAGGAAATTTTGTGGAGGGAAATGGGAATGGCCTTTGAGACCACATGACTGCTATATAAAGGTGACCATTAGGGCAGGTTTGACTGTACATGGTCAGTAAAATATGTGTTGCCTACCACTTTCAGAGTAATATCTTTATGGTCAAAGTCATAGGTCAATAATTTTAGTCTTTTGTTTCTGCTTCATAACACAAAAGATGTATGAAGTACATTGATGAACCTTGGTAGACTTATTTTTCTCAATTTAATGACATGCCATGCAGCACAGTCAAGGCTAGGTTGGCACTAGCAATCACCATTGACAATCAAACTTTTCAGACTGTGATTCATTTGAATGAAAACACCAGATTTGGCAACTGAAAATTATGTGACATGCTGCTATCTGCAGATTTGTGCCTTGAAGCTTCTGACATCTGCTAGTGTAACATATTTTCAAAGCTGTATAGAATGATGATTTCTGACTGTGACCTTGGTGACAGATCTACATTTAGCGGAGATACGGAAAGCAGCAAAGTTTCATGACTGTATCTCAAAAGGTATTCAAGTAATTAAGTGCTGAAAGGAGGAGAATATTTTATCAGTGACCTTGATCTTAAAGATATGACCTTGACCTAGGCTGGCACTATAATTTCTTAAGTAGTCAAAACACATTGCACTGAAAAGTACTGACGTGTTTGATCAGTTAAGAAAAGGGCTGCACTAGGGAATTTTCCATTCCAGATCTTGCTCCTCTTCAACTTCAATTAATTCACATTATTAACTAGTATTTTCTTTCATAAGGGACCAACCATTTAATTTTCAGGAAGGGGGTGGGGTTGGGCTTAGATTTTTTAATTTTTACCTAAAGATAATTTGTTTCAACTAATATAATGGATATAACAAGCAAGTTCTTTTTTTCCACAAATTAGAGCAAGAATATTTTTTCAAGGACCAGAATTTTAAGTCTTCAAAAACATCCCAGTCTCTCAGCCCCCTCCACCTTCTAAAAATGAAATGGTTGATCCCTTATTCCCCTCTCTTTTACTTAAATTCTTTCTTTTCAAACAAATAAAACTTTGATTTATTGCCAAATGATGCATTCCTGCAAGTTTATTGTTAAGACATTTAGTCTTCATTTTACACGGTGACTTCACCATGGTAGGCAATGACAAAACTTCACAGAATTTCCTTGTTTATGTTTCAGGGGCCCTGGGTGGCTGAGTTGTCTAAGGCGCTCGCCTTTACAGATCACTAACACATCTATCTTCTATCCACATCAGTTTGAGTCTCGGCTCAACCAACATGGGTATGTGAGAAAGCTTGCCAGTAGCTTCACGTGGGTTGGTAGTTCTTCCTCCGCAAAATATAAAATGGCTGCCATGTATAGCCTATCATGTGCTGAAAAATGGCATTAAGCGCCACAACAAAAAAAAAAACACTTGTTTATGTTTCAGCTTTTATTAATTAACTTTTGTGACACAAAATAATGTTCTTTGTAACTTACCAACACTAAATTTGTCTATTGCAATAAGTTTCACTTCTGATGAAGCATGAATCCAGATCTTTGCAGGTAATTGCATATAACGTGAATTATTTAATGGACTTAGCAATGCAGAACCAGTCATTTATACCAAGAAAATACACTCATATAACATGAATTATTTAATGGACTTAGCAATGCAGAACCAGTCTTTTATACCAAAAAAACACACTCATGTAACATGAATTATTTAATGGACTTAGCAATGCAGGACCAGTCTTTTATACCAAGAAAACACACTCATGTAACATGAATTATTTAATGGACTTAGCAATGCAGGACCAGTCATTTATACCAAGAAAACACATTCATGTAACATGAATTATTTAATGGACTTAGCAATGTAGAACCAGTCATTTATATCAAGAAACGCATTCATATAGCATGAATTATTTAACTGACTTAGCCATGCAGAACCAGTCATTTATACCAAGAAACGCATTCATAAGGCATGAATTATTTAACTGACTTAGCAATGCAGAACCAGTCATTTATACCAAGAAATACACTCATATAACATGAATTATTTAACGGACTTAGCAATGCAGGACCAGTTATTATACCCAAAACCCAACTCATATAGCCCGAACTGTTTAATGGACTTAGCAATGCAGAACCAGTCATTTATACCAAGAAACACACTCATATAACATGAATTATTTAACGGACTCAGCAATGCTGAACCATGATGGGAAGAAACACACTCTCTCTCAAACACACAGCACAACCTAAAAGCTTAGCAAGCATAAAACATAAAACCTTGAGTGCCAACAATGATCTGCCTATGTCGTTGAAAATACAATTCCTATCGCTAAAAGAAGATAAGATTATGACAGAAAGTTATAAAAAGTACTTTCTGGACCTGCATAAAATGCCCTGATTGACAGTTGGGTTCAAATCAGTTCAATAGCAAGAACACTGTCACAACCTCCCATTTCGATACATATTTCAAATTAGCCTAAAACTCTGAGAATCTAAGTCAATATCAGACAATCAATAATATCTTAATAAGAATGCATATTGCTGTTTTATACTATAGGGTTAAATAAACTTGAACTGTAAACTGAAATTAGGGTGAGGACCACTTTAACTGCCCTTTAATTCACAGGATGGATTCTTTTTTTAAATAGTAAATTCTTTCCTCTTACTAAACCATGTGGCAACTGCTGATTAAAGTTAACACTGTCCTTAGTCTCTATGGACTGATGTTTGGTCTCTATGGACTGACATGGACTGATGTTTTGTCTCTATGGACTGACATGGACTGATGTTTTGTATCTATGGACTGACATGGACTGATGTTTGGTCTCTATGGACTGACATGGACTGATGTTTTGTCTCTATGGACTGACATGGACTGATGTTTTGTCTCTATGGACTGACATGGACTGATGTTTGGTCTCTATGGACTGACATGGACTGATGTTTGGTCTCTATGGACTGACATGGACTGATGTTTTGTCTCTATGGACTGACATGGACTGATGTTTGGTCTCTATGGACTGACATGGACTGATGTTTTGTATCTATGGACTGACATGGACTGATGTTTTGTATCTATGGACTGACATGGACTGATGTTTGGTCTCTATGGACCGATGTTTTGTCTCTATGGACTGACATGGACTGATGTTTTGTCTCTATGGACTGACATGGACTGATGTTTTGTCTCTATAGACTGACATGGACTGATGTTTTGTATCTATGGACTGACATGGACTGATGTTTTGTATCTATGGACTGACATGGACTGATGTTTTGTCTCTATGGACTGACATGGACTGATGTTTTGTCTCTATGGACTGACATGGACTCATGTTTTGTCTCTATGGACTGACATGGACTGATGTTTTGTATCTATGGACTGACATGGACTGATGTTTTGTCTCTATGGACTGATGCTATGGTAAACAGGAGTTGGATGGAGGTGGGGATGATATAACAGATCAGGTTGTAGTATATCTATGGAGGATAGGGAGGTTTAGTTTATATACCTGATTCTGGTTGAGGTTTATTTCTATTGACTGGCATGTGGTGATATTTTCAGGTAGGTGGGTGATCCTGTTCCGTGACAGGTCCACAGCATCAAGTTTCTTTAGTTGACACAGTGGGGCAGGGAAATTAATAAATTGGTTGTGGGACAGGTTAAGCTGAATGAGGTTAACAAGGTTCTGGAATGAGTCTGGCAGCCCTGAGAGACAATTGTTTTCCAAAGAGAGAGTCTCTAGCTTCTTCAGCATACCTATCTCTGCAGGAAGGCTCTCTAAAAACAAAAAATAAAATAAAAAAATAAACAGCTGCCAAATAAATTAGAAGGTCGTGCCACTGCCATATTTTGAATCTAAAATTTTAAAAATTATATTGACTCCATACATGCATAGACAATCTTCTACAACCTAATACTCTTTCATTGCTTGATTATTTTTCCCAATTTTATATCAAACCTAAAATAAAAAATAAATGGGCCTGAGATCGCTCACCTGGCTGACTTCCTCCTAATAGCCAAATGCAAGAGCAGTTAAGTGGTTTTTGAGAAGAACTCATTTAAAGGATTTTATAATTTTAGTAATGATGTCCATATTTGATGAAAATCAACATCATTTTTATAAATTTGAAAGTCCTTCATCCAAGCATGCTTTCTGTCATATTTGGTTAAATTCTGTTCATCAGTTTTTGTGAAAAACTTATTTAAATGCAAATCAGCATCACTTATAAAAATTTGAAAGCTCTTTATGTCAGGATGCCTACTGTCAAATTTGGTCACATTCTGTCCAGTTTTGAAAATATATGGCCATACCATAAACTCACAAGGCCTTATGGCCAGGTGAGCTAATAAAACAAAAGTCATCAAGACATAACAAAAGACAACAGAATTTCCAACATTTTGTTGTAAATAACATTACTACTTTGAAGTAATTAATTGTTTATCTTTAAGGTAAGAAAATAATGGCATATAAAAGGGTTACTTTCATATTAGCTTTATCTACATCTTGAAGACTATTACTTCCTGCTGCATAAAAGAGTAATAGATTGCTGATAATTACACAAACAGACCAATCAATTTCAACTGAACAGAAAAAGTATTTAAACATAATGCACAACTGTGGAGATATCAAGTATTTTATCAAAGGAAGATGTTTATAATATACAGAACTTTGAAAGTGTTACCATCTGTACTCGCATATAATCCCATAACTGCAAACTGCATAGACCCAGATCTGCTGTCACATAACGTGCTGGCAGATCAGGGTCTATGCAGTTTGTAAGGACTAATCAGTAGAACAAACAACACAGACACTGATCTGCCGGCACATTATGCAATGGCAGATCAGGGTCTATGTTGTTTGCATTTGGATCTGAATTATATATGAGTATATATGGTACTTTGAATTACCAAGTCTGTTGCTGGCAAGATTGATACTTTTAAGGTTATGAAAGCTTCCTATTGCTGCAGGAATGCTCCTTATTTTGTTGTCAGAGAAGTCCAGTGTCCTCAGGTTTTTATTAAGATTATTTATGTCATCTGGAAACTGAAATTAAATATCAGAAATTATTGATTACTGGTATTATACTTATACTAGCTAAAACTTTCTGCTTCAAATTTTAATCTAACCTTTATCTTCATTAGGTTAATTAGTCCTAACTGAAGATTTTGACTTTACCTGATTGATTATCTAGGTAAAGTCACTGTACAGATGCAAAAGTTAGGTAATGTGTCTTCATGTATTCTTTTATATCCCTTGATATATCTAAAAGAGCTCAATATTTTTATATCCTTTGATATATATACAAGCTCTGTATTTTTACATCCTTTGATATATATACAAACTGCATTTTCATATCCTTAGATATATCTACAAGCTCTGTATTTTTATATACTTTGATATATCTACAAGCTCTGTATTTTTATATCCTTTGATATATCTACAAGCTCTGTATTTTTATATCCTTAGATATATCTACAAGCTCTGCATTTTTATATCCTTAGATATATCTACAAGCTCTGCATTTTTATATCCTTTGATATATCTACAAGCTCTGTATTTTTATATCCTCTGATATATCTACAAGCTCTAAATTGGTGTATATCGAGGCCATACATAAACTATTATACACCTCACACTGAAAATTTAAAATAAACAATTCAAACTACTGTGAAAAAAACAATCTAAGGACTTCATGACCTTTTTGGTTATATCACAACTGAAGAAGCTGCAAAAGTAAACTACAGTATCTAACTTTAATGGACATTTTTTTCCTGAAAATTAACATGGCGGCAATACATTTGTTAATATAAAAACATTCAAGAAGATATAACAAGTTGCGACAAAAAAGAAAACACTGATATACCTAATTATTAAACATACAGAAAAATGTGTCATTTTCAGTTCCAGATTTTGCTGCTGCTTTAGTGTTAGTATTATCCTTCCATGATTAGGCACACACAAAAAATATGTGTTTCTGCTAACCCAACCGACCCTATTTTTACCCACCAACCCTATGTTGTTTTCTTTTAAATTTTGTTATGACTAGGGGTAATATAACAAAAGAAAAAACTCAAACAAGCTTTCATGATTTAAAATACAAATCTTTAATTTCCTAAAATATTAAAATATTTCAACAAACAATTAAAGTGAAAGAATTAAAAATAAATAACTTACTATATAAAATATCCTTAAAAGTCCTAAATTGTTCTAAAGTTCACTGATCCGGAAGTTAATCCAAATATTCAGAATGAGATTCTGAATGAAACCTTTACTATACTAATGTGTTAATAAAAATCAGTATATCCAAGTTTTATAAATTCCAAATAATCCCTGTGAATGGAATATCACAAGTTCTAGAAATTTTTCCGATAATTCCACGGAGCTGTATAATTAATAAAGTTTAAGAAACAGTACTATTCCAGAATGTACTGTATGATAATATCACAAAAATAGAATATCCCACACACAAAAAGAACCAAATTCATTTATGACCTCTCAATCCAGTGTAGCTATGAAGAATGCCAGAATACTGCTATTAATCCTATAATATAGTCTCCCACTGCACAGAAACAAAATAAAAACCCATTACAACTTTGATAAACAACTGGACATTTCGAAATATTGCAACCCTCTCCGAACCAATCAGAAATTAGGTTATGCGTGACATCTCTAAAGTACCAGTGTACTATCATTTATAAACAGTCAATAACGTATTTACTTTAGAAATGAATCATAGAATCTAGGTCAAAAGTTCAAACCTCACATGCTAAAAACATGTGACATGACTAAAGTTTCAGTGAAATATTGATCAAAATTACCGTATGTGTAATCACGGCAAGACGACAGCTGTTAGACTAAGAATAGAGATCACAAACTAATAAACTATACCATTATTAAAAGCAAAATGATATATAATTCTATAACAATTTGAACAAAACAAAATTTAAAAAAAATAAAAATGTGGCAAAAGATTTAGGTAATTTTCGGTAATTTATTTATCACATACAAGAAAATATGTATTGTATGCTCTGTTCATACAAATATGGCATGCTTAAAAAAAAAAGCATGCCTACCTACCCAATATTTTTCAAGATGTTAGTGGAAACACATATTTTGGGGGGTTGGCCTTAACTGGTTTCCTCTCAAACTATATATTTATAAACATAATATTTTCTTTCAAAGACCTATACTATAGAATGCAACCCAACAACAGTATTTTATTCCACTCTACTGTTTTAAAAAATGATTATTATTAATTAATAACAAGCTGACTTATTACCTCGAAAATAAGTAGCACCTAATTAACGGGCATTTCCAATGAAGTCAAACAGTGACATTTTATTTGATCAGGTCCCCAAAAAAGTCTTGGAGGATGATGATACAAGTTAATTGTTGTTGCTAGTATCTTTTTTCTAAATCCAGGCCTAGGCATCTTTGAATTTTACTTCCTAAAGGTGTTTATTTGGCAGTATAATGGATAAACAAATCAAAGACAATTTGACATAATGATATTTGATAACTCCTATGTCTGGTTGCTCAGAGTATGTGCCAGTCAAAACCTTTGATCAACCGGACATGTTCAATAAATAAAATGATTTTAAGATCTGTTAAATAATGGTGTTTTGAAAAGGAAATGAAAATATAAGTCCAAGTTTCACCTTGTTTTCTTTCAACCCTTATTGTTATACAGTGGTATGATTTTGGTCATGGGATCCATAGTAGTACCACGTTGTATCGGGAATCACGTTATAATGAGGCATGTTATAACGGGGGGAGCTATGTATGTATGTATATATATATGATGTAACTTATGGGCACTGAATGACTGCTATACATCAATCAATTACTATAACGTTCAACATAATCAAAAAAGATGATGCACTGGAATTTAAAGACTTAGCAACTGGGGATATATTGTACTCTCATGTTTTCCACGCAGGCCTCAGGCTGTTTTGTCTGTACAGTTTCTGGAATCTATCCCAGAGTCATCATGCACTTGTACGCAGGCCTCAGGCTGTTTTGTCTGTACAATTTCTGGAATCTATCCCAGAGTCATCATGCACTTGTAACCTTCAGCTTTTCAGAAATATACTCCATTCTGATCGATACCCTTCATTTTATTCCAAATAAAAGTTTTTAAAAATTTATGAAAGCATGCACACAAAATATCATTGATATGTTCTCTCGTACTCTCCTAAGCATGCTTACAACTAGACGACCCTTTGTCAAAAAATTAGTATGTTATGTCATGTGTTTTGATGCACATCCTATGAATATACTTCTACCCACTAAACTGTTGTACACGAGATCCATGGCAAATGTATAAATCAGAGCAACATCAACATCACAGAGAAAACAAGAGTTTGTTGGGAAAATCACAGAAAGAAACCTTAATCAGCATTCCTTGAGATGTTCTTAGTCTTATCATAAATTTGATTTTGGGCTAGTTTTTCTTCTCAAGGTTAAATGAAACAAAAATTGAAGAAAATCATGATGGTATTAAAAGAAACTTTAAACTATTTATTTAAAAATTAATGTACAGTGTAGGCATGCAGGGCATTTATTTCTCACATTCCTATGATCATGTTTTCCAGTGTAGAACAACAATGAGGAATACATCTATCTTTCATCACATGACTGCCATCTTGTATCGCATGACCTTCTACTGCAATTATAGTGTACACAAACTAGTAAATACTCCTTGATTTTCATCATCACTTGCACATTCTTTCACAACAACCAACATAAACATTTGTTGCAACACATTTACATGCTAAAATGTGCAGTGGTTGAAGTCAGTTTCCCGCAAACCAAAACGTTTTGCACTCATTGATTTAGCCACATGTACAGATTCTGTAGTCCAGTTTCAAGTCGAAAGAGTTGTTCTTGTAATTCTTATTGTTTTTAAATTCATCTTCTCATTATTAATTATGAATGGAAAATTTGTCTGCCTGAATTTATTTTATAGATAAGAGTGGACTTTATTTTGTTTCCTGTTCACATTTGTATTATTATGCAAACTATCTTCAATACACAATTCAGCTGCTATGAGCGTCCATTACCTCATTGGTCTCAGCCACTGTTCTTTGAATGCATTTAAATATAATCCAAAACTTACACTTAATTTTTCACTTTGAACCTAAGTATTTATGTTCTATCTTAAGGTGATGACATTTTCAATGGATGTTCTGCTGTTTTATAGTTGCATCAGTGTTCGTAATATACAATTTTGATTTTGACCCTCATTTTTCAATCATGGTATGCAATTTTGACTTTGATTCTCATTTTTTATTCATAATATGCAATTCTGATTTTGATCCTCACTTTTCATTCATAATAAGCAATTTTGACTTTGATTCTCATTTTTTATTCTTAATATGCAATCTGACATTGACCCTCATTTTTTATTCATAATAAGCAATTTTGACTTTGACCCTCATTTTGACTTTGACCCTGATTTTTCATTCATAATAAGCAATTTTGACTTTGACCCTCATTTTGACTTTGACCCTGATTTTTCATTCATAATAAGCAATTTTGACTTTGACCCTCATTTTGACTTTGACCCTGATTTTTCATTCATAATAAGCAATTTTGACTTTGACCCTCATTTTGACTTTGACCCTGATTTTTCATTCATAATATGCAATTTTGACTTTGACCCTGATTTTTCATTCATAATAAGCAATTTTGACTTTGACCCTGATTTTTCATTCATAATAAGCAATTTTGACTTTGACCCTGATTTTTCATTCATAATAAGCAATTTTGACTTTGACCCTCATTTTGACTTTGACCCTGATTTTTCATTCATAATAAGCAATTTTGACTTTGACCCTCATTTTGACTTTGACCCTGATTTTTCATTCATAATATGCAATTTTGACTTTGATCCTCACTTTTCATTCATAATAAGAAATTTTGAATTTTATCCTAATTTTTCATTTGTAATATGCAATTCTGACTTTGACCCTCATTTTTCATTCATAGTATACCAATTTCACTTTGATACTCATTTTTCATTCAGAAATGTGACACAAATCAGAATAAGAACTTATTGACTTTCTGTAAAAGTCATTTCATCTTAAGTACAAATATTCAGAGACAAAAAACATAATGTCACAGGAGACAGATTTTATTTTTAATTTCTTATCATTCTTAGCAGTATCTACAAATAAAGAAAAGTAAATACTGGCAAGTCAAAATAAGTTAAATAAATTATCAAGATTCAGTAAATTAAGAAAGGAAATACTGTTATAGTAGAATTGCTAATTTACCATCAGTTATAAAAAGCAATACTATGATAGCAAAACATACAAAATTGTCAAATAAGAAAAAATAAGGAGAACACTGAAATAACTATGAGAAATACAGTACAAGTTTTCATGTTAATATGGACAAACTATTATAACCAAGCTCTACCAATGAACATCAAGCAACTACAACAACTCCACAGCAGTAATCTCATGGTATCTGTTAGCAAACAAAATTATTTCGTTTCAACACTGACATTGAAAACACGAGTCCCTTGAGGGTACTGACACTATATTATCCAAAAAGAACTTATAGGAATTCAAAGTAATGCCAATTCATCTTTTTAACTGCCAAGTGTTAAAACCATCTTTGATATTCTTGAATGACAAGATTTTCAAATTAGCCACTGTGACCATGGTGACCATACTGGATGTTAGTTTGGCACCATTTTCATTTAGACATCATAAGAAGTCTTACAGTGAAAACTCCATGTTGATATGACCATCCATTCAGGAAGAGTAGTGATAACAAGATTTTCAAGATCGCTGCTGTGTGGCCATATTGATTATGTCTGAGCAGCACCATTTTCATTTATGACCAACTAGACCATGAGATGAACGAGTGTGTAAAGTTTCATGGGAATCCTCCAAGTCGATTAGGAGAAGAAACAATAACAAACTTGTGCTAATGGACAGATGGATTCCAGATGTTGGATGACTGACAATGGACAACAGGCCATCCCATAAGCTCTTCTTGTCTATGACCAGAACAGCTAACAAGATTTATCATGAATGTGATTTAATATGTATGAATGAAATCTCACCTATCTTTGGAGTATAATTTGGTTCATACAGAATGAATCATACAAGTCTGAAAATTTAATTACAGTAAGCTTGGGGTGAGTACATATTTGAACACCATAGCCAACTCACATAGAACCAGTTACCAAAAAACACTTAAATAATATTTCCATGAGAAATTATTTATTTTTATCCTTCTTGAATAAGAACAGAGTCTGTTGTCTGTGCTTAGGAAAGAACAAGATTATGGCTATTATCTGTATGCATGGAAGATTATTTAATGGTTTCTTTTTATTCCTTAAGGAATATATAAAATATAAGAGTGCTACAAAAAGTAATTCGTGTGTTTCATTTGAAATTTTTAAGTAAATATATACACTTCTCATTCAATTTTTCATCATCTGCCATTTGGTTACATGACCAAGATTGTTGAGAAACAAGCATACATGAGGTAAGGATAAAGCTATGTAGGGATATGATTTTGTAACAGTCTAGGTATACAGTACGAGGCCACTTACTAACCAGCCTAGCTGGTTTGGACCTTCGATCTAGTGATATGTGCACTTGACTGCAAGACAAATGAACCGGGTTTGATTCCCTACTGCAATAGTTAAACTTTGTCTCCCCTCCCATTACATTTGTGGGCTCATCCACATCTCAGTAACTGGTGGCCCAGTTGGGAAAGGGTTTTGACCGCTCTTTGAGATAAAGTTGGGTGACCTTAAAGGATGAATGTCAAGATACAGGGGAGAAGTATAGTGGTCTAGGTATATGAGGCCACTTACTAACCAGTCTAGCTGGTCAAAACCTTTTGGTCTAGTGGTATGCGCACCCAACTGTGAGACAGGGAAACAGAGTTCAATTCCTGGCTGCGACAGACATTGTCTTCCCTTCTGTTACAATTTTATATGAGCATTCTTTTCAGAAGGAAGTTGTTGTTTGCTGTGATAAGAAAAACATAATTATTGTGTAAACTGAGTGATGAAAGAATCTCAGAATATTTATGCTTGAAAGCTGTGTCAGTCATTTTTGTAGCAGTACGTTGCATAGCAGGTGTTCATCTCACACCTCAGGGTATCATAGTATTTTTCTTAGGGAAATTTCTGTCATCTACATTAACTGGTAAACTGGCCAATAAACTATAAATATATGTAAACTCACATAGAATTAGAAATAAGTACCTCTGCGCTGACTATAGGCAAACCGTTTTGTATCTGGTACTATTCTGTATCTGGTTCGGGGAGGGACTGCATTATTCAAAACAGTGATACTGATGCTGCTGTACTGTGAGTCACATAGCTAATACAGAAGCTAACTGAATGCCTATTACGGTGGGAAGTTGATTTGCCTTAACAGAGTAGTTAGTAAGGGGTTACTAGAAACACCGAAATACACTGAAAAACCGAAATACACACCGAAATACACATGTATTTACATGTTCTCTCTGTATATATTGGTTTACACACAAATTATTATTTGTTTTTGTTTGAAGAGTAATATAAAGCAAAATAAAATATGGTTTGAGCGATTTTGATATGACTTATTTACTTTTTCCTAGTTATAGCACTCGTCAACTGGTCATACTTTATTGGACAGGTTGATCGTTCCAGAACAGAGGTGGTATGATAAATGAATGATCGTTCCGGAACAGAGGTAATCTCTAGAACAGACGGTGTAAGTCAGCTTAATTCATATTGTTTCAAGTCACTTAATTAATGTTCTAATTGACTGCACACACATTTATTGTTCTCCCTTTGATCTCATTTCTTATTCAAGTTAAGAAAACAATCTTTTTTTCTAAGTCGCTTAATTCGGAACGGACAGTGAAAGTGGGCTCAATTCATCTTTTAAGTCGCTTAATTCATTTTCGAATTGACTGCACACACTTTATTGTTATCCCTTTGAACCCATTTCTTACTCAAGTTAAAGCCAAATGTCGCGCACATTAAAGAAAAGGCACCCTATTGCTCAACGTTGTCATTATTCGTTAACTGCGCAGTGAACAAATCCGCATCTCCCGCAGCATGCATAATGTGGACACAAATGTCTGTCCCAGAAAGAACAAACAGGTTTATACCCAATCACTTTGTGCCTCTGTTATATCAAAACAAGGAGCATATGGTCATTGTAAATGTAGATGACTCAGTAGATGACTCATTAGATGAGTGCTGGAATTTCAGGACAATTTCATAATTACTTTCGGAAAAAACTAAAGACAAATATCAAACTAAAAGTCAATAATCTATTAAGAATCTATCAAATAGACCGCATGTGGAAAAATAATAATTGTGAGTCCATGAACCACGTTCTTAAACAGACAGTTGACTGGAAGACGAAAACGCTGATGGAATTTGTACAACTGACACATGAATTAGTAACCGGACAATTCAGAAATCTGAGGAGTGCTCTAGTATGCACTGGAGAATTCCGGCTTGCCGACAGTCATAAACAATTTGAGTCGAGAAAAACAGACTGGATAAAAATGACAGAGCAACAACGCACAAACTTGTTCAAACGCTTCAGACGCCACATCGACATAGACACAAAATACATGATTTCTACGGACGGTCAGACAACTGTTGTTGCACCAAGGACTAATGGACTAAAACCTGGACAAAGGAAACAAAAAATTAATGTACGAACTGTGACAATTACAGCTAAAAAATCTAAACATGAACCAGAGATTTCGTCATAATGTGCTATATTTTATTGTTGTTTCGGTTAGGTTTATTTTACCTTGTCTTGTGCAACATGACTTGTAGTTCGATTTTCAAGAGGAACATAATCTTGAATACTATTGGATTAATTAATTCATCTGCGTGCTCAAATTATTCATTCATTGAAACCTGAGACATTATGTGTGTAATTAAACGTAAATATTAAATTCTGCCAAATAATGAATAATACATGTTTTTTTTACAAAAATGCTTTCCTGAGTTGTCTTTGTCAATCATCATATATCGTGGCTTGTTACGATCACAATATTAATCTCACTCTTGCATATACTATCGTATACACTTTTGGTACTTTGATACATTTCACTTTCACTTTGTGTATGTATTTCAATTCGCTCTTTATCATATATATGTCAAATCAAGTAAAGAGTAAATAATTCACATAAATTTAAATTATTTTGCTTTTTATTATTATTCAAACATGTATGACTATTCCCCGTTCACACATTTCCAAGAAGAAGACTTTCTTAACACCTTTACAATCAACTGTCATTATCATCAAAAGCAGTATATATAAGTACATGTTTCACTATTGCCAAATATTTGGAAACCTTTTAAACAAAAATTAAATTAAATGTTATTTATTTGTCAAAAACTATATCATTAAAAGTTAAAGTAAATATATAATATAATGTCGGCAAATACTTTTGATACTTCGATACTTTTCACTTTCACTCTGTGTATGTATTACTACGATTCGCCATGTATCAGGTCTGTCGAATCAAGTATGACCAAGTGACATCATTACATGAATTGTGCTATAAATAGGAAAAAAGTTAATAATTCGTATCAAAATCACATAAATCATATTTTATTTTGCTTTAAATTATTATTCAAACAAAAACAAATCATAATTCCTATGTGTATACTGATATATACAGAGAGAACATGTAAATACATGTGTATTTCGGTGCGTATTTCGGAGTTTCTAGTAACCGGTTAGTAAGGATTTTTTTAAAAAGCAAGTCAAACGGAATTATTTTCATGGTATACTTCTTTGCTTGAATTCACATATAAATGATAATGATAGGATTTCCCACACATTTTTCCATCCATGTGGATCAGTACTGATAAGTGTAAACAGATGTTGTCATGATGTCAGTGAAAGATGCATTCTCTCAAGAAGTTTATTACACTGCACCAAAACAATGATGCATCATAATACAAGACAGGATGATAATATTTTTCCTGGCTTGCAACTCTCTTGTTGTCAGAGTTTCCTCTGACCTTTCCCATCACATGTTACATATCGGGACCATTATGTTGGGCTATAACTATCGAAGGATTTCACACATGGTGGGAAAGGTCCAAGGAAACTCAGGACTACACTCATGTCCAGGGATCTGTCTATTATTTATGCTTTCACTTCCCTTATAAAATATTGGCAAATTACTGGCATTCAGTTTATGATGATAACAGACTATAATTTAAAGCTTGGGTGGTACAAGTTTCATGTAGCTGCTATAGGAATCCGGTAAATGACAAAACCTTGGGGGGGGGGGTAAAAATTAATTTTATTAGATTTGAGCATTTATCAGGGTAATTTTTAAGTCAAGACCCATTTTAAAGATAGAATGTCAGATTCCTGTGTTACAGTACTTCCAGAGAGTGAGAGATAGTGAGAGAAGGACGGGCTCTTATCGTTGCTTAAAATTTACCTATATATATATATATATATATATATATATATATATATATATATATATATATATATATATATATATATATATATACATACACACACACAGACACGAGTCCTTATTGAGAGAGAGAGAGCACCTCTTTCAGTCCAGATTTAGATAGCTGCAGGGCACCAGTCTTTTGTGCCATTTCCATGTGTTGCTTGACAGCAGTATTACCCATATTGCACTTTAAATGGTGATCTGAAAACAATGTAACGATATTTACAGCCTTAATATATCTGACTGTGACTAACAAGAGTCATCTAATTTGCAGACAGTCAACTTCCGGTTGGATGGTCAGTGTCTTGGTACACTATGTACCTGATAGATTTTATCCTGTCAATACAACTTTTCTTTCTTTGAAATTACGTGTACGAAAATATATAAATTTTAAGATAAATGTGAAATATAATTAAGATTTATAGGTGACGTTAGAAGAGTACATGTATGAAAAATATTATTGCAATAATAATAATAATAATAATAATAATAATAATAATAATAATAATAATAACAAGAACAACAACAACAATAAACTATTCCTTTATATTTTTTTGAATATAATGACTTGAACGTTGACAAGCATTAGATTGTATGACTTAACAGAAATATAAGTGGAAAGTCAAGACAATCTCCAGATCCAAATATGTATCATTATTATTTTTTTTTTTTTTTTGTTTTTTTGTTTTGTTTTAATGTTGGCATTTTGTCGGAGTTGGCATCTTAAGTTTACAAGAGATTCTCAGATTTCGTCTTCTTTTTCCTCTTATTTTTTCCCGGTAAGATTCTTCCACGGCGAAATGAATGAATCGGGATTTCCCCGACCCCTCTTAAACTTATCATTGTACATGAAAATTATCGTTTTCAATATATCATTTGCATTAAAAAAAGGTTATGATACAGATTTGTTATCGCTGTTAAAGGTAAGAAAATTATGTATTTGCGTTATTTAAACTTATTTGCGCAATTCTCTAATATTTATTCTTCTAGACACAAGCTCATTATGTCAATGACCTCCTGAAAGTGAATATAATTAGTATCTAACGTAATTTTAGATATCTTCTTTTTAACTTTCTGTTTTAATAATTAGTATTCTTTTCTTTCTTTCTTTCTTTCTTTCTTTCTTTCTTTCTTTCTTTCTTTCTTATTTCTTTCTCTCTTTCTTTCGTTCTTTCTTTCTCTCTGTCTTTGTTCTATCTTTCGTTCATCCCGTTTCCTTTCTTTCTTCTTGTTTAAAAACATGAAGTTTCGAGTGAATGTGTTATGATCATACGTCCTTAAAATAATTTATGTTTATCCAAAACTTTAATAAGAGCAATTCTTGTCAGATTAACGAGACTGTATCTTCTACGTGGTCTGTACCAGTTGCCGCACACAACAGGCTACCTCACGATCGTTGTGTATACTTGGCTCTGTGCAGTACAGTATGAACTGGCCAAATGACCAATTAACATATAATGCAAGGGTATTTCCTTTCTTTCCTTAAAGAAAGGAAAGATATGTAGATATTGATCGGTTCATGGGACAAACTATAGAGCAGCTGGCTAAAAAAATTTAGCGATGTCAAATTTATACAAACATTGAAACATTTTGGTGACATTGTGTTGTTACGAAGTAACAAGGCTTGCACCGTAGGTGCAATGACGTCCACAATTTTAGGGAAAGATTATCTCTGTGAATACATGGATACTTTTGAACAATTTAACGAAAGAAGCTATACTTCGGATAGAAACAGCTATACCCCGGATAGAAATAAATCTACTCAAGTCTGGATAATTCAAACATATGCAATGACAATTACCAGTATGTACATGATTTGACGTCACACTTCAACCTTAAAATATTTTGTGATATACACGACTATTATGTGAAGAAGATACTTTAATGTTGTGTTACATTTTTGACGAGTTTTGTAATGTCTATATGAAACACTACAACCTTGACCCAGCACATTATTATAGTGCATCCGGTGTGGCTTATTATGCAAATTTAAAGATATCGAGTGTAGAAGTTGAACTTTTGAAAGACTATGGCATGATTTGATTGGTAGTGGAATTTCAGATGGAAATCCTATGATACCACATAGATACGGGAAAGCATAAATGATGATGCGAATTATGAAGGAAAACTAAAAATGACGGAGAGTTCGATGAGACAAATAGATCATATGTTATGTTCCTTTACACCAATAATTTACATGAATGGGTCATAAGTCAATGCATGCCGGTAAATAATGTTAGATGGGCAATTGGTGACCTAATTAAATCTGTAGAAAAAAAATCTGTTGGAAATACTTGATAATAGTGATACTAGTTCCATATAAGAAGTAAATATGGAGGTTCCTTTACATCAACGCCACCACTTTAAGGACTGAATAATCCTTGCTCGAGAGAAACTAATTCCGAAAAAAAAGTGATGAATCTTCCTTACAAAAGAAATTGATAAATGATTAAAAAGTGACAAAACCATCAGTACCATGACTATTGTTGACATTCAAAAATAAAAACAAGCACGTCATTCATTTCAAAAACATCAACTTTACGTGCAATGAGGCTTATAACTGAAGATATATACAGAGTTGCCATGTTTGAACAATAATCTTGGTTTAAATTCTATTGCAAGTCACAACTGATTTTTAAGAAGACTTGTTTAAATTGATGAATAACAGTATATTTAGTAAAGAAATGAAGAATTTGAGAAAAAGAACAACAGCAAAAATATATGCAGATGAAAATAAATTTTCAGATGCCACAAAGATATATCATTTGCCAGCAGGACAATAATAGATGAAGATTTGGTATCAGTCAGCCTGAAAAAAACTAAAAAGATGATATTAACATAACCTATCTATGATGGATTCACAATATTACAATTATCAAAACGGTTGTACGAATTATATTACAATAGGTTGAGAAAAAAATACGATCTTGGAATGAAGCTGAATTTCACTGATTATCTGTGCATAAGTGTTCACACGGATAATTTCTATGATGATAACAAGAAATGAAGTTTTATGACATTGTTGAGAATCAACACGTTATATACCAAGGGTGATATGACAGTATTGGCTATCCAAAGAACAATAAAAGTGGTACGACAATATCAACTATACAAAGGAGAAAACATTTAGATTGCCTCAAATTAATTTTTTAAAAAGTTCCTGGAATTTTTAAGGATGAGCTAACCAGTCATAAAGTTTTGTGGGTCAAGGTCTAAAGTCTGTTCATTCAAGACAGATAAAGACGAAAAGAAAGGCTGTAACAGAAGACAAAAAATGCGTGATCTGAAAGAATTTAAAATTTTAGATGTACCGAAATAGTCTTTTTGAACATAAAGAAATTTGTCACAAGATGAATTTGCTTAGATCGGTCAATTATGAGATGTATAGCATCAGAGTAAAAAAGTATCATTGAGTTCTTATGATGGCATTAACTTACTTACACGTCAGTACTGAAAAAGAAACTCAGATCCCATTAAAACGTAGTCTCTTTAATTCTGTTTCAAAGTATTTGCAATTTATCCTTTCCTTTCCTCTGGAATAACATGGTTGTACATTTTTTTTTTTTTTTTTTTTTTTAATTTTTAATTTTTTTTTTTTTTTTTGTCCTTGGTATAAAATATTATCAAAACACGTTTTACTCTCTCTGAGATCTTCCATTACAGAGTTGTACTTTTCTACGATCACCCCCATAGATATTTCAAATGTTTACTACTAAATGCTAGTCAAATTAGGTTAGTTGCTTTCTTTTTTACCTTCGTCAAGATTCCCACAATCATCAATTAGAATCAACGTGTCTGTACTTTGATAGGTATCAATCATTAACTCTAACCACTTATCTTATTTATACTCTACCACGATCACTATTCATCTTTACGTAACCACTTTCTATTTTAAGTCTTGTTACAAAAAAAAGTTAGACAGATAATAATGATGTAAATCGAACATTTTTATGTGCTTCTGTTGCTCCTCACAAAGTACTTAATGGCTTCTGTAAATTATTGGATCAATTGGAAACCCTGGAAATAAACAATATTGAGTAAACCTTCTATAGTCACTGAGATTTTGTTGGGTATTACTGAGTTGTAAAACTTCTCAGGATCACTTTCTCCGCTCGTTTTACACAGTATCAAAACACATTCGATCTCATTCCGTGAGAATGAAGTGTGAGATTAGTTAAAGTTGTACTGACTCCTACGTGAATGATTATCTCTCTTGTCATGTAGTCGTAAAAGAAACCAACTCCACTTATGCATTTATTTCTTAAGACTGCGGAATTTATTCGGATGTAATCGTATCGTACGGGACACAAATGTTTTCATATTCGTAATGACGATAGCCAGTTTCTAACACCTCAGCTGCTTTTGCAATTGCTATGTTAAATCTGAAATTAAAAGGAATAGAGCAAGGACACAGAGGACAATGATATGTTAGTATCTGGAACTCAAGTGGCATTCTTAATTTTTTTCCATACACAACAAATTATATAGCTTATGTGCCAGTATTTTGTGCATTACATGCCCTCTGATCGTGACATTTGCAATTTTCACTCATGATACTTGTTCAGTCCTGTTTGTTCTAAACGATACAGAAAAGCGCACATTTTTGTATGTAATGAAAATGTTGTGGTAATTTAACTTGAAAAGATCCGTGGAACATGGTGATGTCCTTTATAAGCATTCTACCCAATACTTTTACCACTGCAATGTTGGCACATCCTTTTACCTTCATATCAAATTAGACGAAACTACACGGTACAGTCACATCATTAGGACTAAACTTTGGTTTACAAATATGCAAAGTTTACTCATGTTTAATACTGTTTGGGCGTATGTGTGATACCGTGATGTGTTTGACTGACATATTTAACGCCTTGCACTATCATCTCCTGCTTGTTAGAAGTTACGTATTTACCATACGTCGAGATTGTCTTTTTCCTCAGGTACTCTTGCGTGAAAATTTAATGTATATTTCCTTCTTCATAAACTTCAATAACTTGAACAGATAGTCAATTCCTGTAAATGCTAGACCGTTAGCTTGCTTCTTTAATCATAACTACTGCTGTGATCATTCTATGAAATTAGTATATGTCTGAGCTACACGAGAAAGCACGGGATGAGTCTATACTATGGCGGGATTTTGGGAAACCTATATTTGGTGAGTTAAGTAACTTTATGCGTACAACAAGGACCCAATTCAAATATGCACTTAGCATCTGACAATAGAATGAGGAGTCACTTCGTGATGACACACTTGTCTCCGTCTTGTTTGATCAATCATAATAGAGATAGTCAAAGTCATACCACTTGTCTCAATGGTGAACGATGAATCAGGTCAAACTTCTATATTCAAGGATGCTGTGCAGTATTATGTAGCTCGTGTTAGTTCTGTATATGTCTGTTGCAGCTGAAAGAAACTCTTTTCGAAACTTTTGGATAAGGGTATCCCAACATATATTGTTCACCCTATGTGTCACTGGTACTGCACTCATTTATTCTCTATAACATGGGGTAGTGCCCGGTCAGATGTCTATCGACTAGCGAATGAGGTTAGAAAGGTAGAAGTCTGATCCTATTTTGTTTCTAACATTCATATTGATGATCTGAATCAGAAATCAAGTAAATCTATCGTAGGTTGTAATATCAATGGTGTATGTCTGCGTCACTTTGCATATGTTGATGAAATGTCCGTATTTGCCCCTGCTGTAAGAGCAATTCAGACATTTTTAACTATCTGTGAGGAGTACTCTACTGAAAATGGTATACTATCTGTGAGGAGTACTCTACTGAAAATGGTATACTATCTGTGAGGAGTACTCTACTGAAAATGGTATACTATCTGTGAGGAGTACTCTACTGAAAATGGTATACTGAATAGTATTCAAAAGAAACGCATGTATTCTATTTAGACCTGAAGGCTTTGACATTCCTGTAAAAGCCCAGTTTGTATTGAATATAGACATTTAACATTATGTTACGAAATTAACATGCTAAAACGGAAATTTGGCACCTGTAGCTATTCTGTAAAAGTTGTATTGTTTAAAAACTTACTGTAAAAAAACTCTTTGGTACAATTTTTCTAAGCAATGTATAAGCAAAATATCAGTCACTACAGAAGTGTTATAAATGGTTATTTAATTATCTACGCCGAGAGAATGTACCATTTAATAAAATGTTTTTTTTAAAATGTATTTTTTTATATAATATATCTATCCCCTCTATGTTGAACATATGCGTAAACGGCTTTAAAGTTCGCATGCTGTTTTCTTGTAATTCTATAATGTTGCATTTTGATGTGGTAGGGGCATACCTATCCCATTCAGGGATTTCGACTCGAGGTTATTTTTTTTATTTTTTTTTATTTTTTTTTTTTTTGGGGGGGAGGGGGATTTTTATTGTTCACCTTCGTCGAAATCCCTTGGCCGGTTCTAAAGGTGTCCAGGAAAATTATATGCGTTTGACCCGGTTAACGGTTTTGAACTAATTTTAACACTGGCATGGAAGTCTGCATCAGAAAACCGAAGTTATTGTTCGATTATACATTTTCTTCACACATTCTTTTAATGTTAAAGTTGTTCTTCTTCATTAGCAGCTAAATCCCAAATTGAACAAGCACTCTAATGAACATCGACCTGTACAGCTGATATTTTGAACACAGACAATACAGGTGACGTGATCATGTGATCATGTAAAATTGTGTATACAAAAAAAAAACTGTTACTGATTTCCATCAATAAATACATATATATATATATATATATATATATATATATATATATATATATATATATATATATATATATATATATATATATATATATATATATATATCTGATTTTAAGCTACTACTACTACTAATAATAATAATAATAATAGTAATAATAATAATAATTATGACTTTATTTAATGAAGGTTACATATTTAGCTGATGATAATCTTCCATATGGCCATTAGAAGAAAAAGAGTAAGCACACATATGTGTAAAAATGCACACTAAAGTAAATATCCTGAACTAGTAAATCACAATCGACAATTTCTACTCACATAACACGTTTAAACACATACTCACCCTTGTACTCTTTCTGTATAAGGTATTATAGTTGATGCAAACATCCATAAGAGAAAGCCAAAACAAAACAATAAAAAGACAGCTAACACCTCATTTACTATACACACGCACACACAATGACGCACACACAATGACACAAACACTCACCTCAAACATACACCAATACACATGCTAACATGCATATAAACACAGATAAGAAGCAAACTGTATTACAAATACTTTAACATTTCTGCACAGACATCTAAAAAATATGAAAATTCTACGATCTAATGAATATTTTTATTTAAAAAAAAAAAAAACACACAACAAAACAGATGACTATGAGAAGTTAGTTGATAATGCAAAAGCAGCAGATTGAGAATGCCAAATAAAAATTAATGATCACTTTTTTAATAAGTTGTCATCAGACATTTCGTTAAATTTGACCTGAAGCTTTCGGCATTTTTAAAATTTCTTCTGGAATGGCATTCCACATTTGGACACAAGAGTAACTTTTTTTAATGATTGTTTAGAGTTCTGAATTTGGCCCAGGCAAAATAATGTTTTCTCTCGAAGATGATCCTTAAGCTAAACTGGCAACTTAAAGACACTATAGATCCAATATACTCTGACGCTTAATTGTTGAATGCTTTGTATTCCGGGACAGCCGTGTGATATTTAACTTTATATTCAAAGAATAGGATGTCCTTTTTGTTATATATAGCTGTCAAAGTGGACTTATTTAACACTGTTCTCAATGCGTTCCTTTGAATCTTTGTTATGTAACGTGTCTGTTCCCTAGATTTTGATTTGAAATTTAATTTATATATTAAAACGTAACAAAAATATGCTGGAAGAAATTGATTTTTTTTACCTTACAACAAGTTGTACAACAGAACTCCTTATCGTAGCAATATCATACTGGTTACACTCAGTTTTACGTTGTTACTTGACGACGTCACCAGTCTTATTTCTGTTTAAAATGTCGTCTGTACACATCGATTTTCAGAGTGTTGTTTCAGCTTCGAATAAAACTTGAGAAAATTGTGTAATCCGATAACTTTCAGTTTTCTGCTGTAGACTTTTGTACCAACTTTCAAATTGGTTAACAGGGTCAAACGAACCTTCTTTAGAACCTGCAAAGGGCTTTCGACAACGGTGAACGATAAACAGCCAATAAAAAACTAACTAACCACGAACTGAAGTCCCTGAAGGTATTAGGCCAAACCGGGAGTTACGATTGATTAAATATTGGGATAGTTAGCTGCTTCATTTTAGAAGATAAAGTTGAATCTGCATATAAATAATTGTTTAATAATGATGTTTATGCTTTCACAGCTAAGTATTTTATCTGCAATAATGTATATATACGGGATTGTTATATGGACCTTTTGTCTGAATTCAGGAATTTCATCGATTCATTCTTTTGATGATTAAAAAATGTTGATACTACTGCCAGTTTTTCTTTTTACGTCCTGTCTGAATATGTTATTTGTTTTTCAATCCAATACGTTACAAGATACTTCTCTTCCAGATTTCCTCTTTCAATGTTCTAATTCTGTTAATTAATTCAATAATATTTACACCAATTTCCATTTTAAATCTCTCTCTCTCTCTCTCTCTCTCTCTCTCTCTCTCTATATATATATATATATATATATATATATATATATTGTTATGTATGATGTTTATATAATATTATAAATATTTTAGGAAATTATAAATGTTTCTTCACTTTAATATTTGCTTAAATCTTTATGTTTATCGGGAAAAACATGTTTAACTTGTGTCCTTGAATTAGGTTGTTTTGATCAATATGTTTTCTCAATTTGAAGGTCAAGGTTGAATTTTGTTTACAGTTAGAATTCCATTAAGATGACTCATATTCTAGAACATTCTGTCATGTGACCAATCTTTATATATACCATGTTTGGTGGACATTTATTCAGTTTTGACATTACCATCAGTCTTGTAAAGAGCTATTACAGTTGTGAAAATTCATTACAAATTCTAAGAGAGGAATTATTTTAAATATTCATTGGATTATAACAGTGCTCATAAACTTTTGGATTTTGGATTTTTAATTGATGATTTTGGAATTTAAGTGAACTTATTCAGATATTTTGGAATACTTCATTTTGACATCAGCACATCAAGATTTCTAGTACATCAGGACTTTGGAGACCATTAGCACATCATAACATTCAAGGACACAGCCGTGAATTCGGAACATTCTATATTTAGGACTTGTGATTAGAACAATCATTCTTATTGGATTATTAGGATTTCAAAACACATTACTGTAAGTGACTTTTTGATTTTTCATTTTAGTTATCTAGTAATAAATTGCTTGTTGATTTTTACTTGATTTGTTGGTTTCACTTTCTTTCTGTTACATTTTTCTTAGACCATAGAGTCGTAACAGAAATTGGGGGCCGTTCCGGGATTGAATTTCTTTAAAGCATATTAGAGATATTAAATTTATCTTTGAAATTCATATTGATTTTGTCTCGGAATTGTTTTTGTTTGTTTTTGTCTTTGGCAAAGATTTTTAATAGAGAAATTTGTTTTGTGTGAAACCAACAAGCATTTACAATGGCATCTAATGTTCAGAATTTCATTTCAAAACCTACCCAGGAGGGGTTAGAGTGCATGAGAAAGGATGAGTTGCTCGAGCTTGCCAGAAAATACAGTCTATCTGAGGCAAAATTATCATTGACAAAACAGGAGATAAAGATTATTTTAATTCAGTATTTAGTAGGAAAGGGAATTTTTGAAAATAGTGCTTTAAGTTTGAAGAGACAGCCTGTATCTGGTTCTGACAGGAAATTAAGGGAATTAGAGTTAAAGAACCAGATGGATTTAGAATTGGCAAAGCTTCAGATTCAGAGAGAGAGAGAGAGAGAGAAAGAAGAGAGGCAGATACAGATGGAGAGAGAGAAAGAAGAGAGGCAGATACAGATGGAGAGAGAGAAAGAAGAGAGGCAGATACAGATGGAGAGAGAGAAAGAAGATAGGCAGATACAGATGGAGAGAGAGAGAGAAAGAAGAGAGGCAGATACAAATGCAAAAAGAAGAGAGGCAGATGGAGAGGGAGAGAGAGAAAGAGGAGAGACAGATGCAGATGCAAAGAGAAGAAAGGGAAATGCAATTTAAATTAAGAGAATTAGAACTGGCAAACAGAGCACACTCCACTCCTTTAAAAACAAGTTCAGGTTTTGATGTTACTAGATATATTAGGTTAGTACCCCCTTTTCAGGAAAAAGAAGTAGATAAATACTTTCTTCATTTCGAGAAAATAGCTGAAAACTTGAAATGGCCCAGAGAGCATTGGACTTTGTTATTACAAAGCGTACTTATTGGCAAAGCTCGTGAAGTCTACACTTCACTGTCAGTACAACAAAGCACTGATTATGATGTGGTTAAGGAGTACATCTTGAAATCTTATGAGTTGGTACCAGAGGCATATCGACAAAGGTTTAGGAATTGTAGAAAAGAAACTGGACAAACTCATGTCGAATTTGCAAGGGATAAAGAACAACTATTTGATAGGTGGTGCTCAGCCAAGAAAGTTGATCAAGCTTATGATAACCTCAGACAACTCGTATTAATTGAAGAGTTCAAGAGGTGCATCCATAGTGATGTTAAAACCTATCTTGACGAGCAGAATGTGGAAACTTTGGAAAATGCTGCTCGTATGGCTGATGATTATTCCTTGACTCACAAAATTTCATTTGGCAATAAGTCGTCCTCTCAGCAGTTTTCTGGTAAAAAAACCATTTCAATCTCATTCGAGTACTTCCAAATTTCACAACAGCACAACTGTTAGGAATCAAACATCTGATAAGACTGATCAGAAATCCTTATCTCTTCCTACGTGCACTTATTGTAAAAAGAAAGGGCACGTTATTTCTGATTGCTTCAAGTTGAAAAATAAGCAACAGAGTAAAGACAGAGCTTTTCCAAATGCTCTTATTTCTACGAGGTCAAGGTCACGGTCTTGTATTGAAAGCAATACATTTGTTGGGTCAAACAAACCCCAGTCTGATTCTATTTTGGAGGCTTATGAACCATTCATGTCAGAAGGTTCTATATCACTTATTGGTGATTCTGCCAAGCCTATCCCAATTAAAATATTAAGGGACACTGGAGCTTCTCAGAGTCTTTTATTATCAGGTACTTTGCCTTTGTCTGAGGAGTCTTTTTCAAGTGAAAGTGTTCTTGTTCAGGGAGTTGAGTGCGGCTTTGTAAATGTTCCTCTTCATTGTGTAAATTTGGCATCAGACTTAGTTTCTGGACCTGGGACTGTTGGGGCAGTGACTTCTTTACCCATAGAGGGTGTTCATTTATTACTAGGCAATGACCTAGCTGGAGATAAGGTTGTGGTTAATCCACTTGTAACTGACAAGCCTTTTTTGGATCAGAAAGTTGATCCTGTCGAAACTGAAATCCCTGATTTGTACCCTGCTTGTGCAGTTACTAGAGCTATGGCAAAAAGAGCTCTTGAGAGTGATGTTGATCAGGATATTATTCCTTTAGCTGACACATGTATTGGTCAGTCTTTTGATGAGGTCACTTTTTCCTCGGGTATTGATCAATCAAATGGTATTGATCACAGTGATCCTCTTTTGGCAACTCATTCTCTTTGTTCTAATCAGGATGACAAACGACAATCCCTTGTCGTTGAACAGGAGCAAGATCCCGAGATATCTTGTTTGTTTCAGAGGGCTATTAGTGAAACTGAAGCCACACAAGTTCCAGTGTGTTACTTTGTGAAAAATGGGGTCCTTATGAGGAAATGGAGACCACCTGATGTACCCGCTGGTGACGAGTGGTCAGTGAGCTATCAAATTGTTGTTCCTAAGTCATATCGACAGGAAATTCTTAATTTAGCCCATGAAACTCCTTTGGCTGGTCATTTAGGAGTCCGTAAGACTTATCACAAGATCTTGAATCATTTTTATTGGCCGAAACTCAAAAGTGATGTTTCTAAATACTGCAGATCTTGTCACACTTGTCAAATGGTAATAAAACCCAATCAGAAGATACCTAAGGCTCATCTGCAACCTATTCCTGCATTTGATGAACCATTTTGTAGGATAATAGTAGACTGTGTTGGTCCTTTACCTAAAACCAAGTCAGGCAACCAATACTTGTTGACCATCATGTGTGCATCTACAAGATTTCCAGAGGCAATTCCTCTGAGAAATATAAAAACTAAAACTATTGTGAAAGCTTTGGTGAAGTTTTTTACACTTGTTGGCCTTCCCAAATCTGTCCAGTCAGATCAAGGGTCTAATTTTATGTCTGGAATTTTCCAACAAGTTATGCATGAATTAGGCATCCAACAGTTTAAATCTTCTGCCTATCACCCTGAAAGTCAAGGTGCTTTGGAAAGATTTCATCAAACTTTGAAGAATATGATTCGATCATATTGTTTTGATACAGAAAAGGATTGGGATGAGGGTGTTCATTTGTTGTTGTTTGCTGTTAGGGAATCAGTTCAAGAGTCGTTGGGTTTTAGTCCCTTTGAACTAGTTTTTGGTCATACTGTCCGTGGACCATTGAAATTATTGAAAGAGAAACTTCTTTCAAATGAAGACTCAAAGATTAATCTTCTTGATTATGTCTCTGATTTCAAATACAAGTTGTCAAAGGCCTGTGAAGTAGCAAGAACTAATCTTCACACTACCCAGTCAAAAATGAAATTAAGGTATGACAGAAATTCACAGGAAAGGAGTTTTAAACCTGGTGACAAAATTCTGGCTCTCTTTCCCATACCTCAAAATCCTCTGCAGGCTAAATTGTATGGTCCTTATACTATTGAAAAGAAAGTAAATGACTTAAATTATATCATTAACACTCCTGGGAGACGGAAACAGAAACAACTTTGTCACATCAATATGTTAAAGGAATATTTTGACAGAGATAGCTCAGCTAATTATTCTGTTAATTTAGTTGTACCTGTCCCACACAGTGAAGATATCAACGATGGAATACAATCAGACTATAGTGACTCTGGTATAACCAATCTTCGGAATTCAGAAATATTGAACAACCTAGACCAGAAACTTTCACATCTACAACAACAGGAAAGAAATGAACTAAAACAGCTATTACGTGACTATGAGCACTTGTTTCCTGATGTTCCAACACGAACAAGTAAAATTTATCATGACGTTGACATTGTAGATTCTGCGCCTGTGAAACAGCATCCTTATAGGATGAATCCTCTCAAACAGAACTATCTGAAGAAAGAAATTCAGTATCTACTGGAGAATGATTTCATAGAACCAAGTAAAAGTAACTGGAGTTCACCATGTATTCTTGTTCCCAAGCCAGATAATACATTCCGTATGTGTACTGACTATAGAAAAGTCAACAGTGTCACCAAAACTGATTCATTTCCAATCCCAAGAATGGACGATTGCATTGATAAAATTGGAAATGCGGAATATGTCACCAAGTTTGACCTTTTAAAAGGATTCTGGCAAATTCCACTGACGGAAAGGGCAAAGGAAATTTCAGCATTTGCAACTCCAGATGGACTTTATCAATATAAAGTCATGCCGTTTGGAATGAAAAATTCGCCTGCAACGTTTCAACGTCTGATGAACATGATAACATTTGGTCTTGATAATTGTGACGCTTATATCGATGACGTCATTATCTACAACAACACCTGGGAAGATCATTTGGAAAGCATTCGAAAATTCTTCGATCGACTCAGCGATGCGAATCTGACAATTAATTTGAGCAAAAGTGAGTTTTGCCATGCTTGTGTCACATTTTTAGGACATATTGTGGGACAAGGTGAAGTTAAACCTATAGAAGCTAAGGTCAAAGCTATCTCTGAATTTCAAGTTCCAATTTGTAAAAAGCAACTGATGCGATTTCTAGGTATGGCTGGATATTATCGGAAATTTTGTTCCAATTTTTCCAAAATTGCTGAACCTTTGACAAGTTTATTGAGTAAGAAAACCAAATTTCATTGGTCTGACAAGTGTCAGGAATCTTTTGACAAATTAAAGGCCATGCTTAAGAATGCACCAGTTCTTTCTGCACCAAATTTTAGCCAATCATTTAAATTATCTGTTGATGCAAGTGATGTATGGGTTGGTGGAGTATTGATTCAGGAAGACAAAAGTGGTGTGGATCACCCTGTGTGTTATTTTTCTAAAAAACTAAACAAGCACCAGAAAAATTATTCCACAATTGAGAAGGAATGTTTGGCTTTGATATTGGCTTTACAGCATTTTGAAGTGTATGTTACCTCAGCTCTTTCTCCAATTATTGTGTACAGTGATCACAATCCCCTTACTTTCATCAACAAAATGAAAGATAAAAATCGGAGATTGTTGAGATGGAGTTTCATATTGCAGGAATATAACATTGACATCAAACACATCAGGGGAAAAGACAATGTGATTGCAGATGCACTCTCACGTGCCTAGAAATGTAATATTGCTTGATGTAATTAAGTCCAGTATCATAAAACATGTTCTTATGTAATTTTGGTTATTGTAGTATTAGATGTATATTCAAAAGAAAGCTTTATTATATAAATCTTTCTTTTTCTTTATGAGGGGAGGTGTTATGTATGATGTTTATATAATATTATAAATATTTTAGGAAATTATAAATGTTTCTTCACTTTAATATTTGCTTAAATCTTTATGTTTATCGGGAAAAACATGTTTAACTTGTGTCCTTGAATTAGGTTGTTTTGATCAATATGTTTTCTCAATTTGAAGGTCAAGGTTGAATTTTGTTTACAGTTAGAATTCCATTAAGATGACTCATATTCTAGAACATTCTGTCATGTGACCAATCTTTATATATACCATGTTTGGTGGACATTTATTCAGTTTTGACATTACCATCAGTCTTGTAAAGAGCTATTACAGTTGTGAAAATTCATTACAAATTCTAAGAGAGGAATTATTTTAAATATTCATTGGATTATAACAGTGCTCATAAACTTTTGGATTTTGGATTTTTAATTGATGATTTTGGAATTTAAGTGAACTTATTCAGATATTTTGGAATACTTCATTTTGACATCAGCACATCAAGATTTCTAGTACATCAGGACTTTGGAGACCATTAGCACATCATAACATTCAAGGACACAGCCGTGAATTCGGAACATTCTATATTTAGGACTTGTGATTAGAACAATCATTCTTATTGGATTATTAGGATTTCAAAACACATTACTGTAAGTGACTTTTTGATTTTTCATTTTAATTATCTAGTAATAAATTGCTTGTTGATTTTTATTTGATTTGTTGGTTTCACTTTTTTTCTGTTACATTTTTCTTAGACCATATAGTCGTAACAATATTGTCTATTTCCGTGAAAACTGCATCAATGCTACCACCTAATGTGAGTCCTATATCTGCTTGAGTTTATAATGAATCTGTGTCTGCTGTAGTATTTTGTTCCAAATAATTGACATCTTTTCTCATTCTTTTAATTCTTTTCTCTATTTCGCCAATACTACCTTGCACCACACCGACATTTTTCAACAGTTTTCTGTTAGTATATCCTTTTTTTATTATATACTTATCAATTTTCTACCCAAGAAAGAGCCAGAATTTCACTGTCATTTCCTACAAGCAGGAAAACGATACTATCGTTTTCTAAATCCGTTATCACCATACTCTCAAACGAGGCTGGAACTACTTTATACTCGAGGTTTCCTGGTGACATTAGCAGCGCACCTAGCGACCGAATGCCAACACCAGCAGTAAACATAGCTCTCACAGCGACGTTAGTTAAGAAACCTTGCGTTACGTGTAAAATATCTGAAAGGTTTAAACCATGTTTTTGTCACAACAACAATAAAAAAGCATTTATTCTTTTATTTTGAAGTAGTAAAATATAGCCAAAATGTTCGTCTGAAACAAGATCATATTCGGAAATCGCGTACAAAAACATTACAGTTGTACAGTACAACCCATTTACAGAAATTCATAAATGGTAACGTTAGTGAGTTTCACGCATAATGTATGAATTTGAAATTATAAATGAGTTACATTCTCTGCAACAAATCTGTAGCATCAAGTTCCAACAATTTCTCCAATCCTGTTGTAAATAACTGTCAAAATAATGTTGTCATTCACGTGTCAAGATCCCATCGGAGCCTCTCACAATGTTCCGCCAGAAACAGTTCAACTGCATTCAACCTAGCCTCTGAAAGAAACTTCGAGTCATTCAGCTTATGAAAATTTCCGTGATGCATAATTTGAGAACTGCACAATAACTGTAAATCACATATATGAGACTGCTGCCCCCAAGCGTCGAAGAATTCGTGTTATTGATAGTGATGGTAGTCATCTGAGTGAGCGTTGTTTCACAAGCTCCATTCATAAAACGCATACGAATGTCAGCCTTTCAAAAAGTAATTCGGTTTATGCTTTAAGATGAAATTCGTATTAAAGAGGTTGAAATGTTTAGCAATTTCTTGTGTTTTTCAGCTACATATAGTGATTTTATTAAATTATCTGAAAATTGATAGGTATATAACAAAATTATCATTATCACAGTAATGCGATTTTGATTGTTAGATCACGTCTCGTTGTCAGCATACAAATCCGGATCATAGCTCGACGCTTCGCGTCTCGTAATGATCCGGATTTTCTAATTTCTAATGATGACAACTCGACGTGATTTAGCAATCAAGATCGCGTTACTCTGATAATACTATGTATGTATCTAGTTTAGATTGTTCAACTTTAGCGTGTAATTCAGTGAATGTAATATCTTTAATCCTTTTGATCTTATCACTAAAATCTGTAATGGACAAATCGTAGGTCATAGATCTAATCCTGCTTTCATGCACATCCATTTTGTTTCTGGCGATCTCAGGTCATAAGTATTAACTGTTATCTTGTTGGTTAGGTCAGTACTTTGTGCAGAAATCAATTATTACTTTTTTAATCTCTTCAAATTCTGGATATCATTATTCAGATCTCTCTGTTACTGCTCCGGTTGAAATTTTTATATTTTATTTTCTCCGTGTCGCCATCCATAACACTATCTCACACCTCATCATCTGTTCGATTGGTTGCAAATACTGTTGGGTGTTAGGTATTGGTTCTTGTTTTGCTCTTTTCCTAACTTTTTGCAGGGCTTGTTTAGCAGTAGATAAGGTCTTTAATCTATGTCTAAACAATTCCTGTGACTATAAAATCTTTTTCTGCTCTCATCAATCTATCGTTTTAGCTCTGAGATTGTGTTAGCTCCTTCAGTGCCACTCTGTTCGATAGCTGATAATTTATTATCAACTTGTTCCCTTTATGTCATGATAGCTGTAAAAGTATTATCCTCCAAATTCTTACGTAACTGAGTATCCACTCGTTTTTGTACAAATTTAAATTAGCTGCATCACATTTTTGAGCAGGCTCTACTATAGTATTAATACGGATATTTTTTAGGTTTAAGACACTGTTAATTATTTGACCTAGTGTTGTGTCTCGCTATCTTCTGTTGTTACGACTAGGGGTAATGTAACAAAAGAAAAGACTCAAAAAAGCTTTCAAGATTAAAATACAAATATTTAATTTCCTAAAATATTAAAATATTTCAACAAATAATCAAAGTGAAAGAATTAAAATAACTTACAGTATAGAATATCCTTAAAAGTTCTAAGTTGTTCTAAAGTTCACTGATCAGAAAGTTAATCCAAATATTCCGAATGAAGTAGGTTCCGAATGAAACCTTCACTGTACTGATATGCTCTTAATAATCAAGTATATCCAAGTTTTATAAATTCCAAATAGTCCTTGTGAATATGGAATAACACAAGTTCTAGAAATGTTTTCGATAATTCCACGGAGCTGTATAATTATTAAAGTTTAAGAAACAGTGCTAATCCAGAATGTACTGTATACTGATATATCACTAAAATAGAATATCCACACACAAAAAGAACCAAATTCGTTTATGACCTCTCAATCCAGTGTAGCTATGAAGAATGCTAGAAAGCTGCTATAAATCTTATTATATTGTCTCTTACTACGCCGAATCGAAATAAAACCCATACTACGTCTTTGATAAACAACTGAGTATTTCGAAATAATTTTCTTCTAAATTACAACCCTCTCCAAACCAATCAGAAACTAGGTCATGCGTGACATCGCCAAAGTACTTGTGACCTGACGTTATTAATATTAAATAACATATTGACTCTAAAATGAATCATAGAATCTAGGTCACAAGTTCATACCCTCACGCGCTGAATCACGTGACATGACTAAAGCTTCAGTGAAATATTGATCCAATTTACCATATGTGTACTCACGGTAAGACGACAGCTGTTAGACTAAGAACAGAGATGATAAACTAATAAACTATACCATTATTAAAAGAATTTTTTTTATAATTCCGTAACACTGTTGCTATCACAATGTTTAAAGGTAAGAACTCACTAGGACCTCAACGAGATTTATTTTCTAATCATTTTATGGATGACCTGTACTATTCTTGCTAATGGAAACATACGTTACAGCCATAACGTGAAAATCTATCACTTTTCCATTTTCATTTCTGATTATGATATTAAATATGTTGAATGTACCCATTTGACAGCTGTTTATAATTGATATTAACATTATATGAAACAAAGTTTCTATGACAAACACTTGAGCGAACATAGGCTCGAATAAGCACGAATACTACCTATTAAAGTAATTGTGTGTGTTATTGACCAAATCGAGGATAATGTACTAATTTGTGGGTTTAGAAAACCCGCGAACTGTGTCCGATTCAGTAGATGTCTGTATAAATTCCAGTCGGTTGTTATGGAACCCAATCAATGTACTGTTGTATTACGTGATATACACACTGTAATTGGTAATTGTAGTTATTTGCACAAGGCAACAACATGGCCAGCAAGGTAGCTCTACCATACAAGATACAACCCATCAGCAACAAACAGTGTAGGCCACCTTCCACAGCATGGGGATCCGTTGACGGACGGCAGTACAACTACACATACTCCAAGAAAACGCGTACGGGAGCAATCTGGTACCAGGCATCGCCGAGACGTCGACTACCTGGAAGGGCACAAGGGCCGCATGCACTTACAGTCGCTCTCCGGGCTTCCGACGTTGGTGGACGACGCATACGTGTTTGGCTACCTCGGCGTGCTCTACGACCGAGAATGGCGGGTGTGCCAAAGCCGTTGTTTTCAATATCCTGGGAGCGGTGCAGAAAACCATCACCACGAGCCGCGCCGGCCCCAAGAGCGCAACCCCTATGTCTGCATCGTTCATCTGGGACGGACAATCGCTGGAATAGTCCGGTCGACGATAGCGCAGATCCAAGCGGATACGGAGAATCGCGCTCGGGATGTATGGAAGGCGCAAAACAACTCCAATTGCATGACACAGGCCGTCTCCGTATTCGTAGCCAATGTGGACGTGCCCAATGATCTCGAACTCTGTCGTCGCCAAGATCCTGATTACAGATGCAACATAATTTAGCCTGAGAAAAGTCTTCTTGGTCCTGTTCACTAAAAATTATTCTTGCTGAGCTTATTCCATGAATGTAATTAACTTCTTTAAGGAGACTCTGTATGAAATGTTCACCATAGTTTCTCCGTGATATAAACTTACAGGTTTACTCAGAGCGTTATTAACGCAAACAGATTTATACGCGTAGCCGCATGTAACATGCTCCTGATATTTTCTTGTAAACGATTTTTCAGGATCTTTATCTGTGCCTTAGACAGGAATCAGCAGTGATTCGAAATCAGCATCGATTACAAAAGGAACCCGGGCCAATTTACAGAAAATGTAAAATGATATCTTATCATGCTTTTTACCTGTCATGACAGTTTCTGCAACATCAACACAATCTAGTCCGGTAGCGGCAAGTAAATCTTCTGTCGTGAAGCCGTGAAGACATCTTCCGCAGTACTATAATTTGCACTTATGTTTGCTGTACTGGTCGTACATTATTGCAGACAAACTTTTTATCCAGCATTAGTGGCCATCGTTGGTATCACCGTGAATTTAAAGCAACTCAATATTAGCAACATCAGTAGTAAGAAGAAAGGCCGTTTCTGGCTCAGTATCTGTTTTCCAGTATGAAAATTTATGATTTTTCACTTCGCTAAAGTCTTCGCTGATTGCTCGCTCACGCTCGCAAAGCGCTTAGACAGCGCTCAGTTCCAAATCATAAATTTTCATACTGGAAAAGAGATACTGAGCCATAAAAACGGCCTTTCTTCTTACTACTGCAATATACAAAACACAAATAACATGTATAATTATCAACACATGTAAATTAACTGTTATAGAACACAACTACATCATTAGGATAAAATCTAACACCCGCTTATATTTATTGTTAGACAAAATTTATTCATCTTGATCTTCATTATCTTCTTCACATTCATCTTCGTCTCTTTCCTCAAATGCACAAAATATCCTTGCTTTGGCGATAATATAATTTGTGTCATTATATTCACAAAGAAAAAACTTCACAAACCCATTTGCTAACATTGTTGGCTTTATTAAATCACAAAATTCTGTAAATTTAATACGAGAACCGTTTATGAAACAACTTGTCTCATTGTCAATTGTTATTTTGGTATATTTATCTTTTGTTATTGGATAATAAAAGTTATCAATTTTTATGCTTATTGTTTCAGCTAATTGCTCAACAAAATTAAAATATTTTGATTCATCTTCATTAACTAAAGATAATTTAAGTTTATCTCCAGATTTAAAACCTGCATCACATCTTTCGTGATCAAACCTTTCCGTTAACTACTAATCATAGTACATTATCTTTTTCATTTTTTTTGTCTGTATCATCAACATATATCCTTTGAAAGTTCATCTTATACATATAATTCACATAAAATTAAACTGGTATATCCTTATACTCATTATACTCTTTTTCATAATCTTTTTCATACCTACTCATTCTTAGAGGTAACAGATCATTTAACATGTCATCCTTAACACGAAATTCCTGTATAAGATCCAGCACGATATATTTTTCACCTCTCAAATACGTTCTTAATTGATTCAAAATTTTATTATATGTAATCATCGCAAATTTACATGCTGACTTTTTATTTTCAAATTTAGGTTCAATTTTTTTAGTAATTGCATCTAATCCAATTCCTACTCCTGATATTATTAAGAAAAAAGAATTATCAGTTCCTCCTGTTGATGCTACTCCTCCTGCTGTTGACAACATTGGTATATAAGCAATTAACCTTAATATTTTTTCAAAATACCGATAAGTTTTCTTTGCGCAAAATAATTTTTTGTGATAATAATTATAATACGATAATAACTCATGTCTGTCACCTTCTGGTATATTATACGAAATATGGTTAAAATCAATAACATTTTTTTTTTATCATTTATTCATTCTTGTAGACAAAATCTTTAAAATACGTGCCAGCTTTATATGATTCTATTTCTTCTTCCTTATAGTACTTTACAAGTATATTATTATACCATTCATTTTCCTTATTAATTTTTTCCATTAATATTTTATCGCAAGAAAAACTTTCTATTTTCTTCAATAATATTTTCTAAAATTAACATAATATCCAAAAACATTTTTAATTAATTTAATTCCTCTATATTCACCTTTTTCTATTTTTTCTTCTTCATCTTTTGTATAAAATAATCTACTTGTATAATAAAATTCTTTTGGAAATTTTACATTTTCAAATTCTGTGTTGTAGTCAGTTACATATTCATGATACATATTAATATATTCAACAGCTGACTTCATTAAATCCAAATTTATTTTAAAATTTATTTGTTGAATTACTATTAAATATGCAGCCAACAGTTTAGGCTTAAATCGTTCAAGATAATTAATTGTTGTACCAACAGATTTAATTGTATCAGAAAACGTCTTGTTTTTAGGATCATCTAAAAATCTGTAAAATATAGTTGGTGAAAACCCACTTTTGACTGTAGGATAATTAAATTCTACTGGTATATTATGAACTTCTATTGTATTAACATCATCTTTTTATAATTCCTGATTTTTTTCAATATAATCCGCAGCTCTATGATAAATGTCTCTATCAATATTTTTATTATGATCTATTCTTTCCTGATACATTAATGTATATGCAGCCGCAAAATCAGCAAGTTTACTATTGACATTAGAAAATAATTCAGTTAACGATATTCCTAATTTTAATGAAATAAGGCCAACTATTTTTACATAATTAACATCATCTTTTATTCAATTAATATCCGTATAATATTCTTTATTTTTAACCTTATTAAGCTTTTCAGCCGCAAATTTTGTATCTAATTCCCATGTAATTTCTGTATTAATATCAGTTACCTTTTTAACTTCATCAAAAAATTCTTTTTTTTCTGTTGGATCTTTCATTTTACTGATTATATCTCTCAATCTATCCTTAGCCTCTACTGCCGTATAAATTTCTTGTTCCGTATATTATTTTCCTTTGTTTGTAAACGACGAAGCTAGAATAAAGTAACTTGTGGCTAAAACATCTGCATCATCAGGCTCTTCGTGCACATCTATAATTGTATCAACGTCGTTATAATCTAGTCCCATATTTTTAAACAACCGTTTTTTTTAAAAAAAATTCTCTTAATTCAGGTTTTTTAAATAAAGCTAACTTCTTCTTTTCTGCGTTATCATCTAAGTACTTACTTTAAATCTGTGTCTTTTTCCATCACCCGGCTTAAATTTTCGTCTTTTTATAATATCTGCTTCTGCAATTAAATGGCTATTTTCCTTACTTAATTCTAAAATAATATCATGAACTAAATTTTCAATAATTTTTTCCTGTTCATTTATGCACGATCAGAGCAGTATTTAACCATTACATCAAACTTATTATTTCATTACGTAATTGATTACTGCGCATTGCTGTTACAGATAACAAATTTTCCCTTTGTTCCTTATTTTCTACAACAGCATCATTATCTGTTAAACTAATCTTGTACCTGCTTAATTTTCTTTGTACTTCATTTGATAAATCTACTAAATGTTTTGCATCAAATACTTGCTTATAAAACTCACGACAAACTTTATGAGAAATACGTTTTTGTACTGCAGAATCAGCCATTGTTTATTAAATATTATTCGACAAAATTGCACTAAATCATCTACAGAAAATATTTGAAAAAAACTTAAACCAGGATTCACAGTTTCTGTATTTACACAATAAATTCTGAAGCTATAATATTTTGTACTTGTTTTTGATGGATCGATAACGTACTCAGAAACCGTATTTCCAACATAAATTCCATTTGCTGTATATAATTCATCGGCTGACACGTTAAAATTATTGTTTGATCCTTCAAATCGCCAGTTATATAATCTTTCTGTTCCTTGATGTTTACCTCTAAGTTGAAATTTCCAGACAGCAACTGCAGTCGGACAATTAATTTTAATCCAAACATTTTGTGATTGACCATTTGTTGCCCATTCATTTGTGTATAATGCTGTTGGTAAATGATTGGCAAATGCATAAAAAGCATTAAAACCTGTATAAAATGATGATGTACTTGCAAAAAAAACATTACGATTTGCATTATCGCTTGTTAACGTAGGAATAAATCCGACGTTATTTTTAACGCGCTTTATTACACTAACACCAGCAACATTATCAACATAAGCTTTATTTGTCAAGTCATCTACCGCAGTTGGTACTGCACTTGAAGTTACTTTATTAGCTCCCATAACTCAATTTCCTGTCATTGTATCACCAACCATTTTAACAACTGAACTCAAAACATTTGTCAAACTTGATAAAGGAACAGTATCTCCAGGATTTACTGGTACTGGCAAATTTATAATTTTAAATCCGTTATTCATATCCAAGTTTCCTGTCATAATGTCACCACATTTTTTAATCGAATAATCTTTTAAAACTTTATAGCTAACAGCGTAGTCATCTGCAGCAGGTGTAGTTGTCTGTAGTCCATACAGCACCATATTACCCATACTTAACGAACCCAACATTGTAGTAAAAGCACGTGGCACATACAACAACACCTCCTCCTTAACTTGAGCGTAACTTGTAGCGTCACTATCACCTGGCGGATACGACATTGGAAGTCCTGTAATTTTTCCTGTACTTGTAAATGTCAATACACCTGTAACTGTATCCCCATTTTTTGAAACTTTTAAATTATTTATGTAATTTACTTGTGATAAACTTGCAGCCTGACTTGGGTTACCACCTGCCAGCGGATAAAATGTTTCTAAATTTATTATTTTTTTTACCTGTCATGTTTATATCGCCAGTCATAATACCTCCAGTCAGATTTAACTTTTTATCATCTAATGTTTTTACCTGTAAGTAACTTATCGCCTGTGAGTCAGTTGGGTTAACTGGTGGGTATGTTGTTTCTAAACCGACTGTACGTCTGCTGTTTAAATCTAAATTACCTGTCATTATGTCACCAGACTTTTTAACATAATTTGACAGGTCACTACCATTTATTATTTCTTGTCCTCCACCACCGATCTAATTTCCAAATTTTGTATAATACGTCATCTTTATTTTATTGTTATAGCTTAAATTTAGTCTAAACATAAAAATAAAAAATGAGCGTTATAAACTTTGACACAGAAAACGTACTGACTCAACACCACAACAACAATCTACCTAACTGTCATTACCTTATTGTAGGCAGGACTGGTTCAGGCAAAACAAATTTATTTTTAAATTTGCTTCTGAAAGATAATTTAAATTATGACAAAGTACTTATTTATACCGTAAACCCACAACAGGACAAGTACCAGATGCTAACTGAATTTAACTACACGTTGAAAGAACAACTTAACGCACCTGAAGATAGATTTATACTTAGTCAGCCAGATGAAGTTATACCTGTAAAGGACCTAGACGCGACAGAACATAAAATTATCGTATTTGATGACATACCTCTTGAACATAAGGAAATAGACAAAATAAAATCTTATTTTTCGTTATCACGTAACAAAAGATGTGACGCAATATTTCTCGCTCAAGGTACTACAACGTTGATCGCTTTATACGACGTAACACAAGCTGCTTCATTTTATTCTCTGGAATGGATAATACAGATGTTAAAAACATGGCACGAGAGCATTGCGGTGACGTTACAAAAGACAAATTTGCTGAATTCTACTATACGGCAACAAAGAACAAACACGATTTTCTCTTATTTGACAGATTTGCGTCAACAAAAGAAAAAATGTTTAGGTGTTGTATTGACAAGTACATTTAAATTCTGCCTAAACAACAACAATAATGGACAGAAAACAATTACTAAAACATCTCATCGAAGCTAAACAACGAAGTAAGGCTATTTTTGATCAAGCACATTTTGGCGAACAGGCCTTAACAGAAGCACGAGCTGAAGCCTTCTTGCCAATAACACAATCACTTTCAACGGTAAAAGAGACTATAGACAAGTAGCAAGATGAGGCCATAGCTGCTTTAAAAGGAACGCAGAAAGAAATTTTAGATCAGCAGCGAGCACAAAATATAATTTTAAATAACATGCAAAAACAACAACAAGTACAACAAAAGAAACAACAGCAAATCCAACCAATACAGCCAATACAGGCTATAATGCCAGCGATTGTTGATGAACCTAAAGATGAGCCTTTAATAAGTTTTGAAGAAGAAAAACTTGACAATGCAACTGGAGGAAAAACATTAGAGGAAATTGAGGCAGAGAAAAAGGAAAATAAAGATTATAAAAAATGAACTTGAAAAAATTATCAAAAAATCTGAGGCTGGTGATACTGTTATTGATGACTTACCATCAGATCAAGAGATTCAATTAATGAGTCTTGACAAATTATTAATATTAAGAGAAGCATTTACAAAAATAAATAAAAATCCAAATAGAAATCGTAAAAAAAGTACCAAAAAGAATTAAAGACGATCATGTTTTCGTTAAATCAGTCGGAGAAAATGTATCAAAAACGGTAAAATTTAGAACTGACCCACCTGATGCAAGTTCTTTTGTCGCAAGGGGTAAATCTGGTACTGGCATTAAAATCTTTTCATCAACAAAAGAAATGATGGACCATTTACTTCTGCTAATATCAGCAAAAGAAGCAGGAAATACTGGAACTGAAATTGACAATGAGATTATTGATATTCTTGATAAACCAAGAACATCTGGTGCCATAACAACAGATGAATATAAAATTTTACATACGGATCTTATTTAACTTTTATATAACTTAATTGTATAATGCAAACAACTTTATTCCTTGATTCTTCACAAACGACAAATGATAGTGCTAATTTTAGAGTGACATACAACCCGCCAATACCACTTGACACACGAGAAAAATATGAAATAAGCCTCATCTCAGCGACAATGTGGAACAGCATTCGCAATATTAAACCTAACGTAAACGACGATTTTACATTTCGCAATCTTCTTGGTGTCTGGAAAAGTGTTAAAATACCACATGGAGCGTACAATGTTCCTGAACTTAACACGGCATTAAAATCCTTAATATCAAACAACGGAGGTATAACTATAATACGTTAAGTTCAAAAATTACATTAAATGGTAACATGTTAATTAATCTAAGTACATCATTCACTGTAGGATCACTATTGGGCTTTAATAAACAACAGTAAAGTTCATTAACGTTACCGGTAATAAAATATGATGGAGAAAATCCGGTTGACATAAGTTACGCTGACGTTATATTAATCAATTGCTCAATAGCTGATGGATCTTATACGGCCCGAGGTTCTAAAGGAGATGCAATTTATGCATTTTCTCCTGATGTACCGCCAGGTTCTTTAATGCAAATTGTTTCGCGTGAGAAAATATATTATCCAGTAAATTTATATGAGCAAATATCAACAATAAGGATGAACCTTACTGACCAATCTGGAGTACAACTAGATTTCAATAACGAAATAGTCACGTACTATTTACATTTGCTGCAAGTACGATAGAATTATGTCTAATCTTTAACAATAATAAACATGTCATCAACAATAATGAACAAACGAAAAATATACAGTAAAAAAGTTATTGGTGGAAGTATATTTAGCAGCATTTTTAAAAAAATATTACAACATGGTCCTGCATTAGCAACTAAACTAGCACCTGTAGCTGTTGATGCAAGAAAGGCCTTTGCAACTGGCGCGTTATCTGCGGCTGGTACCGCTGTAGGACAAAAGATTGCAGATAAAATTAAAGGCACACCTCCACCACCAACAAACGAACAAATAACTGAGGCCATAAAGGAAATAGCACCAACACCAGCTACTGCAACTGCCATGATAAAAACAACGAAAAAATTATTATCACAAGCTGGCGAAAATATCGTTAGAAGATAAGCGACTCGAGCATAAATTTTGTCTAAACTTTAATAATAACATGACGTCAATAAAGACTTATCTTGACATTAACGAACCACAGGAAATAGATGAGTCTGCAACTGAATTTGAATACATCGAGTACTTACCAGATAAGACAAGTGCAAATGAGAGTCAGCAAACGATTAACACACGAGATGAAGACATTTACCTACTACCACATAAAGCATTTATTGAAGTACGAGGTCAGCTAATGACAACTGCAATACCGCCTGTTGCGCATGCAATTGGTACTGAAATATCACTTTTAAATAACGGTTGGGGTATGTTTAGGGCTGCAAAATATCTTATTGGCAATCAGGTTCATGAGGACATACCTGACCATCTCCCAATAACCAGCACGATAATGAACCTGGTATCTTTATCAGAAGATTACGCAAGAACAACATCAACAAACATGCAATGGTATAAGGACATAGCAACTGGAAGTGCCAACAGAGTAGAGATAATATCACAATTACCAACAGTTGTTCGTGGTGCTGATGATGCTTCAGAATTAGTTAATATAAGAACATTTGTTACTACAGTAGCTAATCAGATATGTGTAACACCACCAGCAGCTGGTACTATTCTTGCAGATACAGTTGCAGTTTTGATAAATATCTGCATTGCTGTAGGTATTACACCACCAGCTGCTAATGCAGTTTTAGCTGTAGCTACAACAAAATATAATGAAGTTAATCTTGTTTACAAAAAATCATTATTCTACAATGAAGGTTATGCAAAGCGAAGAGCACTAGCTGAAAATGGGTCGCAAGTAACCATACTTTTACCACTAAGTGTCATATTTGGATTTTGCAAGGATGTTAATAAGGTATTCAGAGGTATAAAACATACACTTGTACTTAACAGATCAGACAACAATAATACAATCTTTAAAGCTGTAGGTGTTGCAGACGGTCAGTTTGTTGTAAACTATCTAGCAATGTGGATGCCAAAGATCATACCATCAATAACATACACAACTTATCCTGGAAAACGCACTAGAAGCATACACACGACAGGTGTATTTTGAACACAATAAAGTTTACAGACAAAGAGTACCAGCAGCTGCAAGTTACACATGGCGTATAATATCAACATAATCTCTGGAGCTGCCAAGACATATTTTTATTGTAATTCAATCATCCGCACGAGCAGATGGTGACCAGACAACAAATAAGAGAATATTTGACAACATGGGTATTATCCGTATTAGTGCAAGAATAAATTCCAGACAATACCCCGAAAGAGAATTTGTTTGTAACTTTACAGCTGGCGCAAATCATCAGAACGTATCAAGACCCTACTTTGCTCTGATGGAGGAAATGGAGAAATACCAGGACAAAGACACTGGTAGTCAGTTGTCTGTGGAAGAGTTCAGAACAAATTATCCCATATTCCATTTTGATGTTAGCAAGCAAACAGAGCGACTTAAACATTCACAGCCTGATATTGAAGTTACTTGGACACTAAGCGCCGTACCTGGCGCTCAATATTATGCTTATGCACTTATCACAGCAGACAGGTTCGTCAAACTTAACGCAACAAAGGGTAGAATGTATATTCAGGTTTAATTTTTTCTAAACTTTATTTATAATGTACTCGCAACAAGAAGTAAATTTGTCTAAAGGACAAATAAAAAAATTAGCTGATGCAGTAAAATACCGTAAAGCTGTATCAATAAAGATAGACTACAAAGGATCAGAGCAGGTTAAACTTTTATTGACAAAAACACAGATAATTATATTTAATAAAGGTGCACCATTTGTGATAAATTTATCTAAAGCACAAATTACCACAATGGCGAAACACGGCGGTTTCTTACGAACACTTGCAAGTATTGCTTCAACCATATTACCAAAAATCTTACCGGTACTTGGTACGTTAGGGATTGCAGCAGCATTACTTATTAATTGTGTGTGTTGTACTAAAATAACTTGAGCATTAAAACATCAACACAACTAAGATCTACCAAATTGTCATTACCTAATTGTAGGTAGAACGGGATCTAGTAAAACAAATTTGCTGATAAACATGTTACTCAACAATTTTTTTCAACTACGATAAGGTTTATATCTACACAATAAACCCACAACAGGATAAATAAGAACTTCTTGCTGAACATAACGATAAACTTATAGAAGAACTTGGCGTTAATGATGATATTTTTGTTATCAAAGAACCGGAGGACGTTATTCCTATCGCAGAATTTGATTCTGAAAAGCAAAAGATAATTGTCTTTGATGATATTCCACTTGAGCAAAAGGAAATCGCAAAATTTAAATCATATTTTTCTTTGTCAAGAAACAAGCTCTGTGGAGATCATAAGCAATTTGGTGACAAGAACACAACAGTGGACTCCACGATTAGATATACCACTATTTTGAAACATATTTTTGATCTTAATGAAATAATAGAATTTTGTGTAACAGTTCTCAATAAAATGTCAACGAAAATATATCTCGATCTTAATGAAATAATCGAATTTGATAATTCTACAACAGAATTTGAGTATGTTGACGACTACTCAAGTGACATGAACACACAAGGTCAAAGAACAATAAGCACACGAGACGAGGATTTATACCTGCTACCACACAAAGCTTTTCTTGAGGTACTCGGAAAGTTGATGACCCTAGCTAATCCTAATGCTGCTGCTGCTGCTGCTGCTGGTACTGAAATAGCTCTTGTTAACAACGCGCGTTATCAGATTAATAATCAGACGATAGAAGACATACCAACTCATCTGCCAATAACAAGTACAATTCTTAATTTAATAGCGTTTAATGAAGATTATTATCGATCAATAGCAACAAACAGGTTGTGGTTTAAGGACGCTGCAACTGGTGAAGCTGTTTCAACTGAGTTTAGAACAGGTGCTGGTGCTCCTGGTGATGATGCTAATAATCTTATTGCTAATCCTGCAGCTGATACTGATGCTGCTATTGGTGAAACAATAAGAACCGCTGTTGCCAATATCAGACAGCAACGATACAACGATGGATATGCTTTCACAGACAGCGATAATCAGATTAGTTTGTTTCTACCACTAAGCAGCATCTTTGGCTTTTGTCGAGATGTTGATAAGGTCTTCAGAAGCGTTAAGCACACGATTATTCTTCAACGAGCAGAACATAGCACCACTATTTTAATAGCAAATGGTGTTGCTGATGGACAGTTTGTGATTAAGCATCTGTCACTCTCGATGCCTAAGGTAGTACCATCAGTTTAAAAACAACTTGATTGACAGCTTACACAAGAAAAATATATTTTGAGCAAAACAAGGTTTATCGTCAAGTTGCCAAAGCAGCAGCAACAACAAACCACACATGGAGATTAACAACAGCGCCAAGTGAACAGCTCCCACGTAACATCTTTGTTGTGTTTCAGCTTGATAAAAGGTTTAATAATCAAGAAAAAAACAATATGTTATTTGATATTCTCTTGGTTACTAGAATTAACGCTAGAGTAAACTCAAGACAATACCCTGACAAGCAACTTGAATGTGATTTTGCACCTGCTACAAGAAACGTTTCTCGGGCTTACGTTATACTCATGGAAGCAATGAAGAAGTACCAGGACTCTAGAGATGGTTCACAGATCGCAATTGAGGGGTTTAGGACACTTTACATAATATTTCACTTTGATGTTTCAAAGCATCAAGAAAGAATAACGGGATCAACAGCTGATATTGAGGTAACATGGACACTTGCTAATGCAGCAGCAGGTAATTATAGTGCTTAAGCGTTAATAACATCCGACAGATACCTTACACTTGATGCTGTAAACGGTAAGATGATCGTGCAGCTGTGAGTATATGGTCGATCACAGACGTTGATCATAAAGACAACAAGAAGTAAACTTGTCAGATACACAAAGCGTCACTTTGTATCAAACAACACACACAACTTTGTAATCAACACTGATTGATTGTGTAATTTTATCGAACAAAATAAATAAAAAATAAAATATATCGAACAAGAGGCAAACTTGTCACAAGGTCAGATTAAAAAACTAGCAACATCTGTTTCCAAACAAGAAGCTGTACCTCTTAAATAACACATGGACAGCAAGCTGTCCCACCGACTAAATTGATTTTAACACAGACGCAGGTGAATAAAATAGTAGCAGGTAAGCCTTTTATTCTTAAGCTATCAAAATCTCAATCAACAGCAGTGTCACGTGATGGAGGGTTTCTTGGTGCACTAGGACCAGCACTTTCTGTTATTGCAAAAACATTGCTACCAAAGGTATTACCAGTGCTTGGAACATGAGGATTAGCAGCAGCATCAGGTGCAATTTCAGGTGCAACAAAGAAAGCTGTTTCTGGCGATGGGATAACAGGAGGCGGGATTAAGCAAACAATTTAATTGAACAATTAAATCAGATAAAATGAATCAATGTTATAATGCCAATAGTCATTTTTTCATCAGATAAAAATGAATCAATATTATCCAACAATAAAAATAAAATGCCACTAAAAAGAATGACAACAACAACACGAAGAAGAACAACAAGGAGTGGATGAATCTTACTTATTATACCACTCCTGACCGCAGGAGCAGCAGGAACTATGCTTCATAAACTACTTGGAGGACTGTTTGGACGAGGTTTTGATCCACAAGAAATAGCAAGTCTCGCATCCCAGGATAATCAACAGCTACGATTTTTACCACCACTATTAAGAACGATGATGTCGGATGCAATGAGTAAACAAAGGATTATTAAGTTTAGAATGGTTGGGCCATAAGTGGTCTCGCATTGTAAAAGGCTGTAACGGAGGCAAGACCACTTGCGGGATAAATGAAATAGCTATTGCTATGATAAAAACATCTTTGATCTTAATGATCGTCATCTTTTCAGATAAAATTAATCATTGTTATTCAACACAACAGCGATTCGATATTGCGACAATATAATTTTGTGTAACAGATCATAATAAAATGCCACAAAAGAGAAGGAAAACAACCAAAAAAAATCAACAACAACACGAAGAAGAACGACACGTGGAGGAGTCATACCTCTTATATCGCTGCCAGCAGGAGCAGCAGGATCTCTGCTTTCGAACCTGCTTGGAGGACTGTTTAGACGAGGCTTAACACTGCCAGGGACAAGGCGCTAAACAACTTTGAAATAGCGGATAAATTAAGCAACACCAAAACCTTTGTTGGAGAATTTTCCAAGGACCAGTTGCCGGTCTCAGTGAAACCTAATACCTGTTGCGTGATTAATATCCAAAATTTTAATGATGGATCTGGTAGTCACTGGGTCGCATTGTATAAAAATAATTATTTTGATTCATTATTTATTCATTTGGTCTCCCATCATCTGATGCTGTAAAAAACAACTACGTAAAAAAATTAATTAATCGTCTAATCAACTAGAACCAACTGGGACATTAGCCTTTGGTTATTATTGTATCACGTTTATCAAGCAGATGACTCGTGGAATGAAATTTACAGATTTTATTGCCCAATTTGATTTTTATCCAATTGTCAACAACGACATGATAGCTGTTTTGTCTAAGACTGTCGAACCCGATGACATGATAGCTGTTAATTTTGTCTAACACTGTCGAACCCGATGATATAATAGCTGTTAATTTTGTTTAACACTGAAGTGTAAATATGACAACATACTGTTTGAAGTGCAGAACCAGAACCGACGACGTTGATAGAGTTATTGAAACAACATAAAACGGCAGATCAATAGCATAAAGCATATGCGCTGTTAGTGGTAAGAAAAAGAGCGTGTTTTTGAACAAACAAGTTGATCCTGTTGTCGAAGCTGAGGTAGAAAAAGTAGGAGAAGCTCTTGAAAATATTGTGCTTATACTGCCAGATTCACCATGTTGAACCACCAATAATGTATAACTAATATTATATACAACAAGTTGTTCCGTCAACAAGTGGTTTCATCAGAAATTAGAAAACAAAAAAAAATAATGAATCATTGTAATTGTGATGATGACAGGCATCTTTGTATCGAAGGTAATACAATTGTAACATACTGCAAACGATGTAATCATCGTGTGATTATTGGAGAACCGATTGATATTCACAAGATTATTGGAAAATTACCAAGACCAAAGGGGAGTTGGACACTACCAGGACACAAATACACTGGACCATGGAACCCGCTTCACGAACAACTTGATGAGAACGATAACCCTCTACCAGGACAAGAACCGTACAATCAAGTTCATGCTATTGCAATGCGACACGACATCTATTATCGTGATAACGAAGGTGACAAGCATGGATGCGGCATAAAAATGTTGGATGAGTTAAGTGCGATGACACCACAAAATATGCGAGAACGTGTCGACAGAAGATTCGTTCAAGGAATAATAGGATCAAAATATTAATTAGGTGTAGGACTCGCTGATGAATTACATAAAACAAAACCAAAAACAAAAACAAAAAAAAATTGTTTGGAGACGTTTAGTTGCAAATGCTGTAGATAATATTTGGGCAGTTGATTTAGCTGATATGTCATCGTTTGCAGATTACAACAACCTGTTAAAGATCGTTGATATTCAGAGTCGATTTGCGTTTAGTGTGCCAATAAAATATAAAATGGGAAGCACAATAACAACATCGGTTAATCAGATTGTTACGAACAGCGGAAGAAAACCAAACAAAATATGGACCGACCATGGTGTTGAATTTTATAATAAACAGTTTGAAGAAAAAATTCTTAAGCAGCATAATATCGAAAAATACACAACAGGGAACGAAGGCAAAAGCGTTATTGTTGAGCGATTTAACCGTACTTTAAAAGAAAAAATCTATAAGCACTTTACATAAAATAATACGAACAATTACACTGATAAATTGCCGCAGATTATTTCAGATTACAATAACACGAAACATCGCACGATCAAGATGACGCCAAATGAAGCTGTTAATAATCCGATATTAGCAAATGAAAACCTGTATCGTCGACATAAATTCAAGAAATATGATAAAATAAGAATCTCGTTAACAAAAAAACTCTTTGAAAAAGGCATCACACCAAATTGGTCAGAGAAAGTATTTGTTGTCGACCGAGTATTAAGAACTATACTTGTGACGTACAAACTAAAAGATCTTAATGACGAGGACATTCTTGGTAGTTTTTACGAGCAAGAACTACAAAAAAACTGATCAGGGCGTCTTTGTTATCGAGCAGGTGATAAAAACAAAAGGAGATAAAAGTTTGGTAAAATGGCGTGGTTATTCTGATGAGTTTAATAGTGGGGTACCAACCAGCAGCATCAGTGACAGTATCAATGCTGGAGACATTATTGTATGTTTTTGAGGATTTGGAGGCTATAAAAGATGTTGATGTTCTTGCTACATGTTATTATGTTTTAGTTGATTATGCCAATGATTGTAATTCTTATCAAATCGTATAATCTCTATTGTTAGGATGTAATTCTTATCAAATCGTATAAATTCTATCATAAGTTTCTGATAAATATCATTATAAATATTCTCATATTTTATCTGTACAGATTTACACTTGACAGGTTTATAAAGCGAGATCAAATAATTTTTCCGATCTTCGCTTAATTCTCCCATAAGATTATTTATTTTAACGAAAATAAAATCAAACTTAATATTTTTTGTCTTCCTAGAATTGTAATGTTCATGAAATAACGTAATAGCGAGTAAAAACTTTCGTATTCATCTGGTGTAAAATTTAAATTTTTTTTTTTTGTTTTTAGTTATTTATCTTTTTTTATTTAATTTTTTGCCAGATGATATTTCACATCATATCGTCCAGTTGATGATCTGCCGTGATGTATTTTGTCAGCAAAGTTGTTTTCGTATTCCTTTTAAACGATCTCTCCATCATCAGGTTCTCTGTGTGAAACAACCTCGGGTTCAACTAATTGTGGTCCAACAATAACGTCATTAGCAGGCGCTGTTTCTACTTGCTTTGGCGCAGGTGCATTATAACTCTTCTTCAAAACACTAAACATATTATATTTAAAGTATTTTGTCTAAATAATAAAATAAAATGAACAAGGAAAGATTAATTGTTCGTTGTAATATTGTTGGTCGATTTGGTTTCGCACAGGAAATAAGAAAATGCTTTAATGAACCAGAAAAAAAAATTTGCTACGATTTTAAGATCGTTGAGGATATGCGCGATAAGGTTCTTCTGAATAATCAGCAAAAATATTTGTTAGAACAAAACGATGAAATTGCAATTTGTTTCGATCGTGATCTGATGATGCTGCATTCACATTGTTGCTTAACAAAAGCAGAGCTAATGATGTGACAATTGCTGCTTGTGTCGAATAAAGACCAAAGCTGATGTATTGGAAGAATAGTATACTGTATAATCAATAAGTAATCAGTATCGTTTATGTCTCATTGATGAATTAATGCTGATGTATTGGAAGAATAGTATACTGTATAATCAATAAGTAATCAGTATCGTTTATGTCTCATTGATGAATTAATGCTGATGTAGTTGAAGAATAGTATACTGTATAATCAATAAGTAATCAGTATCGTTTGTGTCTCATTGATGAATTAATGCTGATGTATTGGAAGAATAGTATACTGTATAATCAATAAGTAATCAGTATCGTTTATGTCTCATTGATGAATTAATGCTGATGTAGTTGAAGAATAGTATACTGTATAATCAATAAGTAATCAGTATCGTTTATGTCTCATTGATGAATTAAAGCTGATGTAGTTGAAGAATAGTATACTGTATAATCAATAAGTAATCAGTATCGTTTATGTCTCATTGATGAATTAATGCTGATGTAGTTGAAGAATAGTATACTGTATAATCAATAAGTAATCAGTATCGTTTATGTCTCATTGATGAATTAATGCTGATGTAGTTGAAGAATAGTATACTGTATAATCAATAAGTAATCAGTATCGTTTATGTCTCATTGATGAATTAATGCTGATGTATTGGAAGAATAGTATACTGTATAATCAATAAGTAATCAGTATCGTTTATGTCTCATTGATGAATTAATGCTGATGTAGTTGAAGAATAGTATACTGTATAATCAATAAGTAATCAGTGTCGTTTATGTCTCATTGATGAATTAATGCTGATGTAGTTGAAGAATAGTATACTGTATAATCAATAAGTAATCAGTATCGTTTATGTCTCATTGATGAATTAATGCTTATGTAGTTGAAGAATAGTATACTGTATAAAATAACAATTACCATTAAGACGCTTTTTACATTTTTCTGAATGAGATATCATTTGAAGATTTTCTAAACGATTATTTGTTTTGATTCCATCAATATGATCGATGACATATCCATCGGGTATCATACCATAGAATGTTTCATACAAAAAACGATGGCTATAATAATTAACTTGATTAGTGTTTGATCCACGAACTCTAACCAATAAGTAACCTGTGTTACCAACACTACCAATTACAATTTTTGTTCTAACATGTCTGATAATACCTTTATCTGACGATTCGTAGAAATCAAATACTGGGTGACGTTGAAATTCATCCTGTAAATCGAGATTAAATAAATTATTGTCAATAACAGATTTATTTTTGTGATAAACTCGCTTACCAACTGGAATCGCGCCATTAAAACTCTCCCACACAAATTCATGAGTCATCATTTCCTCAAATTCTGTGTCATCTTGTCCTTTGTCTTTTATCTTAAGTCCCGCTGGAGTCAACTGTCCGATTGTTTTCTCTGTTTTAATATTTTAAATTACGCCTAAGATACTAGCAGCATTCAATCGTACATCTGGTGAACATAATAATCTTCCAAATCGCCTGCATAACGAATTGAAATCTTTGGTATCATCATAGTGCTTATCTCAAGGGGCATCTTATATAAAGTACTTCTTCTAATTGCTTGTTAAATCAAATACATTATGACACATTGTATTTGATAATCAATTAGAGAATAATCTGCTATGTTATGTAATGATCAAAAGTCTAACATCGCTATCTAAAAGAAACCTGCTGATCCCGAAACAAACAGCAACAGTATTTGCCGGTTTTGACAAATCATGGCAGGTTGATAATCAACTTGCTTTAAAAGGTTTGACACCAGATGATTTATTTCATATTCTCTCACCTGTTGTTCTAAATAAACTAAAACAGCATGGCGGACTAAAATTACTTATGCAAAATCAGGTATCGTTGAGAAAAATAAAGATTATTGGTGAGTACGATTATGATGAGGAATTTGCTGAACCATATGTGACAGCGATCAAAAAGGATTTTAAAAGGAACAAATTTGAAAACAATAGTTGATGAGATTGATCAGGAGATCCAGACAAAATAGAAGATTATACTGCTTCTGGTTCCGGTTGGAAGCTTGAGGCGATAAAATCTGTGTTATTTCACACAATAAAGTATAATCCACTGCGCGGTTCATCATATGTCGATCTGCCAGAAAAAATAAAGAACAGCAAGTGCGTAATAAACGTTATAAATAATGACAACAAGTGTTTCATGTGGGCAGTGTTGTCTGCGTTGTTCCCTTCCGATACAGAGTCTCCTGTTATTCCCCATTTCCTTACAAGCTAAATTTTAACGGCATTAATGTTCCTGTTGAGGAGCGACAGATTCCAAATTTGAGCAAAAAAAATGTTAGCATTAACGTGTTTGGTGTTGACGAAAATGAAAAGATTTATCCGCGATTTATAAGCGAAAAAGCGTCACAAGATACGATAAATTTGTTGTTTTATCAAAATCATTAATGTTGGATAAAGAATTTTAACGGATTAGTTGGTGGACAGTACAACAAAACACAGCATAAAAAATATTGTTGCTATCATAGTCTACACGGTTGTAAGACACAGGAGATTTTAAACAAGCATCTAGAATACTGCAAAAATGTACAAGCTGTAACTCTGCCAACAAAAGAAGAATCTGAATTAAAATTCAAAAATTTTAATCATCAGATGAAAGTTCCTTTTTTAATTTATGCCGATTTTAGAATCGCTGTTAAAAACAATAGTTTTTGATGTGCAATGTGATCCTAACAAATCATCAACAACTAAAACACAAGAACACATTCCTTGTGGAGCTGCCTACAAAGTTGTTTGTACTGTTGATAATAGTTTGTCCAAACCAATTAAAATTTATCGCGGCGCTGATCCTGCATCGTGGTTACCAAAAAATGTAATAGCAGAGGTCGATGCAATAACAAAATAATTAAAAAAAGTTACACCAATGATACCGTTAACAGAAGAGCAGGAATATGATTTTAGATCAGCAGTAAACTGTTGTATTTGTAATAATCAACTTGAGGAAGAACGGGTACGAGATCACTCTCATATCAGCGGACAGTATCGTGGTGCAGCACATGACAATTGTAATCTGCACTATACAATACCAGATTTTGTTTCAGTTGTCTTTCATAATCTGCGAGGCTACGATGCTCACATTGTAGTTGAAGATTTCGGAAATACTGAAATAATAGCAGCAGAAAAAATAGACGGTAAAACCAACATCAAGTGCATTCCGAATCATTTTGGAAAATATATGTCAATCTCACTTGGGAAACAAAAATTCATTGACGGCGTTCAGCTTATGGCGGCATCACTTGAAGAACTTGTAAAAGGTTGTAACAACTTTAATAACCTAACAGAACACTTTGGCGAACAAGCAGATCTTTTGAAACAAAAAGGCGTTTATCCTTACGAATACATGAACAATTGGACACGATTTGATGAAACATGTTTACCAGAAGAAAAAACAATTTTTTTCTTCGTTAAGACTTGAAGATACAACCGACGAAGAATATGATTATGCTCAAATGATCTGGAACAAATTCAACTGCCAGAATCTTGGAGATTATCATGATTTATATTTAAAAACTGATGTTATTTTGCTTGCAGATGTTTTCAAAGAGTTTAAAACAATTTGTTTAAAAAATTATCAACTTGATCCTGCATGGTACTATATATCGCCTTGTTTGTCGTTTCAGATTACGATCCCATGAAAGAATGAAATTATATCATTTATCTTTATACTAATAATCTTTATGGTTATGCGATGAGTCAACCATTGCCTATTGGTGGATTTCGTTTTATCGAACCCGATACATTTTGAAAGAGATTGAAAAAAAGATACCTGATGATGTTGGTTACTTTGTTGAGTCTGATATTGATTATACTGATAAGTAACACGAGCTCCATAATGATTATCCATTTTGTTCTGAAACAATGCTGGTAACAGATGATCTTTAATCGCCAGAAAAAAGGATATTAAAAGAACAATATGGTATCGGGAATAATACGGTTAAAAAGCTAGTGCCAAATTTACTTGATAAAACAATGTTATGCTATTCACATTGCAGCGTTAGAGCAAGCATTGGAACACGGTCTAGTGCTGAGCAATGTTCACCGGGTACTAAAATTTAAACAAAAGCCTTGGTTTAAAGGTTATATTGACTTTAACACCAGCAAACGAGCAGTAGCAGAAACAAATTTTGAAAAAGATCTCTTTAAGCTAATGAATAACAGTGCTTTTGGTAAAAACAATGGAGAATATCAGAAAACGTTTAAATATCGAAATAATAAACAACGTTGAACGACGAAATAAAGTTGTTTCAGACGATAGCTTTGTTAGCATGAGAATCTTTAACGAGAATCTTATTGCTGTTAACAAAAGAAAGACAAATTTGAAACTAAATAAAACAGTCCACTTTGGAGCTGCTGTGTTAGATTTATCACAGTGTTTAATGTACCAATTTCATTATGAGTTTATCAAAAATAAATACGAAAAAGCTGAGTTGTTGTTTACTGACACTGATAGTTTGTGCTAAAATATATTTACAGACGATATTTATGCTGATATTTATGATAACAAAGAATTATTTGATATACCGGATTATCCAAAAGACAGCGGATTTCATTGCTATACGAATAAGAAAGTAATCGGTAAGTTTAAGGATGAAACAAAACTTTATTCCAATAACAGAGTTTGTTGGTTTGAGAAGTATAATGTACGGTATCAAGATGGAAAATGACAAAATAAAAAAGCGCGCGAAGTGAATAAAAAAAAATGTTGTTGATAAAGTAATAGGATTTGATGATTACAAAGCAGCATTAGACGGCGACAGGAGACACGTTGAAATGACAGTGATCAGATCATATTATCACAAGATTGAGACTGATATTGTAAATAAAATGGGATTGTGTAATTTCGACCATAAGAGATACTGCTCAGATGGAATTAATACTTTTACAATCGGGTTTAATCCAGAAAGAGAAGCAAAACCACCAGCAGAGGACTTTACTGATCTCTTTATGGAGTTCGGTCTGCTGTAACACGAGAATAGCTAGTGTAAATTTTTTGTAACAAGAATAAATAACACAAAAGTGTTTTTAACCCAATTGCAATAACAGAATTATCAATTGCATGATTATAAATAAAAAAAAAGTAGAGTAATTACTTTCCAATTTATTACTATTGTGTAATAGTAAGGTAAAAGGCCTGGGATTCTACACCAAAATCTCTATTTTAGTATCATCATATTTGGAAACGAGTCTCTTGTCTGAGCTTTTAGCGAGGGCGCGAGCGGGGTCCTTCAGATCGTTTCCTAATATGATGAGATCAAAATAGAGATTTTGGGGTAGAATCGGCCTTTTACCTTACTACTACCAGAAAGTGATACGCTCTTTGTGTCACAAGATTGAAACACCCGCATCGCTTTTATATATAATGTAAGTGATGAAGTGTTGATTGAAGTTTCAGCAATCCACATCTTGGTGTTGAACTTACACATAACCTCTCAAGGAAACAGCACAGTCAAAACACAAACAAATACTCTTTGGACTCCAGTAATAAAGAAGTTAACGAGAAGATATACCTTACGCTAGTGCATCTTCATTTAGAAGATTCGTCTTCAGTTTGGGGCCCACACTCAGAATTAGATATACAAGAAAATGACAATGTTTAGAAAAGAACAACTCGTTTTGTATTTGGCAATTATCAGAAAATATACAAGCGTAACTCAGATGTTGGAATCGCTCTCCTGACAATCCCTTTCAACATGTAGGCAACATTGCAGTTAAACTACCTCCTTATATAAGAGATAAAAATCATCAGACAAAATCCCAGTTCCGACGTCTAGAACCAATACAATACTGATACTTATAGATACAGTTACTTCCTCAGAACCATTAGTGATTGAAATAAGTTCCCCTTATCAATAGCTACTCACGTCTCCGAAGAAAACTTCACAATTTAATTGCAATCAATGTCGTACACTAACTTGTTTCCAAGAAGAGAATCATCTAAATTATAGGTACCAATAATATTCAATGTTGCTTATGTCACTGTACGCGATGCATATAAAAGTGCAGTGTACAGTGGTGACGTAGAAGCAAGGTCCCCTCAAGCCCGATTGGATATTTTGGGGAATTTCACCTTCTCGGTGGAATTTTATCTTGTCTTTCAAAATCAGCTCAAGTCTTGGTCGTTTAGTTAACGGCGTAGACATTGTGAAAGTTGGAGATCGGCTGCCATCTAAGTTAGTATTTATATTGATACACTGTGATCCAGCTAAATTGTAATCTTTCATTTTAAACTTAATCAGCAGGGATTAATTATAGTCAGAAAATAAGCATCACTCCAGCAAACGAGTTTATTTAATAGGTTCTTATATGTTCGGCCTTCTTAACTTACAACTGTGATTAATAACAAATTTAAAGTTAACGCTACATTTAATTTGTCAATTTGATATCTGAGATTGCATGTTTGTCCACCCTACATGCCTTTGTTCAATAACAAAAGTAAAATAAGCCAGAGACATAGCTTACTCGCCTAGTTATACATCGTTTAGTTAATGATTTACACTTAATTAGACAGCAGATGCTCTGACAATCATGACTAATAGTCTTATTACGCAAGGTCAAATCAACTCCCTGATGACAGACCGGTTCCAAGAAGGATATTTTCTTAAGAAAAACAATATCTGTACCAGAACTTTTGGCTGGTGTCCTGCTTGGGGAAATGGCCAATACCATGGAGTTTACACTATTAATAAAATATAGTATGATGTTTGTGACCAGAAGGGTTCCCATTGGGAAGTTGATTTCTGATTGTTCTAATTATAATCCAGTGTGTACAATTTTAGCAATTCTTTCACCTTTCACCTCTATATGTGGTTTTCTGGCGACTTTTCTAAATGCCTATTTTAGAAATAGGTGATGTGTATATAATATGTATGGAATGGTTTTCCATAATATCTGGTTGACGAGTGTTCCATTCGTTTACACATTTCGGTAAAACAGAGTTGTATTATGAGCTGGTTCTGACAAACGGTACTTGTAGATTTAATCTATTGCGAAGTTGTCTGCTGGAAGCTTGAACGAACCAAAAGCCCGCAATAATCATTCTGGGTTTATACCATCTAAATTATAGTTTCTAACATTGAATTTCTTCCATGAAATATATATATAGCGTAGATTTGCGGCACCGAATACAATCCTACTCGCTTGAGCCTGCATTTTATTTCTTCAGTTTCATATATTTTGTATTGTGTACAATTGTCCCTAATTATATCCCTGAATTCCAAATCCGGTCTTACGATAGAGAAATAGTGAACCTCAAATTACTTCAAATTTTCTAGTATATCGATCCATTTCCATGCTTTGTGTGTCTTGAACATGTGTGTACCAAAAGATAATTTCATCAATAGTTAAGATAAATGTTCGTCATAATTTACATGATTAATAACTGTATTGTTCATTAAAAAACTATCATTGAATCGTTGTTTTTTTTAGAATTTGGCAAGCTGTTGATCTGCCCATGTCTGAATTTAATGAAGGTCTTCATGCAAGACGCCAGTAGCCAAGGCAGAAATCTCAACATCAATTGATAATGGAATATCATCTGAAAAAAATGTTATACTGGACTGGATATTAGTTAAAATATCATTAACATAATTTTTTAAAACAAAATATGGTCCAAGTATAGATCCATATGGAACACCAGCCCTGACATGCTATCATTCTGAGCTACTACCTTCTATAACATCCATTTGTGCCCATTCGTGTTCCTTTCGCGTATTATTTATGATATTGCTGCGACATTTATTCTGAATTATATTACCTTTACTGTAAAATAGTTTTACAGACCCTTTCTTATGCACACGCATGCAAAGGTAAGATATAAATAATCTGTACCTCAAATGTTGCGTATTGCAACGTGGGCGAAATAAAACTTGTGTCATTTGCCGTGGTATGTGCACGATCACAGTCACGGTCTTCGTAGCAATTAGCTCTTTATGCCTCTCTGGTTGTCATGGGATAAAAAGGAACTAACACCGGAAGAAATTTTAACGCGAGCTCAATACCGCGTTAAGCATCTCATCAATTAGCCGACATAAATTATCTAATAGGTCTCGGATTGTATCTGTAGACCATTGCGATTAATCAAAATAGCATGTATAGCACAATAAACGTTGCAACCGCGGATTGTATTTGTAGACCATGCGATTAATCAAAATAGCATGTATAACACAATAAACGTTGCAAACGCAGTTTTGACGACGCAATTACTCAGTCAGAAAACTGTGCATTAGGTTCGCACAGTAATGTTTCAAAATAGTTATCAGGTTTCGACACTGAGATGACAAATAGAAAATCGATATAGACATGTGGTTCCAGTCTAATAGTCGTATTCATGGTTTGTATGTAATATCGCTGCAGATGAAATGGATTATTGGAGCTATGAAAATAATATACGACTTGGGTTGGCACCAGGTTTAATAGTGTTATATTCCCTGGTCTCGCTTTTAGAAAAGTCTCAAAAATTGAGTAAAACTCAGTACAGATTTTACATGTTAATAATTTGTAAATTACGATCAAATAATTACATTTAGCCTATACTTTAGAAGAAGTTGATGGTTTTAAGGCTTAATCTTTAGATACTGGTCTTAAATGTGTCTTTATTCAAAATTAACAGAGGGTCGAAATTGTTCGTGGTGTACGGACTCAGGTTGAGAAGTGTTATGAAAGTGGAGCCTCCTACACAGGATTCAAGTGAAAGCTGGCGAGATGAGCATTGTGAAATTTTAGATGGTGTTGTCTTGTCGTATCTGAGTCATAGACCGATTATTTTCACTCTGTGCTTTCCGACTATTCGGTAGCTTCATACAAATATATAGTACAAGCAGAAATGAAAAAAACATACCTCAGGAAATCAGAAAGAAATTTTGCGAGAACATTTCACTGGATCACATCAATAAAGCCGAACATATCATATATATATATATATATATATATATATATATATATATATATATATATATATATATATATATATATATATAATTAAAAAAATAAACCATTTGTGTTATATGATTGTTGATGTTATTTCAATGAACACGGAAAAGTTGGTACCTAAATCGAGGTTAAGACATTATTTCAAGCCACTTTGCAACGACAATCTCAAGAAACTTCACGTGGAGATCAAATCGGCGCGTAGAATTTGGAAATCAATGGGTGGTCCAAAAGGATCCCAGTTTCAGTCCTATCGTAATAATGAACCCAATAAGGAAAATTTTAGTAAGTATCATAGAGAAATTAGAGAATGCATTTAGACAATACTTAAAGGAAGAATATTATGAAGCTAATAACGCAGCAGAGGTGAACTCTTCCTTTTTCTTGTCTGTTAAACTTCAAGTACCTGTATGCGGAAAGTGTGTCGCAAAATTTTGAACATGAGTTCAAAGAAAACATCAGTTCATGTGTTGCGTACCTAAGTAACCAACAAGTCTCTGTCGATCCGATTTAGGCTGAAATAGCTATGAGGGATGTCATTTCTCAGCAGTCACAAATCTTCACATAACAAGGCATGCAGTACGGATAGAATCATGAACGAGCAATTGAAACATGGGGTCGACTTTTGAACCATCATATAGCTACACTATTTTCAGCTATGTACAATTTACGGCTTGTTCTATCTGGTATATAATGGGGGTTTATATTAACCTTACACAAGGGCGGAAACAAAAGCATAAATGATCCAAATAATTATCGCGCTATCACGTTTTTATCAGCTTTTTTTCAAACGTTATGAAAGGGTGTTATATAAACGAATTCAGTTCTTTCTTGAAATCAAGCAGCTAAACTGCTTACAAGTGGGGTTCAAACAGGTTTATGTTGCATGATAGCATTGTTTCTGTTGAAGCTGAGCATCGTCTTGCAAAGGAGAATGGCAGTTAACTTTATGTTTGCTTTTTTAATGCGTCAAAAGCTTTCGATAATGTATGGCATAAAAGCCTTATTATTAAGTTGAATGAATTTAAATTTTGGACTAAAACTATTAAAATATTTATGAGCATGTATTCCGACCTCGACAGCTGTGTGATATACCAGGAATGTATGTTAAATTTTTTCTGTGTATCAAGGGACTCGTCAGGGTAGCGTATTATCTCCTTTCTTTTATATACATGTATTGTACATTGATAAACCCTTGTTAACACTGTCTTCTGATGATGATGACTTTATCTTATCCACAATTATATGTAATGTCCCTACAGTTACTGATATGATATTCATCTCATTTCTAAATCTGGTTTGGATAACATGATGAAAATCTGCTTTGATTACTCTTGTAAATGGAGATACAATTATAATGATGATAGAACCAAAGTTGGTTTTCAACGAATCTCACAAATGTCACTCAAAATCACAGCATCATGGGGGTTCTTGCCAATGAATATTTTATATAATCTAAAGGTAGTATCCGCAAAAAGTATGGCTGTATGGCTGTATTAAAAAGATTTTGTATGATGCGTGTAGAAAACTGAAAGGTACCTTCTTGAATTTATCTAATTGTGGCATACATGATGGAGGCCTGAACCCTATACCTGGAAAAAGAATTTACGAAGCCGTTGTAACATCCACATGCCTGTACGGTTGCGAATTGTGGAATAATTTGCTTCCTAATGACTTGATTCAGCTATAAGGGGTCCATTCTGTGTCAAGTTCATACAAGGTCTCCCGATGAGAAAGGGCACCGATGCAACGTTATGCATGCTTTACACTTTACCTTTAGAGGCAACCACTGATAAACGTAAGCTTGTGTTTTGGAGGCAACTGTGTCGTCTCTTAACATTCAATTGTGCAAAAGATGTATTTAGAATTTGCCTTAAATCTTATTTCGATCACCCAACAATAAAATTTGGATTCATAGCTAATGCAGTAAAAATTTTGAAAAAGAAAGGGTTTATAGATTACTTGGAAACTACTTATGCCAATGGTATTTTCCAGATAAAACTGTTTGAATAAACGTTGTTAGGAGCAACATTTTGCACAGAAACAAAGCGTTACCCATAGATATATTAAGGTGCTAATCCTTTGAAAGATTCCGTAAAATGTTCATACCACATTTAATTCATGCATATTATGGAATGTGAAAATAATGTACCGCTGTTCCATTAACCATCTCTACACTGTAACTTATTTCTTGTCCAACTTAAGTAAGGATGAAGGTAATTGGGGTTTTCCGTACTGATACGCCAAACTTTAAGCTGCTTAAAAGATAAGATGTTTTTTCAATACGTTGCTCCTTACAGACAAGAATCGAGATGCAAACAAAGCGCAAAATATTCAGCATAGCATTTGGAAGTGTCAAAAGTCCACACATTATCAGTCCGAGGGTTGGAAAAGTGAAATGTAATTCACGTACTCTCGGCGTTTAAGTGTCACTATCAGACGATCTGCATGATTATCATCCTGAGCCACAAACCTTTTATTCTTGTGGTTTATCGATGATATCAAGTCACAGATCTCCGTAAAAAAAATTGCATAATTTTCCGAACTTATTCCATTGATCACAGCCACAGCCACAGCCTCTCTCTCTCTCTCTCTCTCTCTCTCTCTCTCTCTCTCTCTCTCTCTCTCTCTCTCTCTCTCTCTCTCTCTCTTGCAATGCGCAATGTTATGAAGGTAACACAGTGAAAGGAACTTTTCAATATGTGCATTAGAGGAATCAACAGTGCAGACATCACAGCGGATTGTCAAGCTAAAACAGACATATCTGTTTTTAAATATTAAGCTTCAAAACATAACAATGTGATTCAACCCGATAATTAATTTTCTTTTGTCATCTCAGAAAATTTCAAACTGTGAAGCTTTGGCGTCAGTGTTGGTCGTGAAGAAAGCCATATCTGATATAGTATGCATGAGAGTTTAGGTGTTATATATTTGTACACCGTCTGTTACTGACAATGTATATTCGATGAGCTATGACTTTGCTTGACGGGAAATAGCATCGCCAAATCTTCACATTAATAAATTCTCTTCATAAGTAACATTCGAAAAGTAACGAACGGCTGTATCACGTTCTTAGAATTTTACAATTTGATACGTAAGAAGAGAACGATCCCTTTTAATTAAACAATCTACTGTGTCGTCTGTATTTGCGATATCTCACATGCATAATCTGAAAGGTCCATCTAACATTTTTTTTCGCTATAACATCGCTCTATGCAGAGATCTGTGACAGTATAGAGATTTTTTTTTTTTTTTAAAATATTTTTTCCGCTCATAGATGTTGCGATATTATCTGAGATTTTATCGTAAGCACACTGAATCTCTGGTGTATTGTTGTGACTTCCGTATGCGTTATTTTCATGCTTTAATCGCGAGGGAACCGGTCCAGAAGGACTGAAAATATACTCTGAACTTGCATAAAAATGATTCAAGTAAATAATGACGTCTTTGCGTTGAAGAAAGTAAATGTGATATGCTCATGTATGCAGACAAAATCCAAGATAAATATACATATTCATTTATCCCCGATAGACCTCGTCACGTTTCATCAGATGTGCACAATGTAGAATGATGAGAAATAACGTCATAGTTTAAAAATTGCACATTGGAAAATCAATTTTATTCTTGATGAAGGGAAATGCCTCAAATTTGAAGAGAAAAAAAACAATCCCCAACTTTTGAAAGTGTTGAAATAAGATTCTTGTCTCATAAATTAAAAATGTTATGAATGTATTTTAAACCTTTCTGCATGCTATATGTTTGCTGAAGAGTTAATTGTTTCAAACCAAGCACAAAGAAAGCTATTTAAAAAATCTTTCTTTAAAGACAGAATATTACGATGTTAGATAATATTAATTTATAAAATACCTAAAACAATATTTACAGGCTATGTAATTTGTGTGTATTGGTGCACTTATTCTCATTCCAACCATCACAAACGTAAATTTATTTTTCATAGTATACCTGATACCCCCAAATCATTCGCTGCTACAGCCAGAAGTTTGTGAGGTTGAAGTTATTTCAAAATGCATTTACACAGTCTAGATTGTGGTAGATTTTAATTACAAGTTTATTCAACGACCACTACCCTTTATTGTACCAACACTTTTTACCACGTAGATTTTCAGTTGTCATTGCAGTAGACTGATCTAGTTTTAAGCAGATTAATCTTGTATGTAAACAAAAAGTTGTCATCACCAGTCCCTGTTATCGCCAGTCCCTTGCAACATTTCGACTTACTTTAAAAGAAGACTAAGTCCTCTATCACTAATTGTACGAATCTGGGTTGTAGTTTTCAAGTATTGCATTTGTGAATATGACCACTGCATAGCATAGTGAATTTCATGTTGGTATCTATATGCATTTAGCGAAAATCATATTTCATTCAACTATTTAAAGCAGGAACGGTTTGTATCTACACAAAAGATCATTTTAATCATCTAACTTTAATTTTCTACAAGCCATGAATTTTTCAATTTTCACTCAACCAAGCCTACCATCTGAGAAAAAACAAGAGTCGTTACAGATCATTACCGATTTAGAGAGAATCTTTTTGTTTACATGCTGTATTCGTTTCAAGATTCTAATATAACTTTTCAGTAGGAGCTGACGAGGAATTGCTGCATATTTTGAACTTTCCTCTTCAGAATACGAATGGATATCAAATCCATATTCACGCATGATAAATAATTGAAAAATGACCTATTCAACCATCTTTACGACGGCATCATATCAACATCGTATAGTTTTTGAAATCTCGTGTATTGCATATTTGGTCTTTATATATATATATATATATATATATATATATATATATATATATATATATATATATATATATATATATATATATATATATATATATATATATATGGCACAAATATAATTAAACAGGTTAGATAGTTATAATCCGTTCCAGGCAGGAATCTAATGAACCCGTGCGATGAACGGCACGCATTGCATAACCCTCAGGCACCAGCTCTCTTATCCACTCAGATATACGCTCATCCCCAAAAAAGAATGGAACAAGGTCGACGGAAAGGGTTCGAAGTGCACAGGAAACTAACTGGCTAACTGGCTAGGCATTCGTATCCAATCGTTCCCACTTGCTGTGATATATATATATATATATATATATATATATATATATATATATATATATATATATATATATATATATATATATATATATATATAAAACAAATAATATCTCATATTACCATGTAAGAAGCATTAGCTTATTTCCATAATCCATGCATGCAACCCTGGAGAATTATAAGGTAAATCAACCACGAGAGAGAGAAAAATTAGTCTTTAAAGACATAAGTCTTTTATTTTTTCCCCAACGGATGTACTCAGCATTTTAGAAATGACAGTTCCCAGGATTATTAAAATAGTTGAAGGCATAACAAACCACAACTATATACCTCGATTTTAGATTATGGTGGGATTTTTGTTACACATATACATCCACACACATATACAAATAGCTTTGATGATTTAAATAAAAAGAACTGTGAATGAAAGGATCTTTATTAAATTGGTCTGATAATCGAATCAGCAATTAAGTAAATATTAACTGTTTGATATGCTTAAGAGCATAATGAAATGATATCATGGATCATGTTCACACCTCTAATCACCCGTTAAGTCACGATCGTTGATCAACAGTTAATTACGTAAGCATGCGTGATTAGCTTGGGATTTCTGTATGACAAATTGCATATTGTCATATCAATACTCACTTAGCGACAATCGTAAGAATAAACTTTATCTCCTTGCATTGCCCTCTCTCTATCACTCTACCCTAATTACCTTTATGTTTACTTTAAAAAGATATTTAGTTATTCATACTGCCATTGCTATTATGATTGTATCAGATTATATTCGACTGTCTTTGATTCTGATTTCTGTTACTCTGTTCTATCTTGGCGTTGTGATCGGCAAAATAGTTTCACTTACAGATGCATGTACATTATAATAAGCAAACATTTTGGTCATCCAGAAGAACAATTATCTATATCTCCCAATGAGTCCGAATAATCGACTTTGTTCTGTATTATTATTGTTAGTAGTAGTAGTAGTATTAGTAATAGTAGTAATATTAGTATTGATGATGATGTTGTTTGTGTTGTTTTGTTGTTGTTGTTGCTTAAAGTCTATATTTAAACTTTAGAAAATTAATTACGACAAATACTATGCATGGACACCAGGTGCTGGGTGGAAAATGTGGACAATCTGTGAATTTATAATGTACCTGAATATGTAAGTTGTCTGTTGTTAAAAAAAAAACATTATCATTTTCCAAACTGTAGAAACCCACAAACAATTAGTATGTTCTGTCCGACTCAGAAACTCAGTAACAGATGGATGTGTTTTATAAGTTCTAAAAATTAATAATGATTTTCTGGAACACAGGAAACATTAAAAAAGCAATAGTATTTTCAACCACGGGTAGGGTAGAGCTTTTGCTTTGAAATCGGGTGATTTTTGATGGGTTTTTAAAATCTAACACACACAAAAATGATTATGTTTTATATATCAGCCGACAGCTTACACGCGACTCTAAAAAGATCTAAAAATCATCATATTGGTTCAGCATTGCAGATTTTTTGTTTATTTTATTTGGGGGAGTTTTGTGCTTTTTTTCATTCAGTGCTTGGTGATTTCCAATGTGCACTTTTTACAATCACAGGACAATATCTATAGAAATTTCAGCAAATAATGTTGCAGTGATATATTGATACAATTTTTACATTTGTTAGGATAAATCCTAATTTTTTCTATTTGATTTGTATGGTTGGTGCTAAGATCTTAATAATCATGATATATTTTGGGTATACCGTGTTATGGGCAAGAAAGTGAAGAGTTTTTTCATCTTGGACATGTAACGATCACATAATTTAATTAAAATGTTGTGTTTTAGATAAGGATCCATCGAGTTAGAAATATGCCATTAAGCATGGAATATTTATAAAATTCGTGTCGGCAAGGAAACTGATTTGTTTTGATATAGGTAAAAACTAGATGCTTAGAGAAAGAAAATGCAAACTTAAGTATTGTAACACGCACAGGGGTTCCTCTATCGAGCAAATCAAACACCTGCGTGAGGTTGGGCTGGAAGTCCCTTGTTTTCCCCTATTTCCAAGGACTTCCCGACAACATTCGTTGTCAACTGGAAGTTCTCGTAACGCGCCAAGACTAAAAACAATTTTTCTCTAATCAATAAATAAATGACCACATTGTCACAACTACAACTTCACAATTGCATGGCTTTTCCTTGTTAGCATGCCGTGGCATGAAGCACATAACACAATTCAAACACCCAATGCAGGGAACTATAACAATACTAAAACTGCAACAATAGAATCTTGTCTCTATTTTTTGTTTTAGGTACAGATAGGATAAGCGCTCAAGATAATTTTTTTTACTAAAATTTTACTTTTCATTATTAACCAATTATGGACCACCAAACCCGTATATACTCTATTGTATCTTCACTATTTCTACACTGGTTCACAGTTGTTCCGTACAATTAGTACCGTGAGTCCTAAAAACAACAGTCTGAATCGAACTTCGCATGTGTACTTCCACCAACTGTTACAATGAAAGGCATCTCTAAACAAAGGGATGACCTCTTCCCAATTATTCCATGGCACAAAACAGTAGTTCCTGTCACGAAGATCTCCCACCGAAAGGCACAATCAATCAACACCTCTGAATAAAATAGGAACTACTTGGCTCCATGCCCACTTATGCTAGTCTGACCCCATCTCAAACTACGAAACCAATCCGCGCCATTGCAAAGTCTCTTAAAAACTCTAAGTATGACGTCTGTTCCTAGAAATTGGCTAATTACTCGGGCTGGGAAATATTTTCCCAACACTGACTTCCCATAATCAAACCACTAATCACTAAAATCTAACGAACCTATAAATGGAGACGTAAATACAAATGGAACATACCTAAATTGATTACAGTATCATAAATATACTGTAGATAAAGACTGGCAAATAACTTACTTTAACAATAGTCAGTGTAATATTTTATTACAGTGGAGGAAACGCTTTCACAGATATTCATGTCCATTGCTAACCCATACTCGTATCAATTGGAGTTACTATTCATTTTGGTACTTTCGTTTGTAGATTAGATCTATTAATGGTGTAATACTTTTGTTGTAGGGATGGGAAATAATTGCATGATTTAAACTTTGTTGTAATATTATTGGTGTATAATAAATATGCACGGAATTAAAGCAGATGATACTTTTACAATGTATTCAATATCTGCATACAGTAATGTAAATCTTGAGTATTGTTTTGCATTAGTAACCACATAGGCAACCATTATAAGGTGTCAGTGTCTGCTCACATTCACACTGTGCTGTTCATTTTTTAACAGTTAATAGGTATAAAGAGTTTGAATCTCTTAAAATTGAGAAGAATATTCTTGATATTATGAGAGTTTATCTTGACTAGATTATCACATATAGTCTAACTTCAATTTTAAGTGTGCACTTGTTTTGAATCTCATTTCTATTTTCAAATTATGTTTTCCCTGTATTATATATCCAATATACTCTTGTAACTTTGTGACAACGAAGATGTTGCTTGCATCAGGGGAATCTTGATTAAGTCCTGGACTCTGTCCACCTTGAGAAGTTTGTTAGCTCGGTTGCACAAAAAACCCTCAAGAAATGTGATAGGCATGTTTGTATGTATTTTTAGATAACCATATCATATTGTCAGGCTATTGTAGCAATATTTCCCATTTTATTTCAGTTTTAGACCTTTAAGGATTTGGAGTTTTTGGATCGGCAGGGGAACATATGTGTTTTATGAGCACAAATCTTTTTTTTTTCTGTCGGTGTTGCAATAATCAGATTTTAGAAATCTGGCATTAGATACAGCCAGATGAGGACTAAATAAAGACCACCTATTAACAACAACCACCTACCCACCTAGGTGATGGTAGTATGTGCTTATAAGATCTTAGTTATGCACTTTTCTTAAAATTATATCAAAACAGTACTGTATTAAACAGTACTGTATTAAACACTGTGGTTTAGAAGTTATTTGAATATGTACCTTAGACTATAATATCTGTAAATGTAGTTGGATAAGTCGCCTAACCACCAAAATTCCCACACAAGCGTTGTATTTTATAAAATGTTGTAGATTATTTGCATCTAGGTCTGTAAAACATAACATGCCTCAATTATAAATCTTTCTGAAAATTAATAAATGATCACCAAGTATTGGTCAAGCATTACGATTCTGACACGTTTTGGTTTTAATAAAGGGCCCTTTTCATGGACCCACCAGTCATAAATCAAGCATTCCAACAGATTTAAATTTTATTATGGCTTTTGGAAATTTTCTGTATAGACAGACTTTAAGGTATACTTTCCTAAACTTTCCTGAATAGCACAAGATACTGCAAACTATGTATACATATACTGGCAAATGTTTCCATGGCAGCAAAGATGGTGAATCATTAATATCTTCAACATCTGATCAACAGTTGTTTAGGTTGATCTAAATTTTCACTTAGTTTCTTTTAACTAAACCTTATTGAAGGTTACTTTAACCTACCTTCCTATATGAAATTACATGTATGTCCATCTCAAAATGATTTTCCTGTTAACCATCTTCATGTGACCTACCAAGGAAGAAAGTCTGTTTGTCGTGCAACCCCCATCGCGGCAGTGGACGAACCCCGCCAAGAGGCTGGACTGTTGCATAGCGCTAGCCGACCGCTCAAGCGGCATGATCTACATAGCCTGGTACACGCATACGAAACGGGCCACGTGGCCGGGGTACGCATACGATCCTCCAATGCGAACGTCTAGGACGACAGCAAGTGGGAGCGGGCCGTGCTCTGGACGGTGTCGGAGTTTATGTTCCGGTTTTGCCCTATTTACCGAGCAGACATCCTCCCGGGAGACAACGACGGCATATCTCTGACACCGCTGCAGTGCTACACGAAGGAACGGATGGCGAAAATAACGCTGCAACTACCCGACATAGGTGCACAACCCTCCAGACCCATCCACGCTGCTTCTCGAAGCTACACCCGTTGCCTGGACGTGGCGTTAGCGGAAGAGCCAAGCTATCGGGGTCGAATCGCCGGTGTGGCCACTGGAAGAGCTGCCGACAGACCGGAACATCTCGCTGCTGTCTACGCCGGATAGAGGTAAGAGGTTGCTGGAAATTGCAGACGCGAAGTTGGCGGAGCTCTGGCGGATAGAGACCGAGAAAACCCTTGCGAGGTACCGCCTGCGACGGCAGAAGGAGATAAAGGACCTGGAACAGATCCTGGTCGCGCACAAGAAATATAGGAGGATCTCCAAACGCGCCCTCGAGACTGTCTGGGAGGCGCTGTTCCGAAAAGAGACAGAACAAATTTGGGCCCTATTCCAGACGACCAGGCAGGCGCGGCTGCTGGGCTTTTGGCGCAACAAGGAGAGCACCGCCGCAGCGCGAGTCGTTCTCGATGTGCAAGGGGGGGGGGGTACACACGTTCTGGGCCACAAAGGGTCTGAAAATCATCTTAGGGTCGTGCGGGGTGTATTTCGTATTGGATCTGGACAAAAGAAACAGGTCTTCGATCTTCTACATTGTCCACGCCAAGCCACCCTGGCGCGTCGTGCTGGATATCGATAGCCCGCGCTCGTTCTATAACAACGAGGGCAGGGACATATTCTGGAACAAGATACGTGTGCTAGCAGCACCAAACGAGCAAGAACGGGGAAACATATGCAGGCTCGTCGAAGAAGCAGAACGGGCCTTTGATACGGCAACGCAGAGCATTCGCTCGAAAGACAACATCGAGTCAGCCATGGGGTCCCGAATGCAGAAGGTCGAAGCCCCACCAAACAGGAGCTGCAGAAAAGTCGTCGACGTTGAACAAGGGGAGTATATCTGCCACAGGTATGCAAAGACCATGTTCTGGGACGCACCCCGCACCATCCAGTTTCTGCAGCCATTCACAAGCAACGAGGAGACCACCAGCGACTAGGAGATCCCGGTGTATGGCTTCCACTTCCTCGAGCGTAAGGTGGAACGCCTGGGCGACCTTGGCGTATCCCCAGAACCGTTTTGCTGGTGGTCACCAAATAGCCCTACATCGGCAAAACAGGAAGGGAATGCCTGAGCGACGTGCACAGATCCCGCATCGCCGATCCACCAACATAAAAAAGATACACAGTACCCAGGCGCTCCGGCCAGCCCATGTACGCAGCGGCTCATGTATGGCAACGCGCCCAGCGATACCGCAGCATCCCACAAATGGCTGGTGTACATGCGCTCGCAGCTCTTCGGGAGTCTTGGCGAGAACCTCTCCGGACAAACCCGGGGCACCAGCTGCCAGCAACGCCTTCTTCCACACCGACATAGGAATACGCAGCAGTTGGGCAGCAGGGTAACTGGAGGGGACAAAGGCAAAATCTACGATGTCGGGGGCGGCCATCGTATATATTCTATGCATACATATTCTTCTATTGCAAAAATGTTTCCCAATCGTTGACTATACAGGCCACGGAGAGATCTCAACGTACTCGCGCGCCAACACGTTCGCGATCGCATCCTCGTCCGCCGGCAGACATTCTTGGCAGACCAGAAACAAAGGAACCATTCGGCTCCGTGCTCCCACGATACACCGCTGTGCGGCGGCGCGCCACAGAGCCAGTCCAGACACATCTTTCGCTTCGCCTGCTCGTCCGGTCGGAAGAGGTCGCGTACACGAACAATGTCGAGGGCGGCCATTTTCGTATATATATATATATATATATATATATATATATATATATATATATATATATATATATATATATATATCTCCCAGGCACGTCTATTGTTGTGTTTTTAGTCCACAGATGCATCAACTGGTAGTAGACTTCACGAACCTTTGATTTTTGGAACACGGGCTGCCACCCAGTGTGTTTTCTTCTAGCAAAGCGAATGCACCATCGTTGTGCCAATTTATGTGGACATGATTGGGGAATCTTTTGTCGATCGCATGACATAGATTGGCCAGAGTCCTTTTTCTGGCCAATAAAACAGCGTTTGGGAGTTTGGGAGACTGTAGCATCGAGTATGCCAACAAATCCAAATCCAGTTGTTCGATCCTGCCTTGACAAAATCCCTCGCAGCTCCTTTATTGCCTTCGCGCGCACACGCAAACACACACGGTTGGCTTTTTTGAATTGCACGAACATTCGACCACGATCGAGGCGGTTGGTTGGAAAGTTTCTTCTACCACACATTAGTGGACAATGTCGAGGGCTGCCATCGCTAACATATATTGATGACTACAGTTTATACATATAGATAATCAGAGATAGTACCAAACTGATCCTTTAAGTTTCAAGTCAACTGCAAAATTTCAGATTATTCCGAAATATACTCTTAAAAATAAAAAGTATACCCGCTCTTATTTGACTTCACAGGAACATGTCCCGTCTTCATGGCGTGAGTACATAAAGTTCAGCAATAAAAATTTGATTTGGAATACATTGACGTAATTATTCCAAACTTATAACATCGTCGTGGATAATTTAATACTTCCTTCTCTCCTATATTCAGTCCGTCCGTATGACCGTTACTCTATCTATTACTAAACCGCTGAGTTAAAATTCACTAAACTTGCTAGCATACTTGGGACTATGGTGCCACGTGCAATGTTTTAATTTTGACTCCTTCTCCTTAATCTCGGGCCAAATGTATTGTCAATTACAATGACATTTCATAATATTTTTCACAAAACTTTGTATATTCAGTCATAGCAGGAATAAACATGAGACCTATCAATGATTTATATTACAACTCCCTGGTTACAGTCGGGGTGGGATTAATAGGTGAGGAGGGGGTTAGAAGATCATAAACTACACCGATCAAAATAGTTTTTTGACGTTAACTTTCAGCAAGATTAATTATAACATCTCCTTTGGGTAGACAACTTAAATTTGGTATGCATATTTGTATTCGGATGTAAATGAACTTATTAAATCTTCAGGACATTAAAACATTTTGAATTTTTCTTTCTTTCTATTTTTTTTATTTATTTTTTTATTTTTTTTTTCAAAAAACTTTTCGGACTTAGACTGTTTGGACAGAAGCACGATTGAGCAAAAGTCACTTGAGGTAGACAAAGTAAATTTTAATAGACTTGCTGTAGATGACCTGGTTACATTTAATGCCGTTAAAGCATAATTTTTTCTTCAAATTTGTGAATTTTTGGGACTTACACATTTTTGGTTTGCAGCCTGTTTTCAAAATGCAGATATATATATATATATATATATATATATATATATATATATATATATATATATATATATATATACACGTATTAGTTTCAACGCTTCATTTTATTGCATATTTGATCTGTGTACGTTTTCTTTATGTCTATATGTTGTAAACACCGTAGTTATGAAGATGTTTTCTACACTTAAGAATCTTTACGTCAGATTGAATTAAAAACTAATGTTGTTTGAGATTCCACATACAATTAAATTCGATTGTATTTTTCAAAGTTTAGACATATTTGCAAAGGTTCCGGCTCCATTTTTGTACGCGCAAGTTTATCTTCTATGTAGTGGTTGTTGTTTTTGTTGTTGTTAACAGATGAGTCAATAAATTATAACCTGAGCGATTCTTGTGAGTGTTTCAAAACAAGTCTACAACTTCTCAGTGGTTTTCTAAAGGAGATAGAGAATTTTTTTTTTTTTCATTTGAGTTATTAAAGGCGAATCTGAGTTTCCTCTGACCTTTTCCACCCCGATGTAGATATTTGAACTATCCAGTGTTAAATATTTGGACAGCAGTGTTACCCAAGCCTATCTGTCCGAATATCTAACACGGGGTGGGAAATGTCAGAGGAAACTTGACTAATAAATGGTCACATAAAATTTTATGTCAATATTAATTTTTAAATATATCGCATTATAAAAGACATTTTTCTTTTAATATTTGTTTAATAAACACATTTTGAAACAAAATCAACAATAAAACATAAGCTCTGAAGAGCGACCAATTTATTCTTTTCTTTTATAGGAAGGAATGAAGCATCTGCATGTAGAGATTGCATTTTAATATATCGGGGAGCTTACTCGGTAAGCAAACTTTCAGCATAGGGATTTAAGTTATGTCCCGTACAAAGAACAAAACAGATGGAAATGTCAACCAATCAAAGAAGGGCTAATACAGCAAGTGCGACACTGATGAATGGCGGCACGTTTAATTGCAAACATGTCAAAACACATTAAATATTTACGTTTTAACTGGTTGCAGAAGGCTTAATGCTCTCACAATACCCTATGACTAAAAACTGATCAGAATCAGCTTCCAAAAATACTTGAGCCTAATGAAAGAAAATTCTAACCTGATTTCTTTGTAATTTGTTAATGAAGTCGATCACTTTCCGTTTGCAGGTTGTAATACAAAAAAATATCGATGAAAACAAAGGAATTAGTATAGGCAAAAACTGGAACCGTTAATGACATTCTCATTTTTGAATACTTTTTATTAATTATGCCCTCAGGGTAATTTTATCTGTAAGTTCATTAGTGATCACCGAAAGCAAAGTTGGAGATGACTGAAATTGCCTCCAAAACAATGCATGCCTGGACTTGTATTCGCTAACAGTTTAACCTAACGATTTTCTGCGGACTTACTTGGAGTCGGCAAAATGTCGTCCATTAAAGATGTATATTTGTGATTCGTTTCCTTGATCATGCATTCCATCACCTGAGGTTTAAAATCGATGGAATTTCTGAACATGGAAGTGTAGTGCTTGTGAACTGAGTGTTGCAGCTGCTGATTAAATAAAGAGAGCGACTTTGTTGTGGTCATAGTTTTGGTATGTACATGTCACCTACATATTTGATTGATCCACAGCTTGTCAAAGCTTGACAGTTTGTATTACTGAAGATTATATAGAGTCTTTCTTATCTTTAAATCACAAATCATATTTTCATTGGAACACTTTAAATATCAAAAATAGTTTCTTTTTATTGCACAATAGTTCCATACTCAGATTTTCATTTTTGTAACATGAGCATCGGCTGAAAACATGTATGCATATTGTCATCAATACGGATATGTCACTTTGTGTACAAAATAAACCAGAAGCAGGGTCTATTTTAGGACATGCAGTTTCAGGATTAGTGCAAATTTCTCAAATATTGCACCAAAAAATCAACTGAATATGCAAAAAATGAACATTATATTTTCAAGTCCTACCTTTATTTCTTCGTAAATCATTCTATATTCAGAAACCTCCCCCCTTTTTTATCAAATGGAGGTGCAGATTTCCCCCACAAATCTTCAGTTCTAGAATAGACCATGCAGAAGTAATCATATTTCTCTAACTATATGCCATAAATACATCCATATTTTTAATACTTTTCTTCCCATCTCATTTAAAAAGTATGTATAAACTTTTGTGCAGTAAAAACAGAGGAGTTTCTTAGATGGGAGGGTTAAAAAAAATCCTTGTCCAGAAGCGTGGGACAACTTAAATTAAAGCTGGGCAACCAAATGACTAAAAGTTAAAGCCCAGAGAGACAACCAGTCTTAGCTGGAAATTGTTTAAAATAAGTGTTTTTCATGATTTAAAATTTAAAAATTGGGCTCTTTGCATTAAATGACAAATGGAAAATATATATTTTTGCACTTATTTCACATAACTTGCAAGAAATACAGTGCTACATTTTGAATAATTGAGTAATTAAATTGGAATTATCTTAAGGAGTTTTAGTCAGACAACCAGACTCGTTTATGCCGGGCAACCAAATTTTCCAGTATGGTTGACTGTTGGGCAGCCATGATTTTTTAAAATTGTTCTACCTCTAGACTGGTTTATGTACATTAAAATGAAATACTGTGAAATGAAACTCAAAGCCCTCAAGTCAGGTCCAAGCTAAAATTTGGGTTTTGAGAGGTTTTTGATTTGCTGAGTTAATTTTATTACAAGAAGGAAATATTGGATCAAAAAACTGTTTGAGTTTTAAAAGGAGTTTGGTTTAATGAGTCGTTTCACTAAGTATATGCAAATGGTCCCAGAGTATTTATAGTAGATAGTAATGGGCTAATAGCAGTTTTAAGGCTTAGCCTCGAAGGCCTCTATTAACTGAGAATTGGTTGCCTCCTGGTAAGTGTTAGCATGTTCCATTTCCCGTTTGGTAGTTCAGGAATGGGCAAGAAGAATGGTTGGTTGCTTGCTTTTATTTTAGCAAAAATTTTGGCTGTATCTTGCCAAGAAAATGGTAACTAAGTGCCTTTCCCAAGAAAACACCAAGGCAGCCAACCTGGGCTAGCCTAGTTGGGTATCAACCCCATGACCCTTGGATTACAAGTCTGACTAAGCTACCTTGGCTTCTAGGGGAGAAGGAATATTGGTATACAGTCAAACCTGTCCTAATATTCACCTTTACTCAGCTGTCACCTGTTCACAACAGCCATTCTAATTTCCCACCAGCATACATGCCAGGTGTTTCACAACCAAACAGTGATTTCTCGCTGCCGTAAGATGTCTTTTGCGTGTATCTACAGTAAAAGCTCAGTCTATGCAAACTACATTTTTGCTTCATGAGGAAAGCATTATTTAGATGAAGGAATATCATGTGAATCGATGTGCAGACATTTCTTATCTTGTTTATACTCCATACTCCAGCCAGTGTAGCTCGACGGTATGTCAAATAAAAAAGCGAGGCAGTTTTTACCATTAGGGTAGAGGGTCGAAGCAATTTCATTTGCTGGATGGTAGGAAAAGTAGTTGTGTTATCGCAGCAAAAATGGAAGTCGTCTTTTGTGCCAGTGTGGCAGGTATAGTTTGATATCTTCATCTATTTGCCTGTGAATTAAAGCTATCTCTGAAGGAAAAAGTTCGTCTTTGAGAAGAAATATGAGTTACATCCCTTTTCATTAGGGTCAGGGGTCATTCAATATTTAAAACTTGCTTGTAAAGGCAGGTGAAGTTTCGGTTCATGGATAGCAAAGAATAGCCATATACGGCTTCTTTGATTTCCTATTCATCACAGGCTTCTCACATAAGACGACTGTCTTTTGATCTCAGCGAGTTGAGCAACAGCCTAATCCAGATATTATTTTTAAAGCATGAACATCTGTTTCCAAGCCCAACTTGTACACGTTGGCCAACCAGAGAGTCAGTCCTCTGTTTTACAGTCCTATGTAAGCTGTCGATCAGTAGCGAAAAATTAGTGTTTTGTGATGGAGCACAAAACAAACTAAGATCAGTGATTATTTTAAGTCAGTGATTTAATTTATATAATGGATTCAAGTGAGCAGGATACCATAATCTTGTAAGGAACATAAATTTGGGAGAGAACAACATATATGCGTATTTTATGATTTTAATGAATAGTGCAAATAAAACAATCATGATAACATAATAATAATAACAATAATAATAATAATAATAATACTGATAATGATATTTGGTGCATGGTATTTGTTCAAAGACCCATTTTAAAAGGGTGAACCTGTGTACAGAGATCACCTGTGTTCAAAGGCTAGTTTTGCCTTTTTCCATGGGTGAGCGCTATTGACAGGTTTGACTGTACAGTGAAACCCCGCTATAACGCGAATTCGGATATAACGCGATCGTGGTGTGGCTCCCAAAATTTCGTGTATTCATTCGCACATGAAATTTTTTTTCAAAGTACGAGAAATAGTGTATAAAATGTGTATGTTACAGTATCCTTTTGGGGAAGAGATTGCGTATGAATTCGAGTATAATACATTTGTGGCGTGGTTCCTGAAATTTATATACATGTACATGTATTTTTCTCGTACACGGAATTTTTTTTTTTTTTTAAGTACGAGAAATAGTGTATAAAAAGTTTATTATCATTTTGGGGAAGAGATCACGTATGAATTCAATCGTGGCGTGGCTTCTGAAATTTAACAATTTCACCAATTTCTTGAAGTGTTATGTCAAAATAAACATTATCGGAAATGTTACTTATTACTGATCCATGAGTAAAGTCGGTAAGTCTTCTTTGTGTTTGTCTTCAATTCATTCTGTATACAATCATTGCTCAAACAATAGCCGACATGTTTTGTTTCTTTAACTGCATTCACAACGGAGCATAAGACAATGTTGTGGTTGATAAAAGATTCTCACGATTTAATAAACATCAAAAAACATTAGCCGCCAACACGTGCGCTGGACTTAAATTCATCCTGTATACAATCATTGCGCAAACAATAGCCGACTTACGTTTCTTCTTTAACTGCATACACAACCAAGCACCAGACAATGCGGTGGTTGATCAAAGATTGTCATATGTGGGTGCTTATGTAGAGACTGAGCTTGGGCGGCAAGATCAAAGATTGTCATATGTGGGTGCTTATGTAGGGACTGAGCTTGGGCGGCAAGATCACAGGGAGTTCAAATAACCACTCTCTGTTACTTGGCACTGAACATACTCGTGGCTCAATCAAAGGGTTGTCATGTGGGAAAACAAAGACGGATCGATATCAGATAGTAAATGGTGTTCATACCCTATTCATGCTATACATTAGACGTGTATACGTTGTTCTCTGAATAAAGTAATATATAGTAAAACCCCGCAATAACGCTTTTTCCGCGATCGAATTTTATGGACCCCAAATATCGCGTTATAGCGGGGTTTCACTGTACTTTGTTACTGGAGTTTAGTAAAAGCAGCTTTGTGAACCTCTAGTGTATTGATCATTTGACAGAATGTATTCTCATCAAAAGATGGACAAAGACAGCACTGTATAATGAGATTGTAAACATTATTCCTGCATTATAAGAACCAGAGAAAACTTGATGAGTTCATAATACATTACCTTTTCAACACTCATGATTAGCAGTTCAATTCTATTATTTTTTTCTTTCAGATTGTCCCAGTACTCCATGCATGCCCTACTGTGAGACAGAGCTGGGACAAGGATGGATCAAAAGATTCACAGGCTGAATGAAAACCTCCAGGTGAGTAGTTAAGGGAGCACTCAGAAATGTATTTTATTAGCCTGTTACTTTGACCCACCACATTAATGTTAGTTGGGCCAAGATTAATGTGACTTCAATTCATGGATTTTTTGTCCTGAACTTTTCTGCTTATGTCTGCTTACAAAACAAAACCAAGACAGAAAATGTTGTTTTTCATCAAGTCATCACTTTGATATTACTCTTCTAGGCTATGGATCAGAATAGCCTCCAGTGATCTAAGCTATGTGTTTTGTCAGATGTATCTCCCTGGTGCAGATAATTATTGTACCAAGCTATGTATTTGTCAGCCATATCTCCCAGAATCTCTGATCAGTGATGCAGATAGTCAGGTACCAAGCTATGTGTTTTGTCAACCATATCTCCCTGATACAGATAGTCAGGTTACCAAGCTGTGTGTTTTGTCAGCCATATCACCTTGATGCAGATAGTTATGGCACCAGGCTATGTGTTTTTTCAGCCATATCTCCATGATGCAGATAGGGTACCAGGCTATGTGGTTTGTCAGCCATATCTACCCGATGCAGATAGTCAGGGTACCAAGCTATGTATTTTGTCAGCCGTATCTCCATGATGCAGATAGTCAGGGTACCAAGCTATGTGTTTTGTCAGCTGTATCTCCATGATGCAGATAGTCAGGGTACCAAGCTATGTGTTTTGTCAGCCATATCACCTTGATGCAGATAGGGTACCAGGCTATGAGTTTTGTCAGCCATATCTCCATGATGCAGATAGAGTACTAGGCTATTTGTTTTGTCAGCCATATCTCCATGATGCAGATAGGGTACCAGGCTATGTGTTGTGTCAGCTGTATCTCCCTGATGCAGATAGTCATGGTACCAAGTTATGTGTTTTGTCAGCCATATCTCCATGATGGAGATAGGGTACCAGGCTATGTGTTGTGTCAGCTGTATCTCCCTGATGCAGATAGTCATGGTACCAAGCTATGTGTTTTGTCAGCCATATCTCCATGATGCAGATAGGGTACCAGGCTATATGTTTTGCCAGCCATATCTCCATGATGCAGATAGGGTACCAGGCTATGTGTTTTGTCAGCCATATCTCCATGATGTAGATAGGGTACCAGGCTATGTGTTGTGTCAGCTGTATCTCCCTGATGCAGATAGTCATGGTACCAAGCTGTGTGTTTTGTCAACCATATCTCCATGATGCAGATAGGGTACCAGGCTATGTGTTTTGTCGGCTGTATCTCCGTGATGCAGATAGTTAAGGTACCAGGCTATGTGTTTTGTCAGCCGTATCTCCCTGATGCAGACAGTTAGGGTATCAGGCTATGTGTTTTGTCAGCTGTATCTCCATAATGCAGATAGTTAAGGTACCAGGCTATGTGTTTTGTCAGCTGTATCTCCCTGACTCTCTTGTCAATGATGCAGGTATTTAGGGTACCAAACTATGTGTTTTGTCTGACGTATCTCCCTGACTGTCTTGTCAGTGATGTAGGTATGTAGGGTACCAAACTATGTGTTTTGTCTGACGTATCTCCCTGACTGTCTTGTCAGTGATGCAGGTATTTAGGGTACCAAACTATGTGTTTTGTCAGCCTTATCTCCCTGACTCTCTTGTCAATGATGCAGGTATTTAGGGTACCAAAAAATGTGTTTTGTCAGACGTATCTCCCTCAATCTGTAATCGACGTACACGTTGTAAAATGCCTAAGAAAGTGTAAATGTATACCAGTGTTCCAGCTAGGAGTTTTTTACAAAGGTGAGGAAAAAGGGGCACTTTTCTTGAAAGAATGGGCACTTTTTGTAACAAAGGGCATTTTGTACAATAAAAATATGATGTCATATGAAATTAAGGATGTAATCTTTTTGGAAGTAGAAAAAGACAAAGCACATTTGTAAGTTTATCCTATATTAATTAAACATAAAATTAAGATGAATAAATAGAAAACATTGCAGATTTAAGAAGGTGTTATAGTGATCCTGAGAGAATCAGAGGGGAGGGCTCTTGAAGGTAGAGGGAGGGGACTTGAAGGATGATGAGGGCAGAGGGGAGGGAAATGAAGGCAGAAGGGGGGGATACCCCTCTATTTCAATGTTACTGGATGACTGCTATATACAAAACACACCAAAGTTTTTCTATGAAATAAAACAAAACCTTGGTATGTTCTGTGTATGCATGTATTCACCTAATCCCATCTAAATGGAAACTCTTTACCCTCAAAAAGCTCTAACCTTTAAAGTTCTTCAGTGCTTAAAAAGCAAAATTAGTTGTTAAAAGTGGTCAAAGTGTCACTTCATATATTGGTCCTGTGGATACCAAATATAAACATGGGGAGAATAAACTTACATTCTCTAATTCTGGATTAACAAACAGCCTAGATACACTAAAATCAATTCATTTCGCCTTGCCTTGACCTCACACCATCCCCCAATATTTCATGCTATAAACATATGAAAAGAGGAATTATACTATTGAAACAGTTGCCAATTTTAGACTGCAACCTATTTTCTAGGTTGCTGTTTTATACAGTAACTATGTACCGTATATACTCATGTATAATCTAGGTCCAAATGGAAACAACATAGACCCTGATCTGTCGCCGCATAATGCGCCAGCAGATCAGGATCTTTGTTGTTTGTTTTACTGATTAGTCCTTACAAACTGCATAGATGCAGATCTGCATGCGCATTATGCATTGACAGATCTGGGTCTATGCAGTTTGCAGTTGGTAACAGATTTATACACGAGTATATATAGTAATATAAAAACTCTGTTGAAGGAAACAAAAGCAAAGTTTTAATATTTTTATTAAATTTTAATAGTATTTCATTTTAATCATCTGACCATGAAAATATGCAAAAACAGACATTGAAGGTGATGTTTTTAACTTTATAAAGTTTGAACTTTCTACACCCACTTCTTCCTTTTTCTTTGCCAGCTTCCCTCTATTCTGGCTGAAGAGGGAGGTTGTTTCACCCAAATATTGAAGTCCAACAGGGAACCTATTGCTTGTTGTTAATGATAAAGATCAGTATTGATCATGGTGGGTTCCCTGCATATAAGAAGGTGTTCAATCATTAGTTACAGCATATTGTCATAAACATTTATTGGTACATGTATTAACCAATCACAAGTTGATATTTGTGCATTAGAGTGGTGATTTACTGTATAGTTATCCATATAGTTCCTATGATGATTAAATCAGTCCTTAAACAACTGTCATTTTTATACTCCCACCATTTTGCAGATGTTGGTCTATAAGTTTTGAACACTTTATAAGCAGATAATCTGTTTAGATTTTCATGTCATGACATCAATTTTTCAAATTTTTTTACACATTTTTGAACTTTATGGACTTTAACTTATTGGGCATAAACTTTGTTACCACAGTTAAGTGAAGACCACATTAGATAGACAAGTACAATTTAGTATTCATATATGGGTTCACATTTTGATGAGCTGATAAAATTTTTATAGTATTACAGCAATGTTTCACTTTTTTCACATGTTTTAGATTTTTTTGCAAAAAAATTGTTAGCGCAATTAAGCAAAGATGACTTGAGGTACGCAAATGAAATTTGATAGGCTTATTTGTATTCATATGTGGATGACCTGATTAGATTTTTAAGCCATCACAAAATTTGTTTTTTTTTTTTACTCAAATTTCAACTTTTTGGACCCTTTTTTAAAAAAGTTTTGTTACTGCAGTCACTTGAAGTGAGACAAATGAAATACAAATGTTTGTACGAATAAATATATGGCATGATTAGATTTTCATGCCATTGTAGCAAATTTTCAAATTTTTTATACAATTTTGATTTTTTGGGGACTTGGATGTTTTAGTTTTTCCAAACACAAATCTACCATATATACTTGCGTATAAGCCTGGTCCAAATGCAAACAACATAGACCCTGATCTGCCGTCGCATAATGCACCAGTAGATCAGGGTCTGTGTTGTTTGTTCTACTGATTAGTCCTTACAGACTGCATAGACCCAGATCTGCCAGCGCATTATGCGACGGCAGATCTGGGTCTATGCAGTTTGCAGTTGGTATTGGATTATATGCGAGTATATACTGTAATTAGTTTAATGATATGTATCTTATAATAAAAGAGGAGGCTAAAAGTACTCCTCTTAATTTTAGCTCACATGGCTATAAGTCCAAGTGAACTTGTGGAAAATTATCATGTAATGGGTGTCTTTTAACCCAAGGCACCTGCCTTACACAACTTTACCCTTTAGTCCACTATGCCAGGTGAGTGATATATGCCTTGTTACGGAATTATATATATTTTTCCTTTTAATAATGGTATTGTTTATTAGTTTATGATCTCTGTTCTTAGTCTAAACAGTTGTCATCTTATGAGTACACATACGGTATTTTTTTTTGATATTTCACCTAGTTGCTTGTTACTTTAGTCATGTGATGTATTTTCCGATCTAGAGAGTAATGAACTTTCGACCTAGTTCTCGTACTTTTAGGAGTAAACATTATATTGACCAGGAATTATAGTTTAAGGTCACATCTGAAGAATGAATCGTGTTTACTAGAAGGAATTATTTTGAAATACCCAGTCGTTTATTGAAGACGTAGTATTGGTTTTTATTTCGATTCTGTGCATTAAGGCTATTTATATATATAGGAATTATAGCAGGTATTCCACATTCTTCATAGTTACATTTGAATAGAGAGGATATAACGAAATTGGTTCAATTTGTGTGTGGGATATTCTTATTTGGAGATTTATTTATTATTAATACAGTACATTTAGGATTCAGTACTGTCTTTAATCTGAATTATTATACAGCTCCATGGAATTATTGGAAACATTTCTAAAAACTTGTGAGATTCCAGATTCACAAGAATTATTTGGATATACTTAATCTTATCAACATATTAGCACAGTGAAGGCTATTTCATTCAGAATAATACATTCAGAATAGTTGGATTAACTTCCGGAACAGTGAACTTTAAAACAATTTAGGACTTTTAAGGATATTCTATACTGTAAGTTATTTTTAATTCTTTCACTTTAATTGTTTGTTGAAATATTTTAATATTTTAGGAAATTAAAGATTGTATTTTAAATCTTGAAAGCTTGTTTGAGTCTTTTCTTTTGTTACATAACCCCTAGTCGTAACAGGTGAGTGATATATGCCTACTTGGGTCTCTTGTTTAAGATTTAATATTAATAAATAAATAAACAGCTAGTGGTATGTGAGTTTGGAACTTTAATAAGAACTGTTAATTAAGACTAAGTATACCAAATGTGCTCACCAACTGAAAACAATTACTGTAAACTGTATGTAACAGTTCATTACAGTTATGGTTATTTTTTGTCACTTTAAGTATCATCTTCACTATTTCTACTTTCATCAGAATAGGTATCTTTTAAAATTTGATATTGTACCCAACTATGGATTATCTTATAATAAAGACCTTACTTTATCATACCTTCAGTCAGCACAGCCTTGATGTGGACCATGATATATCAGCTGGTCAGTAAGTGCCGTAGAAAATCAGCTGGTCAGTAAAGTGCACAGTAGAAAATCAGCTGGTCAGTAAGTGTACTGTAGAAAATCTGGAAAATGTCAAAATCAGATACTAGTAATAGTTCAATAGGCAACAAGAAAAAGAATATGGTAGCCTTGTTATGAATCATTCGTAATATTCCCCTTGTGAAATATAAACAGTTATGAAAAAAATGTATTGCAAGTCATGATAGCATGTAGAGGTCAACTGGGGTACCCTTAAGGAGCCCAGACCCAGCAATTTGGTAGCCCCTGGGCTCTGGGTACAAAATTTGTCAGTTTCACTGGGCTACCTGAATTCAACCTCAAGTAACCCAGACCCAACATTTTGGTAGCCCCTGGGCTGTGTGCACACAATTTTGTCAGTTTGTTTCACTGGGCTACCTGAATTTAACCTTAAGTAACCCAGACACTGGGCTCAGGGTAGAAGATTTGTCAGACTATTTCACTGTTTCATATTAGCACACACTACAGTGTACATATAATAGTAGGCTATAGTCAGGATTTTTAGGAGATTAGAAAACAAATCCAGTATGTCGACTTAATATTTTATGTAAAATTCTCGACAGATAATATAATTTTATTTGCACATCAAATATTTTAACTTGCTAATTGCTGTCAGACAAAATATTGTTTCCAGCTTTGTTGAGTGAAGATGTGACAACTGTTGTTTGCATTTTCATTCTGTGATAAGGAGATTGCAACAAGGAAGAAAGCAGAGCTCTCTGTAGATAGTCCCTCCTTCCAGGACCTCAGACTTTTGGCCCTTGACAGACAAATTTCAAATTTGAGTCTATAGTTGTGAAGAGATGTGACCCATAATAAAATTTTCACAATTCTAGAGAGAGCTTTTTGAGATATAATTCTGAATGACTAAAAACGATTATAAAGCGTAGGAGTATGTTACCGTATATACTCACATATAAGACGATACCAACTGCCAACTGCCGTCACATAATGCCCCGGCAGATATGGATCTATGCAGTTTGTAAGAACTAATCAGTAGAACAAACATCATAGACCCGGATCTGCTGGCGCATTATGCGATGGCAGATCAGGGTCTAGGATGTTTGCATTTGAACCTGGATTCTTCAAGTATATACGGTACTTAAATGTTTGGATCTATTTTGGCTCCACAACCATTTAAAGCTTATCACTCACACTGTAACATCATCAAGATCTACCTCTAACAACAGGGTAGATAAATATTAGTATTTTTACCGGTACATCTACATACATAAAAAAAAAAACAATTGACATTTTTTTGGAGATAGATCAAGATCAAAAAACTATTTTTAACCTGACTGCCATCCCTAGTAGGCCATTATTCAATTTGACATAATTCTCAGTTACATTGAAGAACAGACTGTTTATTTTTATCACATGATGATGCCGCTGATGTGTTACTTTCATCCATTTCAGAATTATTGGTTTAGGTAAAATTCAGTTGGACACTGCTAATATTAACATGTCAGATATTATATATGACATCATTCTAGATAATAGCATCATTCTGTGACATTACAGTATGTAAGCATGTAATATTGGCAGCGACCAGTCAAATTCTAGCTAAACCCACAATTCTACGACATAACAGTAGGTATGCATGCATTATTAGCAGCACCTATTGAATTCTAGCTAAACCAATCATTCTGTGACATCACAGTAGGTAAGCATGTATCATTAGTAGTGCCCAGTTGAATTATAGGTAACCAACATGCTGTGACATAACAGTAGATACACAGCACCCAATTGAATTTTAGCTAAAACACCCATTGTGTGACATCACAAAGCATGTATTATTAGCAGTGCCAAATTGAATTCTAGCAAAACCAATTATTCTGTTACTTCACAGTAGGTAAGCATGTATTATTAGCAGCGCCCAATTTAATTCTAGCAAAACCAATTATTCTGTTACTTCACAATAGGTAAGCATGTATTATTAGCAGCGCCCAATTTAATTCTAGCTAAAACCAATGCAGTTTTCAAAGATTTATTGAGATGATATAGGATCTTGTGTATCTCATGACAAAACGTGATTGTGTTGAATAAATCTTTTGAAAATTGCATTGGTTTTGGTTTTACTTGGCTAAAACCAGTGCAATTTTAAAAAGATTTTTTGAACAAAATCATGTTTTGTCATGAGATACATAGAATCCTACATTTGTGCTAATTATTTTCATGCTTTTAATGAAGTACAGGGATATTGTTATTCTGTCCATACATCCATATGTTAGTATGACATGTCCTTGAACTTCTACACTTGAAACTTGGTTTAGTGATAGTCTGTGGGCATAGATTGTGCTAACACTTTCAGATATTTCATATCGCCCCTGGGGTTTTACATAAATTTCAGATCATTCCAGAGGTGTTTGTCTTACATGTCTGAGAACTGAGTAGTGCTTTCATTGACCCAAGTAGCGATACATATTGCACTGAAACCACTGGGTCATGCCCTGAGGTCTTTCTGGACACCCGAGGAACTTGGTCATTGGGTCATAACTTGAAAACTATTAAGCTCCCCACTCTATAACCATATTTATCATATGGCTACTGTGTTATTTACATCAATATAACCATATTGTAATTTTTATATATGAAACACATGTGATAACACCATGATGTCACACATGACATCATAATATCATAATGCCATGCAAAGGAAAGGCATAATAACTGATACATCTGAATGTATGTGTATTTCAAAATGTTTTTGTATTTCAAAGTTCTTTCACTACACTATACTGCCATTTGGTTAAAGAAAATCAGTATTTTTCACCATGCAATAAACATAATTTTACATTTGTGCTCATTTCAAATGAAATTTATGAAACACATTAAATAATTTCAATCTTTTGCCTGGCAATGCTCTTAAAAGATAGAAATTATTCAACTGTCATAAATTTCATTTGATATCAACACTGATGTATGATCCTCCATATACACTTACTGGGCATGAAAAGAAAAATTTATACATGCAACTGATTTTGACCTCAGGATAGATCCCTACCCCAGGGACTAAGCCCTTGGGTCATAACTTTTGAAAGTATTGAGGTCCCTACCCTATAACGGTATATGAACTATTGTACATGAGAAGATGAGAAGACATATTTATACATGCAGCTGGCATTGACCTGTGGTCCATTCCCCATCCCCACCCCCTGCCAATATAGTCCCTGTGTCATAACATTGAAACTATTGAGATATCTACCACATAACCATATATATACTTCTTGGGCATGAAAAGACAGATTTATACATGCAACTGACATTGTGATAGTGGTCCATCCTTACCTTCCCAAAGGACTAAGCCCTAATTGGGGAACATGGAGATATGTGTTTTACAAACACAGAATTCTTGTTTTAAATGAAATTTATTAAATGAGTTAAATCATTTCTATCTTTTGCTCAACACCTCTAAATATAGAAATCATTTGTTTAAAACATTTCATAGCTCTTATATTTTATGTATACCATACAATACATTGTAGTAATAAAATTTTCAATCTAATACAGTGTTGCATTTTTATTTTGTACAATGTTTATTTCCATGGTAGGTAAGAGGATATTTAGTGTGTTTTTATCAGTCAACTCTGTACAACTTGTTATCAGCAATACTTTATTTAATGATGAACTATAAAAATGGCTGATTTATTAGCCCTGTCTTGTTTGGGTAAATTATTGGTACTAACAGTATAATCACAAAATTAGTAAAACATGTCCATTCAGTACACATCAGTATTTTGATGGAGTTTGAGTCTTGAATTTAAGAAGCATCATTGGTTTAGTGTAAACAAGTGAAGTTGGTTTTAAATTTTTGTGTAGTTGTACCTGAATCAATAAATTTACTGACGATGGGATAGCACTCCCTGTTATCATTAATCAGACTTGTGTTTATCCAGCTCTTGCTTTAATAAAAACATGTAACCAATCTCATTAAGATGTATTTTAATTCATTATTCGAATCACATTGAGATCATTGTTTAATGGAAACACTTTTAATCAAACGAACAAGATTAAACTGTATTTTGTCCTGTTAGGACTGGGTATCGAGATGCAGAACCCTAAACTAATCACCTCTGTATGTCTGTCTGTATGTTCACATTTCTTTTTAACAACATAGCTTAGCAGTCCATTGACATTCATTGGATTTAGTATCATTTGGTAGGTAAATATACTTATTATTTAAACATGAGCATGTGCCTGTTACAAGTTTAGTATCATTTGGTAGGTAAATATACTTATTATTTAAACATGAGCATGTGCCTGTTACAAGTTTGGACCAGTCATAGTTGAATGCTTATAACTAAACATTCTTTATTTGTTTTAAAAATACAAAATTAGGACAAGAGTTTGTGATAAATAATGTCAGTAAACTCCACTTATAATAATCCTGTATACAATGATATTGATAATTATGATACATAATGCATGGTCTTGTTCTAATATTGCAAAAAAATGATATATAAACTGATTGATGTGTGTGTGTGTGTGTGTGTACTTTAGTTTATGTTTCTATCAAAAAACAAACTTTTGAGAAATAAACAACAAAAATGTTTCTTGTACAGACTTAATACTAGATATTATTCTGACAGATTATAAAATTGTTTCCTGAAAATGCATCTGAAAGAGTTACAAATGTTAGTATCTCTTTCTGTTACTCAAAAACAAAATATCTTTATTCATTGTGGTCTTTTTGCATATCTTAAACTACTGTTAGCCATTAAATCTTCAAGAATCGAGTGAAGGAAATTTCAGTAAGTATTTTTCACAGTGAAGAGAAATTATGCAAAATTACAATTATCTGTTGAATTATAAATGTTTGAAATTTTGGTATAAGCTTGCTGGATATACTAGATTAATTTCATTCGCATTATATGGTTGACAATATATACTGTGTATACTCCCTTATAAATCAAGTCCAACTGCATAGACCCAGATCTGCCTGTGAGTTATGCGATGACAGATCAGGGTCTGTGTTATTTGCAGTTGGTTCTGACTTACAAGCAAGTATATACGGATTATATAGAAACATATGCTTGTTTAGATTGATATATGCTTGGTATCATACCATACAGGTTTCATTTCCACATAATTTCAGCCATGAGGGTATTCATAAACTTACCAGCAATCATTAATTGATTAAGTGTAATTTTGAAATGGCATGACTGATGTTTCTTCAGTCACCAGTAAAATGTGAACACATTATCATAATTGCTACTTACAAGATCTCAATTACTGTTCCGTGTCATGCATAGCTAAGATTTAGAAAAATGTGTGTATTTATCAACATGAATAGAAGATGTTTTTAAAACTAATTCTTGTCTTGTTCAAATCTATTTTGGTAATGGAGAGGGTTTTAATTTATTTTTTGCCAGATACTTCCAAAATGTTCATTTCCTATTAATGTAAGTTCCAGCTGATAATCCATTGATGTAAGTATCCAGGTCAAGTATGATGCACTGTGAACTTTGACCATCTGTACCAATAGTGAATGGCTGTGTTCTCTTCAGTATGATTTATTTAGCACCTCAGAAGAGCTAAATATGAGTTTATTAAAACTCTGTACGCAAAGAATGGAAAATAAATAGTTCAGTCCTAATGTTGAATTGATTCATTGATTGGTTGGTGTTTATCAGCACATCAACACATAAAAGGTTACATCCTGCCAAGACAATGGAGTAAAGTGCTTTACCTTATTGTTGAAAAAAATAACGATGTAGTTCCAGACATTGAAAAAAATAACGATGTAGTTCCAGACATTGAAAAAAATAACGATGTAGTTCCAGACATTGAAAAAAGAATTTAGATGTCTTCAAAAAGTCAATCTTTTGTGGATTGCAGACAACAAATTTGGAATGTTTCCACAAGTAGTTTCCATAATGAAATTTACAAAAAGACTACTTTAAACCAGATAAGTGGTTGATGATTAGTTACAATAGTTGGTCCGTTTGAAAAGTCATTATTGTATTGTGTCAAATATCACGAAAGTAAATCTGTTGTAAGGCGTTGTTTTCAGTGATTGTTCCTATTGATATTTCCTCAACAATCAAGCAGGCCACTTTGGTGTGCATAGAAAGGGGAATTAGTATCCAAGAGTATGCCTAGTCCTCTAACTGTTAGTGGTCCACATATACTATTAGGGAACACTGTTCCTATTCAACCTGTTGATAAGTTGCTATCTACCATATATACTTGCGTATAAGTCGATACCAACTGCAAACTGCATAGACCCAGATCTGCCATCACATCATGTGCAGCTAGATCTGGATCTATGCAGTTTGTAAGGACTAATCAGTAGAACGAACAATACAGACCCTGATCTGCCAGAGCATTATGCGATAACATATCAGGGCTTATGTTGTTTGCATTTAGACTGGTAATATTAGGGAACACTGTTCCTATTCAACCTGTTGACAAGTTGCTGTCTAAATGCTGACATTAAGCCAAATTTGTTTTCAATTGTGCATTAATGATTAGAGTCTAAATGCCTGGTATAGTATAGACCTTGATAAGCAAGTATATAATATCATTGCTGATCAGGGTTTATAGTACATATTATTGAATCTGACAGTGTCTTCTAATTGAATAAACATAATGCAAGATGTAAGAGCAGAGTGTTATTACTAGTGTAGATAGTACACACATGACTTATTTGGAAATTGTCCAGGTATGTGCAGGTACAGAGATAATTTTTTTATAACTACATAAAGGTGATTGATAGTATTGGTATTAAATTCCAATTATTGTTAGGTTCTTACAGATAGGTTTTTATGTGTGATCTGAACCTTACCACATCAATGGATAGTCACATGTCTCAACCTGTTCACATGAAAGCATGTTTACTTTCCTATTCACTTATTAATAAATCGTTTCTTCACATTTGACTGAAATATTTCTTATTGTATTATTAAACAAGGGTTACTGTATATACTTACATATAAGTTGGGTCCAACTGCAGATGATATAGACCCTGATCTGCTATTGCATTATGCCCTGGCAGATCAGGGTCTGTGTTATTTATTCTACTGATTACTCCTAACAAATAGCATAGACCCAGATCTGCCATTGCATTATGCCCTGGCAGATCAGGGTCTGTGTTATTTATTCTACTGATTACTCCTAACAAATAGCATAGACCCAGATCTGCCATTGCATTATGCAATAATCTGGGTCCATGCTGATTGCATTTGGATCTGACATTGATAAATATAGATGGTAGTTGCTTCATCAGCAATATTCCTGTTTAAAGATCTGTTTAATTTGCTTCAGATTTTGTTTTAAATCTGGCATTCTGACATCTTTAACCAGTATCTTGAGCACTAAGAAATGTAGTACTTAATCATGAACGTCAAAGGATTATATGAAGTTAGCTCATGTTTGCAGTATTTTTCTTGAGTTTACGTTTATGGGAAATTAAACATAGCAGTCACTTTTCCGTCAGCGTCGACAGTTTGTGAGAGTTTTAATGAAAGTTTTTATTTGTATATATATTTCATAAACTTCTTGATAGATTTTCTTCATACTTAGGATGAATCATTATGAAGCTAAGACAGTTCATTCTTGTCTCCTTGATCTTGTGGTGAAGATCACAGTCATAGAAATTATATATCTTAAACCCTTTGAGGGATTTTGTTCATACATTGGATGAATGATTATGAAGCTAAGATAATTCATTCTGTGACATAGGCAATCAACCTTTTGACCTTTGGTTCAAGATTTTACAGCAATGACTTGATCATGAGCTTGGTGTGCAGGCCATGGCCTTGTTCAAGTTGCAAATGAACTTCTGATTCTGAATGTTGAAGGTCAGTGGTCCCCCTCTTATAAGACCATTTTCTCTGTGTTGAAAATGTGGCCTTATAAAAGAGGTGACCTCTCATGATGCAGACAATGGTTGAAATATATTATTCGATGTTGGTCAGTGTGCTTATTAAAGGGGTGGCCTCTCTTGAGAGGAGATCACTGTAATAATTAAGTATAGTAAAATGTAAATGTTTAAATCTTTTTTTTTTCTTCACTTATGTTCAGCAAATTGTATCATCAGAAGAATTTTCTCAGCTACAGTATGATACATTCAAGTAATACAAAGTCACAGCTACAGTATGATACATTCAAGTACCGGTAATACAAAGTCACAGTTATAGTGTGACACATTCAAGTAATACAAAATCACAGCTACAGTATAGTACATTCAAGTAATACAAAGTTTTTGATTCATCCTCCTTTTTCATGGAATCAATATTTGTTGAACATGTATTTAAGAGGATATTAACCTAAAAATGGTTGCCAGTGATTTCTAGGGAAGTAGTTTTAAAAGTTTATGACATATGAAAAACTATTAATATTGTACATTTCCTTACAGGGAACAACTCGCAACCTCCGCAGCCTGGATCGGATGTTGGATGAATACCGTGATGTGGGACGAGACAGGAGATCAGCCGTAGATAGGGTACGTATGTAATTCCTGCAGCTCCTTTGTGTTCCAATAGGTTTTCCATGTAGTGCAGTACATGAGTTTTTTGGGGTTCAGAGTGCTTGTGAAAATTGGAACGGGCAACGTAGAAACTAGTTTGTATTTTTTTAAATAAGATTACCTCATTAGCAATAAAATATGCCCTTTATAAGGGATTTTCCACTGTTGGGTACAGGGTTATACAAGAAGTTTGATTGTGTCTTGTTGTTGGAATGAGTCTAAATGATACTACGCTCTTGACCTCTTAATGTTCAGGGATGCAAAACTATAGGATTAAAAATATTTAGATACAAAGTGACAAATATTTTACGACTGCTGTAATGTGTTACAAAAAACAAATGGTGTATTACAAGAGTGCAAATGTTCACTGAAAAAAATCACTTTAAACTTGAGCAACATTGTTCTCTTAGCAGCCACCACACTTGAAATGACTTGTCTTTGATATTCATTCACAACATTGAAATATCCAACTCAGCTCTGTAGTCTCGATGCAGATCCATCAAGTTTCAGAGATGAACAACCATCTGCTCAGAAAACCCAAGAACTACAGAGATGACATTTACTATGTGACTGATTGATTAATCCATATTTTTTGCTTCTGCAATTTATAACAAATGTCCTCACAATCCCCTTCTAACTGTTGATTTTTACTGTTACACTGGACTGAACAAACTAGATCTTCCGGTAAAGGTTAAATAATTAACAAAATAAATATAAATCTGATGTTAAAATGTTAATAAATAAATAAGTTTAAATATGACTTTCAATTGGTATGGGTATATTAACCAAACTTGAGTCTCCAAGCCTAAAAAATCACTTGTTTCTTGGTTGTGGTTAAGCTTTGTGTGTAACTTTTCTATGCAGTTGGAAAATGATGCTAGATTATCTTCAGTTGTGGTACTCAGAGGGACTTACCCTGCATTCTTGTAATTACACTCTGTATCAATACATATTTGATGAATATGATCTGGGGTGGATCCAGAAGTTTCGTTTAGAGGGGGCGTAAACAAGTAGGTAAGGAGTCTGTGGGACAGAAGCCCTGGTGGGGGCCCAGGGGGTGAAACCACTGGAAGCTCCTGCATTTTAAGTATTTCCAGGGCATAATTTAACCATCAGTTGTAAAGAAAACTTATTCTAGTAAACATTCCAGTTCTTTTGCGCACATTTTTAGGGGTGTCAGGGGAGATGCTGGATCCACCCCCACCCCCCCACCCCCCCGATCTTCCCCTGATGGAGATGATGATGAAAAGAGTAGACAAAAAATTAGTACATGATGTTGATAGTGATGATGATGATGGTGGTGATGTTGGTGGTGTTGGCAGAATAGATTTCCAGTAATCAGCACAGGAAGTGCCGTCTTATCAGTTCAGGTCTCCAGCAATGCCCAATAAAATCTTGCATCATCATAATGTATGTTATGCCCTCACTGAGATATCAGACAGGGCATATTCAGTAGTGTATGTAATGGTTATACCCTCACTGAAATATCAAACAGGGCATATTCAACAGTGTATGTAATGGGTGTGCCCTCACTGAGATATCAAACAGGGCATATTCAATAGCATGTGGGTATCATGTCCAATAAGGACTTAAAATCTGGGTGTAGGCTTATAAAGATGTGTGGGTATCATGTCCAATAAGGACACAAAATCTGGATGTAGGCTTATAAAGACATGTGGGTATCATGTCCAATAAGGACTCAAAATCTGGGTGTAGGATTATAAAGATGTGTAGGTATCATGTCCAATAAGGACTCAAAGGCTGGGTGTAGGCTTATAAAGATGTGTGTGTATCATGTCCGATAAGGACTCAAAATCTGGGTGTAGGCTTACTAAGACCTGTGGGTATTATGTCCAATAAGGACTCAAAATCTTGGTGTAGGCTTATTAAGACCTGTTGGTATCAAGTCCAATAAGGACTCAAAATCTGGGCGTAGGCTTATTAAGACATGTGGGTATTATACGCAATAAGGACTCAAAGCTGGATGTGGGCTTTTTAAGATATGTGTGGGTATTAAGTCCAAAGGACTTAAAATCTGGGTGTAGGCTTATTAAGACATGGCTGTTATGTCCAACAATAACTAAAAATCAGGGTGTAGGCTTATATCAAGGTATATCAATTTGTTAATGTTTGTGAGCTTTTTTGACTTTTTGATGAAACCTTCTTAGCATAATTAAGCAAAAACCATTTAAGTTAGACAAACGAAATTTGGTAGGCATATTGTATTTTGTATGTAAGTGACCTGATTACATTTTGAGGCATTTACAGCAGTTTTTAAAGTTTGTTAAACCAAACAACACTTAAATAGACAAATGAAATTTAGTAGGCTTATTTTTATGTATTTGTAGTTCACTTGTTAAGATTTTCATGTCATTATAGCAACTTTTCACATTCGTGCCTAAAGCTTTTAAATATTTGTTTTTTTTGGTCTGCAGTGGGGACATAAATATTTTACAAACACAAATTTAGTTTTGCTTTGCACCAGACTGGAGTTGTAGTTTATGTTGCACTGACATAGTAACATTGTTATTGTATGTCCCCTCCAGCTAAGAGATGAGGTTGGTAGAACCCATGAGAGGTTGAGGGAAGAAAGATTGCACAGTCCAGGACGAAGAGACTATGGGGTAGGTGATTGCCAAATGTTGTACAAGGATTCAGTGAACAATTGAAATTGACGGCATTGTAGATAAATGTGATGCTGGCCTTCCTTTTGGGGGGAAAAAGCATAAACCTTAGTAAAGAAAATATTGTAAGTTCGATGTACAAAGCAAAGAATACAATTTTTCACCAAAATTTACTGTGAGCTCAGTAAAGTTTAATCTCATCTATGTAAACAAGGATTTGATTCAATATCACGGATTGACCTTAGAATTGATAAGACAAATAATTGTAAATTTGATTCAATATCACGGATTAACCTTAGAATTGATAAGAGAAATAATTGTAAATTTGATTCAATATCACGGATTAACCTTAGGATTGATAAGAGAAATAATTGTAAATTTGATTCAATATCATGGATTAACCTTAGAATTGATAGGACAAATAATTGTAAATTTGATTCAATATCACGGATTAACCTTAGAATTGATAAGAGAAATAATTGTAAATTTGATTCAATATCATGGATTAACCTTAGAATTTATAAGAGAAATAATTGTAAATTTGATTCAATATCATGGATTAACCTTAGAATTGATAAGAGAAATAATTGTAAATTTGATTCAATATCACATATTAACCTTAGAATTGATAAGACAAAGAATTGTAAATTTGATTCAATATCACAGATTAACCTTAGAATTGATAAGACAAATAATTGTAAATTTGAGGAAGGAATGGTTGTCGGCATTTAATTAAAAAGTATGAAGAAGCAAAATGATAGATCATTGATTATTACCACACAAAGGTCTACTCCAAGATGTTGGTATAGGTAAAAAAACAAGTGCATTTCCATAAAGACTGTATTATCATATTTAAACATAAATGCACAACCCTTGCACAGATACTATGGGATAGCTAACCAGGCTAGGAGATCATACAACTCTGAGATTGAGTTTGAGACTGAGTTCCACCATCAGCCAATCAGAAACAACCTTTCAAATGTAAGGTAATTTGTGATTGGTCAAAACAAAATCTCAAGCTCAAACTCGAGCTCAAGAGTTTTATGATTTCTAGGTCTCCTATTCTAAAAACTTGTTACTTGATTCAAAACTTGAACTAAAGTTCAGTGTCCATAAATGTGTATATTCTTTAATACTTATTATAATTATGTTAGAATTATACGTCTTTCACAATGAATCTTTTTTAGGGTAAATATTACCAGTATCAGGTGTATGATACTTAATATAAGGGCTGTAAGATTGAGTTCAAAATTTCTGGCCATGTATCAAACAGAACCCATGACTGTGATGAAATGTTGTGTCCATGTATCACACAGAACCCATGACTGTGATTAAATGTTGTATCCATGTATCACACAGAACCCATGTCTGTGATGGAATGTTGTATCCATGTATCACACAGAAACCATGACTGATGAAATGTTGTACCGTCTAAAGCTACAAATATTAACAGTATCCTGTGTATAATACTTGATATAAGAACTGTAAGATTGAGTTCAGGACTTCAGACCATCTTATCACACAGAACCCGTCACTGAGATGAAATGTTGTATCATCCCTATCTAAGTATTAACAGTATCCTGTGTATGATACTTGATATAAGGACTTGTAAGATTAAGTTCAGGACTTCAGACCATCTTATCACATAGAACCCGTCACTGAGATGAAATGTTGCATCATCCCTATCTAAGTATTAACAGTATCCTGTGTATGATACTTGATATAAGGACTGTAAGATTGAGTTCAGGACTTCAGGCCATCTTATCACATAGAACCCGTCACTGAGATGAAATGTTGTATCATCCCTATCTAAGTATTAACAGTATCCTGTGTATGATACTTGATATAAGGACTTGTAAGATTGAGTTCAGGGCTTCAGGCCATCTATCACATTGAACCCGTCACTGAGATGAAATGTTGTATCATCCCTATCTAAGTATTAACAGTATCCTGTGTATGATACTTGATATAAGGACTGTAAGATTGAGTTCAGGACTTCAGGCCATCTTATCACATTGAACCCGTCACTGAGATGAAATGTTGTATCATCCCTATCTAAGTATTAACAGTATCCTGTGTATGATACTTGATATAAGGACTTGTAAGATTGAGTTCAGGACTTCAGGCCATCTTATCACATAGAACCCGTCACTGAGATGAAATGTTGTATCATCCCTATCTAAGTATTAACAGTATCCTGTGTATGATACTTGATATAAGGACTGTAAGATTGAGTTCAGGACTTCAGGCCATCTTATCACATAGAACCCGTCACAGAGATGAAATGTTTTATCATCCCTATCTAAGTATTAACAGTATCCTGTGTATGATACTTGATATAAGGACTGTAAGATTGAGTTCAGGACTTCAGGCCATCTTATCACATAGAACCCGTCACTGAGATGAAATGTACCACCCCAAGAAAAATATGTATAGGTCACTTGACTGATTTTAAACAGACAGTGCATTTTCTTATTAGATATTATATTTTAACACTTGATTTCCTTGATATAACATTATGTAGACCCATCTCATATTTTCAATATTACACGTGTAATATCATCTTGTGGCATCATAAATTACATCATGACATCATATTATGGAAAGGGTTATTATCAAAGGGCATCCAAATGCACTTCAGAAGTAATTTGACTACGCTGTATTGCTATTTTATTGAATAAAACCATGATATTTGTCATGTGATGAATAGAATTTTACATTTGTGCTCAGGTCAGATTAAATTTATGAAACTTATTTATTACCTTATATACTCACTTATAAGTCCAGTCAAACTGCAAACTTCACATACTCAGATCTGCTGTTGCATAATGCACAAGCAGATCTGGGTGTATGCATTTTGCTAGGAGTTATCAGTAGAACAAACAACATAGACCCTGATCTGCTGGTACTTTATGCTATGGCAGATCATGGTCTATATTGTTTGCATTTGGACTTATAAGCAAGTATATATGATAATTTTAATCTTTTGTTTTACCAATAATAGCTAGAAATATAAATTCAGCTCATTTTTAAATTTTATTTTGAAATGAGCATTCGTATAGAATCCCATTTTTTCTGTATAATGTTGGAAATGGCATTAGTATATTTATAAATACTTCATTTACGGTCCATTTCTCATGACAGAGTGACAGTGAATATGAAGCTTCACCCACCGTGCATCGACGTAGGCGTAAGCGGTCCATGGTGCGATTTGCAGATGACATGAACCGTGAGCTTCATGACATTCATCACACTGTTCGAGATCTGTCTGCAGACCATCTCAGACTAGAAGACAGTCTGGATCAGGAAGTTGACAGGCGAGAGCGGTAAGAATAACTACAGTCATGACAAAGTGATCTGTGTAGAAGAAGAAGGCCTGTTTCCATGTTTGTTGTAGAATATCAGGATTTTAAAAAGGAGAGCCTTCAATAATTTTGCAATTAAAACTGGTTATGATCATAAAAATATATAAACTTTCCACTTTAATTAACAAAAATTGGAAATCATTCCTTCTATTTCATGATAGTATAAAACAAATTTTGTTGCTTTTATATGAAATACAAAACAGGCTATCACATTGGTCTGATTTTTTAAAATTGATATGCTTACTAAGTTAGCCCTTTTCTAGAGATGCTATGATATATTATGTGGATGCTTACTAAGTCAGCCCTTTTCTAGAGATGCTATGATATATTATGTGGATCAGACTATATCTGACAATATTTTGCTAATTATGTACAGTGCACTTTGAAATGTTGCTAATTATGTACAGTGCACTTTGAAATGTTGCTAGAATTAATATTAGAAATACTATAAAATACAGTGATGTTTGGAACGAAAGTTAGATGTTTGTATTTCATTTTTAAAGACAATTGCAATGAAACATTAGTCTAATTTCTCCTCTGATTTATAGAACTGATATGGAAACAAAAAGGACAATTAGAGAGATATCTGACACATTGAAAAGATTTCCTCCTGCTGATCCTGTGAGTAAACTCTTCAGTATATGTCTGTTTTTCTGTTTGTCTGTTCTTGTGTTTGTATCTGAATCTCAGTTCATTGATTTTCTGATTGATTTCAGTAACAACTTTATGGGCAGTCAGATTTAACTTTCATTTAGTGTTGGGGAAAGAAATTGTTTTGTACTGTACATTTAGCAATTTGGATTTTCAAAATTCAAAATAGATTTTTTTGACAATGTCAGATGGGGGTTTCATGTATATCAATTCAGTGAGGAGCTAATAGAATGAAAGACAAATAACCTAAATAGTATGACATAGGACAATAAGGAGGCAGTTAAATTAGGTAAATAACATTCTGGACTTTAACAAAAATACACATATTCTTAACTATTCAAGTTTCTATAATTGATGTTTATGCAAACAATTTGATTTTGGAAGGGATAGTTATACCTATTTTCTCATCAGTGTAAGTTATTTTAAAAATAACTTGCTTCTCTATTTCTATCCAACAGTATTTTGATGTAAGTAAATTTCATCTGAAATACTTTTTCAAACAATATCTGTGAAGAACTTTAGTTTTGGTTTTGGTAAAAGTTGAAAAACTTGAGCTGTTGGAGTTTGTGTTAGTTAGTGGTAAGACACAGTACATGTTTCTATAGGATTGTTTGTGTTAGGTAGTGGTAACACACATTACATGTTTCTGTAGGATTGTGGTGGTAAAGGTTGCACCTTGTGTATGTGTTTTACTTTGTTTGCAAACAGGTGGCAGATCGAGTTGAGAAACGTCTTCAGATGATTCAGAGAGAGATTGGGGCCGACAGGGCATTATCAAGTCGACATGATGAGCTTATGAACCTTTCAACAGAACTTAGAAATGTACATCCAGCAATATACTTTCTTGCAATTAAGATTCTTTGATTCTAAAATGTGAATATTTTTTTCTAAAAAGAATTTGAGGTTTCTTTATCTAGGCATAAACATCCTATTAGAAGACAATTATACCAGTAAATTTCAGTATTTTTTCTATTTAATTTTTTGTCAAAAAGGTTTGAATTTCATTACATTGTATCTTCATGTTTTAAGAACAAAATTATGTTAGGTGCCAAACCTTCAGTGCAGTGATAAAGTAAGTGTTTATGAGCAATTTCTTGCTAATACCGTGCCATGGATTATGTATACAACTAACACACAATTTAAAGGTAATTATTCCAGTTCTTATGTTGATTTTTCCTAATTTGATTTTAGTTATGCCTAGTTTAAAAGTTAATTATGCACAGTATTATAATGCCCAGTCAGATGTTTGTCATGCCCAGTCACCAGTCAGAGGTTTTTCATGCCCAGGCAGATATATGCCATTCCCAGTCAGGTGTTTGCCATTCCCAGTCAGATATTTGTCATGCCCAGTCACCAGTCAGATGTTTGTCATGTCCAGTCAAATGATAATTATACCTTTGCTGCTTGGTATTATAACTTGAGTCATAACTACTTGTACTATCCCCAGATTCTGGTTTTTGTCCCACCCCACCTCACCCCCCACCACTTCAATCCATAACAATTATTATTTTCACAGCAAATCAAAATTCCATTAATGTGGTCTCTTGCCAGTCCTCTGAGTCAATGTTTGGTTTAGTATAATACCTCCCATTACTATATCTTCTTTTACTAGAATATAGTCAATTACTTTATCTGTGGCACTAAGAAAAGCCCCAAGGGAATGGGATCTGTTGGTGTAATGGTCAAACATCAGCCAACCAAGAAATGTAATATCTCCATAGAGAGTAGGAAGATTTCTGGGGTTTGTCCATATACATATAGTATCATGCCCTGTCAGTCTTTGACAATGCTCATTCACATTGATTTAACCTAGTCTGATATTAATTTGCCCAGTCTAATATAAATTTGCCCTGTCTTGTATGAGTTTTTCCAGTCTAATGATTAGGCTCACCATGTGTGACTTTCAGGCCTTACACCAGCACCACCTGCAGACATCTCAGGCAGCTGTGGAGGAAAGGATGAAATCAACATATCTACAGAATGAGACACAGAGACACAGGGTGCGGGAACATTTTGCCTTACTTTCAGCACGATTACAAAACTTAGATATACTTGTCTATGATATTGATTGATAATAATAAATTCATTGAAGTCAAAATCTTTGATTTGGATGAAAAAGATATAAAATGTTATGTAGGTTACATCTTCAGTACAGGATAAATGTTATGTAGGTTACATCTTCAGTACAGGATAAATGTTATGTAGGTTACATCTTCAGTACAGGATAAATGTTTCAGAAAATGTATAGTTGAGTCTTCTGCCTATCAGGAGTTAAAAAAGCAGCTTTTATAAAAACTTGCAAAAATCCAGAATTAAAAATGAGCTGGAAATTATTATATTTTGCTGCATTGCAAAAAAGTAATTACAGTGTTATGTTTTATGGAAGTGTTTGCCTGTTTTATCAGCCTGTATGTTGAATTGTTAGATGTTTTTGGCAAATCTGAACTTGTAATATTGTGTTTAACACATGAGTAACAGTATAGACACAGATAGGCAGTCATCACATGATATAGCAGCAGGTCAGAGATCTGTGCACCTCAATCAAAATCTTAAGGAGAAAAACTGCATACACCCTATTCTACAGGTGCATTATGTCAGGGTCTGTTCTAGGAACAGACAATTTACAGGGGATATTCCACCTTCCATTTGTAAAAGAAAGGGGAATTTTATGAATGTAGGAGAGATTTAAAAAAGAAACAAAGGTAGGGCTTGAAAATATAATGCATAATTTGTGCGTTTTATTTATATTTTTGCAAGATTTTTTAGAACTGAGCATGAACTCTGCAATCGCATGTCTTAGAATAGAACCTGGTTATAACAGATCTAGGTATGCGTAGTTCACTGATGGACTTATATATAAGTAATATGGCATGTATCTGATGATAAGACTTTATAAAACTTAGCTCTTATATCAGTATAGAGTGAAATCTTGTGCTAAAAGTAAATAGAGACCAACATATTTTATGCTTACAAATCCTTAATCTCCAGATGTTTTATGCAATATTACAATGATATTTGTGCACACTTACAAATTGGTATGCAAAATGGACGCTTACGAATTGGTGTGCAAAATGGACACTTAGCTTGTTGACACATTACTAATCTCATGCACATATATCTTTTCTGTTTGCCTTTGAAACAGTATTTTACAATATCACATAACTCTCATATATCAAAAGTCATTATGAGCATTTAGTAAGATCATCATTGTTTATTTATATCATGCATTTTAATGCATGTAATGTTTAATTATATAATGCATTTTAATACATGTAATGCTTTACTGCACATCAGACTTACATCAGCATGTCTGTACTACAGCTTCTGTATGCATTTATATAAATATACTTACATATTTATGCATTTACACTCATGTATGAATATCAGTTACATATCATATGTCATTAATGGACACTAGATTAGAAATCCTTTGAATGGTACACATACAGTCTATTAACATGGCATTTCCTAAAACTGTTTCTCAACAATAACTTTGCTAATTGTATAAATCTTATCAATGATGCTGAATTTACTATTGTCCAGTAGGTCAGTGTCAAGAAATTTGTCACAGAAATAAAAGATAATGCCCTGTGCTCTATTTCAAATGTATGATATCTTGCAGTTATCACAAGCAGTAGCAAACAATCGTAAAGTAAGTGATACTACACTCTGTTACACAGTAGATTATTTCAATGACCAATCAATTCCAAGTTTAATTGATGGGTTATTGATGAAGGAGTCCTTCATTGCATCATTGTCTATGTGATGTTTGACTAACATTAACCTGTTGATTGTAAACTTGGTCCTGATAAACTGGTTTTAGGAGCAGGTTTATAGTCAAACTTTTAAAACAAATATGAATTTCTCACAATTTGCAAAAATGAAGTCATACATATATTAAAAATCATATACTGGCACTATTAAGGCAGTTAATATATGCAGTTTTAACATATTCATGGTGAGACATATGTATAACGTTTCCTCCATCTGTGTTGGCGCTGGAATCATTGTTAAGATTTAATGTTAAAGTTTTGTGTCCAAGTTTTTTTTACAAGGTCAAGACTCAAGAGGTAAGGGGAATACAAATGGGATACATATTTTCATGGGTCATAGGTGAGATGATTTTCTGCTGACCCTTGTTTTCATTTGTATCAGCTTGAATTAGTTCAGTTTGTACAGAAGGTAAATATTTTGTAGAGATGGTAAATATTTTGTAAAGAAAGTAAATATTTTGAAGAGAGAGTAAATATTTGGTAGAGAAAGTAAATATTTTGAAGAGAAGGTAAATATTTTGTACAGAAGGTACATTTTTTGTAAAGGTTCAGCATCTCATATGAATAAAGTTTTCTCCACTATTAAAATAAATACTTCAATTACTTCAGATTCAGATAATCTAATACAGATAATCTAATACAGATAATCTAATACAGATAATCTAATACAGCAATTTGGACAAAGTAGCTTTACAAGCACTATTTACTCTTAAATTTCTGTAAAGTTTGTAATTGCAGACACAATTTTTGATATCAAGACCTTTGACAAGAAATACTTACTTTTTAGTCATTATAAATTCTCTAAATAATGGAATTGATAAAAATGTAAATTCCTCATCACCACCACCCCACCACCAAGACCAGTGTCAATAACATCACTGCCACCGCACCACCAGGACCAATATCAATAACATCACCACCACACAACCACCGGGACCAGTATCAATAACATCACCACCACACAACCACCGGGATCAGTATCAATAACATCAACATCCCATCACCAGTACCACTGTCAATAATATTGCCACCACCCTACCACCAAAACAAGTGTCAATAACATCACCACCATCCCACCACCAGGACCCGTGTCAATAACATAACCACCACCATACATACCAATACATGTGTCAATAACATCACAATTCTACAACCAGGATCAATGTCAATAATATCACCATTACCAGAACTAGTGTCAATAACAACATCAGGCAATGCCATGTATTTTATTAAACCTTGAAATCTGCATAATGTATACTTTGGATGCTGACTTTGATAACAATACAGAGTCATTTTATGTTTTTCTGCTGTTACCCATATTTGATGTAATCATGCACTATGCTCATAAGATATTATTATTTGGGAAAAGTTCATGAGGTTGGAGCTCACCATATTAATCACACACCAAAGATAGGATAAACAATGTTCCCATCATGTATTGGTACATGTGAGAAGAGTTAGCTCCCTTTTTCTGTGTTGGGATCTCTCCTCTTAAAGGTACATTGTTTCTCGAGGGGGGGATGCTTATTCAGGCATTTGCAGGTATTAGTTGAATGTGGTATATTAGTAATAAAATGGTGTGTTGAATTTAATAGAAAGTTTTTGTGCATGCTTTGCTAATCTTTAACAGGTAATAGTGATGTAAAGGAATACATTTCTTAACAAGCTGCCAGGTAGGGGCTCAGGTTTAGCAATTTACTGCTGATTGTTTTGTTACTTTTCTAAAAGTGGTTTTATTCTATGCATAACATAAGCAGTACTCATTCTTTGTAACACCATACTTAGCTTTATATTCAGTACTATAATTGTTTTTTTTAACTGTTGTTAAGTTGCAGAAATTGTAGATACCATTGTATGTTAATTGCACTCTATCACACCGATCATTTTTGCAAACAAAAATATTTCATTCACTCTTGACTCCTAATCAATCTATTGCAATATTAGCAACAAGTAAAATATGCATGATTATTCAATTTTATTCATTAATTTAAAGTCGCCTACCTACAGAAGTAGTCTGGAGTGAAAGGTAAACCATTCCAACCCATTTATAATTTTAGTGCAGTAGCTTTTCTTGATTGTTAAATTGAATTCATGAATTACTATGAATTTAATCAAAAAAGACTTTACAGCTATTTTAATTATTGTGAAGATCAGCTTCAAAGTTCTTAATCACTAAACACCCATAAATGATGTTTTAGTATCATCATCTCCATGTCACAGAAATGCTTGGAAGTAATCAAACACTTATATGACCAAGAAAGGAAGATGGGTTCTGGGTTATAACCAGTGTTTGAAATTAACTTTAAGAACATGCTGGACTTAAGGCCAGCAGCTATATAAAAAAAAAACAACAGTGAAATCCTTTAAAAAGCTGCAAGTATTGTCTAAAAATTGATGGTTTGATTGGACTGCCTGGTAGGTAGTTATTTTGCATGCTAGTAAGGACCTCTTGTAATAATGTCTAACTTATAGTTAATATTCCTGGAGCTATGTAAATGTTGAATATTTTATTGTTCTCTGCTTACAGCTGGAGTCAGACTTCGAATCCCTTAGGAGGAAGTTAGACATGACAGAAGGAAGCAGGTCTGCTTTACAGCAGCAGGTGGGTACACCTATTATCATACCTGTTTACCTACCTTGTCAAGGAATATTGTATGGTGATGCGGGATTACATTTTCACTATATCCTAATTTTCTGTTGGTATTGCAAGGCCAGTTCCTGCAGTAATATTATCTTGTTCTTCTAGATATACCTAAATTTTGAAATCACAATAGTTTTCTAACAAAAAAAACCCCCTATCCTATGTATTCATCTTAATAACTATACTTTATCGTTGAATGAAAATAAAGTAACTGTTGTTTAGTAAAATCGGCTTTCCCCTTGTACATTGGTCCAAATCATTTGTGACACAATACTTAAGAGCAAACATTTCTTCATAATTTTACATGTAGTCAAGGTTACAGGCAAAGAGAGACAGATGTGGCTTGAAAAGTTTCCAAATCAATTAGCATATAAACTGTCTGTCCATGTGTCTGTCTGAGTTAGGTTGATGACATGCGTAACCAGATGCACAGGATGGAGTTGGAGCGGAACAAGATTCAGAGTCAGCTAGATGAAAGTCGTTTAGAGGATGACCATCGCGAGAAGAGGAGACAGCGATCTTGTATGTAATGATTTGTCTATAACATCTATAATAGATTGAGATTAAGTACAGCCATGTTGCATTTTTTTAACTCTTTATCCAACTGACATTGTAATTATCTCCACATGTTTTTGAAGAAAAGTTGGGAATTATGTTACACTGCCTGTCCGTACATGCTTGTGAGCATGCATGATTTGTTATCCTGCCTGTCAGCCTATGCATACGTGCATGCATGCATGCTTGAGTTATCCTTTCCTATCCGTACATGCATAGGTGCATGCATGTATGCATGAGTTATGTTGTTCTGCCTGTTCATACATGTATAAGTGCATACATGCATGTGTGAGTTGTTATCCTGCCTGTTCATACATGCATAGGTGCATGCATGAATACATGATTTATGCTATCCTGCCTGTCTGCATATGCATAGGTGCATGCATGCATACTCGAGTTATCCTTGCCAGTCCCTACATGGATAGGTGCATGAATGAATTATGTTATCCTGCCTGTCCATACATACATAGGTTCATGCATGCATGCATGACATGTTATCCTGCCTATCTGTACATGCATTTGTGCATGCATGAATGTGTGATTTATGTTATCTAATCTGTCCATACATGCATAGGTGCATGCATGCATGCATGCATCAGTTTTTTTACACAACTTCTCCTACACCATTTGAGATGGAGACTTCAAACTTTGGGATATGATTGGGTATGGTCCACAGGTGTGCAAAGAGGTTTTGGAATTTGTATCCAACCCCTGGTTGTGGGTTTTCAGGGGGTGGGAACACTCATGTATATATGTGTAAATGTTGGGAGGGTAGTAGTAACTGAGAAAGTGAGGGGAAAATGCTGATATGTTGTGGAGTTATGGGTATTTTACATGTCTAGGTGACCAGTCACATACACAGTGTACTTTCTCTCGTTACACGTGAATATGGTGTTAGAGGCCTTTAAATTTGAAAACAAAACAAACACCAAACATCTTGAAACAAATTAAAAAACAATATTTTAGGTTTGATATAGTCAGATCTGCTTCAACAGCTGCTTTCATTAACCCTTTTGCAGTGGGATACGACTCCAGTTGTACTTTACCTTTGCCAGCGCGATATGACTCTGGTCGTATGTTCACTACATTCCATCCACCACTTCACAGAAGTGTTTTTAACTGTATAATACGTCATCAATTTACGTGTACTCTTTTGAAAAGAAGAAAATAAAGGTAGAAGGTACACAAATCATACACGGAGTGTGTTAAAAGACCCCAAAACTGGTAAAATTTTTGTTTCAAAATTGAGTTTTAACATGCGGAGATAAAAAATAGAGGTCATATACTGAAGAGGGAAGTGAAGACAGTTATGTTCTCGCTGATTTAGTTGAAAAAAAAACCATTTTGTGTGGAAAATTGACATTCTAGGCAGTGGGGATCGTTATCTTTACTTCTTCAAAATGAACGGAGCTGATGATAACTGGTTATTTAAAAATTTGATTTCAAACACGAGTTTTAACGTGTGGAGATCAACATGGCGGACAGCACAGAAGCAGCAAGTTACGGCAGTAATGTGGATGCCGATTTTGATGAAAATATAGACAATTTTGTGGGAAAAATTGATGTTTTAGGCAGTGCAGATCGTGAGCTTGACTTCGACGAAAAGAAATGAAATGCAGATAACTGGTTAGTAGAAAATTTGATTTCAAAACTGAATTTTAACGCATGTAATTCAAAATGGTGGACAGTACGGAAGCGATGTAGATGCCAATTTTTATGAAAATATATACAATTTTGTGGGGGAAATTGATATTGTAGGCAGTGGGGATCGTGATTGTGTTTACATCAAATGAACTGAGCAGATGATAAATAGTTAATTTATATTTTTGACTTCGATATTGATGATGATGAAGACGATGCTTTTCAGGCTAACTGGACATTTTGAGAACTTCACTTCTCATAAAGTTCGCACATATACCGATGTTGGGTGTGTGCATAATATAACATTTTACTGCATTCCTGGAAATGGACCAAAATAAACCCAACAGAACTCTGATATTATTACGTTAGAATTTATTGTGGAATAAAAACACTGAACCAAAATGAAAAGTTTTGTCAACTTACCAATAAGGATTATTCTGTTTGTTCTCCAATTCTCATGTGAGTAAATTTAATAAAATTGTAATTTTTGACAGTCTTGATGGATTTTTATTATTTTGTCACTTTCTTAAATGGCGTAAAATTCCCCACATTTCATATACTTACATATAGGAGGTAAAATGAATATTGCAGATAGGAAAATTGCATTGAAAGTTAGTTATAAAAAAAATGTCAAGATTGTTTTTTTGCTTTCATAACTTTACTTTCAACTGAAGTTTTTACAGCTGAAAATTTTAAGTGAAAAAATATATAACCTTAAAGAAAATTTAATGCTTTTTAAAATGGTATACAACATTGAAAAATTATTTGAAAACATTGTCCTGTAAAGCCAGATTGGCCAATGTCACTGCATTCTCTCGTGCTGCTAAACCAGTGACTGAAAATATTTCCAGTTCTACACGACTGCATGTCTAATTGGGCTTCGGTATGAAAAGGGTTATGCTACCAGCTTCTTCAACAGCCACTAGCAGACGCAATACACCCATATTAAACAGCCATCTTTGAGACCACTTTTCCTAGAGGTGACCCCTAAAAAGCAGGTTATTGTACATAAAAATGTATTTATTAGGATCAAAATATGTGAATGTGTATTGACTTGATTGAACTAATTCAGAGTTGGAATCCATTCTTCACACCTGTTTCAGTGGAGGACACTCACAAAAAGAGTTTGGAACGAGAAATTCAGGAGTTGCGTACTCAGTTGTCACGGGGTACTATCAGTGAACTGGATGAATTACGCCGGGCATTGGAAAAGAGTGAGAGACAGCGGACACAGCTGTCTGACCATATAGAGGTGAGGATGAGAGAGGAGTTCAATAGTTTCCTCTTGCTTTCAGTATTTGTGATTGGACCATCTTCACTGAATTTATAAAGTTCCTTATTTTATGCCACAGTATGACATCAATTGTCATAGTGGGGAGGGCAGAATTCCACTCTTTCCTTCTGTCAAGTACCTGTGTCACAAAATGACATTAATTGTCATTGTGGTGAGGGGGAGTTCCAGTCTTTACTTCTTTCAAGTACCTGTGTTACAGAATGACATTAATTGTTATAGTGGAGAGGGGGTGAGTTCCACTCCTTTCTCAGGATCATTGATAAATTAACAGTCATCATAGAGATTCAGTAAACAAGGAAACTTGATGAAGGTGTCATTTTGTGTAGGATATGTACATGATAGTTTACATTGATTTATACCTGTCCTCTATCTTTTGGTGTGGATTAGTATTTGTTGATTCTAAACTGGCTGAAACCAAACAGAACTCAATAGAATGTAGTCTAAAAAATACTCTTTTCAAGATAATGTATCTAAATCAACCATAAGATAAAGAGGACAATTACATAAGCTCTATTGTGCCAAAGGTTGATTGTTCACCAAGTGGACAATCATGTAAGCTCAGTTGTGCCAAGGACTGATTGTTTGCCATGTGGACAATACATAAGCTCTATTGTGCCAAGGGTTGATTGTTCACCACATGGACAATTACATAAGCTCTATTGTGCCAAGGGTTGATTGTTCACAAAGATTTAGGAATTGGTATCATATTAAAGAAGGCATGTGATATTTTACCCCCACTTGAAGTCACCCATTAAGCTGCTTCAGTGGGCATTGAAACAAAAAAAATATGTTCATTGGTAAGTGAAAGTGTTTATCAGAATAATTACATCTGTCAAAGAATTATTATGGTGATTTCAGATTCAGTTTCCAGTTTTATCAGCTGGGTTTTGGGCATGCCTGGCAAAACATGAAGACTGTCAGATGGCAGACAATAGACAATGACACAAGCCCCAATTTAAACTCCACAATATAAAAAAAATACATCTGATACACATGTAAAAGGTAAGATAGACCGGGAAATGGATCAATGCCACAACTTTAATTTACTTTGAAGATAAAGTTGCACCAGGCAATTCCATGCAATTCTAAATGGTATAAGGCTTGTCAAAACAAACAAGGTCTTCTGGACAAAAACATATCCAGCTGCTTTTTAAACAGGCTCATAATTTCATATCCGACATCTCTTCAGTCACATTCTATAAAAGGTGCCATGCAAATATTGAACAGCAGTTTTGTTGACATAAAAGTGATCAGATTGTTTTTTTCTTCTGATATAGAACTCAAAGCAAGTAGAGTGATATTATCCTTCAATTTGGTTTATTCTCTAGTTTTTTATATGTCCGCCATTTTTATGGAGCATATTATGCTATGATGCTGCCTGTCTGTCTGTCTATCTATTAACCTTTCCTATTCCACATGATCACTTCAGTTCTACCGTACATACCTCCACCAAAAATTTTAGATAACTTGCACTTGGGATAATGAAGAACCTTGTCGATTTAAGAGTCAAAAGGTCATGGTCACTGTGACTGAGAAAATAAAAAATTTGTCTGCACAACATTGGTTCTAAATCACAGACCTAAACCAAACTTAGTGGATGGCTTGAAATTGAGATAAGAAAGAACCATATCAATTTTGGGGTAAAAAAGTCAAAGGTCAGGTCACTGACTGAAAGGACCAAAATGTTTTCCAAACAATAACTTGAGTTCTTCACCATCTACAGTTACCAGACTTTGAGAATGTCTTGTACTTATGGTAAAGAAGAACCTTCTTGATGTTAGGGTCAAAAGGTCAGAGTTCAGGGTCATTGACTAAGTGAATAAAAATAGTTTATACACAAAAATTTCAGTTACCGACAATGTATGTTCACCAGAATTTGTGGATGACTTACACATTGGGTAAGAAAGAAGTCTATTGAATTAGCAGTCAAAAGGTCAAAGGTCAAGATCACTAACTGAAAGAAGAAAAATGGTTTCTGCACAGAAATGTAAGTTATCGACCATGTACCTTCAACAAAATATTTGGATGACTTAGCACATTGGGTAAGAAAAAATTCAAAAGGTCAGAGGTCAAGATCACCAACTGAAAGAAGAAAAATGTTTCTTGCATAATAACATTAGTTCTAGACCACCTACCTTAACCAAAGTTAGTGGAGTAGCTGCACTTAAGGTATAGGAGTCAAAGGTCAAGATCATTGTGGTTCAAAGTAAAAATTGGGTTTTGCAGATTAACTTTTGCTCTAGAGTAAGTTTCTTGACCAAACTTTGTGGCTGACTTGCAGTTAGGGTAATAGAGAAACCTATAGATTCTTGGCTCTAAAGGTCAGAGCTCACAGTCAAGGTAAGTCTAATAAGAAAATAATGCTTTCTGCACATTAAGTTTGGTTTAAGACTGCATTCCTTGACCAAAGGTCAAGGTCATTGAGACAGATTGATCAATAATCTGCAGTGTCAATTATACCTACCAGTACCTACATAATTAAGCACAGGGCTGACATTTAATGTACCATTCACAGTACTCTTGTTATGTACTTACATGAAACTTTAAAAGAACATTTTTTCCCACATTATGATATCCCAAGACATTTTCAAATCCTCTCTTTCTGGAATAGCCCAGAATTATTCTCCCATTTCTGATTTTCTTGTGTGTGTGTTTCAGACCCTGACAAAGGACATGGACAATCGGGAGAAACAATCAGCAAAACTTATCACACAGCTTAAGGAGATGTCGGATAAATATGAGGATGCAGAGCGACACAAGAACCATCTTTTGATACAGGTGGAGGACACAATGCAGAAACTGCGGGAACATGGTCGTGAACTGGAGAAAACAACTAATGAGCTGCGAAATGCTCAGCTGTCCATAGTGGAGTTGGAGAAGAAGAAGGAAGAATTCAAGAGTCGGGCTCAGGAAACTGTCAGACAGTGAGTGATTCATTATACTTACTTAATCCAGTTGGTTCCAGATGGTTTGAAGATTGTCATTTTCTGACATCATCTATTTAAGCATTGGAAGTTCACAATTGAAAACATTATTGCTGTGTACATGCTCATGAAGTGCCATTTTACATGAGCAAATACAGGCTGAGAAAATTAAATTTGAGACAAAGTTTTGTTTCACTTTAATATTACTCTCTTTTTATGGCCCCATACAATATACATGTAATTCCTTATAGCCACATACAATATACATGTAGTTCTTTATAGGCCCATACAGTATACATGTAATTCTTTATAGCCCCATACAGTATACATGCAATTATTTATAGCCACATACAGCATACATGTAATTCTTTATAGCCCCATACAGTATACATGTAATTCTTTATAGCCACATACAGTATACATGTAGTTCTTTATAGCCCCATACAGTATACATGTAATTCTTTATAGCTCCATACAGTATACATGTAATTCTTTATAGCCACATACAGTATACATGTAATTCTTTATAGCCACATACAGCATACATGTAATTCTTTATAGCCTCATACATTATACATGTAATTCTTTATAGCCACATACAGCATACATGTAATTCTTTATAGCTCCATACAGTGTACATGTAGTTCTTTATAGCCACATACAGCATACATGTAATTCTTTATAGCCCCATACTGTATACATGTAATTCTTTATAGTCCCATACAGTATACATGTAGTTCTTTATAGCCCCATACAGTATACATGTAATTCTTTATAGTTCCATACAGTATACATGTAATTCTTTATAGCCACATTAGGGATGAAACGATACACCTGTGCCGCGTATCGATACGATTCATGATACACTGCTTATGATACGATACATTATTGGTACACATATCAACTTTATGGTCTTTTCATCTATAAAAGGTCTGTCAGTGGTAGGGTTGTGCTGTTTTATATGTGTTGACATACTGGTTGTATTTCTAGTATGCAGATTACAGACAGGCATAGATTTAGCATCTGTTCATATGTCATTTTCATCCTTGACAAGATTTTAAAAAAGTATATTCAAACAGACTACATATTAGTTGTTAGTCATTTTAATTCAGTCATTGAGGCCATTTGAGGCTGCTCCATTTGATAGGATCCAGGACTCATCTTGGTAACCACACCCTTTTTTTGCACTGCATGAATGCTTCTAAAACATCTTATTATCAATTTCATGTCTTCAATTGAATTTGAAAAACATGACGGTGGAAGTGTAGCCTTTAAATTCGATTTATATAGACAAGATACGAAGCAACAGAGAAACTTCGCGTAAAAGTAGTTCTTAAATGATCAGTAAAGTACTTCAATCATACATGGGGAACAAATTTGGAAAGTCTCCTTTATGTTGATATATATTATCAGTGGCTGAACATGCTGATGGGATACAATAATTGCCATGTAATCAGCGAAAGGGGAGGGAGACACATTTCAAACCATGTAACCTTGTGTTAATTTGCAAAAGGTGAGTGAGCGTTTTCAACAGATTTTTTTTCTTTTTTACTGACAAATATTAGTGCCTGTGCCTGCGATGGCCATCTCCGATAAATTCTCAGTTTAAGGAAAAAAAGGCAAACGACTAATAATTATTCATGACTGCTGAAGATTAAAGTAACTTCTATAGGGTAAGTATCGTTTTGTATCGATTCTTCACCTCTTGTATCGATATGTGTATCGAAATGGCAAAAGTATCGATGAATCGTTTCACCCCTAAGCCACATACAGTATACATGTAATTCTTTATAGCCCCATACAGTATACATGTAATTCTTTATAGCCACATACAGTATACAGTAATTCTTTATAGCCACATACAGTATACATGTAATTCTTTATAGCCCCATACAGTATACATATAATTCTTTATAGCCACATACAGTATACATGTAATTCTTGGAGATCTACTCTTGACATCAGTGTTATAAAAAGAAAAATAAGTGTTTTGGGGAGGGTTTTCCTTCGAAATTAATTAAAAAACTGCTTGATTGTATAAGAATATGTTACATGGTTGCAAAGTTTGGACATTTTCCAGAATCTTCACAAATTGAATGTGAACTTTCAAACTTCACCTCAGCGTTCAAAATATGCCATTGTGTTTGGGTAAAATTGTATGAGCTTGGCAACTTGTGTATGATCTCTGTTTTCTGTGATGGGGAAAGCATAGCATGTCTTGAACACCAGGAATAATACCAATGACCTCTTATATCCAAACCATCACAAACTACTAAATGCTGCAGATCATCTGGATTAAGTCTTTTTTATACCTTTACTGCTATAGTTCTTTGCAGTCTTTGAAAGTTTTCACATTGATCATAAAGAACTATTTGTCAGTGGAATGTTCTTCAGAATTATCCTTTTTGTTCATAAAACTGTATCACTTCCAGTGTCAGATTCAGGAATTTTGGGAATAGACTTACATTAACAATGTGGATGAAAATCTTGATTTGAGTTTCGATTGCTTGTTCACTCTCTAACGATACTCTTCTGCTGAATTTTTTAAAAACTCTATTGATCATAGACCAGAAAAGTTTATGGGATGGTCTGTTGTCCATTGTCCGTCTGTCCATTAGCACAGGTTTGTTATTGCTCCTTCTCCTGAACTACTTGGAGGATTGCCTTGAAACTTTACACGCACATTCATCCCATGGTCTAGTTGGTCCTAAATGAAAATGGTGCTGCTCGAACATCCAATCCAATTGAGAATCTTGTTTTTTGCTACTCCTTTTGAATGGATGGTCATATCAACATGGGGCTTTCACTAAAAGACTTTTTATGATGTCTAGTTTGTCCTAAATGAAAATTGTACCAATCTGATGTCCAATTTGGCTGCCACAGCAGCCATCTTGAAAATCTTGTTATCACTACTCCTCCTACATGGATGGTCGTATCAACATGAGGTTTTCACTAATTGACTTCTTATGATATCTAGCTGGTCCTGAATAAAAATGGTGCTGATCTGACATCCAATATGGCCACTATAGCAGCCATCTCAAAAATCTTGTTATCACAACTCTACTTGAACAGAAAGTCATATTGACATGGGGTTTTCACCAGAAGACTTCTTATGATGTCCAGTTGGTCTTAAATGAAAATGGTGCTGATTTGACATCCAATATGGCCACTGCAGCAGTTATGCCATCTTGAAAATCTTGTTATTGCTACTCTTCCTGAATATAAAGTCATATCTTGAAAATATTGTTATCTCTATTCCTCTCCAAATGGATGGCTATATCAACATGTGGTTTTCACCAATTGACTTCTTATGATATCTAGTTGGTGCTAAATGAAAATGGTGCCAGTCGTACATCCAATATGGCTGCCATGATTGCTGTTGTGAAAATCTTGTTGTCACTACTCCCCATGAATGGATGATCTTTATGACATAGGGTTTCACCAAAACACTTCTAATGATGTCTACTTTGTCCTAAATGAAAATGGTGCCAATGTGACATCCAATATGTGCACCACAGCAGCTTATTTGAAAATCTTGTTATCGCTGAAGAATATCAGAGATGGTTCCAACACTCGACAGTTAAAAGGAAGAAATGGTCTTATTTTCAATTCCTGGAAATTCTTTTCACCTAGTGGAGTGTTAGTCCCTTTGAGTGACTCTTGTTTTGTTTTCTTGTGCCCCTCTCATGCTGCTGTTGTTACATGCAGGTGGAAACAAAATGTGTGATGGTTTTGGTTTTAGCTCTACTGGTCATAGACCAGAAGAGCTTATGGGATAGTCTTTTGTCTTTCGTTCATCCGTCTGTTAGCACAAGTTTGTTATTGCTACTCCTCATAAACTACTTGGAGGATTGCTATGAAACTTTACACACACATTCATCACATGGTCTAGTTGATCCTGAATGAAATGGTGCAGCTCAGACATCACTTATGGCTGACACCGTGGCCATCTTGAAACTCTTGTTATCGCTACTCCTCCTGAATGAATGGCCATATCAACATGGGGTTTTCACTAAAAGACTTCTTAGGATGTCTGGTTGGTTTGAAAAGAAAATGGTGCCGATCTGATGTCCAATATGGCTGCCACAGCAGCCCTCTTGAAAATCTTGTTTTTGCTACTCCTGAATGGATGGTTATATCAACATGGGGTTTTCACTAATAGACTTCTTATGATGTCTAGCTGGTCCAAAATGAAAATGGTGCCAATCTGACATCCAATATGGCCACCATGGCAAACATCTTAAAAATCTTATCACATCTCTACTTGAACAGAAAGTCTTATTGTCATGGGGTTTTCACCAGAAGACTTCTTATGATATCCAGTTGGTCTTAAATGAAAATGGTGCCAATCTGACATCCAATATATCTGCTCATTACCCATCTTGAATGGAAAGTCATATCTTGAAAATATTGTTATCTCTACTCCTTTCCAAATGGATGGTATATCAACATGTGGTTTTCACCAATAGACTTCTTATGATACCTTGTTGGTCCTAAATGTAAATAGTGCCAGTCGTACATCCATTATGGCTGCCATGATGACTGTCTTAAAAGTCTTGTTGTCACTACTCCACCGGAATGGATGATCATGATGACAGGGGATTTTCACCAAGTCCTAAATGAAAATGGTGCCAGTCATACATCCAACATGGCTGCCACAATGACTGTTTTAAAAATCTTGTTGTCACTACTTCCCCTGAATGGATGATCATTATGACATTGGTTTTCACCAAACACTTCTAATGATGTCTGCTTTGTTTTAAATGAAACTGTTGCCAATGTGACATCCAATATGTGCACCACAGCAGCTAATTTGAAAATCTTGTTATCACTGAAGAATATCAGAGATGGTTTCAGCACTCGACAGTTAAAAGGAAGAAATGGTCTTATTTTCAATTCCTGGAAATTCTTTTCACCTAGTGGAGTGTTAGTCCCTTCGAGTGACTCTTGTTTTGTTTTCTTGTGCCCCTCTCATGCTGCTGTTGTTACATGCAGGTGGAAGCTAAAGGTGAAGCAACTGGAGCGGGAGTTAGACCGGCAGAAACATGGGACGCAGCAAATGATGCAGCGGAATGAGCAGCTCATCAAGGAGACAGAGGCAATACGGCAGCAAAACCACACATTTAGCATGCAGCTGGAGAACATGCGACGTGAGCTTGGGGATGCTTTGGTAGGTAACTAGCCAAAATTAAATGATGTATAGTCAGCAAACAGTGGTATAGTAGTACTGGTCATTGTAATAAAGATGTTTTAAACCTCATATGAATAGTGGCAGATCATTTTTTAATTAAGTAATACAACTGTACAGAAGTAATCTGATACCCATTTCTACAGTGATCAGAATAACTTACTGTGAATTCACTATATTTTGTGGGTTACCAATTATTTTGGATTTCATGATTGCACAAACCACAAATTTAAAGACCCAATGAACAACAATCCATGTGTGGAAATAATAGAATTCTTCCCATATCCAAGAATTTAAGTACCAACAAAATTGGTATTTTCCCAAAACTAAAAAAGATTGATGCCTAAGAAAATATATGAATTCAGAGTATTTCTTTTGAACACATATAAGTATGCAACACATCTATCGCAAAACATCCCAATGTAAACAGAAGGCATATAAGAATGCAACACATCTGTCAAAAAACAAAACAAGGTAAACAGAACACATATAAGTATGCAACACATCTGTCCTAAAAAATTCCAGTGTAAACAGAACACATATAAGAATGCAACACATCTGTCAAAAAACAAAACAAGGTAAACAGAACACATATAAGTATGCAACACATCTGTCCTAAAAAATTCCAATGTAAACAGAACACATATAAGAATGTAACACATCTGTCAAAAAAACAAAACAAGGTAAACAGAACACATACAAGTATGCAACACATCTGTCAAAAATAAAACATTGTAAGCAGAACACATATAAGTATGCAACACATCTGTCAAAAAACAAAACAATGTCAACAGAACACATGTATGCAACACATGTCAAAAAACAAAACAATGTAAACAACACATAAATATGCAACACCTGTCATAAAAAATAAAACATTATAAGCAGAACACATATAAGTATGCAATTACATTTGTCACAAAAACAGTGTAAACAGAACACACATAAGTATGCAACACATTTGTCACAAAAACAATGTTAACAGAACACATATAAGTACACAACACATCTGTGAAAAAAAATCCCAATGGAAACAGAACACATATAAGCACACAACACGTCTGTAAAAAAAACCCCAATGTATATAGAACACATAATTATGCAACACATCTGTAAAAAATAGCACAATGTAAACAGAACATATATAAGTATGCAACACATCTGTAAAAAAAGACCCAGTGTAAACAGAACACATACAGGTACACAACACATCTTAATAATAACAAAAAAACCCAATGTAAACAGAACACATAACTATTCCACACATCCGTAAAACAAATGCCCAATGTAAACAGAACACATATAAGAATGCAACACATCTGTGAAAAAAGCCCAATGTAAACAGAACTTGTATAAGTATGCAATACATCTGTAAACAAAAGCCCAATGTAAACAGAACACATAAGTATGCAACACATCTGTAAAAAATGCCCAATGTAAACAGATCACATAAGTATGCCACACAGTAAACAGAACACATAAGTATGCAACACATCTGTAAAAAAGCCCAATGTAAACAGAACTCGTATAAGTATGCAACACATCTGTAAAAAAAATGCCCAATGTAAACAGAATACATAAGTATGCCACACATCTGTAAAAAATGCCCAATGTAAACAGAACACATAAGTATGCAACACATCTGTTAAAAAAGCCCAATGTAAACAGAATTCATATAAGTATGCAACACGCCTGTTAAAAATTCCAATGTAAAAATAATACATAAGTATGTCACACATCTGTAAAGAAAATGCCCAATGTAAACAGAACACATAAGTGTGCAACACATCTGTTAAAAAAGCCCAATGTAAACAGAACACATTTATGTATCTGAACACTGATAATAAACAAGTCTTTTGTTCAAAGGTATTACAAAAGGTAAGGTAATGTGCAAATCACCTGTTCAGAGATAAGTAACAATTTATATATCTGTAAGAACAAGTAAAATTGACTGCCATAAGATGCATAGTTATATAGTTGGAATTCATCACATGAGATGCTGTATGAACATAGTATGTACAAAATGTAAGGAATAGATAATGTATGCAATATTCTTGTTCACAGATATAACAAGACATCCACCTGTCTAAAGTTAATTAACTCACAGTAATGATGTAAATGTACAATTCTCCATTAATTTAATCAGGCTGTGAGAGCAGCCCAAGATGAGCAGATCCGACTAAAAGATGTGGAGATTAATGAGCTGAAGTCATATCGGATGGACCTGGATAAGGAACTCAGGGACACACGGACTGTAGCTGACAGGGTAGGAAGACCACTGACCCATTCATGACCTCAGTTTACTCAAAATGGAAAAGAAAAGGAATTAAAGAAATTAATCTTTTCCAAGTGTCATGATCAATTCTTGACTTCTGTTTTGCAGGCTGAAATACAATCAGTGAAGGTTTAAAAAATTAATTTCATTATGAAGAAATTTGTGTGTCATCTATATCAAAAGATTTATGTACAAAACTCAGTTTTTCTTGATCTAATTTTGTCTGCTCTTTATTCAACTAAAACTGTAAATCATAAACAAGACAATTTTTATAAAAATATTACTACATTTTGAATTGAGGCTGCTAGTTAGGCTTCCTCACTCTGTTTTAAATCTTTCCTTCCCCAGCTGGAGAATGAGCTTCACATGGCCCAATCAAAGGCAGCAGCATTGACAGAGGAGAGGAATCGTATGGAGGACAAATTTTCATCACTGGAGGCAGCCCATCTACTGGCCCAGGACCAGGCCAACCAACTACAGGTAACACATCACTAATCACTATCACACAAGGCTTAGTCTTCCTTACACATGGTTGCATCAGTCAGTAGAGGCAGCCCATCTACTGGCACAGGACCAGGCCGACCAACTACAGGTAACACATCACTAATCACTATCACACAAGGCTTAGTCTTCCTTACACATGGTTGCATCAGTCAGCAGAGGCAGCTTATCTACTGGTCTAAGGCCAGGTCAACCAACTACAGGTAACACATCACTAATCACTATCACACAAGGCTTCGTCTTACTTACACATAGTTGCTTCAGTCAGTAGAGGTAGCCCATCTACTGACCTAGGGCCAGACCAAGCAACTACAGGCAACACAATTCTATCATACAAGGTTATCACAATCTTCTATCCCTACACTTGGCTGCCACAGTCAGTAGCAGGGGACAAGAGGCCAACCAACTACAGGTACCTAATGATGTAGGTGTCCTATCTACTGGCCTAGGACAAGGCCAACCATCTACAGGTAGCATGTTACTCCTAAACGAGATTCAGTCAGTCTTACCTGTTTTGGACCACCTCAAATGATGTAGGTGGCCCATCTATTGGCCAGATAAAATCTATTGCGGGTAACATACCATAACTACACCAGGCTTATTCTGCACTCCACTTGGCCTTGTCATTAGCTAGATCAGATCCATCTACTGGCACAAAACTGGGTCAACCAATTATATGTAAAACACCACCACCACACCAGGTCAAGCCACCATGTCACCTACCCTTGGCATCCTTGCAGTGGGTTGAGTATCACTGGTTTTTGTTAGTCCAAGGCAACAATGTTATGGATGTGAATGAAAAATACCATTATTCCTTGCCTCCATCCTTCTATTTTGCCCAGTAATTACATTGTACCTACTTAGAATGTTCATGCAGTTCAAAGTTTGTATCTTCTCTGCAAGTAAGGGGAGATGATCAATAGGCCCTCCAGCCTACTAGATGATACTGTTCCTGCAAGTAAGGGGAGACAATCATCAGTCCCAGCAGCCTACTACCTGATATCTTCCCTGCAAGTAAGGGGAGACAATCATCAGGCCCCCCTCCCCCCCCCCCCCCCCCCAATGCTTACTAGCTGATATAAGCATCTGGATTTGTAAAGTAAATGTTCTGTCACATTTAACGTGTAAAATCAAACCACGTTAAAATCGCTCATTATTAAATTTTTATTTAGGTTTTACAAATGCACTCGACATTACAGACTTATCACATAGCAAATAAGGATTCTTTTATTTGTTGGTGTTTCATTTGCCATTATTTGTTTTATTTTGTATGCACTATACATTTCTTGTATGTGTTGCTGGCATTCCATTTCAGCAAGAGTTGAAGGAACTCAGTAACCTCAAGGCTGAGTTAGCCACATCTTTGTCTGAAGCAGATGGAAAGATCCATGTAACTATGTTTAGCTGTTGTTTCAATAACCTTCCCTATTCTAACAATCCCTAGCATGTTCTATTTATTGTAATTGCTTGATCCCATGACAATATGCATATAACTGCTTTATTATATAACTATGTAGATTTAGTCTTAACATTGGTTGCATTTTACTATATCGAACAGAAAGACATGTAAAACAAGAAATCATTTAACTTTCAGCATGATTCTTTTGCTTCATTGAATATGTATATTTAGAGTGTACATTTATCCCGCCTGTATAAACTACATCTTTACTTTGCATGTTATATAGTCCTTGCCTGCTTGTAGCCCTTTAACTCTGTTGACACATGTATATATTGAATCACTGATATTTTATATGTGTCTAACTCTGTTGACACAGGTATAATTTGTATGTGTCTAACTCTGTTGACACAGGTATAATTTGTATGTGTCTAACTCTGTTGACACAGGTATAATTTGTATGTGTCTAACTCTGTTGACACAGGTATAATTTGTATGTGTCTAACTCTGTTGACACATGAATATATTTATATATCAATTCATTCATACTATGTATTGTCTATGATACTATGAACGTGTCTAACTCTGGACACATGTATATATGTATATATCTACTCATTGATACTATGTGTGTGTCAAGCTTCTCACATAACTTTGCCTCCTCATTTTGCCCTCTTGGACTTGGTACAAAGGTCAACAATTCATATTCAGAACTAGTCTTAAAAAATTATACTAAAAAAAGACATTGTTTAGGAGTCTTTTTTTCTAAATTAAAAGCATGATCTATCGATATAATTACCGTCTTCAGTATTGTCCCTAACCTGTTTTTGGAGTGTGCTGCACCCTGCCCGCCTTAGGTGGCTTTCTGCTTTCCCTAGGTGGTACCCTGCCCTCCCCGGGCAAGCATCTGCCATCCTTGAGGGCTTCCGTGCCTTAAATCTCATAGTTTGATATACATAACATATGGTAGCATATAGTCCGAGTTTTGACCAACCTTTCTCACCCCATGGTAGATATTTGAACAGTTATGTTGGTGTGGGAGGTCCGAGTTTCCACCGATCTTTCCCACCCCATGTTAGATATTTGAACAGTTATGTTGGTGTGGGAGGTCAGTGCATATCCCCTATTGAAAACATGAAATTCACCTAAACCACTTCGTAATGGCATAAGATTCTTGCTTTACATGTGGCCTAGCAAAATTAAGCACCCTTGTATCAAACCCCACCTGCTTGAGATCGATAAGTAGAATATTTATCTTTTCAGACATTAATTGAAACAATTGTAACTTTTATTGTTAGGAATAAGAAGCTAACTTATCTACCTATGAATTTCAGACAGCTGTTATCTGATACCAGGTTGATTTATTTTGCTAGACCATGTGTAAAGTGACTACCCTATGCTGCTACCATGTGGTTTCAGTCAATTACATGTTTTTGATAGGGAATACGCTCTGCCCTAACATAACGGTCTAAATAAGGGTTTCAAAGGTTAGAGGCAGTTCAGACTAGCTAGCATTCTTCATGTTCATTCATAAACTTTGCATGATTAACCCATATTTTTCACTTGCACTGCAAATATTATCTTTCATGCACCAGTGGAATGCAAAAAAATGCCCTCTCTAGTACAGTGGGTGCTCTCAAAAGAGACTTGCCCTGACAGGCAACCAACACCCTGCCCTAAATAGTGATCTAAGGACAACACTGCAACTTTCTGTTATCAGTGAAAATGTGTCCTGTTTATTTCAAGCATTTTATATAATAATGACATTTTTGTGATAATTTATTTGTAAGTATGTACATAGTCTACATATGGCTTGAATGAAAACAAACTAGCTTCCTTTTTATCAAGTTCAACAATAGGTTGCTTGTGACCATACAATCCTTTTTTACTATCTTTTTCCTTTCTTCATCATTTCAAAACTGGCTAATAGTTTCTTTTTGTTAGTATATTGTTAACCTAATATTATAAATAGTAACAAGTCTGAAATTGGTGTTTAATTGGCATAATATACATGCATGATTGATATTATTAGATAAATTAGTTATTAATTATAGGTTACTGCATTTGTATGGGAAAATATGAACGAGTTTTCTGAGTTATACTGCACGACGTCAGGAGTGCAGTATAGCTCAGAAAAAACGAGTTCATATTTTCCCATACAAATGCAGTAACCTTTTTATTATATACTCATTTCGCTTTTCTACCTAAGGCTGAATAATAAAAAGAACACACTACAAGAAACAAAGTAACTGAATTTCTGCTATATTCTAAAGTAAATACACAACCGAAGTTAAACCAATATACAGTAACAGTATTCATGCGCACATGGCACCGCCCAGTGACCTTTGAACTTGGTAGAGTACCGCACGCTCAGTGATTTGTTTCAAAAAGAAATCTTATTTTGGTCTACTTAAAATTGAAATTTTGAGTCATATTGTGAATGACTGCGCCTTGGAACAACTTTCCCAGTTGATCTGGAATGGAGGGATTTTGTTTTTCTGTCGATTCAACTAAACTGTGGTGAACTTGCGTTATTAGCTGGGTCTGTTACGTATGATGTACATGTAGCTAGAGGGACTGGCCTCGACAGCAAGCTAGCTTACACATGTGTTACTGCCCTGCCATTGCTAGTTTGGAATCATAAGGTGGACAAAATATGAAATTCTTTTAATTGAAATTCTCAAGAAGATGCAGGATTAAATATTTTTGTTAGGGAATATCAAATTCATTTCGTTTTGGAATGCATTAAATTTTCCTTTGGAATGTGATTTCTGTTGGAAATGTAGTCTAGATTGCAGTGCAATTTCGCGCCGTGGATCAGAAAGTACATTTTGAAGAAAGTCAAGATGCAGAAAAGTAAGTACATTTATTGCCATTCTTATTACCAGCTATAGATGACATATTTATATGTACTGTCACTATAAATCCAAACAATTTTTCAAAAAACAAAACAAACAAAAAAGAAAACAAGCAAAATTGCAAACTGGCTGGGGTGTGAGAGCCCATTTCGTCAGCGGAAAATAAGGCTTCTTCGTTATCGTGGCTTCTTGGCTCCGAGGCACTTGCTTTTATACCAAAACCCACCTTCTTTAGTTGTATTTTTTCGAATTTAGTGCTTGGACTGACTTGTAAAATTGGCGGTCTCTGAGAGAAATGGAATATCATTTGGTCATAAGATGCCTTTTTGTGCTATTTTTTTATAGACTCTAGAGAGCACGGTTCATAGTCTGAACCATCGGTTAAATAAGTGTTTAAATGATCAGAATGATATTTTCAATACTGCATGCCTCACGTTTGTTGCCATAAAGCCACCTCTGTGCATTGTGAATATCGCGTTCGGTCACTTGCTTGGTTGAAAGATTCTTTTGTGACTCAGTAAATTCATCCACATCGTCAGCTTTATCATCTCTACTCTCAAACAGCTTGTTTAGTTCATCCACAGACAAATCTAATAAAGTAAAAGCTCCGGTGTCTGCTACATTTGCGTACATTGTTTGTTTACAATAAAAAGTAGTTCATAACACGCGATACTATTTTTAGACACGTGTCGTGCAGTATGAAGCCATGCAGTATGGAGAAATACTGCACGATTCTGACAATGCAAAGTTAATGGAGAAAAAAATGAGTATATAATAATAAAATGTTTGTCATGTTTCTAAGTAGAGTTTCATTGTAGCCTGATTTAGAAACATGAGAAAAAATGATTCCCAGAAAATATATTAGAGTCCATAAATAAAAGGTGGGAAAAAAACCCCCAAGTATAATAACTTGTTAAGTGCAGATTAAAGAACTTTAATTAACATGATAAAAATGCATTGTGTTTTTAAAATATTTATCACTCTAACATTAGTATATTCCATGCAAACGAAGTTGGGGGGGGGGGTATATACTGGAGACAGCTTGACTGCCCTACGGTCAGTTCATCATGCTCTTGTTTACTTAATATCTCCGGAACCCTTTGAGATATCTTCATAAAACTTTATATGCTTTTGTGTTATGACTAGAAATTGTGTTCTATAAAAATGGAGCCGGTCTGACCAGCATTTTAAGAATTGTCCTCATTTTTATTACAAATTGTGCCCATCTGTCTGTCAGTCCATCATACTCTTCCCCAGTTAATATATCCTGAACCATTTGAGATATCTTCATGAAACTTGGTATGCATTTGTATCATGATAAAAGTTTGTGTCTCATATAAAATTCAGCTTTGTCAGATTAGTATATTTACAGTTACCTCCCTATGTTTGATAATTGTGTTTACACTTCATATCTCTTTAATCATGTGATGTATCATAAAGAAACTTGATAGGTTCATGTATCATGACTTGACAGTGTGTCTTGTAAATAATGGGCTCAGTCTGATCAGGTTTTTAAGAGTTATCCCTATTTTTATAAAAATTGTGAATCCATCTCATTGTTCATACATCTCTGCATCACACACTTGACAGTTAACATCTTCCGAACCATTTGAGATATCTTACTGAAACTTGGTATGCATTTGTATCATGATGGGAGTTTAGGTCACTTATAAGAATGGATTTTGTGTCATGGTGGGAGTTTAGGTCACTTATAAGAATGAGTTTTGTGTCATGATGGGAGTTTAGGTCACTTATAAGAATGGGTTTTGTGTCATGATGGGACTTTAGGTCACTTATAAGAGTGAGTTTTGAGTCATGATGGGAGTTTAGGTCACTTATAAGAATGGGTTTTGTGTCATGATGGGATAAACTCACATACAAGAATGGATTTTGTGTCATGATGGGAGTTTAGGTCACTTACAAAAATGGGTTTTATATCATGATAGGAGCTTAGGTCACTTGTAAGAATGGGTATTATGTCATGATGGAGTTTAGGTCACTGATAAGAATGGGTTTTGTGAGCTTGTTACTTTTAGAGCAGGGGGTATTCCATAAGCAGTTGCTAACTGACAGATCTTGAAGGCTTTATTTAAGTTGTACAGTCAATTCAATACACATTTATTTGTATCAACCTGATAAAAACTTGGTTTGTACATATTAAGATTACAGTATTAAAATTATTATAATTATAAAGCAAGCCAATCCTGTATGCAGTATAAAGTTTATAATTAAAATATGTGCCAGTATTCTGTATTGTGACATTCCAATAAAATATATTCTGATTGTTCAATATTATGTTGAAAACATTATAGTGATATTATGTTGAAAAACATTATAATGATATTATGTTGAAAAACATTATAATAATATTATGTTGAAAAACTTTATAATGATATTATGTTGAAAAACATTATAATGATGTTTGCTATGTGTTCATAGGATATGCGACAGAACTACATTGAACTCCAGCACCGAGAGAAGGCAGCAAGAGAGGAGAACAAACTGTATCAACGCCAGCTTAATGAGGTAAGGTCTGTCCACCAAATGTCAGGGAAATCATATTGTAGTTGGTGGTAATGTGCGATACCTTAAGTGATTACAGTTATAGCGATGGTAAAATCAGAAGGTAGACATTGTCCTCTAGATTACTGAGCATGTCTTAAAATGTGATAATAGTAAAGGAAGTCATTGAAAGTTTTTGGCCAGAAATGTGTTTTGATGCTATGACCAGACAATTGTTTCACCTTTATTATTATTGGAGGTGTGTTGGTGAAGTTGGCTATGGTGAAACAGATTCATGTTTATAGTTATTGGTTGTATGTTGGTGAAGTTGGCCGTCGTGAAACAGATTCATGTGTACAGTTACTGGTTATGTGTTGATAAAGTTGGCCACGGTGAAACAAATTCATGTTTAGAATTCAGCTGAACAAAGGTAACTGAAACATCTGAATGGTAATTTAAGCAAACCATATTCCAAATCACAAGTTGCAAAACACACCTGTTTTTGGTGTCAATTACATTGTTTGGGGGAGGGGGACTTATTGGGACTGGGGACGTCCTGTCAATTTGGAATATAACATTAATTACTGTATATACTCGCGTTTAAGCTGATACCAATTGCAAACTGCATAGACCCAGATCTGCCGTCACATAATGCGCCAGCAGATCTGGCTCAATGCAGTTTGTAAGGATTAACCAGTAGAACAAACAACATAGACCCTGATCTGCCGGCGCATTATGCGATGGCAGATCAGGGTCTATGTTTTCATTTGTACACAGGTTATACGCGAGTATATACAGTAGTTTAGATGCATAGAGTATGGATAATCTGGTTTCTGTTTTATTTACATGACTTTATTGTTTATGAACTTTTTTCAGGAGCGTGAGAATGGTCATATCAATATAGAAAACTTGAAGAGGGAACTAAATGAGGCCAAGGTCAGTATAGAAGGAGACTGATGTCATCACTATCTATTTTAATGATGGAAATATTATTAGCTTTGGCTTTATCAATTGCTATGAGAAATTCATCAAACCTTTCACATTTTTAAATAATTATTGCTAATTGGACACAGTGGACCAACATTGCACAGAAACAAAAAGTTGTTACTAATAATTTTAGAATGAGTTGGAACATGGTAGACATATTGTCTACAGTCTATAATTTCAAATGTTGACAGAAAAAGTTTAGCACATTGGTTCCTAATTTTTACAAGTTTGTCCTGCATGAACCAAGACTTCACATCAGGGTGGGCATAGTTGTTCTTGTCATTGACTTTACATATTAATAGTTACGTCTTGGGTAGTGGTAACTCATTTAATCCAGGTTAGACAGTGGGCATATTTCCTCTTGTCACTGACTTTATATATTGATACAGTTAGGTCTGGTGTAGTGGTTTAACCCAGGTTAGACAGATGTTCTTGATGATACTATGTCATTCTGCATACAGGTCCGAGAGGCACATGTAGTCCAGGACCTGCAGAGGCGACTCAAGAAGGACAAGGCAGAGTATGAAGCTGCTCTCCAGGCGCTGAAGGTAAATAAATTTATTACAGATACATTAGGATCTGTGGCAACAGAACACGAGAACCAGACCTAATAATTCATTTTTTTATAATTTATATATTTTACCCAGATTTTGCTGCAAGTTCTAGGATCTCACATTTTATCAATAAAATCAGATTTCACATATCAAACCCTAACTGAACAGTTATAATGAATTTATTGTAATGCAATGTTTTTAACCCCACCTTTCATATATCAAACCCTAACTGAACAGTTATAATGAATTTATTGTAATGCAATGTTTTTTGCAGACCTTTCTTGTATCAAACCCTAACTGAACAGTTATAATGAATTTATTGTAATGCAATGTTTTTTGCCTCTGAATGGCAAGACATATACTTGGTTTGTACAACCTTTGAAAAATCCTTTAATATGAGTGGTTGATTCGAAAACTCATTAAATTTTTAAAAAATTGGTTTTAAACTTGAAAAGTCCTTGAATTTGTTGACGAACTCGTTAAATTTTGCACAAAACTTAATGAATTTTTCTGTGGGAATACAATAGGGTATAAAATATGTAACAATAGGGTATAAAATATGTAAATTTTTAAAATCAGAATTTTTTTCATTTATGTATTTTCCAAAAAATTGATGTAAAATGGGATAGAATTGGGAGGGTCAAAAGACACTTGTAGTTACTCCATGGAGTAGCATCCCTTTGCTGTAGTGGCACATTTATGTGTTTTGCTTCTACTTTTACACCTAATTCTGCAGTGAAAAACAAATTAACATTTGGAGAAAGTTCAGTTTCCATAAGATGAAAAACTCCTTGAACCTTTATTCGTTGAAAACTCCTTGAAGGAAACTTTCCAGGGTTGTACGAACCACATACATATCACTTTTTCTCTGACACTTGTGGCAGTGGGTCATCAGTGTTAAGATTTTGTGTTAAAGTATTTGAAAGTCATATTGCGATATTGACATTTTTTATGATATAGTGTATATGTATATTTATGATAATAGTGTTGTATACCTTCCACATATTTTGCTGTATTTAACTGAAACTTTGGTATAATAATTTGCACCCAGACATGCTAAGATTTCTTATATAATGTCAGCATAATCAGATCAGAAAGTTACATCATTATAATGCATTTCACAGGTGTGATAGTGATTTTTTTTAATGCCCTTCTCTTAACCATTTTATAAGCAATAGAATGCCTTGGTATTAAATACTTAAGCAGATTTTTTTAAGTTTGATATTAGTGTCAAGCCTGCCTTGTAGGAAACTTGACAAAGCAATCACTTTGGCATCCATGTGCATGTCTGAACATCTCCGTCCATCCACACCCAAGAGTAAGCTCAGTGTTAAAGTCTTTTTCTTGTAGCTAAATAAAACGTGTGTTTGACAACAGGGGGGTCTTGTGTCTAACCAAATTTAAGAAAACAGCTGTTGGAATTTTAGAACTTTTAACCATCTCTTGGTAAACTTTTCAATGTAAGAAATGTCATCATGTGATATAAGTACGAACAATCTTTTCTTTGTTAGATGTGCATTCATGTGATATAAGTATGAATAATCTTTTCTTTGCTAGATGTGTATTCATGTGATATAAGTATGAACAACCTTTTCTTTGCTAGATGTGTATTCATGTGATATAAGTATGAACAATCGTTTCTTTGCTAGATGGAGCTCTCAGAAGATAAGTCTACCCTTAAAATTTCAAGAAGAAATGAAGAGAAGTATAGAAAGGAGGCAGAAATTCTTCAGAATGGAATGAACAAGTAAGAAGCAATCCAAATGTCACTACATTTACTGTGCAACTTAGGGTGATGCAGTAATTAATTACACATACATTACAATATTTGTTCTTTTGTTTTAAATTGCACATCACAAGGGCCTATAGGACACAATGGTTGTCATTTTAATGGAATAACAATGCCTTCCAACAACTAAATAATGTCAAAGAAAAATTAAGGTAGTAAATGAACTTTATCAATAATATTCCTTGAAAGAAGGAAAACAAGTTATTAATAATTATACATAATCTTGGGAAATTATCAAAACTTATGACCAGTTCTAAATTGGATACATGGACTTCAGTAATATTCTGTTGTAATCTTGAAATTTCACTCAGTAATTCATCTTTACACCTTTATTGATGTATTTATAGTAAGCAGGGTTAGAATTAAACATGGATTAACAGGTAGGAAATGTTTGCTACCTACTTTTAATCATGTAGTAGAATGGCTTACCAAGAGGCAAAAGTGTCACTGGGGGGGGCATGGGTCTTTCTTTTCAAAAATGTTGGTAGCAAATATTTAATACTGCATTTTTCACCATGTAGCAAAACCGTAAAACATAGCAAATTTGCTCCTTGCTATTGTGTATTTTGAAGCATGAGATAGAGGAACATGTGTTCTTCTACAATTGCAAATTTAATGGGTTTTCTAAATAGTTATGCATCTGGTAAATACATGAATTATCAGAACAGTTGATGACTGCAAAATATCCTACACTTCCATGCATTTTTTTAGCAAACAGGCTTAATCCTATTGCAGTAATTAGGTTGATTAGGTAGGTTATTTATTGCTAACACTTTGGATAAATGCAGAGATTTAAATTAAAGAAAATGCTGACATCCTTTTGCACGTATGTACAAGCAAACAAGCTTAATTCCACCGCTGTGATTAAGATTGCAATTAGGTTTTTCACTTTCCTTAAAGACCGTTATCAAAACATAATGCTCATGCAAACTGTTATTGACATTTTATTTTCTTAAACATTAATGCTGTCACTTTTATTCCAATACATTACCCGATCGCAATACAAAAGTGCTGAAGTCATCTGCCCACCTATTTGGAAGTCAGACAAGAGTGATCTCCCCTTGTGTAGATGGTTTGGCACCAAATCATCAGTTACTACTTCTGGTTGTGCTAGGAAGCACATTCTTTTTTGAAACCTCACAAAACCGATATCCAGTTGTGCCTTTTCACCATTTGAATGATTTTGGGGTTTTCTCACACAGGGAAGTATACACCAGCTATATTTCTGCCTATTTCTCATTCTATCTTCATTGTAGATGAATATTTCATGTTCATTTGTCTAAGTTTATCGTATGATAAGCATGTTGGCACCATTTTGTTTGCCTGCCCTAGGGTTCATAGTACTTGAGTCAATTCATCTACAGTACTCGACCTTGTCTTTGAATTTTGTCAAACAGTTGTCTGTTATTACATGCATGTGATTTCCATTGTCATTTTTTTGTTGTCATTAGCATACTCTTCATAGCAAGTTTAATGTGATGCTTGATTGATTTCACCTGTGCATGCAGTTGTTCAGCTTTCTGTATTTACAGGTGTCAATACAATATGCAGGATTAAATACATGGGGTGTTAACGTCTCTAGAACTGATGTTAATGATCCTAGCTGTATATGTTTTTTATAGGTTGCAGTTCAGGTCATACATGGCATATATGCTCACACTGGCCTGAGAAGGCATGGGCAACCATCATTACTACTTGCTACGAGCAATGAGAGAATGATGAATGCACGATCGATCAGTCTTGCAACCTCTGTTGACACTTCACTCATTGTTGCTGCAGGCAGTTCAGATTTCATGACAATACATTGGGCTAGAATCTACATGGTATGAACCAGTAGTAGATATACAGTCAACATAGACGTACCCCTCTACTGGCTACAGTGATCTTTCCCAAGATAGCCAGTACCGGATTTTGGCACCAAATGCTACATGGCTGCAGATGACAACAGCACCGGCACAGTCTCAACCTACACCTTCAGCTCCTGGTACTGGGTACAGTGATTGGTTTTCCTGTTATACCCATCCCTGGCTTGTATAGCAGGCTGGCACCAGTCCCGGCTCTGTCTTGACTTGGTACCAGCTATGGTGACACCGCATTCCCAGATGCCCGCTACCACCCCTGGACTGTCAGGGATACACATAGTGAATGCTGGAAGATAATTGTCCCAACATGGACAGTGTTTGTTCACTGTCCCACACAACCTGTTTTGCCAGATTAGTCATTGTATTCCTCACAGAAGGCTCTCCTATAATCATGGCAAAGATTCACATTCACAAATGCCATCTTACTTTACCAATCTGAAAATGTTCCGAGAAGACAGTCTTCTGCGCACCAGTTGACAAGATTTTCCAGCTTCTCTCTTAAGAGCCCTGTTCACCTCTACCTTCTAAATCACCTAAGGCCTCTTATCAATTCCTGCATTCATTAAGCCCTTAGTCAATAAAAACCAACCGTTACTCAAGCAACTACCACAGTCTGGTCACAATACTGTCTTATTTCATTGCTTTGAAAGGTCACTTTAAGACCCAAGTGTCAACAGTCCTTTTTCTTTTGCACCAGGGGGAAACAGCCAGCAATTTTAACCAGATGTGCTACATGGAACAGCTGCTGACTTTTCAACCTGTAGCCCAGCTGTTGACAGTATATGTAGACTGGGACTGTCAAACTACCTCTGTGCACATGGACTGGAAGTTCTTCCTCAACACATAACAACTGCTTCAGCATGTCATAGCAATAGGACCCATGTTTGACTTGGTTTCTTTGGTTATTTTTTCAGCAACCTAAACTACTGAGTTGAGAATCCTGCTGACGCTAATGATTAGGAGTCAATCTCTCGTATGTCTTGTTTGGTAACAGAGCAGGTAAACACTCACTTACCTAATGCCATATCTGCATCTATTAATCTTCACCTGGCAGAAAGAGATGCATTTTTCTCTGCATCCAATATAAGGGAAATTATCACATAACCATTTCTAGATTACAACAGGCCACCAAAGAGGCAAACCTCATGGACCCAGAGACACAGAACCTTGCCTTTATTTCCTAGGAGAGATCAGAAAAACAGAAAGGACCCCCGAATGCATGCAAAACAGGGAACATCTCTTCCGCCATTCCCTTTCTCTCAATCCTGTCAGCAATAATGCCATGGTTACACTTCCTCTCTCTATCATCCCAGTGGGATGAATTCAACTTTTCTACTGAACAGGAGACACAGCCCCACGGACCTGTGGATGATACAGGTTGTTTTGGAGGTCCATCAGACCATGTTCAGTGCCCCTCCCCCATTATAAACAGTACCCATCATTACAGATGCCCCAAGAGACATGTGCAAAGCAGACGTCTTGCAGCAAGAATCAACACTAACCTGAGATTGTTCACAATGCAAACTCACTGGGATCTTACTTCAGACCTTTTCTGTGGCTCCAGAACCAGTGGCAAGCTTTATCTGTTCATGGATCTAAACTCTCTCACCCACTTCATTCATGCACCACATTAAGAATGGGGACACTGAAGAAATTGGTTCTAAATATGGTACAGGAGGACAGTTTGACAGTCAGCCTAGAATGGGGACACTTGAGATTGGTTCTAAATATGGTACAGGAGGACAGTTTGACAGCCAGCCTAGAATGGGGACACTGAGATTGGTTCTAAATATGGTACAGGAGGACAGTTTGACAGTCATCCTAGACCTCTTAGATGCATACCTTCACATACCCATTCACAGGTCTCCCTGGAGGTCATAAGGTTTACATACAGGGACACATCTATTTGTTTAAGGCACTCCATTCTGGTCTGAATATCAGTTCCTGGGGCTTCACAAGAATCATGAACAAAGTCATGTCACTCTTCTTTTCCACCTCTACGTTTGTGAAGTCAAACTGCCTAGTTGACATTCTTCAAAGTATCAGGTCAGTCAATTTTGTACCAAGACATGCAGTTGTTTTTTTCACTTTGGTTTTGCTTTGGATTTCTTGTCAACAAGGACAAATTCAAGCACTTCCTGTCCAGTCATTTCAGTCACTAGGGCAATGACTTCTAAACCCACTTTGACCAAGTCTGCTGCTCTTGGGGAAAGTGTCTTGGAATTCACATGGATTCCATTCACTCAGATAATCACATCTCAGCTGGCAAATTTCTGCACCCTTTCGGGTCTCTTCAATATGACAATGAATCCCCTCATTTTGGGCTGCTTGTTCGTGAGACCCCAGCAGATAATCCTTCATTCCCAGTGATGGATGATTTTTGCCCTCAAAACCAATGATCTAGTTTCGGTCTCCATATATGGTTCCATGTCAGTAAATGGGAAGACTTTACTTGGCTTACAGCGGGCATCCTGATGTAGGAACAATGCTGCAAATCAAAATATGCCTAGATGCCAGCACAACATGCTAGAGTGCACAGCTCCTGTCCTCCTTCCTAGAAGTGAGTGAGGTCTGGCCCAATCAGGAGCACTCATTATATATTCATCATCTGGAGATGAAGGCCATAGTGCATACCTTTCAATTATGGCAGGAGACACTGTCTGGAAAGGGCATTCTCATTCTCATCCTGTCAGACATATCAACTGTCTTCAATTACATCTGAAGGCAAGGGGGAAACGAGTCCCCAGACCTCTGCCTTCTGGTTTGGGATTTTCTCAAATGGTGTTATTGCTGACAAATCCGCATCCAAGTCTGCTACATCACCGGCAGGTTGAATGTCTTAGTGAACTCATTGTTCCATCAGATTCATACTGAATGTTCCTTACTCCCCTTGGTCTTCAGTTGAATCTGTGTCCATTGAGGCTTACCTCTCATAAACCTTTCGTGACAAAGTGGAAAGCAAATCTCCACTTTAGTAGTAACAGACAAATAGACAGGATTTGGCAACAATCCCTCTTTCTAATGGGAGATCACTCTTGACTGACTGTCACCTAGATGGGCAGACAACATTTAGCACTTTCATTGCTTAAAACAAGCTTGGGAGGGCTGGATTTGTGAGGTAGTGGTTGCACTTCTAATGTATTATGATTGGGTAAGTATTATCGGAGAAACATATTTTACTCCAAAAATTGGTTTCTAGGCTGTTTTCAGATTTCATTGGATTGCATAAAGCTTTAGATAATATTATTATAAATGGATGTAATACATGCTTTGGGAAGTAAAGAAGAATACAAACCTTGAGTAATTTTGCATTTATTACCATAGCAGCAGATGCGGTCATTACATTTGTATGGAGCTTTCCAATTCATGAAATTGTGCATGTGAATTAAATCATAATCAATTTAATTTCCATTGATCCTCATCTTTCATAAACATATCATTATATATATCTCTCAGCACTATGAATACCATTGGTATTAAAACAAACAAAGAAACATACGCGGGGGGGGGGGGGGACTTTTACTATCAGCATTCATATTTCTTTGTGACTTTAAATTTGCAATCAGGCTTACCAACAAAAACCATTTCAGTTGGTACTCTACAAATAATAATGAACTTACCGTATTTATTCTTTGTAATCTCTTTGGATAGTAAGTTCACATGGACTATTTTTTGACAAATGCACATCTGCCTATTAATTTCTGCATTTTTTGAATTGTTTGTTTGGGTTTGTTCCCTAAAAACTTGAATTCTTGGACATTTTATTGGCAATAATTCTTAAGTATATTGAATTATATAACATCGTTCTACTCTATATAATGTAAATGAATATTTGTTGTAATTTCAGACTGGAAGATGAAAATCACAAGATGGTGGCTAGACTGGAGCAGGCAAAACATGAGTTTGAGACACAGGTAAAACTAGAACCAGTCTGTTAACATTCAGCAGGATGCCTTTTCTATTTCTCATGAATTGTTTTAAATTATTATTGCAGAATTATTGTAATAATTTAAAATTGATATTGGATGTAATTGAAAATTCAAATCCAGGAAACTCTTGTTATATGTAAAAATTCTTTCTCAGAAATAAGAGAATTAAACAATACATATTTTGACAAGCAATTTTATGAATTAATGCACCAAAAAAATAAATTGCCCACTTCATGGGGTCATGCTTTTTACCTTAACACCCAATAAACAGTACTATTTTTTGTCATGGATTTAATTTTGTGGATACTTGTTACCCATAAAGAAAAAAAATGAAATTAAATCCACCACAAATATTTCTGATTTTAGACTAGATATCCTTGTGGAATCTTCATGTGCACAATCTATTTTTCAGACCCAGATGGCCGAGACGGACATGTCCCGAGTCAGGAACCTGGCAGATGAGCTGTACCAGGCTCAGAAGGAAATCAAGAGGCAGGAGCGACAGTTAGAGGTGAGAAACTATTTTCTCCTAATGACTTTGATTTTAAAGGCAAATAACCATACAGATGTTTGGTAGTAAAGTCAGGATTCCTTAGTTTGATGCAAAATGACTTTGATTTTAAAGGAAATAACCATACAGATGTTTGGTAGTAAAGTCAGGATTCCATAGTTTGATGCAAAATGACTTTGATTTTAAAGGCAAATAACCATACAGATATTTGGTAGTAAAGTCAGGCTTCCTTAGTTTGATGCAAAATGACTTTGATTTTAAAGGCAAATAACCATACAGATGTTTGGTAGTAAAGTCAGGCTTCCATAGTTTGATGCAAAATGACTTTGATTTTAAAGGCAAATAACCATACAGACGTTTGGTAGTAAAGTCAGGCTTCCTTAGTTTGATGTAAAATAACTGATTTTAAAGGCAAATAACCATACAGACGTTTGGTAGTAAAGTCAGGCTTCCTTAGTTTGATGTAAAATAACTGATTTTAAAGGCAAATAACCATACAGACATTTGGTAGTAAAGTCAGGCTTCCATAGTTTGATGCAAAATGACTTTGATTTTAAAGGCAAATAACCATACAGATGTTTGGTAGTAAAGTCAGGCTTCCATAGTTTGATGCAAAATGACTTTGATTTTAAAGGCAAATAACCATACAGATATTTGGTAGTAAAGTCAGGCTTCCTTAGTTTGATGCAAAATGACTTTGATTTTAAAAGCAAATAACCATACAGATGTTTGGTAGTAAAGTCAGGCTTCCTTAGTTTGATGCAAAATGACTTTGATTTTAAAAGCAAATAACCATACAGATGTTTGGTAGTAAAGTCAGGCTTCCTTAGTTTGATGCAAAATGACTTTGATTTTAAAAGCAAATAACCATACAGATGTTTGGTAGTAAAGTCAGGCTTCCTTAGTTTGATGCAAAATGACTTTGATTTTAAAGGCAAATAACCATACAGATGTTTGGTAGTAAAGTCAGGCTTTCATAGTTTGATGCAAAATGACTTTGATTTTAAAGGCAAATAACCATACAGATATTTGGTAGTAAAGTCAGGCTTCCTTAGTTTGATGCAAAATAACTGATTTTAAAGGCAAATAACCATACAGATGTTTGGTAGTAAAGTCAGGCTTCCATAGTTTGATGCAAAATAACTGATTTTAAAGGCAAATAACCATACAGATGTTTGGTAGTAAAGTCAGGCTTCCTTAGTTTGATGCAAAATAACTGATTTTAAAGGCAAATAACCATACAGATGTTTGGTAGTAAAGTCAGGCTTCCATAGTTTGATGCAAAATGACTTTGATTTTAAAGGCAAATAACCATACAGATATTTGGTAGTAAAGTCAGGCTTCCTTAGTTTGATGCAAAATGCTCCCATTAAAATTTTTGGATTAACCTATGTTATGGTTAAAGAGATATTTTAAATAAACTCCAACATGTTCTCAATGTGGCATTGTTTAGATGCAACAGTTGGATAAATGAAGTCAAATTAAAGGAAGTAGACTACATTAGTGAAAATATTTGGAATCTCTTTAAGGTTTGTCATGTTCATTTTACTGTTTTCCCATTGAACTAAACTTTAACATTCTAATTATAGCTTTTTAAGATATTTTTTACTTGCCAAATAGAATATAATATTTACCAATGATCTCTGCAGGAGTATGTACCTTGTCAGTCTTTATGTATGAATGTTACCAATGATCTCTACAGGATTATGTACCTTGTCAATCTTTATGTGTGAGTTTTACCAATGATCTCTGCAGGAGTATGTACCTTGTCAGTCTTTATGTGTGAGTTTTACCAATGATCTCTGCAGGAGTATGTACCTTGTCAATCTTTATGTGTGAGTTTTACCAATGATCTCTGCAGGAGTATGTACCTTGTCAATCTTTATGTGTGAGTTTTACCAATGATCTCTGCAGGAGTATGTACCTTGTCAATCTTTATGTGTGAGTTTTACCAATGACCTCTGCAGGAGTATGTACCTTGTCAATCTTTATGCGTGAGTTTTACCAATGACCTCTGCAGGAGTATGTACCTTGTCAATCTTTATGTGTGAGTTTTATTGAAAGATTAATTTCACTCCTAATATTCATGATTACAATTTCATGTGAAAAGGCATTTTTATTCCATGTTCATATCTACATTTCTGTTGCTTAATGGTCACTGCAGTATAATGTTCCACCTGCTACAAGGGTCACAAAGGATGAGATAGTGGTCACTATGTCCCTAACCCATCCTATATGATGTATGCTTCATGTGTCCCATTAACATTTTATTGAGCCTTTTCTTTCAAATTGTTTAAAATGGCGGTTTTATAAATGGATTATTTTATCAGACTTTCACTTGCCTGTAAATTTACCGATGGATTACAAGTGTGTGTGTGTGTGTGTGCAAGCATATGCAGGGTTTGCAATCTTGAAAGTGCTTGAATTTTTGTGGTTACCTTGAAAAGTGCTTGAATTTGAAACTGCTGGAAAAGTGCTTGAAAATGCTCAGTATCCTATGAAAGTGTTTGAAATTTGAAACAAATGCATTTTATTGGAAAACATTAAATTACTGATATAAATCCAGAGATGCTGCCAGGGTGTGTGAGTGCACAAATCATGGAAAATTTGTATAAATTTGTGCACTTGAAAAGCAGTGTTATGCAAGAACTCCCACAAATTAGTTCAAACTTGTGCATATAAAAATGTATTCTTCACAGTATACAATTTTAACTGTTAAGATAAATTGAATAAATAAGAATCAAACAAGAAATTAAAAAGTAAGGATATTTATTTGATCAAAATACCTCTGTCTGAACAAGCAGGCTATGGCATTGATGGACTTAAGACCCTAATACAGCATTATGGAACAGGTAAGTAATCTGGCATAGTAGTTAGCAAAGCATTCAAGAAAGGGAAACTTTGACAGAGTTCATGTTAGTGAAAAAGCTTATTTTGGAGCAGAGATATACAAGAGACAATACCTATGAGCTGTGGAATATTCTGTATAACAACCATAAAAAACAGTTTCCCAACTCATTCAAGCTGGCTAAGCTAGCTATGCATATGCCCATTCAGACAGCAGACAGTGAAAGGGGGTTCTCAGCACAGAACAATATTTATACACAGATAATGAACAGATTAAGCTCAGAAACAATCAAAAGATTAATGCTTATACAACTAGAGGGGATGTATTTTGAGGATTTTGATTTCAATAGACCCCTAACAGAATGGAACAGGAAGAAAGAGACAAATATTTAAGTGTTAGGTAAATATTGAACAATATCCATTTCCTCCCCTCCCCCTTTCCCCCCCCCCCCCCCCTTATTTTAGGTGACAGGGGGGAGATCAGCACTTTAGATAAAATCTTGGCAGCATCTCTGTAAATCTCAAGAAGAAAAAAAATAAAGAGCCATTAAAAATTACAGAAACTTTATCTTCCTAGAACTGTATTTCCATGTTGGGTTTGTTTACATGTTCAGTAAGACTTCTGGTTGAGTCAGTTATGTGCTTGTTATTATTCAGCCATATTTGGGAGTGTAACCACCTCATGGTGTTTAAATGAATGGATGCTGTGTTGACTGGGTCATTAAGGTTGAGAACCAAAAGTTGGTCAAGCATTCTGCGATGCAAAGTATATTTTCAAATTCGATTGCCATAAGTGCTATACACAAGTAAGGTCTCCAAGCGATAAACAAAGAGTTCTGTGTTGTGTTTGTCAAAAGGAAATTGATGTTGGATCAAAGGGTGAAAGTTCTCTAAAGCTCCATGGTAAGTGTGAAAAGCGCTAAAGGAATGAAATGTCGACAATGTGAATGAATTTAGAATACGTTTTGCTTAAACATCAAGAACTCAAGGTGTCAGAAACTCAGGCAAATAAGACTGGTAACTCTCAGACTAATGTAGATGAGATGATGGCACCCCCATCCCCCATGCTCCCAAGTCCTCTCAGTTAACATCTTAACCTAGGACTAGTTCAACAAAACAAATGTCAGAGTTCTTGTATAAGAATAAAAATACTTAAATCTGACATTTTTGTACTTTTCATAACATAATCAACATTCTTCCTAAGTTTAGACATAGTTAATTATTGTGCTAGAAAATTCAATTTTTGTCTTTGACAAAAGCTTTAATTTTCTGATTAAATGTTTGTATGAACTATGATGTATGAACTATAAGTATGTTTGTGCAACCAGTTGGCCCAAAATTTACAGGTTGACCTTTGTTACAGATAAGATAATGATTTATTATTTTCTTCTCTGCAGAATGTGGTGCAGGATTTCCTGTCAGAGGTGGATGCCCTAATGGACCTTGCTGCCACAGGCTCTCTAGAAAAGGTGAAGGTCAGTATCCTAGAACACATTAATCGTTTTCCTCTTGAAAATATCAAAGACACTCAGGGCTCAGGCAAACCACTTGTCCTCTCATCCTGACCAGGTAAAAATTTCTGGGCCGAGTAAAACTTAACTACTTACTCATCCCTGGGCCAATTAGATGCAGATTTGTACCTTGAGAATAAATCTGAGTACACTTTATACCCTGAACAAGCTTCGAAGTTCAACATCGCTTAACATTTGGCATGTGTCAGTTATAAATAACCTATGCCTAATCTGCCTATTTGTTGTCAGTGGAGATCATGTTGCAATAAAAATGACTTCTTTTTTTTTTGCTAAACAGGTACCAGATGTAAACTTGATACTTAAATTGGTAAATATTATGAATATATTATGTTGCAGTTTCACACTTAGCCCTTGATTTTTTAATGGGATCATTTTGATATGGAGAAAGTTTTCCTTTCAACGAGCTATCACACATATTTATGAGCCAGAACTCTGAGACGTTAAGGGACAGAGAATGTCAAAATTGTTTTCATCTGGTCAGGCAATGTTACAATTGCCCCAGGTCACCAGTATTTTCAAGACTGAAGCTTTATTGATAGATTGTCGTGCCAGAGATAATAAACCAGCAGATATTTCTGTAAGCATGTAATTACTATTCACAAGAAAAATGTTGACAACTTACATTAGAAATGAGTATTTTAAGTGTCTCAGCTGATTCCCACCAACTTTCACACAATGTATGCTGTTGTAATCTGTTTATAAAGCAGAGAATGTCGAGACAACAGCTGATTGGTCGAAATCTAGTTGGGATAATAACCTAGAAATGTTCCAGTTCTTTTGGACAATCAGCAATTTTCCTTTTTATGATGCCCGTGTGTAGCTCTTGAGAATGGAGGCTTGACCACAATAGATCATTTAGTATCAAAGTTGGTGGAAATTGAGACTGTTGGAATTCTTCTCTCAATTGCAAGTTACTTAAGTTTTTCTTGTGAAAGTAATTACTTATATAAATATCGGCTGGTGTCTTTACTTTGGCATGGCAATGTATTAATAAAGCTGCATAGTCTTGAAAACACTGGTGATCTGGGGAAAGCGTAACAATGTCTGACCAGACAAAAATCATAAAATTTTGACATTCTCTGTCTCTTAATTTCTCTGAGATCTAACTTTTATAGATGTGTGATAGCTCGTTGAAAAGGAAAATTATGACACCTATATTACTGAAACGTTTCACTGTAAATGCCAATACCACTAGGAAATCAAGGGCTATCTGTGCAACTGCAATTTCTTGAGTTACAAACCTTGTCTCATTATATGTTTATCTAAGGAGCCATGTATTAGAATATAATGTTTTAATGGTTTTTACCCATTTTTAGTATCAAGCTTGCAGCAGGTACCTGTGGTTTAGTAAAAGCATAAGCAGTGTAGTGGAGAAATGTATTGTGTCAAGTATAATGAGGACAGGGACAGATAACTCTTGTGACTCACTCGTCCAGGACGAGTGATTGAGAAATATTTTCCTGAGCTCTGGACACTGAAGAAAACTCTTACAGGTCAAGGTCATTGGTTTGTAGAAGAAGTCATATAATTCACACCACTTAGACATGTTGAACAGTGAGCAGAATCATGTATTACTTTGTCAAAGTCTGTTTGTTACAATGATTGCTAGTGAACAGCTATCACAATGCTGTGTTCTTACACAAGCAAAATCTTGTGTTATCATGTTAAAGTCTGTTTAATACAATGAATTGGAGTGAACAGTTGTCACAGTGCTGTCTTACACATGCAGAATCTTGTGTTACTATGTTGAAGTCTAATACAGTGACTGGGAGATACAATGGAGATGCACTTGTGGACAAATCAAGAAGTTACATGTGTAAGTAGATATGTGCTAATAGTATGTAGATGCAATCATGATTACAAATTATGTTTGTGATACAACACACAGCATGTTCGTTTATCTGCAATACATGGGTCTTCTGTGGAAACAAAAATTGCCACATATGGAAATTTTTTCATATTTTTGTGTATTGTGTATTTGTGAAATCAGTAAAAGGAGTTTCATGAGTTCCCTTAGTGAGCAGGATCAGAGAGTAAAGATACCAGTTGAGTGTTACCAATTTGTTGAGAATGAATCATTTTTTCCTATTAATTACTTGACCCACTCCTATAACTGCTTCTTTATTTTAAATATGAAAAGAATAAGTACTCTATTTTGTATGAATAAAAGCACAGTGTGCCTTCCAATTCACAAAGAAATGAATTGCTCCTACATACTTCCCTATGTCTGTAATTCTTTCTGATTCCTACTTTTTATCTTCATCTTCTTTTCTCAGAACAGAGAGCACTCACAATATTAAAGAGATTTCTACAGAATTGGTGGTTGGAGTAGGGTTACCATATTGGGATAATAGCATCAGACACATGACCAACTAAAGTTCAGTGCCATATTTATACCTGTGTCTAACATTAATCCAATTGTAAACAACATTAACCCTGATCTTTCAGTATATGTGTGGGCAGATCAGTGTCTACTTTGTTCACTTAAAATCATTGGAAAGATCAACAGCATACAGCAACCCGATATAATAGTGCAGAATGTCATGGCAGATCTGGCTTTATGCTGTCTGCATTTGGATGTATGTTATATACCAGCAAATATGGTGAACCAAATGCTAGACTGGCTCAGTATTTTAATTGGCTATTCTGGTTGACCCAATGCAAGACTGGTTCACTGTTTTAATTGCTATTCTGGTGGACCCAATGCTAGACTAAGTTTAGTGTTTTAATGGGTTGTTCTGGTGGACCCAGTGCTAGACAGGCGAAGTGTTTTAATTGGTTATTCAGGTGGACCCAATGCTAGACAGGCGAAGTGTATTAATTGACTGTATTGATGGACCAAATGCATGACTGGCTCGGTGTTTAAATTGGCTATACATGTGAACCGAATGCTAGACTTACTCACTGTTTTCATTGGCTATACTGTTGGAACAAATACTAGACTGGCTGAGTGTTTTACTGGTGGACTAAAAGCTAGACTGGCACAGTGTTTAATTGAATTTGATGTCATAAAATAAGTGTTATATCTGTAAAAAAAAATGTCAGTATTTCCTGAAAAAGTCAACAAATCTTAAAGCTAGTGCTTGTGTCATTTACAGTCAACAATAGAGAGATAACATTGATATCTATTAATTGATTATTATTTTTTTAAAAATTAGAACTAAAATTTTCAAGCACAATGTTAAGGATATTCACAAGTTTTATCATGTCTGCAATTAGGGTGTCATGATTAATTTCCATCATAATGCCCAGCTGTTCATTAAGGGAGCGGTCATTGGCATTCAGTTCATTGAGAAGGCATAATTATGCACATTTGAAATCTTGCAGATATCCTCAGAATAAATGAAATAATAAATTCTCAAATTATTCATCACCATGTTTGGATGAACTTTCATGTCATAAGTGTTACATTCCAAAATCAGATCAATTTTATGCCAATCTCATAAGTTTCCGACTGTATTTGAACTTGCAAGGAAAGAACAAGAGTTGACCTAATTCATTCTGCAAGTTGTAAAAAGATAGCACAAACAGAATTTCCGACACAGTTTTCCAAATTTTGTAAATTGATATGATGTCAGAATGTTACATCTTGGATTGTTATGAAATATTGGCAACAACTGGAAAAAGAAGCTGGCATTGTCTACAGCAAGGAGTATTTATCTTATGCAATCTGTACACTTCCCATTTATGATAGCATAACATCATACAAAGCATACACTTTTTATACATTTATGATAGCATAACATCATACAAAGCATACACTTTTTATACATTTATGATAGCATAACATCATACAAAGCATACATTTTTTATACATTTATGATAGCATAACATCATACAAAGCATACACTTTTTATATATTTATGATAGCATAACATCATACAAAGCATACGCTTTTTTGTTGATTGACAGACAAAAGGGAAGTGTGCATCTATTTAAACAACCATTTGTGCATGGAAATTTTGCTCTGTAAAGATGGAAAAAAGTATAGATAGTTATAAATTGGTGAACAAATTCAATTTACATGGTATTTTGCTTTAAATTAATGTAGAAACGGTTTGAGTGTTGCAACTGATTTTCAAGAACTTGAGTTTTTCCCCTTTTCCTGCTGGATAACCAGTTTTGTTTGTGTTCATTGTTATGTACTCATTAGATTTCAGGTTTAAATAACACTTTTTGATATTGGATTAAGGATTTCATAGCAATAATTCTTTCAGAATAAAAAGAAGAGAGTTGTTACATGCAATCAGTACGAGTAAATACATCCTGTTAAGGGCATATTAGATAACCATGATGTAACTTGTAACCTACTATCCCCAGTCCAATGAGTGATAAAGTGTAAGTAAGTTTGACATCATATTTCTTCTTTAAAAAAATCATGTGAATGGTAATGACTTATCTGTAAGAATAACAGAATATGGAAAAAAATGACCCATCATTCATTAATTGTATTAGATGATGTAATGAGACAGTGGGTGATTCTAAAAATATCAAATATGAAAGAAAAATCCTTTCATGGATGTAACAAAGGACACGAAAATGTAATTACCCAATTTAAGAATATTAACCCAATAAAACTGCAGAACAAGAATGTTAAACAATTCTGTCAACTTGAATCTTTTGAGTTGATGATTATTCATTTGGAGAATCCTCTAATGTGTTCATAATCTTTAAATATGGCATCCAGTTACACCTTAAACCAATTAATGATTACAGTTTTCATAAGATTGCATATTTTCAACGAGGTTGAGAAAATTGTACGACAAAGAATTCATTGGTGACTTGTGTTACATCTTTTTCTGATAAAATTGTGTACACACTACCTTTGAGGAACTCTCTCCATTCCTATGGAAATAAATTGCCCATAATCTGTTGTTTCAAAATTAAGTAACATGTGCAACTTAAAATAAGTATGAAATGTTTGGAAAATCTTGTCTGAGATGTAACATGAATTCTATGGCATCAGATTCAATACCATGTTGGTATTTTTACATTGGGACTTAAAGCATTGGTCTTGAAAATGGCATGAATGCCTGAATCTATACTTAAATATATAGATATTGGGGGCAAATGCCAAAATGGGCATTTAAATAGCTTCCCCTCATAGGAAATATTAAGGGCTTGATGTGGTCATTAGTTTAATATGTAGTGTAGAATTAGTTTAAAAAATAATAAATATCATATACATTTGTATTTTCTTATAATTTCTTACTGTTGTTTATTACATTTTTTCCCCAGACTGTTCAGTCGGTGAAAGGAGTCCCCAATGGCCTTGGAACCAGCATAGTAGATATTAAGGTGAGGGGATGACAGACTGGCCTTTTTTTCAAACTACTGTGTCAGACAGGATATATTTTACATGGGGAAAATACTTATATTATTCAATGTTAAATTGCATAAACTAGTCATACAATTTTAGCCTTTATCTGTACTATACTACTGTGCAGTAATGCTGATAAATAAATGCAAGTTTGATACTGATTCAAAAGGCTTCATCTGATTTCACAGACACTTAAGGGTGATCGCTTGTGAAATCCTAGAGTATTTAACTTTTTAAGATATGGATATTTTTACGTAGCTTAGGGTCCAAGCAGTTAGAAGTTGACATAAAATTTGTAGGTTGATGTGCATTTTCTTGCATCACTCTTAGCTGAATAACGATCCTAAAGGGTCATTACATCAAAAAGTACCCTGCCACTATTTGCCCATAAAATAATAGCCGAATGAGTATTTAACAATTCATCAAATTTGCACAGGTTGAAGATGATAGACTCCTTATCAAATACACACAGAAAAGTGTATGTTGGTGTGCAAAGTTTTTAAGTAAGACACAATTATTTAGATCACAAAAGTTTTCTACAATATAGAGCTTGTGCTGCCAATTTTTGCAGCTCGTAAATTGCTTAAGGTTTCCCTAGGTCTCATATACTTTTTGTTGACTTTATCATTTTCTTTCAAAGGACTCTTATTATGATTATTAAAATTGTATAAGAATTTATCTTTTTCATTATTTAATAACAAACAGAAGTCACAACCACATCATTGTGCATCCAATTTCTCCCAGAGTACATAGCACTGTGATGCACTTAGGTAATAAGTGACATCATATCCATCACATCATAATGACAAGCTGCACAGTAAGCATTTCTTTAGAAATGTGGACATCCCTAATAAAGATTTAGGATCATCACCCTCCAACCCCCAACCCCCACCCCCCAAACAAATTAGGATCATAACAATAAGGATTAAACTCAGTTGGGTTTTAGTGAAGCTATTTTTATGGATTGGACAAATATTTGTATACTGAACAAATAATTTAACAAAACAGGGCAGGAATTTATTGACTATTTAAATATATCTGTTCTATACAGGGCAAAAATGTATTGACTGTTTAAATTTGTCTGTTCTATACAGGGCAGGAATTTATTGACTTAAAATATGTCTGTTCAATACAGGGCAGAATTTATTGACTTGTTTTAAATATGTCTGTTCAATACAGGGCAGAATTTATTGACTTGTTTTAAATATGTCTGTTCTCTAAGTTTTTTTTCTAAATGTGAACAGGTTTGAAATTATCAGTAATATATTTACTTGAAATTATTTAATCTTTTTAAGAATAATTAACAAAGAGTGCACAAAATTAAAGACTATGTATTTTTTAGGATCTTTAATTAAATTTGGGTCTTATAAAAATTCCCATCTCCTATTGTCCTTAGACAAAGATGAAGTGGCTGAGAGGTCAGTTGCGTGATAAAATCAAGGCTGAGCAGAAGCTGAGGCGAGACTTGCGGGAGGCCCTGACCTGTACTGAGAATGACAGAAAATATTTATTTCAAGAGCTTCAAAAACGGGAAGACGTGCTTGATGAACTAGTTACAGTCAAACAGGGTAAACTATTAATAATAAAAAGATTAAATGTCAGAGAAAAGCATGAATATTGAAACTTTATTTCTTTTTCAGATACATTACCCGATGATAATATGTTAAAACATCCACTATCTTGCACATCCACTGTTCCTAAGCTAACAGAGATGTAAATCAGATCTTTTGGCTTGTTTTAGCAATAAAAGTGCTTAAATGTCATCTGCCTGCTTAGACAAAAGTCAGGCGAGAATTGTCACACCTTGGATAGAGAGATTGGCACCAAATCCTGTCAGTCATCAATTACTACTACCTCTTTTGCCTGGTCAGCATGCTCTTTCAAGAGGCCTCACAAATACCTTACATTTTCACAAGTTTAAGCAATCCTTAGGAATTTTTTCATCTCAGGGAATATACTCAATCCATTCTCATTGAATTTTCACTCAAGCCTCACTGTAGATGAATATTTTACAACTCATTTGTCAATTTTGTCGTATGATAAGCTACTTGGTGCCATCATATTTGCCAGCTCTGACAGTTGATAGTAATTACAATTCATCCCAGTATTCAGCCTTTGGTTATATCATGTAAACAAGTCCTAGAAATAATTACTGCTGACACTTCAGTCACCAACTTTATTATGTCTCAGTTACTCCAGGTAGAAAGATCGCCAATTCAGAAGAAGGTCCAGCAATCTTTGCCATCTTGGGCCTCCAACCCATTCCTTAGCCCTGCCATCATCCACAGTGCCAAAACCAGATTATACTGGCACTGAACAGACTATCAGGCCAGTACCAACATAGTATGGTAACCCACATAGACCAGTCCTGGACAACACATCACCGCTTGCAGACCAGATTATAGTGGCACTGAATAGACAACCAGGACAGTACCAGCATAGTATGGTTACCCACAAGGACCAGTCCTAGACAACACATCACTGCATGCAGACCCTGGTACAGGCTACATTGATCTATCCCTCGATAGCCAGTACATGACCTCTGCACCAGACATCAGTTGGCCCCAAGCATTGTCCATTCCAGCACCAGCACAGTCTCAACCAATGCCCTCTGTCACCAGGACTGGGTACAGTGATCTGTTTTCCTGGCATACCCGGACCCCAGATGTGGACAGCATCTGGCACCCAGTCATGCCACTTCCAGTCCCAGCCCTGTCATGGCTACCCAGTGCAACTGGCACCAAATTCAGTGAACAGTACTTCCACAATATCCAGTGCCAACATATGAAGGTCTCACAGACCTATACTGGAGAAGTCCATTACTGGTCCCAGCTGTCACAATCCAGTATCAGCTACAGTGATTTCCAGTCCTAAATCCCCAGTACCTATCTTTGACTTTTGATGACACACAAAGTAAATACCTTGAGATCACCAGTTCACAACATGGACAAACTTCCAACTTGGTTCATTCTCTGCAACTTCCAACTTTGCCAGCTCAGTCATTGCTCCCATTCCAGGAGGTTTCTTTGTCACCCCACACCTCTGATTTTGAATAAGTATGCTTGCAAGCTCCATCTTCTATACTTGATCCGACAATCTCCAGGGAAGAGTCACTTTTGTCTTTCAGCCTTGTATTGTATGGCCACATAGAGGAGGTCAGGAAACAGGCTGTCAAAGAGGCAGACCTCACTCAGGCCCAGCAAACTAGATGGATCAAAGAAATCAGAAGGACCTTGCAACAGCATGCCAGATGGGGAAACCCTCCTTACTCCTCAGCAAGGGCTCAGTTTCCCACGGCAAGTTATGACAAGACATTGGGAGAGAAGGACCAGTTTAGGCTCTATTTATTCTTTTTGGCATCCACTTTCCTCCAGAAATTGATGCTCTGTTCATGCCACCCTTTTCCAACATAAGACAGAGATGCTGCCAGGCCGCGGGATCGCAGGTTTCTCGCAAAAGTGATTGAGAGTCACGCAACTTTTAAAAGCCAATGGGGGAAAGATCGCGCAAGTTATCTGTGCTTCCCACGATTTCTCGAACCCAATGCACGACTTTTTTATTTTTTGTTTTTTAATTAGGTTAATCAGATCGTCTTTTTTGACTTTTCTCCATGATCTCAATTAATCATATATCTATGGAGAATATTGTTTGAATACAAGCACCTTTATGATGGAGATCTGTTCGAGTATTGTAGAAACTATGGAGGTATTCCAATTGAATTGTTTCCTGGTGCTGTGTAGTAAATTGATCCATCGATCGAAATGTCTAAAGCGCGACAGTAGTGTGTTATGTTGAAACAAAATATAACAGATTTCTTTAGGAAACTCAGTGAGATGGAAAGATCATCTGTTAAGGACGAAACTAGGGAGGATGAAATATCTGACGGTTTGTTGCCAACTGAACATAGCGCAGAAAGCTGTGATACAGAAATAACCGACATGATGTCGTTTACTACTGTTTAGACCATGCAGAAATTCTGATACATCAACAGAAATATCCAAGGAACAACATGCCTGAATTGTGGAAAATTGTGTTTTGGATACCTGAAAACCAGTTCCCGAAAATATTCAGACTGGTCATAATTGCAGCAGTTCTTGCCTTTGCAAAAAACTGATTGTGAAAGGTGATTCAGTTCTCAAAGCAAATTCACACTACTCGGCGAAATAGGGTAACCACAGACCTTTAAAACTCTATCACTGTAGTAAGAAAATGTCAGAATATCTGAGAAAAAAACAAAATAAAATCCTATAAAGATATATAATTCGGATTAAGTATTTTTTTTTCTCTAAGATATTCTGACATTTTCCTACTACAGTGATAGAGTTTCAAAGGCCATTGGGCTAACATCTGGAACAATAAATAAACTGATGACTATACAGATGTGTGTGGTCCAGTAAATTATTTTCAGTTTGCAAAGCCATATTTGAAGGGCAGTGATAAGAAACAAAGAAGAATATTTACCAGCTGAGCAACAATGGTATGCAGCTACCTTATACATTTATTGTCAAAGAAGTGATACAAAATCATTAAATGCTTGTTTTAAATTAGGTGTTTCTACACCTTATAATAATGTTGTCACCTATCTTCTACCATTCAGCTTAGTTTACCCTTGCCCCCCTCCCCCGATCATCCCCCCCCTCTGAGGGTATGTGTGGGGGACCTCCCCCTCTTAAGAAAATTTCTGGCAGCATCTCTGATCAGATTGGGGGAGGGGGAAGACTTCAGCACTTTACCATGGAATGGGAGAGTCTCTGCCCTTATGACCCAAGGGTCTTGCAAATTATCTCAGGAAGCCTCCAGATCACTTTCCTTGACCATCCCCCTTTAAGGATTTCATTGCTAAAGATGTCCCCAGAGACCCATACAAAAGCAGACATTCTGCAGCTGGAAATACACTCTCCTGATGAAAAGGGCAGTAGAAATTGTTCACAACACCAACTCACTGGAATTGTACTCCAGACTTTTCCTAGTTTCCAATACCTTTGTACCTTGAAGATCATTTTGGTGGTATCTGCTTGGAGAGATAAATTTCAGCCAGGGAATTTCTTCACCTTTTGGGTATTCTCTATGCAGCCGCAGATGTTCTTAATTTTGGACCACTTGTTCATGAGACCCATGCAAATAATTCTTCTATTCCAGAGGTGGCCAAAACTTGGCCCACTTGACCCAATGATAAAAGTTTCTCAGCAAATGGGAGGACCTCTCTTAGCTTACAGCTGCAGGATCAACCACCAGAAATTATGATCTGCACAAATTCCTGACTGAAGCAAGTGCAAGTGGCATTTGGTCCCATCAGAAGCACTTCATGCACCTCAACTTCCTGGAGATTAAAACCATAGCAAATGTCTTTCGATCATGGCAGGAGAAAGGGCATCCTGAGTTTTTCTGACAACTTGGTTGTTCTTAATTATCTCAGAAGGCATGGGAGAACCAAATTTCCAGATCTCTGCCTTCCTTTTTGGAATTTTCTCAGGTGGTGTCAGCAAATCCACATTCAAGTCAGCCACATCCAAGGCAGATTTAGTGCCCAAGCAGACTCACTGTCTAGATGGTATCAACCTATTCACACAGAATTGGCCCATTTACCCCTCATTCTTAAGTTGAATCTACACCCACTGGGGTCAGTCCTTTGTAGACATGACATGCCAAGCTCCCATCCTTCGTCTTATCCAGTCTCAGACCCAAAAGTCTGGACAGTAGACACCCTTTCACTGAACTGGAATGGTCTTAATGCATATACCTTCCCACCACCCCACCCCCAGCCCTCTGATTCACAAAGACATTCAGAAAGCAAGGGAATCTGCGTGCAGACTAATCCCGATTGCAAGTGGAAAAAGTCATCTGTCAATGACCTCCTGAATCAAGCAGTGGATGACTCCCAGGAAAATCTTGCCTTCATTTCACCTGCTGAAACAACCGCACATGCAGGTGGTCTATCCCAGCCCAGAAATGCTGAACCTTCATGCCTTGCTCATATGAAACAAGTCCTCAGAAAGAAACATTTCTGTCGACAAGTGGTGGATAGAATTGCTCAGGCAAGATGACCCACCACTTTGAAAGCCTATGAGGCAAAATGGAGAGTTTTCTCTCAGTGGTGCAAGCAGAGGAAAAATCTGTCTCTCAAAGGCCTTGATACCACAAATAGTTAACTTTCACCTATGACTTTTTGAGAAGAATTTAGCCCCCCAGTTCCAATCATGGGCTGCCAATTCACCTATTTCAGACATGGTTTGCCATAATGGAAGGAAGGACATAGGCCAGAACAAAGATTTCTCCGACCCACTAGCAAATTTCGACTTGTCTCAACCAAAGGCCTTGGCCCATTGTCTGAAATGGACCCTATTGTGGGTTTTTTGACGTGGTTCAACAAGACACCCTTCAAACCACCATTTAGAGGCTGCACACTAATCTATCATATAAGACCTGCTTCCTTGTCACTCCAGCTTCAGAAAGCAGAATCAATGAAATTCAGACTTTCTTGGTTGATCCAAGCTATCTGCAGTTCTACCACAATGGTTAAGTTTCTTTCCTGATGGTCCCTGGTTTCATTATTAAGAACAGGTTCCATTCATGGGAAATTAGTATTTTGTCTTGATACCTCTGTATTCTTTTGATCCTTCTTCCCATTGGTATCTTCAGGATCCCATTAGGGCATTAAAATGGTACATGAAGCATACTAAGTAAGCCAGAAGAGGGAGATCTCACTTGTTCTTACTGATGAAAGAAGGAAGGGACAATGTTTCCACTAAGGCCCTTTCATCCTGGATCCATTGGATTACCACTGAGCCTACAAGGAACTAACCCATGACCAGATACATTTCTTATTATATTAACTCATGAGGTTAGGGCATTTACCATTAACATAGCATTTCAAGCATAACTGCTCCCAGACCAACATCATATAAGCCATGAGATGGAAGTCTGAGATGACAATTCTCCAGTTTCTATCTGAGAGACCTTTCATACTAAAGAGCTCAATTCGAACTGGTAGGACCTATATCAGCAACACAATAGGCTGCCTCCCCAGGTCACTCAGCAGTTTTGTAATGATGCAAGTTCCTTTATTTCCACTGGATTTGCGGGAGCAACATTTTTTTCCCAAGACTGCATCCATTTATTGACCTGTGCTAACCCCCATATTTCATACAAGTCAGGCAAACATTAGGAGACCAAAGCCAAGGCCAATTCTGGTGTAAGGGGATGTAACTCCCTCCACCTCTTACCTATTTTCCTAACTTATTATGATTGGGTAATGTATTTGAAGAAAAAACAATTTTTAGAGTAAAGTATGTTTCTTTGAAAATACAGGCACTCCCTCGCAAACCCTCCCCGCAGTCAAATCACTGGAAGAGCATGCACTTCCACTCCAGTAGTAACTGACATTAGAAGGGATTAGGTACCTATTCCTCTATCCAAAGGAAGACCACTCTTGTCTTCCCTCTCAGCAAGCAGATGATATTTTAGCACTTTTAATGCTAAAACAAGCTAAAAGACCTGGTTAACATAATTTTTTGCCATGGAATGGCTGGGTTTGCAAGGTAGTCAATGTTTTCCTATTATGATCAGGTAAGTATTATCAAAGAAACGTATTTTACTTCATAATTCGAGGTAAAAAAAAATCCTGAGATGATCCAAATTTAAAAAAATTTTTTTTTTACTTGTCTGCAACAAAGCCTTACAAAAGGCAAATAAATGAGGTCACAATTTTCTGTCATCCATAATTTGTTTCTTGTCTGAGATCATCCATTTCTTTTTTTTTTTTTTTTTTACTGACCAAGTGAGTCTAGGTGTCAAAGGTGAAGATCACAGAAATTGACATTCATTCCTAAAGGAACAGTACATATCTGAGTTTTTCCTATGATTCATTTCTATGTATGTTGCAAATGACACTGGCTGCTAACGCAGATGATGAATCTATTTGGAAGTTACTGAGACTTTAGATTTAAAAATCAGACCTCCATCTTTCAGGTTATTAATGAGTTGATGCCACTGTCATAACCAGGCATCCTAAATATGTGTAAGAACTTAAGCTCTTGATCCATATTTCAGCTGCAAGTCAAGGTCAGGATCAAGGGCAGCTCTGTTTATGGAAGTTCTAAATTTTTTTTTAAAATGTCATGGTGCAAACCTTATACTCACTTTTGGGACAACATGACATATTTTCAGATGAAAGGATATTCACTCAAAATCTCTTGATATAAATTATCGTATTTTAATTTGCTCACAAAGGAGATAAGACAGTGAATATTTTTAATAATAAACGATGTAGTTTCTTTTAATGTATCATTCTTTATATATTTTTCCATTTCAGAACTTTCAAATAGAGAAATAGAAAACATGAATGCTGTTGAAGTATTACAGGTAAGATGATTATCACTAATGTTTATTGCCCTCCTCCACCTGCTAATTGTCCTTCACCTGCTGATTGAGCCTCTTTATGAGCTTTATCCCTATCAAAGTGTTCAACATTTACTTTGTAATGTTGAAATGTATGGATTTATTTCAACAGAAGAAAACAATGAACAATTGTTTATATAATTGAATGGTTTTAAATTTTTTTTGAAGTTTATGTAAATTAGTTCTTTTGATGAAGTCAAATGATTTTTTCAGGTGTGAGGGTGGGCACATCTTGTTCATGTTTCTTGTACTGGTGAAAAGGCAACTTAGTATATACTGAAGTGTGTACTCTTTCAAGAGTACTTTATGTTAGAAATAAGCCAGAAATTCCTGTGGTTTTTTCCTTTTGTTTCCTTAATATTTTGTCAACAAAGAATTGCCACTTATACTGTAATTAAAACATTTTGGCTTCTTCAGAATCTAATGAATTTCTAATTTCTTCAGAATCTAATGAATTTCTAATTTAAAAAATTGTGGACAAAAAGTCTTGTGAATTACTTGTCAAGCAGTTGAAATGTTTTTAATTTTTACAAAATTTTGGTCATTATAATAGAATTAATTTTCCAGCAGATTAAATGTCCCTGCCAAAAACAGTATATTATTTTTTCAAGCCAGGTAGCATCCCCTGATGCACAGCATACATCTTTTAGCTTGGATTGTGTTAACATATGTGCCTGATGCACAACATGCATCTTTAGCTTGGATTGTGTTAACATATGTGCCTTATTCACAGCATACATCTTTAGCTTGGATTGTGTTAACATATGTGCCTGATGCACAACATGCATCTTTTAGCTTTGATTGTGTTAACATGTGTGATATATTCTGACAGGAACACCTGCTAGATTTGACAGATGAACTGGAGCTAAGGAAGATAAAGGAGGAAGAGCAAGCCAAACTTCATGAATCTGAAAAGCAGCAAATTATTGATGAAATAGAGGATTTAAGGGTAGGAACACATCAGGGCCATTTTCTATTAGCCATCCTTCTTACAGTAATCAGTGTCTTTCCTTAACTTGATATCATTGTAACTGAGAAACTTTGAGTTACTGTTCAGAATTTTCATTATCATTATAGTACAAAATTCCCTTATTTTACCAGAAGAATATAGTCAGCAAAATGTTTTCTTGAAGAAAGTTAACATATGGATTTGTTTTAGCAGTGCCCTGTTTTAATTGTCTCTAATTTTCATGTCATATAATATTCATGTTAAGAACTTGCAATGCAAGACATGTTAAGTCCATTGTATTTCATCTACTGCTCATGTATGTCATTTTCCAAACATTTGTAGGATAAAGAAAAACTGAGGATAGAAGAAAGATACCATAAGTAAGTTTGTTTCCTGATATGCTTATATTGCTTAAGAGAAGGTATACTGATTTTTAAAGCTCAAATCTTTGAGCGGTCATGACCAATATTCAGTTATTCAAAACAATATGGTGTCAGTGTGAAATAAATATTATTGAATGTTTCTTTGTGATACTTTGCTTTAAAAATCAAGCCTGTATTGCTTCACAGACAAAATGATGGTGAAAGATTTAGAATTATTCAATTAAATATGTGAAGTATGCACACTCAATTTTGTTTTCTTTATTAACAAAAATTATAATCATACACAAGTGAATTTATTTTGACATTAGTGAACAGACAACTTTGTCAAACGATTTAGATACCAATAGCACATTTTTTGTGCCTTGAGATATTTTTGGCTTGGAATGATTTCATCACTCAAAGCCTATGGGGTGGTGTCTACTGTCTATCACTAAGAATAGTTTGTATTTCTAATAATAAGGCACTTTCAATATTTAGCTCTTCTGGCCATTTGACCGTGAAAGGCCAGTCATGATCTGTAAAGGGACATAACTCAAATTATAATCCGGATAGGAAATGAGTAGTTAGCGGTTACCTCCCTTGATATAGTTGGACAGTTATTGTGTAGCACTTCTAACAATACAAAATCATTTCAGTAGAAAATGATGATTAAAAGTAATTGCTTAAATTTAAAAAAAAAAATATTGTGTGATTCTTTTTTAATCAATTCTCTGATAAGTGATAGAGAAAAGAAAAGACTTGTAATGGTTATAGTTAAGATTACTGTATTTAGAGGGATATTGGTATTCGCTTAGGATCAGAATAAAGGAACATAATTATCAATATCTTGCAATTTATGTTCATTGCTTTGATCTTGTTTAATGTAGTATTACCTCAGTCCTCCAAGCCATCTGTATTCTCAATACTTTGATTATGGCTTTTTTATGCAGTGACCAATCATCTATTTAAAGTAAGGAAAATTTTAAAGAATAATTCACTCAGTGTTTCAAATATGGTTAGTATATTTATAACATATAAATGAAAGCTTAATGAGAACTTGTTCAAGTGTTGGTATGGTCATGCTACTATGACATTTTTTCTTCTGTTTTCAGACTTCAAAAAACAATGAAAGCTTTACAGGATGAGATCAGGATGGCCAGTGTCAATAATCATAAGGTAGGTATTCATATATGCTACCGTATATACTCGCGTATAAGCCGATACCAATTGCAAACTGCATAGACCCAGATCTGCCATCGCATAATGCGCCGGCAGATCTGTGTCTATGAAGTTTGTAAGGAATAATCAGTAGAACAAACAACATAGACCCTGATCTGCCAGTGCATAATGCACCGGCAGATCAGGGTCTGTGTTGCTTGCATTTGGACCCAGCTTACACGCAAGTATAGATGGTGATAATCATAAGGTAGGTATTCAAATATGCTAATAATCATAAGGTGAGTATTCGTGTATGCTTTGATTTACATATGTTTAGCAGTTTTTAAACATGTTTAACATATATTTAGTACCATATACATTTTTTTTAAAAATTCTCACCAGCGGCTTTCTCTCGGGCCTAATGATCCATCCCTTCTAATTTGTGGACAGGAAGCAGCTCCCAGTCGACTTTGACAAACCGATGGGGCAAGCATCCACCTGCATATAAAGACCACGTGTGTAAAGACCAAGTTTCTTGGGTTCCTTTTATATATAAATCATTGCATTTTTACCTGCATATTACTGCCGAGGAAGGGGAAGTCTGAACAAAACAAATTGAGTGATTCATCAGCTATACAGGGGAGCTTCTGTTGATACATTGTAACATGCAATACCAACTTGCCGAATTGATTTTTTGTTAGTGTCATTCATTGGCTGCATTTGCTGCATAAGCAGGGCTCATGTGGAAAACCCTGCAAAGATGACCTCATTTGATAAATATGGTTCAGAGTGTAGTGTTGATGAACATGAAGTTATTAGACCTCACCTTATCTCTTTTAAAAAATGAATTACATTGGTTTTGAGGCAAAAGTAAGGCCTCTTTGAAGTACCGATATAGTTCACTCAAAGTTAAGATAGACCAAATAATAATAAAAATAATAATAATAATAATAATAATAACTTTTTTTTAATGAGGGTTACATCTTTAACAGATGCTAATCTTCCATATAATCCTTATTTTGAGGAACCATACTTTAAACAGGTTTGGAAGTAGACCATTGGATTTCATGCGTAAAGAGGGCTTCCCAATAAGCTGTTAGGTCATTTTCAGAAAGATAATGGAAAGCAAAAGTTAAATATTCCCTATTTAAATGATAATATGTTGATAACTATGGCTTTGTACTAATGCATAGCCAAATAGGGAGTAGCAAGTTTGATTGTAACAGCAAACCGTTCCACCACTATGACTTAAATGGTTCTGTTCCAAAGTCATTGTCTACATGTAGCCTAGCAGTGCAGTACAGTGTCATCTGGCCCTTTTATATCTAAGTGTTACATTTCTAGCCACATTTAAAAAAAAAAAAAGGATTGTGTCAGATTTTAAGCATATTGGTAATTTCATAGATATATAATGACTTCAAAACTTGAATAAGAGACAGAATATGGATATATATTGGAGTTAACTTTCTGGGGTAAGATGGGGTGTGTGGATGATGGTATGTGGCATTGCCTACAACTGCCTCAAATGGAATGAATGTCCAACAACAGTCCACAAAGTTTCCAATCATATGAACTATGGCCATGGCCACAAAACTGATTGCACCTTTAAGATTGTAGGCCAGATCAATTAAATGTTAGGTAAAAGTTCATAATTATTCACAATATATGGTACATTAAGATATCTTTTACAAAATCTTTGCTGAATTGCTTCTGTTTCTGGTGAATATTCATACCCCCATATTTCTGAACCGAAACATAAGATGGCTTCATCATAGCATCATGTTTTAAATGTATCCTTTATATGTAATCTTCCAAATTTTGTTGATACCCAGAACTTCTAGATATTGATTTCAAAGCTTGAAATGCCAACATATTTTTTAACATTAGTCCAGCTCAACCTAGATGTCAAAAGCAACCCATGAAATGAAACCGTTTTAGTTGGTATGCCTATATAATTCCAATGTTCATAATGTCTCAAAAAGCCACGATTTTGAAAGACAATTATTTTTGTTTTTGCTAGATTAATTTTGATTCATGTTTCATTAAAAAATTCATCTATGGCATTAATTGTATTGTTGTAGTAACTGTACAGTTTCATTACAATTAGCCACAACAAGGCAAAGATCTCTGGTATATTCTCTGTAATAAAAAATACCCCTGTCACACTTAGTTTGTAACTTTTGAACTAAGTTATCAATAAAAAGAGAAAAAAGAATTGGGCTTGGAACACATCCTTGTCTTGTTCTCACATTGCAATTAAAATATCTGGTTAGTCCATTTGGTGTTCGTACACAGGTTTTCAAACAAGAATACATATTATTTAAAACTTGTAGAATATTTCCATCAATACCTTTCTATACAAGAGAAAATCAGAGCTTATTATGTTATACACAATCAAAAGCTTTTGAAAAATCAACAAATAAATAACAAAACCTACCACCAGATTTACGTATATACTTCTGAACAATTGCATGCAAACTGAATATGTTATCACAAGTACAGTGTTTTCTACAGCCAGCCTGAGACTCCTCTATTAAATTATTGCTTTCTGCCAATCTACACAACCATTTATTAATAATAGATGTAAATATTTTGCACCATGTATTTATTAGGGAAATTCCCCTGTAATTGCTTGGGTAGTTCATACTACCATTCTTAAATATCAGACATATTATACTTGTGACTACTCCTATTTGGAAATTCACTTGTTACAAATGTTTTATTAAAAAGGACATTAAAAAATGAAATGGTGTATGGGAGAGGCCACTGGTAACAAATGACGAATCTTTTCAGGACCTGGAGTTTTATTTTTCAAAGAGTGAACACTATCAATTATTCACTGATTTGTAATTGGATTATTCAATTCAAAATTGTCATTCTCATTGCTCGCAATACCTTCATCGTCATCAATATTTTCATTTCCATTACTCTTTAATAAGGAATGAAAATAGTGTAACCAGTCATTCTTTGTTAATTTAGATTCTGTTGTATTTACCCTGTTATAGTCTTTTCCCTTTAACGCTTGCCACAATTTTCCAGGATCATTTCCTGATTTTACATGTTGATCTCTTTTTCATATAATGACTTTTTCAATTGACAGTTGTTTAAATAAGTTTCTACTGTGAACGTATGTGTCTAGAAGAGTAGTTTGGTTTTTAAATCTATATTTTCTTAAAAGCTGAAATTTCTCCTTGTTAGCTCTATCACAGTCTTGATCCCACAATGGGGGTTGTGACCTCTGCGGTAATACTGGGAGTTTTGATGACTGCATTTCAAAACAAATTCCCCTATATTAAGACACAAACTTTTTTACACATCATTGATATTTAAATGCAGTAAATTGGTTATGTCTTGAGCATGTTCAATAAATTTCTGCTTAAAAAGTTGAAGAAAAGATTCCCCATTTGTGTCTTTCAATAAAAAAATGTTCAATCATTGTCATCTTTGTCCTCATCGTTGTTGCTAACGCTACCATCACTGACATATTCATTATTAATCCCTTGTATTCTGATCTGTTTTACTACTATTATTTGATTTATCAAAAATGTTCATGCTACAATAGATTGAAAAATGGTAGGATACGTCTCTGTCATCAATACCGAAGTTTGAGATAAAGGGAAACAACTCTGTGGAGACTACAACATAATCTACTATACTATAGCCATTGTTTGCAAAGCATGCTACATTCCCATCCTTATCGTTGAAAACGTACCATTATATACGTGTATATTAAAAAAAATTCACATTTCTACAAAAGCTAAACCAAAATTATTGTGTTTCACAGTCTTTTGTATTATGTGGCAGAGGAAATTTATCACCATCATACATGATATCTGCATTTAAAATATTTTCGGAAGTATCATCAGGTATAAAGTCAAGAAAATCTTTTATACAAGTGTTAAAATCTCCCGCAATAACCAAAGTAGCTTCTTGATGTACAGATTTTATTCTTTCTAATTTCTCAATAAATAAACCAATTCCATTTTATTTTGGATCATCATAAAAATTGGCAGTCACTCTGGTGAAATATATACAAATATAAAAACTATCTCTTTGATATTATTAGGTAAATTAGAAGAAATATGCAGTACAACACACTGCATAGTCTGGATACTATACCTTCTTCTGCTAAATGTGTTTTGACAAATATACCAAAGATGGTGTTCAAGTAGCCACATTTCCATTAAATGTATACATATCTCTATAATCATGTCCAAGGTAGATTTTAAACACTGCAGAAAACCCTGAGGTGTTCCAAATACATATATGATTGGCATCATGAGCAGATCTGGCATTTGATAGGCTGAGGTACTTTCCATTTTAGAGGCCGTAGGATGAAAAAGCACATTAATGCCCTGTTTAGCAATCACTAACAGGTGATGTTTTAGCACATCTGTTGATTAAACTTGGAATAATAGTAATGATAATGATATTAATAATAATTTTAGTTTATATTATAATTAATTATGCTTTTTATACAATTTTCTGAAATCCCACCAGGCTAATTGTGGGGAAATGAGCTATATATAAGCAATATCAAGTCCTCTGTGACAACATTGCCTAGGTATAGGGGTAGGTTGGATTTATCATTTTTTTGTATCTTAACAGGTTTAAGCTCATTGTTGTACATGCTGGACATGCATGTCGTATTTTCATTTTAGATGGTAAATTACAAGTCTGACCTTATCATGGAATTTGAACCCATCAATGTACAACTTTAGATACATTTGATGTTTAGGAGTTTTTTCATGTTCAAAAATGGAAGATCTTCAGGCTATTTCTAGTTATCTTTTTTTTTTTACAAATCTGAAAAATACTGACCCTAGTTTGTGATTAATCATAACAGTAAAATTGTCAGTTTTTATAATTTCTCTCTGCTTGTTTTATAATAATAGATCTGAGTTATCTTACAGGTACATGAACTTGAGAAAAACTTACAAAACACGAAAGTATCGACTCCCAAAAAGAAAAGAGTGCGTATTGTAGAAAGGCCTACTTCAAGAAATTCTGAGAGGTCCCGGAGCCAGAGTCGCAGTCGAAGTTCTAGTCCGAGAAGACGACCTGTAACCCCACCCACCAGACTTCCCTGTGGTCATGATGATACACTGCCTATGGCCATGACGGATGAAGATTTCGAGCGACGCTTTGTGAAAGTTAAAAAACATTAACCTTGCATCAGGGTTTAGTTTTTATATACTCCTTATTAAGGCAGGGTTAGACTAGTTAGCAGCGTTGATGTTCAGAACATGTAACTATAGTTTCCAAAATTCTGTAGTGAAGATGGAATGATAGGAAAGGTAATTATTGCTGATCAGCATAGTCTGTGTTACCATGGACTTGTCAGATACTGTGCTAGTTATTCTAGTTTCTCCCAGCCATTAGCTGTTAGATAGTGCTGAGATGCAAACATAGTATTAAGTGACCACAGGATTCCAGGGAGTCAAGGGAAGCAATCCAGACAATGTAGCCTGTACAAAAGGATAGAGGAAATTTGTTGTGCTGTGAGAATTCATTCAGGTTTATTTGATTAAAATAAATATCTACCTTGCCATAAGATAGTGTCATGTGCATACATCTTTAATAAAAGGCATTTAGAGTTGTATCAAACTTTTCATCAATTTTGTTATTTCTGGTAGATTTTTCAGCTGTATGTTCATACTTCAAAGTATAGCTGTTTTCCATCCCCAATGTCTGCTTATTTTAGTTTACTCCAAACAAGCCTTTTTTGTCTGATTGGACAAGTCTTACAGTACTTTTTTCGGATCTAAATAATAACATAATGTATGGATTTCTTCAGGTGTTATTTTTAAAAATATATATATGAACATTTGGTTGATAACGCATATCATGGCTCCATATAAGTTTGAAATAGATGGGTTTTGCAGTAATTAAATTAGTGTTTGTATCCAAATATATGTGTTTACATAAACTAAAGAATTGTATGAAAATCAATTTTTTAAAAAGAGTTCTTTGTTGTTCATAGTTAAATCTTTAATAAAGTGACTTAGAAACAAGTGACCTTTAAAACTATAATTTGATATCATATATATGTGAAAGATTTTACACTATTTTGAAAAATAATTTAATTGACTGTTGTTACATTTTACTAATTTTTAAAGTCAGTTTCCAAAAGTGAAGAAATGGGTATTCATGGAAAAATAAGTCGAAATCATTTGAAAGTTTATGAATTGGATTGCAAAAATAGTACATACATTTATTTTGTTTATCCAGAGTAGTAGTATGATACAGATTGCATGAAATTCATAAATATATTACCTGTGACTTCAGACATCAATTAATAATATACCTGTACATCATGTTTTGTGGATCCATAAGGACAAAATTGTTAAGTGGGGAAAACAAAATTCTTTGAATTTCATTGACAGTTATGTAAGATGATTTCTTTACCATTCTTTACTATATTTTCAAATGTGAAAATGAAAACAAAAAAATCATGTTTTTATATGCCCACCATTAGACTATATACATATTATACATCATGATGTTATCCATATTATATTATACATACATATTATACATTATGGTGTTATCCGTCTGTTATCAATTTAGTTTCTGCACAGTAATTCGAGTTTTCCACCATCTTCAGATACCAAACTTTGTGGATGGCTTGAAATTTGGGTAAGGAAGAACCCTATTGATTTGTGGATCAAAAGGTCAAAGGTCAAGGTCACTGTTATTGAAAGAAGTAAATAGTGTCCACAGAATAACTCAACTTCTCTACCATCCACAGTTACCAAACTTTGTGGATATCTTGCACTTGAGGTAAGGGAGAACTCTATCAAGTTTTGGTCCAAAAATGACGGTCACTTACTGAAAGAAGACATATGGTTTCCACACAATAACTCGAGTTCTCCACCATCTACAGTTACCAAACCTTGTGGATGTCTTGCACTTGGTGTAAGGAAGAAGCCTATAGATTTCTGGATCAAAGGTCAAGGTCACTGTGACAGTGACTGAAAGAATAAAAATTGTTTATGCATAATAATGTTAGTTCTACATCACATAATGGGACCAAATGCTGTGGATGGCTTGCACTTGGTGTAAGGTAGATGCCTCTCAATTTGGGGATCAAAAAATCAAAGTAAAGGTCACTGTTACTGAGAGAAGAAAAATGATTTTTGCACACAAATTCCAGTTATTAACCATGTACCTTCACCAAAGTTGGTGCATGACTTACACATTAAGTGAGAAAGAGGCCTATTGAAAAGGTCAAAAATCATGGTCACTGTGACTGAAAGAAGACAAATAGTTTTTGCAAAATAACTATAAGTTTTGTTCAAGACTGCATACCTGGACCAAAGGTCGAAGTCATTGAGACCCATAGATCAGTAATCTCAAGAATGAATCATTTCCTACTGGTGCCTACATAGATGACTATTAAGCATGGGGCATGGATATAATGTACCATTCGCGGTACTCTTGCTTATAATATTTTATCAAAATACAAACTGATAGCAATCCATAAACATTATTCCGAGAATCAGCAGATGCTCAAATATGTGTTAGTATGTAATTTATTTATTGGAAATGTTTTAACCATATACTTATATTGACTTTAAGTGAAGAAACAAAGTTATGAAATACATTAAGTGTAGGCAGAAGTATCAAGATGAGGTATACAATTTAAGTAGCAGTCATTGCCTGTTGTAATATTTCATTCACATTTATGTTTGTGAATTTTATGTAGTTTTTGTATTGAAATAACTGTGATAATAATGAATTCAATATTTTTACAGTATTATTTATTATCTGCCTATTTACATTTATTTTAGATATTTGATAACCATGTATTTTTATTGATACATATCTACAACCCACATGTAGTAAATGAACAAAAGAAATTCCTATTTATATCCATGTGTTTAATAAATGTGTAGATATTGTTTATTTACAAATTAAATAGTATGCATATGTATTTATTGATGAGAGTATTACATTCCTGTTTTTGTAACACTGTATACTCATATATAGATATTGTATCATGTACAAATGACATTGTTGCTATTTCAGAGTATGCACCATGCACTACTTCACCCCTCCACCCCCATCCCACCAAAAAACACCCCCCCCTTAAAAAACAAAAACAAAAACAACAAATATCTTATGTTTTCCTCTCTTTAAGGTTTTTAAAATCATTTATGGCAATTTTTGGGGTAAATGGTGGCTAAATCTGATGCAATCATAGTTCTGAATTAAGTATCAATTTCTGTTTTCCGTGAATGGAATTTGCTTTCCTAAATCCTTTGAATTATGATCTAATGATGGCTATTTCCAAAGGTTGCATTTCACCATCCTACAGTATCCATTGAGAAAATTATACTTAAAATAATTATTTTGAGAGAGTTTTATTGAATTTTGCTAAGGTTTCCTTAACTCTTTCAGTTTCTAGTTGTACTGATGGTGGGGAATTTAGAACAAAATTCAAACTCATAGACATTTTCAGCAGAGTGACACGTGGGACTAGTTCTATGGTATTTCTTCATTGATTGTAACCAAATAAAAATAATACTGTATTCTACAACCACTTTTATACTTGTTTCGAGTTATGTTAGGTGCAACAGGACCAGAACTTTCACAGTAATCTGAAAACACATACACTGTGACTTGCACTTATATCAAATAGATCTATACAGAAATTACAGCATGGTATCAGACTGTGAACATATACATAATGCTACAGAGAGCTCTATAGAAATTACAGCATGATATCAGGCTATGAACATATACATAATGCTACAGAGAGCTCTATAGAAATTACAGCATGATATCAGGCTATGAACATATACATAATGCTACAGAGAGCTCTATAGAAATTACAGCATGATATCAGGCTATGAACATATACATAATGCTACAGAGAGCTCTATAGAAATTACAGCATGGTATCAGGCTATGAACATATACATAATGCTACAGAGAGCTCTCTAGAAGTTACAGCATGGTATCAGACTATAAACATATACATAATGCTATAATGGATCAATATAAATGATAAGAGCTTGAAATTTAGGAATACATTCTTCCAATGTGTTTTTGTAAATATTGCCAAAATATGTATTGCAGTACAAAACTAGTACTTTTTGGTATGTTGTACATAAAAATGATATTTTTTGCTGGACCTTACAATATTTGACTTAATCTTGAAGAATTACAGCTGCCTTATGAAGAAGACAGATCCTCCTGACAGGATTCAAAAATTGTTGTTTATCTTTGTATCTATCTGAGCAACAGTCTTGGTACATATTAAAGGCATCAAGCATAATGAATAAAAATATTATAGATCAAAACAAAAAAAATAAAATTTCTCCAATGATGAGCAGATTCTTGGATGTGGCAGGTCATTGGTTTGACACGAAGAATTCCTAACATTTGCCAGAATATTGCAAAAATTAGAGACAGGTCTCAAATTACCAAGTGCTTTTGACGGAAGTTTTATGGTATTCTTCATATCTGTCAGAGTTGGACAACATAGACGTAGCTTGCTTTTGTTTTAAACTGTGCCAAGAGGCACATGTATACTTCTTTGGTAAGGTTTATAAATATTGTATTAATGTCTTAGCATTGGTAGAATTGAAGCAATAAATGAAAGTAATAATGCAATTTTTATAGAGCTTTGTTTGATATAAGTGAAATACATGTGTATTTCCATGTATGTGTGTGCATGCATGTGTGTGTGTGTGCATGTGTCTGTTCACTTTTATTCTTTAAACAAAAAAACAGGCACCCTAGCCACATACATTAGATTTACAAATGAAATTGCAAAACCATGTTAAATGAAAGTTATTTTGTTATCAGTATCTGTGCTGAATAATTATAATATATTTAAATTGACAGGTCAGAAAGAAGAGGTAGCAGATATCAAATGGGAAAATATAATTGAAAGTGAGAAAAGTGAACATGTTGAAATCATATGGTACGGAAGTATCTGTATTTAGTTGTTTACAAGGGTTGGAGTCTGTTTTTTTGAAATCGTATGGTATGGAAGTATCTGTATTTAGTTGTTTACAAGGGTTGGAGTGTTTTTTTTAAATCATATGGTACGGAAGTATCTGTATTTAGTTGTTTACAAGGTTTGGAGTCTGTTTTCTTGAAATCATATGGTACGGAAGTATCTGTATTTAGTTGTTTACAAGGGTTGGAGTCTTTTTTTGAAATCATATGGTACGGAAGTATCTATATTTAGTTGGAGTCTGTTTTTTTTTAAATCATATGGTACGGAAGTATCTGTATTTAGTTGTTTACAAGGGTTGGAGTCTGTTTTTTTAAATCATATGGTACGGGAGTATCTGTATTTAGTTGTTTACAAGGGTTGGAGTCTGTTTTTTTGGAAATCATATGGTACGGAAGTATCTGTATTTAGTTGTTTATCAAGGGTTGGAGTCTGTTTTTCGTATGCAATGAGGTGACCTCTCACAATAATCTCAAAGCTGCATGAGATTTACAAATGCTCAAAATGGCTGTGAATGGTATGTAAATAGACATTAATTTAAAAAAAGGCTCAGAACAGTAGGTTTCTGGCCCTGTGCACCTAATGTTGTTTGAAAAAAGTTGAAAAGTAGTTGTAGAGTACAGTATTATTTTTATTTGGTTAAAATCGATGAAGAAATACCACAAAACTAGCCTAAAGATAGATCTCTGCTGAAAATGTCTATGCATTTGACCTTAGCGAAGAAGTCCTCACCATCAGTATGACTATGGACTTGTAGAGCTAGATCTAAGATAACCTAATCTCAAAAGCCCCCAACATCAGTATTACTAGGGACTTGTAGAACTAGATCTGTGGTAACCTTATCTCAAAAGTCCCCACCATGAGTATAACTAGGGACTTGTAGAGCTAGATCTAAGGTAACCTCAGCTCAAAAATACACACCGTCAGTATAATTAGGGACTAGATCTAAGGTAACCTCAGCTCAAAAATACACACCATCAGTATAATTAGGGACTAGATCTAAGGTAACCTCAGCTCAAAAATACACACCATCAGTATAATTAGGGACTTGTAGAACTAGATCTAAGGTAACATCAGCTTTATTAAACTAGGTTTTTGTCTCACTTGCATTAGCATGGTCAGATATAAGTATCACATTTCTGGTGGTGATAGAGTTGTTATCACCAACAGTGTTAAATTTGTTTTTAAAGTTTTGCAGGTCAGATACAGGTGGATATATCAACACAGGAGGATAATCAGCACATGAGAATACATCAACACTTAAATGCAGGTGAGAATCTGGGTTCCATGAAACACTTGATCCCTTTCCATGTCATCAAGGGTTTATTCATTAACAATACTGTGTATTCTTACCAGCATTGTAAAGATAGACTTGATTGCATCTCTTTCTTATGGTAGTTATTACCAATATCAAAATCTATAGAATAAAATGTGTTAGTAAAGGAACATTGGAACCTCATATTTGTTGTGCAGCAAAGATTTTCATCACTATCATTTAATGTAGCCCAACAACACCAAGTCCCATTTTTCATTTGCAGTCAGCTGAGTGTCAGAGTTTGTGATACTGAAAGTAGGTTACTGTATCCAGAATGTCCTGTCCAGTGAAGTGGTCACTAACCCAGTAATTTCAGATTAGTATAAGACCCTGAAGAGACATTATTTATTAATACAGGTACTGTTATCCCATTTTCCAAGAACTCGCAACTGACTACACCAGAATATGTACCTCTTCCTGACACTATTGTTAGCAGGAATATGTACCTCTTCCTGACACTATTGTCAACAGGAATATGTACCTCTTCCTGACACTATTGTCAACAGGAATATGTACCTCTTCCTGACACTATTGTCAACAGGAATATGTACCTCTTCCTGACACTATTATCAAAAGGAATATGTACCTCTTCCTGACACTATTGTCAAAAGGAATATGTACCTCTTCCTGACACTATTGTCAAAAGGAATATGTACCTCTTCCTGACACTATTGTCAAAAGGAATATGTACCTCTTCCTGACACTATTGTCAACAGGAATATGTACTTCTTCCTGACACTATTGTAGGATGGGATTATATGGAGTTAGTTAAAAAGTGACATCTGAAGTTTGGATGCAGAAAGCTTTCTAGAGAAAGATAAGTTGGTCTGAAGAGATGGTGTCTAATTAATCCACTTTGGCCTGGAATGATTTGACTATCTGGACAGCACACAGCCCCGGTAACTGTTTGCATTATAATCATTATATACAATATTGTTTGAACATTCTAAAGTTTGTTCTATAAATTTTAATTAAAATGACAATACACCAGTGTTATCAATGATTCTGTTTCACCTTTATATGTAACAGTTTAACAGACTGAAGGGCACAGAGTCCCAAGACCTATTTGCCACATTTGTATTATGTGAATTCACAATGCTGATACAACTGTTTAAAGACTCTTCTGGTGTTTTAATTGTATAAGCCAGTGGTCCCCAACTCAGTGCCCGCGATGGCACCCACCAAGGTTTTTTGTGTGCCCGCGGAAGGATTATAATGAATAATAATTTTTTAAAATGGGTCAAGTTAATTGGTTGGTGTCTGTCACTCTCTCATAAACTCACAAATGTGCCCGTAGGCACAAAAAGGTTGGGGACTCCTGGTATAAGCCAATATACAAGATTGGTAGGGAGTAAGCAAGTGTGTTTGTAGGAAATGTCATACAGTATCCTAACACACATATACATTCCATAAGATAAGTTTTATTCAGAGACCAGTGTTTTTATTTCTATTCCTATCAAGGTTCCTGAACATTAATATTTAGACAGAATGCATCTGCAGCCATTGTGTACCAGTATAATAGAAATGCCTTGTACAACTAGTTTTGATAGCTACCTGATATAATCAAAACAATGTACCTAATTATCAACACTGTACTTTTAGTGAACACAATGTATCTAATTATCAACACTGTACATTTAGTGAACAGTGTTGCTCTGGAAAGAGAGCAATAAAAATGTTCAAAATAAATGTCTTGCTTTATTTTGGTCCAATGTTTTATACTTTACATCTATGCCCCATTTTAAAAAAAAAAAAGTTTGAAGAGAGAAGTGAGCATTTTTGTTAAAAAAATTTTTTTTACTTTACTATCGCTCTACCTAATGTTTGTGAACTTCTGGCCCAATTCATCAGTAATTAAAATCTTGTATAGAGCGAAGATGCTATAGCTATGCTGCTCATTTTAGGCTGTTCATTTCCATAGGACCTCTCTCTCTCTCAGGTTTCCTACTATGCCATAAATTGGAGGTACCTACAATCAAGATCACAACTTTATTAGTGTGTATATTGGTTTCTGCAGCATTACTTTTGTTGGGTCAGTAAATTATATCAAACTTGGAATAAAGATACTTTATATAGATGTGTAATAAAGTGGTCTCAGTAACAAAGGTTGAAGTCAGTCTGAGATTAATCCTTTGTGTTCTACATATCTGTAAACAAAAATATGTAATATAAGGAAAGCAAATTTGAGATGAAGACAGGATGGAAGCCTTTTTTTTTTCTTTTGGCAGGTGAGTTTCTTTCTTAGCTTCCCAATTCGACATTCAACACATTCTAATCAGCATCTTCACTGTCTACCATAGCTGACAAGTTTGTGACTGTCTTTTGGCATTTTGCAGGAGGGCTTTTCACTGCAAATGCCATAGAATCTTCACTCTCCTCCCCACTGGAAGCCCATAGCTTGCCTCTGAAAATTGTCCACTTTTGCTAGTTTCGCTGTCATTGTCTGCATTATTGCCATCTGATTTTTCTGCATTTCACAGTAAACATTGATAAGATTTTCCATACCTACGTTTGTATGTGTATGATTTTGCAAGGTTTCTGAATGATGCACATAACAGAGCTCAGTGTCCCTAGCTTATAAAAGAACACATACCTACATTTGTAGGTGTATGATTTTGCAAGGTTTCTGAATGATGCACATAACAGAGCTCAGTGTCCCTAGCTTATAAAAGAACACATACCTACATTTGTAGGTGTATGATTTTGCAAGGTTTCTGAATGATGCACATAACAGAGCTCAGTGTCCCTAGCTTATAAAAGAACACATACCTACATTTGTAGGTGTATGATTTTGCAAGGTTTCTGAATGATGCACATAACAGAGCTCAGTGTCCCTAGCTTATAAAAGAACACATACCTACATTTGTAGGTGTATGATTTTGCAAGGTTTCTGAATGATGCACATAACAGAGCTCAGTGTCCCTAGCTTATAAAAGAACACATACCTACATTTGTAGGTGTATGATTTTGCAAGGTTTCTGAATGATGCACATAACAGAGCTCAGTGTCCTTAGCTTATAAAAGAACACATACCTTCATTTGTAGGTGTGTGATTTTGCAAGGTTTCTGAATGATGCACATAACAGAGCTCAGTGTTCCAAGCTTATAAAAGAACACATACCTACATTTGTAGGTGTATGATTTTATGAGGGTTCTGAATGATGCACAAAACAGTGCTCAGGGTCCCTAGCTTATAAAAGAACATGAAGACTTGTTAATTTTGAGTGAAAGAGTCAAAGATCATGGTTAGTGTCACATTAGTACTAATTATATCTAGGTTTCAACAGTATATCTGTATACATACAATGTACTTTAAAGAAGATTGTTTTTGATTTTGAAGCTGTAATATTCCCAGGTCACAGGGTTATTGGAAAACTACTATTTATTTGACTTGATACCAAAATTGTATACATGCCCTTCATTCTTTGAGAAAGTTAGTTGTAAACTAGGGATAAGATGGTCAGATGTTGAGGTCATGAATTAATCTCCTGTTTTATACAGGCTACACACTTCTAAATACCTAAAATGTTATGGGTAAGTAAAGCTTACTATAAACTTAGGGGTCAAAAGATCAAAGCTTGCCACTGTGGCCTGTAGAACTTATAAAGCATACCTGTGTCTTCAAGTTACTTAGTACCATGTATGAAAACTAGAAGTTACAACCTGTAACAATAAACCCAGGACATAAAGAACTGAGTATTGACTTGTACAATATTTTGTCACAATAGTACACACAGTTTGTTTGAAACATGCACATTTTTGTTCCATTAGAGCATGTTTACCAGCATAAATTATTTAAAATTTGTATGTCACATGTGACCTTTAACCTAAGGTCATGAAAGTCTGGTTTAGTTGTTTAGATGCACCTATACAGAATATGATAACTTGTGACATTTACCCATGGGTTATGAAGATATAAAATTCAACTTTATTTTTGTCAAGATGCAACCATGCAATACTTTTAGTTTTAATAGCAGTAATACATAGCCCATCGCTAATGCATAGCTGACTCTTTTTTCTGACAAAATATCTTGTCCGTTTGATGTGAATATATCCTCCCATAGATTGGAGAATTGTGAATAGGACACTGTCCACTAGTGTACCTTGCATGTCCATGCACAGAACAGTCATCTTTTTCAAGGATACCATGTTAATGGACATGTGTCAAATTTGTGACCAGAGAAAAATTGCTTGTTGCTAGTGTTTTACCGTGTTGGTGTCTTTCCTTCAATTTTTTTTATATATTGGTGTTACATTTATTCCTCTATGTGTTTAATTTCACATGCCAGTAACCACCCCCTTTTGAGAATATTGTTCTTTGAGGGACTACTTTGTTTACCATACTGTATCCTACCCTTAAGGGGTTAGGATACACTCGTACTCAATGTATGTCAAATTTACAACTGGTTATGGGTGTCTTTTGTGCTAAGCAGAGCAGAGACCCCACCTTAACATAGTAGTAATTACATATTCCTTCCCTTAATTAATTATCTAAACTCTAAATTCAGTGTTTTTCATTGTCTTATATTGATATTTGTTTCTATGACTTGCGTCACATGTTATTGTGTGTGTGTTTGAAACATGTTCTTTTAATAAAGTTTAACAACTGAACATCTTACATTACTACAAAAGGAAAGACAGGTGAGTTTTTCATTGTTTACCTTGTGTATCCACTGGGGTGTATATAACACACATTATGTAATAACAGGTGAGTTCATGTGTGACATATTGTATACATATTGTCATTATTCATTGTTTTCTTGCAGAAAATTTTGTTTCAGAAAACAATATTGGGACAGTCTGTGGGAAAGTGTGACCGCAAGAAGGACCTGTGGGACACTCACCCAGACTGCCTCACTTGTTTAGAGTGCACATGGAAAAAATGCTGTACATTTTGTAAATTATGATCAACTGAAATCTGGAATGTTGCTGATTCCAGATGCACATATAGAGGGCGGAGGATACATCAAAACCCCTCTTATTCAGAATTCTCAGGTTTCTCACTTGCAGAATCCCAAGGGCCTCATTACAAGATGATTAACTCTTCAGGTCAGTCGAGTGCTCCTGGGTCCCAGGAGATTATGGGACCAGTCTCTTTGGAAACAGGTGAGACCCCCCTGCAAGGAGGGACTGAATGTTTGAGGAGTGCTTCACCTTCCCCCATGAGAGAGGAGCAGCTGAGCACCTCTTACATTAAGAGTTGCATGTTACACCCGCCCGCAAGGAAGGAGAAGCACTGCATGCCTCACATCTTGGGTAGTGTATCACACCTTCCCATGAGGGAGGAGCTGCACAACACCCATCACTACTTAGGTATCATGTCACACCCTCCCAAATGAGAGCAGCAGTACCGCATCCATCACAGTGATGAATGGGATGAACAAGGTTCTGACATATCTGTGTCACCTGACCGATCACTGGTCAATGTATGGTGAGGGCTCAGGTCACTGGTCATTGGTCAGTTCATCCCAGTGACCAGTCAATGTCTGGTGGCTGGTCACCGGGCATAAGTCACCGGTTCATCCATGTGACCAGTCAGATTGTACTGGGCACCGTTCACCAACAACCAGCCATCTGTGTCAATTGCCAAGCACTGTTCACCAGTCATCATACACAGGCCTCTCGGTACAGGGATAGGGTTTGGACTAAGTTCCCCCATCTCTCCACTTTACCATCACATCCTGTGCAGGAATGGGAGACTGCCCATCGGATTCAGACTATGAATCTGTATAGGATGAGGGGCTCTCCACCTTAAGGGAATTGTTCCTTTTGTTTCTTTGTGCCTCCATGGGCTTCTGGACCCTGGACCCAGAGTAGAGCTGATGCTGTGGCATCTTCTGTCGCAACTTGGGTGCTTCCTCCTACACAACAGTCCTCACATTCTCCATCTTTACACTTGGCTTATCTCAAGTGATCTATCTGCCAGAACATGTTTTTGGGTCGGGTTGCCAGTTGTATCATTCAGGCCAGGAGAGATTCAACATTCAAGTTCTATGATGCCAGGTGGAGAATCTTCTGTGATTGTGCAGTAAGAAACACGTTGATCTTAGCTGTCCCTTTGTGAGTTCTGATGTTGATTTCCTTTTGTTTCTTTTTGAAAACAAAGGATGTCCAGTATCTACTATCAAGGGCTAAAGAGCTGCCATTTCCAACACACTTAAATTCTCCAAGAGGATGGCAATTGGCTCAGATTTGCACCATGCCAATCTTATTAAGTATTTTGAGCTGCAGAGACCTGTCTCCCACTCTCTTACACCCAGATGGAATCTGTCTTGTGCTGTGTGGCCTTTGACCAAAAACCCCTATGAACCATTGAGTGAGACTTCCTTCCAAAACCTTACTCAAGACTGTGTTTCAAGCTTCATGCCTTTTCTATCAACACTGGTTGTTTCCAGTTTAATGTCAATTATGAATCTATTTCTCTTCATTGCCCACTGGGATTTTTAGCTAAAAATCAATTACCTTTGCTAGCCCCAAATACAGATCCCCAGTCTCAGTAGATTCTGTGCTGGGGATGATCAAGATAGGCTTTTATGCCCTGTTAGGGCACTAAGTTTCTTTCTCAGTGCCTCCAAAGGGAAAAGAAAGAGTCGAAAATGTCTTTTCCTTCCTATTAAGGGCTCCGTTGATATGTCTGCTTATACCATTTCTCAGTGGATTGTCACTACCATTAAAATAGCTTATTAGTCCCTTACCAATAGAGACGTTTCTTTTATGAAACTAAAAGCCTATCAGGTTCGAGCAGTCGCTGCCTCATGGGCCTGCTTAAATAATTCTTCCTTGGAGGACATCATGAAGATAGCATTTTAGTGATCACACACTACCTTCTCCTCCTTCTACCTCTGCTCTTCAGCACAACAGAGCACAGTAATTTATTTCTCTGGGACCCATAGTTGCAGCACAACATGTGGCCCAGAGAGACATCAACATGCAGTAAATGGATCTCTACCCACTAATGGTGAATATATTCCATTTTTCTGTTCTTGATCAGTTTTAACACATCAACCAACCCAAATAACTGACAAATTCAGCTGTGCAATAGCGACAGGTTATGTATTACTGCTATTAAAATTAAGGGGGGGGGGAGGTAAAACTAATTTTAATTATATAATACTTACCTGTCGCTATTCCCGAATGCCCTCCTCCCACCTCGCTCTGATGTCCTGGCGTAATTTGTCATCTATGAAAAAGATGACTGTTCTGTGCATGGGCATGCAAGATGCATGAGTGGACCATGTCCTATTAACAATACTCCATTCTGTGGTATTCACATCAAATGGACGATGTTTTTTGTCACTAAAAAGAGTAAGCTATGCAATAGCAAAGGGTAAGCATTATATAATCAACATTAGTTTTACCCTTTAAAAACACTACATTGAAATCCAATAATATTTGTCTGATTTAATTGTATTGTAATGGAGTTATCTTTTTGTGACTTTGAACATTTAAATCTTAAGTATTGCAGAGCTTATTTTGAATTTAGTTGAGATGTCGTAGACATGTATCCATATACCCATGTCACTTTCAGTCACCATCCAGATTTGATTAACCTTAGTCTTTATTAGGTCATTGACTTAAGCACTTCTTAGTAATTTTGTTTCTGAATGTTCTGATGTGAGTAAAACACCCTTATTCAAAAAGTAAGAAACTGGAACCTATATTGAAAGTCATTGTGACTTTTTTCTTAAAAACAATTTTGTATTTATGTAAGTTTCACATATTGTTAAATCACACTGGGAAATGTGTATGCATGATAAATGTTAGATTGAATTACTGCTGTTGGATTCAGTTGCACTCAATAGTTATTTGAAGCTGTTCTACTGATATTTCACTATGGTGAGTTCAGAAAAATGCCATTAAACTGCTATGAATCTCTCAAATATTTTCTTTAATGTGTGCACTTCAAAAGATATAAAAGGATGTTACATGTGTAACTCTTGTTTTGTAAAACTATTTTGTCTTTATTATAACACAGTATCATTGATATGACATTTAATAAACCCGTCTCTTGATACACGTTTGCCATAAGATGGAGCGTATTGTGTTATGATGTTTTATGTCCTACCATCTATCCCTCCATCCATCAATATGTCCATCAATCTGTCTGTTGCCAATTTCATTTCCTCACAATAACTCAAATTAATTAAGGAAGAAGCCTATTTATTTTTATGTCAAAAGGTCAAAGGTCAAGGTAACTGTGACAGAAAGAAAAATGGTTTATGCACAAAATGTTCAGTTGTCAACCATGTACCTTCACAAAAGATCGTAGATGCTTACACATTTGGTAAGAAAGAAGCCTACTGAATTTGGGGACCAAAGGTCAAGGATCAAGGGCACTGTGGCTGAAAAAACAAAATATTGCATAAGAACTTTAGTTCTGGTCCATATGGAAGAAGTCTATTGATTTGGGGGTTTAAAGGTCAAAGATCAAGGTCACTAGCTCATTAAAGTGAATCTACACCCTTCCCCCCCCCCCCCCTTTTCAGGTTAAGGGATTTGAGAGGTCAAAAGTCCCCTCCCCCCTAATTTCTCCATATTTTGAATTCTAATGTATGCTTTTATCTTTGGAATGTTGTATAAGAATGCAGTTAACTTTCTATTTAAACAAACACTGCCCCTGGGTCATGCTCCTGTGTCTGTCCTTATCCCCAGGGGCACAGCCTCTAATCATAACCTGGGAGCAATTGAGATCCCCACCCTATCACCTTATATACACTTTCATTGCAGAAAGGCCAAGTCACTTATGTAGCATGCATTTTCACTTTTGTCTCCACCTACCCCTGGCAACTTGTTCCTGGGTCATAACTTAAAAACTGGTCAGAACCCCACCCTATAACTATATGTAAACTTACCTGGAATACAAAGAGGAGTTTACTTCATAAAAATCAAGAGAAAAGGGTGAAATACAGTGTTATGTGGAACCCTTGTTAGGTAAAAATTGGGTGCTATGGCACAGTAGGGCATGCTACCCGTACACATATGACATGAATTGGGTGCTATGCCACAGTAATAATAATAATAATAATAATAACTTCATTTAAAGAGGGTAATACAATTACTTGAAGAACCAATCTATCTTGAGGCCCTCACACAAAGGAACATATCTATATATAAAGATACAAACAGACACACATATACACACACTTGCATACATGTACATAGCAGCATGCATATACACAACAATGTATTCACTTTCTTTCCTTTCTCTCCCCAGCATGGACACTCATTCATAGATATGAAACCATATGGTCAATATACCTGCAATATGCAATTAGTGCCAAAGAGATGGATATTATATATAATGATGCCCAGAGGTATTCATTAATACAAATAGTTGTTTTCATTCCCACTAAAATGCACATGCTTCATTAATCATCTACACCTATATCAATATATACCCATATTTAAATATTTCTCTCACTCTCTCTCTCTCTCTCTCTCTCTCTCTCTCTCTCTCTCTCTCTCTATATATATATATATATATATATATATATATATATATATATATATATATATATATATATATATATATATGCACACGCACACACGCAGAGTAGGGCACACTTGGGTGCTATGCCACAGTTTGGCACACTGCTGGTAGACATATGATGCAAAGTTATGCCATAATTGGGTGCTATGCTATGGTAGGGCACACTACCAGTATAATATGACATGAACTAATACCATTATACATGTGACATGAATTCGGTGCCATGCCACATCAGGGCACACTACCAACATATGCTATGCCACAGTACTGATATATATATGGAGAACTCGGCTTCAAAAGGGTTTACTAGTCTACAAATACTTACATGGGTTAGCTCCTGATTATCTTCAATGTAATTTAAAATTTTGGAAAATGTACATACGTATGAACTAAGATACATCTCAAACAGCAATTTATATTTACCTAAACCAAATTCAGAGTTTTATAAAAAGAGTTTTGCTTTTTCTGGAGCCAAACTATGGAATTCCATTCCACCCTATGTAAGGTCAGCTGACTCTTTCCTAGGTTTTAAGAACCTTCTTATTCAACATTTACAGAAGCAATCATTTGTATGATTTTGTGTAAGTCAATACTACTCTTCTTTAAAACAATGTTCTTTTTATACTCACCTGTAATGTTTTACACAGGTTCACTACTAACCTTTGTATGAATCCTGTATGTACTGTTATGACTCTAGGTCTTAAAAATAAGTAACAGAAAGAAAGTGAAACCAACAATTTAAGTAAAGTCAGCAAGCAATTTATTTTCCTACAATACAAAGTAAAAATTCAAAAGATACTAACAATATTATGAATCGAAATCCAAATAATCCTAAATGTCCTAATCACAAGTCCAAAAATATAGAAATATTCTGAATGAGTTCCAATAGTCTTGAATGTCCTGATATACCACAATTATACAATCCAGAATGTCTTTGAATAAGCTCACAAAAGTTCAAAGTAATGTATTAATTCAAAAGTCAATGAACACTCAGTAATTTCAATGAATGTTTAAATAAATAATTCCTCTTGAATGATATCTGAGTTTAATGGCACAGTGTAAAATATGATCACAAATGGATTCCCACAGACTGATCTAAACCAGGAATGAAGTTAATGCATATCAAGTCTCTATTATATACATATTTTCTAATGACCCACATCATAACAAGACATGAGTCATTCTATGGAAAACCCAGCCTAACAGCAAATAAGACTGTCCTTGAACTCAAATGCTGGTCAACATCCTGTTGACAAGTAACAGTATTTTAAAGTACAAGTAAGTACAACCTTACCATAATGGACAAAGTTAAGCACATATTATAGATTCAGTATACATAACAGTACTCATCTTTAATGCCTTGTAAATATTTTATAGTAGCAGTAGATCAATTATCTTGTTTTTAATAGTATTGTTGTCTAAAGACACCACAACTTGTAAAAATTTGTAGAACATATACATGTAATTGTTGAGGGCCTCATGGAAGATTGGTCAGTTGACCAAATGAGCTTCTTCTTTAAATAAAGTAATTATTATTGTTGTTATTATTATTATTATTATTATATATGACAAGATGATCAAGTTATGGCATAAATAAAACATGGCAATAAGTAAAATGGAATGGTAACTTGTTTTTTATTTAAAAATTAAAACAGAAACAATTAATTGAAAAATTTACAAGTTAGCAATGTAGTATGATAGCAGTCAGTACCATTGCTACACACAATATCCAGTCATTCAGGGAAAATGGATGAAGTTGATGCAGAAAGCTAATCTGGTGAAAATCTTGTGCAAGCACACAAAGATGTTGATAATATACCATTATTTTTATGGTAAATCATTGTTCCTCTTGTATTAAAAGTAAGCATATATTCAGGGTTCTCCCCATAATTTTTTGAAGCTGTAGAAGTATGCAAGTTTTCAAATATTCCCATTGGTGTAATAGAATATATATATATAATGCACAAGAACAGTTTACTTTTGGGTTGGGCTAAGCCCACTTACCTCGAGACTTTGGTAAATTTTGTTAGGAAAAGTGTCTTGCCTAAGGATACAACATTATATCAAACCCATCATGGCTTGGGAATTGGACCTGGTACTCCTGTTTAGGAGTCCATCATGCTAATTATCATTTTTTTTTTGTGTATGTAGGAATGCATCACACTAACAATATTTATTTTAGTGCATCAGAGATGCACAACATTTTGTTTGTTTGGGTTAAGCCCATTATAAGTGTTTAGTCTAGAGGCTTTGCTTAGCTTTTGTTGGGCAATGAGAGAAAAGTGTCTTCCCCAAGGCAAAACACCTCAAAGCAGAATGGACCCAACCAAATAAGAAATGTTGTTGTGCATCTTTGAAGCAAGCAATAATTTTGTTTCTTGGGCAATTAATTTTTATTATCTTTAATTGATGTGCATCGGATTAGCCCCAAAACATTTCTGGTTTGGTTGGGCTAATCCTGTTTTGGTTAGATTTTGTTGGGTAATGAGAGTAAAGTGTCTTGCTGAGGATACAACATGACAGCTGACCTGGCATGATCTGGGAATTGAACCTGGTACTTCTGTCTAGGATTCCAAGTCATTAACCACTGAGCTACCATGCCTCTATATTCTTTCAAAATAATAAATAAAATTAGTGTAAGGTTCACTTATAATTTAAGTCACTGATCGTATATTTGAAACATATATCAATTGTGAAGGACAGATAATATTGTCTTTAAAACATGTATGTAAAAACGTAACAATTAAAATTGTTGTAAAATAAGTCTTCATAAGTTTTTATATTTTCTTTATTTTTATATTCTCATTATTTATCTATGTATTTGTTTCTTTAATTTGTTTCAAAGTGCATGTTTTCAAATACAAATGCAAGTTATATCCCATTATCAATACATCTGCAATATAAGTTACCTCCCTTTAGAAACATGTAAAGATAGTTCAATAATCGACTGTAGTCTAGTTCTGGACATTTAACTGAGTATGTCAGGTTGACCCATGTGATCGAACCGCTATATGTAGTAATTTGTTGCTTCAAGATGGCAGAGTTAATTCAGTTTTTTAAAAAAAAATCCTTTTTTCCTTTTTGAGAAAAAAAACAACACAATGTTTTGAAATGCATTTTAATTCATGAAGCATCTTGTTTGCCTTAATGTTTAAGCTTTACATCTTTGGAACCATGTTACTGTGGTATATGACAGGAAAATCAGAACTTATTTCATGCCAAATCCATTTTCATATCATCTTCTGAAGTTAAGTACAAAAATACAATGTGTTACTTAAAAATGTTCTCTATGTTTTATAATATTTTGTTTTAAATTTAAATTTGAAGTATTCAAAGAGTTACACCATAGCTTCTTCATGAACACACTCTAGTCCGACCACACTCTATGGTTAGATAATCACTCTTGATGTAACATATGTTCTTGTTACAAGCAATGTAAAATTCACTTTTCCTTTTTAATTAAACTGAAGCATATATAATTGCAGATGAATATATTATGTAAATGTTTTCTGTATTAATGTATCGTCAAGACCTGTCTTTTTCTCTTTGTTTTTATTACTTATGCTTCTTGTTCATCTTTTTATTTCTTGATCTTCTTCTTGACATTACGCGCACCTTCCACAGCTTTGTATTTTGAGACAACCCCCCCAATTGAAAGTTTGCTCTCCCTGCCAGAAGACCAAAAACAGTCTGTGCTCTCGAATATGGCGAGCTGAACTTTTCGTAAGTACTGGAATGCTTGGAATTTTATATTTTTCTAAAGTGTAACGATGAACATTTTATTTATTATCAGTATTAGGTTTGGTTACGTTGTGCTATATTGCAATCTGTGTTTAAATATTTCGTCTAAGAGATTGCACAACTTTGGGATCGTTAGAGATTAGTAAGGGACCTACATGTATGCCTAGGCTATTGGTCTCTGCGCTAGAGTGCGTCACGGCGAGCTATACATGTTTGTGCACTGAGCCAGAAAACTAGAGTAAACACAAAACAGTTTGTGATATAATAATATTAACTTTATCTAAAGAGGGTTACAAATTGAGTTGCATGGAACTAATCCTCCTAGTGGCCCTCTATTATATGCATATTTACCTACATATTACACAGTTGCACACTGTAAAGAAAGACACATAAATCTCTTCAATCTTTGTAGATCTTGTGAACAAAAAAAGGCATGCAGAAGTAAGTAATAATAATGTAAATTTAGATATGAACTTAATAAACAGAAAATGTAACAAGAGATCGTGCTCAAGCTAGATATATATAAATAGTGAAAAAAATAGCAAGTGTAAGGTTTGGCGATTGCTACATAAAAGTTGTAACGAATTTGTCAAATCAAACAGGTTTTCATCATGTGAATTGGATTAAGATTGAATGTTTTTATATTTGCACTTTCAATAATTTCCTTTTGGGATTGTGTTCCAAATTAGTGACCCCAAATATTTACATTTTTTAAAGAGTTCTTTATTTTGTTTGGAATGGAAAGATGGTTAGCTGAAATTGATCTTAAATTAGGAGTGTTGCCCAGTTTTTTAGCATGAACTATAGTGTTCGCTTACCCTCCAGTTTGTTTGTACCCCCTACCAATTTTAAAAACAAAAAGCATCAAGGGTATAAAAAATGCACAAAACTTAGTAATTTCTTTCATCAATTTATAATTTCTAACCTGATTGTCACCAGGCCCGGGGTCCCTAACACTGTCAATTTATTGGCATTTCAAACCAAACAGGTGTTTCTTTAGTGACGCAGTTACCATATTTGCATCGGCGAGTCAATGTTTTCAGGCAACAGATGTGATGTAGTTCACCGTCTTCGATAAGCTCTGAATAATTACATAAATTTAGGAGTTACATCTCTTTGACCACATGTCTGAAAGATTTCCTCATTTTTATTTTTTAAATTTGTAGAAAATTTAAAACTTGAAATTGCAAATATTGGATGCAGACAACACAGTTTTTACTGAAATGGACTGTTCTATAAACCAGAAATGGACAGTGAGCAGTTTGTCAGCTTGTTTACATTGACAGCTTCCATCTGGTTTGAAACGCCAATAAGATGACAGTGTTAGGGACCCCTTGGCAAGAATCGGGTTAGAAATTATGAATTGATGATTGAATTGACTTAGTTTTGTGCATTTTTTATATCCTTGATTCTTTTTGTTTTTCAAATCGGTAGGGGGTACAAACAAACGGGATGGTAAGTGAATACTGTAGTTCTTTGTGATATAATGGGGCCATATTGTTTCAAACTTTGTGCACAAGTTTAGTTATTCTCAGAATTATTCTTTAATTTACTGTTAATAATTTTAATATGATTCATTGCATTTGGAATGTTAGTTCATGTCTTTAGGTAACACTCAGAGCGTTATATGTGCTTTGACCAGATCCGTCGGCTTGAATTTGTCAGATTCATATATCGATCTATTAATGATAGCAGATCAAGGTTTTATCTGTGTATTTGCCCCATAATCTTCAAACTCATTACCAGGCAAAATCTGCAAGGAGATATCTTTCACGCTGTGTCAGATTGATGGGCTTATTAAAATCTAGTTTGAGTTAAATGAGTTATGTATGTCCTGGCAAGTTGCAATGCTTAGGTTAATTTATCTTGTCAGATTAAGAGCAATTTTATAATTTCGCAGGTTTTTTTAGGAGGTGGGGTTGAGGTGAGATTCAAAGAGCACATTGGCAAAATAACCATAACTAGAGCTTGAAGCAATTGCAAATATCCACACCTTTTATTAACAATTAAAATGTGTCATTTTACTTCAGCCCCACCCCTCCCCTGTGACTCCATCCAGGATCTGAAACCTTTTTTGTTATCATGTACACATCCTTGTGAAACAATATCATGCCTAATATGAAACAGTATCATGCAAAATATAAAACAATATCATGCCTAATATGAAACAGTATCATACAAAATATAAAACAATATCATGCCAAATATGATTAGCAGTTTAAGATTAATGGAGTTAGGTTACAAGGAAAACAAATGGATGGATAGATGGACAGATATCTCTAAAAATGTAAGTGCTAATGAATGTCTGTTTTATGCAAAACTGCAAAAATTGAAACCCATGAAAATGAAACAATTTATAATACCGTATATACCTGCATATAAGCCAGGTCCAAATGCAAACAACATAGACCCTGATCTGCTGTCGCACAATGCGCAGGCAGATCAGGGTCTATATTGTTTGTTCTACTGATTAGTCCTTACAAACTGCATATATCCAGATCTGCTGGCGCATTATGCGATGGCAGATCTGGATCTTTGCAGTAGTTTCCAGGTTTATTTTATCAGTAAACCAATTAAAATGTTGGAATTGAAGTAAAGTCAAGTAAGTAATGTTTATGAGAGGATATACAAATGTATCTATAAAATCTCCACTTACAGTCTAGTTTAAATACATCTGTTGAGATTAAAGCTAGTTTAAATACATCTGTTGATATTAAAGTTAGTTTAAATACATCTGTTAAGATTAAAGCTAGTTTAAATACATCTGTTGAGATTAAAGCTAGTTTAAATACATCTGTTGAGATTAAAGCTAGTTTAAATACATCTGTTGAGATTAAAGCTAGTTTAAATACATCTGTTGAGATTAAAGCTAGTTTAAATACATCTGTTGAGATTAAAGCTGCTGTATGTTTGCTTTTAACAATAATGGATTCATGTCACATAATGGTCATAAAATGGGTTACTGTAAACTACTTTCTAGGGTTTATGCAGCATTGTAGAGAATCATGTTAGCACTCAAATTGCAACACCTTTTGAAGTGTTTGTCTGTTGTTACCAAACTTTAAATGTGGGTCCATTTTGGATGAGCATGTATCCAAGAAGAATTCTAGGTCACTGGCTTTACTTTCCAGTGCTTACCGTATTTATTCTAATCTAGGTGTCCTTTTCAGATTTTTTTCAAATTTGGGAGCACCTGTATTAAGTAAACTTTACAAGGTTTCAATTTTGGGGGTGCCAACTTTACAGGTTTCAGCTTTCAGAAGTCAAGAAGTACCATTTTTGAGGTGCTAAAAATGATGATAACTACTTGACTACATGTACATACAATACTTCATTCTTTAAGGCATGAAAAATAGTTACTTACTGTGATGCTTTGTCTGTTTGTGGTTTACATTTGTCCATCAGCATACTCTTTATGTCCAGTGTACTCAAAACAATACAATACAAATTTCTTTTGAGGACAATACCTGTTCCACTAGTTATTGAAAATCTCAAGCAAAGGATTATATCCCGCTTAATTTGAAAGATAATTAAAGATCCATTGGTTATTAATTGAAGTGTCACAGGTGGTTACAATCAATAATCCCATAGTATTGAGTTTCTGTGTACACAGCACCTGTGACAAAAAAGCATGTGTTGCCAGATTTCATGTCAGTCTAAAAGATGGTTAGGTCAAATGAGTGGATTTCAGGATAAGATGCCCACTTCCAAATAAGGTGTCAAACAAATCACTTTCATATTTATATTTCAGTACATTTTTAAATATAGGATAAAATAAAATGAATTTGAACATGCTGTATATTTCATGTTTTGTGACAATTTAAAAATAAAAATGTATTATCCTTCTCATTGCCCTGTTATCATTTAATCATAACCAGCATACAACCAGGTGTTGTATGATCGACACTGTTTATCTACATTATTGGTAAATAAACCTGATGCATTGTGTAATGCACATTACACCTGATTCTTGTCAGCTTTTTCCTAATCATGCCAAATTCTGATGTGAAAATCATCCATACCTAAAAAAAAAAGAATTCACAGGAAAAAGCCTTCAAAACTGTCCTCTGACTAAAAGAGTTGGAAATAGATTACTTGGTACATTTTTACTTTTTTCTTTTATTTATCTAGAAAATTTTCAAATTTGGGAGCACCTTTATTAAAGGAAATTGTAAAGAGTTCAAACAGAAAGGAGTCAACTGCGGAACAGTGCCCAAATTTTATAATAAATATGGTATTTAGCATTGCTTGACTAGTACTAGGGAAGTTCAAGTATCAATCATTGTGGTTCCTACTAATACACATCTGTCAGTTGTGAGATTTTTCATTAAGTAAAGTAATTTAATTATCTTGGAGAACAAAGGCTTAACTATTAAAATTGCTCTTGAATGACCATGAACATGGTCACCACTATCCCTGGCCAAATCAATTCCTACAAAATTGTATTATTGTGAATGTCACTTCTTTGAATATCTGACAATACTTTTGTGATATATTTAAATTTGCATGGATGTACGATTTAAATATATAAATATTGTAAGGAGACTGTACAAATGTAGATTTCCAGTCATATAGATTTGTTTTTTCCATGCCAGTTATAACTAAGAATAAATATAATATCATTTAATGTGTAGTTACTTGCGCTTAAGTCTGATCCAACTGCAAACTGCATAGACCCAGATGTGCCATCACATACTGCATCAGCAGATCTGGATTTATGCAGCTTGTTAGGTGTAATCAGTAGAACAAACAACTTAGACCCGGATCTGCTGGTGCGTTATGCACAGATCAGGGCAGGGCTGAGCAAATCCCATAGCCCGATGTCCCAGACTAGTCATTTTTGAAGTTGGGCAAGTAAAACTTTCCAAGTCGCTAGTCCGGAACAAGTGCTTTTTAAAAAAGTCGGGCTAGTCCTTATTTTCGTGCTTTAATCACCATATCTACCTTTATTTGGCCAATCATGCCCTCCGGGCGTACTGAATATTGATTCTACCCCTCTTCGTGTATACATTTACATCCAGTTACCGCTTGACTGCATATTGGGCTAAGCGACCAAATTATCGGCAAATCAAAACACGTCAAACAAAAGAAAGCCAGTATGATCAATTAGTAGTGTTTTAAGTGGCTTTGTTGCATTGAGTTTACTCAAGCCAGATTATCACGAGCGGCTCACTGATTTTAATCCAGCGAGTCAGTGTAATTAAATTAATGAAAGGTACTGTACCGACATCAGTGTTGATTTCTTTTATGAACTGATTAAATGACAGTAATGATTCTTTAATTTTTAATTGATTGTACAGATGATTAACTTCCACGTGTGATATTGTGTTTGAAGCGAAACAATTACGCTAATTAATGAGCTGTCTCTGTTCGTAATTCAAAGAGAAAATGTATGTTATGATCACTTTAGAAGTAGTTGTCAAGCAAGCTGATAGTTACTCTGGATAAAATGAGTTTGCTAAATTATTTTCGCAGGGAAGGTAATAACAGCGATTCGGAGAAGGAAAATTTGTTTGAAAGTGGAGGGATAAAACGTAAGACTGATACTGAGTGTGCGGTAGCTATTTCTCCAAAGAGACATAAGCAACAATCTGTGATGGCAAAAAATGTCAAATATGACACTACTAAGAGACAGAGAATTCTTGGAACACTCTTAGTGAATACTCCACCTAGTCTCAGTCAATTATGCAAACTATTAGATATCATTTTTGTTATAAGCCCATCCACTGCTGAGTGTGAACGAGGATTTAGTTCAATGAACTTAATCAAGACTTCTTTAAGGAATTCCTTAAACCAAAAGAGTTTACAAATGCTAATGAACATTTCTGCAAATGGACCAGAGCTTGAGGACTTCAACCCAGACACAGCTATCAACTGCTGGCTTAGTGCTGGTGCAGGTGGCAGACATATACACTGTACATGGACATTTTTTCAAATCCATCAGCTAAAACATATATACTAGTACATGAACCTGAAGAAGCCAAATGTATAACAACCATTGTTTTTGAAAAATTAAATTCTTTTAAGAAATAATTATGTTGTATATTATTTCGTTTTGTTTTTCTATGGATTAAGTACATACATCTCATCAAATCTCGGCAAGTGATTACCATTTTGGGACCAGTGAAAATAAGATGGGACTAGTGAAGAGGAAGGTGGGACTAGTGAATTTTCTGAAACCACTTGTCCTGGACTAGTGGTTAAAAATTAAAAATTGCTCAGCCCTGCAGGGTCTGTGTTGTTTGCAGTTGAACCTTACTTATGAGTTAGTATATATGGTAATTTGGACAGAGTTGACCATGGTCAGCTGATATCATTACATGTACAATGGTTGTACAGTAATCCCATTAGAAAAGAGACCCTTGTTGGCCGAGTGGTCTAAGGCACTTGCCTTTTCAGATTACTCACATCTCACCTCTGTCCGGCTGGGTTCGAGTCTCAGCTCAACCAATGTGGGTATGTGAGAAAGCTTGCCAGTAGCTTCCTGTGGGTTGGTGGTTCTTCCCATGGTCTTCCCAGGTTCTTCCTCCACCAAGTACTGTGTCCATGTTAAGCCTATCATGTGCTGAAAAATGGTATTAAACACCGCAAAACCAAACCCGTTAGAAAACCTTAACCAAGAATGTTAAGTAGGATATAAATGAAGCAGTGCTTCTTTTTCAAGTATTTGTAAAATCACACCTTAAAGGTGTGAAGGACTTTGTTATATAGCCCCTGATGAATTTTATAGTCCTTATAAAGTTGTGAAGGACTTTGTTATCTAGTCCCTGGTGAATTTTATAGTCCTTATTCGTTTATTCTCACATACCTGAAGGGTCATTAATGGTTACAGAGAAGTAAAGATAGTTTGTTGAATATGCAGATTGCTAGTGATGATATCATGAGCCTAAAGTTATATTGAGATATTGTCACTTTTTGTGTGGTATCCTCACAATAATATCAATGTGTTTATACTTTTAAGACAAGGCCAAGTGCCAAGGCCAAGGTTACAGCTCACTGAAAATTCCATCTGTTTTTTTTTTCTTTATTTCACTGACCATGGACTATTGAATGTTGCTATTTATACTCGCAAACATGTATTGAATGCTGAGGACACAGTCAGTTATGGTAAAGATGCTACTCCTTATTGGTGCTTTGTGTATCAGTGAATTAGAAATGGATTTACTTGGGCCAGGAGATCTTAAATCTGTACAATATTGCTGATCTGTGACTTTGTTGATATCGCGATATATTGCAATGGCGATATGAGATAACATCACTACAGATAACACTATGTATATCACCTAACCAAGATATAACATGTAATTGTTAGACATGATGAAGATTGTGCAATTATTCAATGTTCAGGAAGGATGTTCAGAAAGATCACAGGACTACTAGATACTTCAAGATAATACTTCAAGATAGAGGACAGATATGTAGACCTGATCTGCCTTGGGCTTTTCTTCTACTGTATGGACAGATAGAATCAGCTAATCGGAATGCCATTAATATGGAGCAGACTTGTCGCCTGCAATTAAATCAACTGCCAGTCTGTCCACATATCTCAGTTTTGTATATGTTTAAAATGGTGACATATTTGACAGCAATGTATAGCCTGGTTTCATTTTCACATTTCAAACTATTGTTTAAATATTATGCTATGAATGGAGCAAATATTTGGTGATCATGTGAAGTTATATATTCTTTTAAACAATACTTAATTGGCAAGGCTTGTGTCTACCATAATTAATTAACAAGACTAGACTATCAATATTTTAAACTTCTCTACAGTATAGCTTGACAAGAAAAAAAATTCCATTTGACATTTCATTAAACTAGATATTTTGGGCCTAGTCCAATGAAAAAAAAGATACATTGATTTGCATGCATTGTGCATGTTGGATGTGCACAAAATGAGCCTTCTAGGCCATGAAAGGAAGATGCATGCACACTCGTATATACCTGTTTCACAAGTGGACTAAGCCTCATGAACCACTGAGAGGTCAAATGGACAGGTCATACTGTGTACAGACTTGCGGTCAATTACTGTTGAATGTAATCAGATAAATTATGAGAACATTTCAGACTTTAGATTACAATTACTTTTGAGCAGAGTTACTGCAATAACAGTTGCTCACTTTTGGACAGAGTAATTACAATTACTCATTTTTGGACAATTTTTACAATTACAACTGCCCACTTTTGGACAGTAATTACAGTTACCCACTTTTGGACAGAACTACAATTACAGTTGCTCACTTTTGGACTGAGTAATTAAAATTACTCACTTTTAGACAGTAATTACAATTACCATTACCCACATTTGGACAGAGTATTATAATTACAATTACCCACTTTTGGACAGAGTAATTACAAATACATTTACTCACATTTGGACAGAGTAATTACAGTGAAACCCCGCTATAACGCGAATTCGGATATAACGCGATCGTGGCGTGGCTCCCAAAATGTCACATTCATTCGCACATGAACATTTTTTTTTCGAAGTGCGAGAAATAGTGTATAAAATGTGTATATTGCAGTATAATTTTGGGGAAGAGATCGCGTATGAATTCGAGTATAATACGTTTGTGGCGTGGTTCCTGACATTTTATATACATGTACATGTATTTTTCTTGTACACGGAAAAAAATTTTTTTTTTTAAAGTGCGAGAAATAGTGTACAAAAAGTTTATTATCATTTTGGGGAAGAGATCACTTACGAATTCGATCATGGCGTGGCTTCTTAAATTTAACAATTTCACCAATTTCTTGAAGTATTATGCCAAAATAAACATTATCGGAAATGTTACTTATTATTGATCTATGAGTAAAGCCAGTAAGTCTTCTTTGTGTTTGTCTTCAATTCATTCTGTATACAATCATTGCTCAAGCAATAGCCGACATGTTTTTCTTCTTTAACTGCATACACAACTGAGCATCAGACAATGTGGTGGTTGATAAAAGATTCTCACGATTTAATAAACATCAAAAAACGTAAGCCTCCAACACGTGCACTGGACTTCAATTCATCCTGCATACAATCATTGCGCAAACAATAGCCGACTTATGTTTCTCTTTAACTGCATACACAACCAAGCACCAGACAATGCGGTGGTTGATCAAAGATTGTCATATGTGGGTGCTTATGTAGAGGCTGAGTTTGGATGGCAAGATCAAAGATTGTCATATGTGGGTGCTTATGTAGAGACTGAGCTTGGGCAGCAAGATCACAGGGAGTTCAAATAACCACTCTCTGTTACTTGGCACTGAACAAGTACAGCTGTATCAAACTCGTGGCTCAATCAAAGGGTTGTCATGTGGGAAAACAAAGACGGATCGATATCAGATAGTAAATGGTGTTCATACCCTATTCATGATATACATTAGACGTGTATACGTTGTTCTCTAAATAAAGTTAAATATAGTAAAACCCTGCAATAACGCGACCCCGCTTTTTCCGCGATCAAATTTTATGGACCCCAAATATCGCGTTATAGCGGGGTTTCACTGTACAATTACCATTCCCCACTTTTGGACAGAGTAATTACAACCACTCACTTTTGGGCAGAGTAATAACAGTAACATATGCCCACTTTTGGACAGAGTAAATACAATTACTCACTTTTGGACAGACTAATTATAATTACAATTACCCACTTTTAGACAGTAATTATAATTAAAATTACTGACTTATGGATAGAGTAATTGCAATTACAATTACCCAGTTTTACATAGTAATTACAATTACCCATGTTAGGACAGAGTGATAACAATTATAAGTACCCACTTTTGGACAGAGTAATTACAATTACAGATACTCACATTTGGACAGAGTCATTTCAATTACAATTGTCCACTTTTGGACAGTGTACTTACAATTACTAATTGCCCACTATGGACAGAGTAATTACAGTTACCCACTTTTGGACATTAATTACAATTACCCATGTTTGATGCAGAATAATAATAATTACAATTACCCACTTTTGGATAGAACAATTCCAATTACAGTTGCCCTCTTTTGGACAGAGTAATTACAATAATTGCCCACTTTTAGACAGAATAATTACAATTATAATTGCCGACTTTTAGACAATATTTACAATTATAATTACTCACTTATAGACAGAGTAATTGCAATTACAATTACTGTTGCCCACTTTTAGACAGAGTAATTACAATTATAATTGCCCACTTTTAGACAGAATAATTATGATTTTAATTACTTATGGACAGAGTAATTACAGTTGCCCACTTTTGGACAGTAATTACGATTACCCATGTTTGGGCAGAGTAAAAACAATTACAATTACCCACTTTTGGATAGAACAATTCCAATTACAGTTGCCCACTTTTGGACAGAGTAGTTACAATTACAGTTATCCATTTTTGGATAGATTAATTACAATTATTATTACTTATGGAAAGAGGTATTATAATTACAATTACCCACTTTTAGTTAAGTAATTACAATTACCCACATTTGTGCAGAGTAATAACATTTATAGTTACGCACTTTGGGACAAATTTTGTTTGGCTTTGTGGGTTTAATGCCATTTTTCAGCACATGGTGGCCAGTATATTTTGGTGTCGGAAGAACCAGGGAAGAACCATCAACCCACAGGAAGCTACTGGCAAGCTTTCTCACTTATCCATTTTGGCCGAACCTAGACTCGAACCCACATGGACAGAGGTGAGATGTGTGTGATCTGTAAAGGCGAGCACCTTAGACCACTCTGCCACCCGGAGCCACACTTTGGGACAGAAAGTATAATTACCCACTTTTGGACAGAGTAATTATAAATACATTTACCTACATTTTGGCAGAGTTATTACAATTGCCATTACCCACTTTTTGGGAGAGTGATTACAATTATAGTTGCCCACTTTTGAACAGTAATTACAATTAGTTACCCACTTTTGGGCAGAGGAATTACAATTACAATTACCGACATTTGGGCAGAATAATTACAATAACCATTTTGCTTTTTTTTGACAGTTATTAAGATTACAGTGATCCACTTATGGGCAGAGTAATTGCAATTGCAGTGACCCACTTTAGCGCACTAATTGATTAAATTACATTACTTTTAAAACTGTAATCAATTACTTTTTAATTCATTTTCTCAAATTCTGTTAAGTGACAGTGCTATTTCAATCTGTATTACATATTTTAAAAGTAATTCTGATGCCATTCTAACCAGAATCATTTAATATTTTAAAGTAAAATACACATAAAGATTGTTCCAATTATCCAAACACTTGTTTTATTTCATAATTCCACTCAAATGCTTTATTTTTTCATTTACATTAAATTAAAAATCTCACTTCAAGTTGCAAGTATGTTTTCATGAAACTGTAATCATGTATTAATTATAAAGTAATCTTGATCACATGGTATTTTTGTCAGTAATTGATTAAATTACAATTATTTCTATTCCAAAAGGTTACTAACAATTACTTGTGATTACTTAAATATCAGTAATCAGTTGTAGATGATTACAATTACTGATTATGTTTATCCCAGCTCTGACTTGGTATATAATGTGTGTACTGCCAGAGAGAGAGAGAGAGAGAGATCTAATGCTTGCTAAGTGCACCTTCTCTTCCTCAGACATGTGTTTCTTTTTGTTTTGGGAAATTTGGCATTGCAGTAGCTGTCTAAATCCTTACAACACCTGTGTAGTGGAAATATACATGTATATCAGTGAGTTCATGTACATGGATTCTTAATGTTGGCCTTCAATTCATGTTGTCAGACAGAAGTATGTATGTACTTTTAAATCAAAACAGCAAAATACCATGTCCTCCAGAATCCCATGTCTGAAGTGAGCACCAAATACAGTTTCATGCATCCATGTTTACTGTCTGATGAATCAGTTCTGTTTATTTGTAGATGGTTTTAGGTGTAACATGATTAGGAAAAATAAACAAATAGACCCTGATTGATGGACATATCATAGTCCTGCATGTGTACAATCAGTCTTCCTGAGTAGCATCATTACATGGAGTCTGCAGTAGCAGATTGGCTGACTTCCAGTGTACTGAGAAATCCACTTATACAGGGGAAGTTGCCTAAGACATGCTTTATGTACAGTCAGATAAAATATCTTCTATAATCTTTGTGAAGGTAAACTTGTCAGCTCATATTTGTTGGTATTGGATCTCAGCTATCTCCAGTATGAAGAATTTGCTGAGTACCCCAAGTTTTAATATGACGAGCAGGAGTAATTATTAGATTATTTACTCTGATATCCAGGTGAATTACTTGATTTATTCAGGTATATCGAGTATTACAAAAATACAGTATCAGTATCTACAATGTTAACCAGTCTCGGTATTATGAAATACAGTATCAATATCTACATTGTGGACCAGACCCAGTATAATGAAAATACATTATCAATATCTACATTGTGGACCAGACCCAGTATAATGAAAATACAGTATCAATATCTACATTGTGGCCCAGACCCAGTATACTGAAAATACAGTATCAGTATCTATATTGTAGACAAGGCCCAGTACATGTATTATGAAAATACAGTATCAATATCTCCATTGTAGACCAGTCTCTGTATTATAAAAATGCAGCATGGTGCCAATCGTACATCCGGTATGTCCATCACAGTAGCAAATTTGAAAATCATGTTATCACTGGAGAAAATCAGAAATGGTTTCAATAGTCGGCAGTTAAAAGTTAGAAATGGTCTTATCTTGAATTCCTGGGAGAAAAAATTTGCCCAGTAGAGCATCGGCCACTTCGAGGGACTGTTGTTTTTTAAGTTTATAAAACTTCATTCAAAATTGGCAAGTCCAAAACATTTTTAAGGAATTTTGAAACATCTGCTATATATGTACAGGAGAGCACATACACAGATGTCTTTACACTATAGTGGTCATCAATTCAAATAATAGTGGTCACTGATGTTAGGGGTGAGTAATTCAACTTTACAGCAAAATTTTAAGGTGTCAGTTAAAAAATGAATGTGAATGTTTTGGACTTGGAAACTAAAAAAAATAGTTTGCTCAAATTACAGCTTATAAAGTATTTTCATCTATTAGCAATTACCATAATGTAATCTAGATACTACCGGCAGTTAGAATTAATTCTAATTTATGGTTTTTGCTGTGCTTATTTGAAGTCATATGGCAGATAACATGGTATTAAGACCAAAGTATGAACATAAACATTAAAATCATTTATTGATGAGCTCATATCAGTTTGAAAAAGAACGATTGATACAATAGTCACTTTTCTGATAGCATAAGCAGTGTCAAAACTTGCATTAAGATTTCATGCGAGTATGGGCTTGACATGTAGGCCATTACCTTCTTGAGGGCCCCGGTTGGCCAAGTGGTCTAAGGTGCTCGCCTTTACAGATCACTCACACATCTCACCTCTGTCCACATGAATTACGTATCTTAGCTCGACCAATGTGGGTATGTGAGAAAGCTTGCCAGTAACTTCCCGTGGGTTGGTGGTTCTTCCTGGGGTCTTCCTGTGTTCTTCTTCCATGAGATGTACTGGCTGCCATGTATAGCCTATCATGTGCTGAAAAATGGCGTTAAACCATTACCTTCTTGTTGTACTCAGGTGAGTATGGGTTTGGCATGCAGGCCATTACCTTCTTGTTGTACTCATGTGAGAATGGGCTTGACATGCAGGCCATTACCTTCTTGTTGTACTCATGTGAGAATGGGCTTGACATGCAGGCCATTACCTTCTTGTTGTACACTTGTGAGTATATGCTTGACATGCAGGCCATTACCTTCTTGTTGTACACTTGTGAGTATATGCTTGACATGCAGGCCATTACCTTCTTGTTGTACACATGTATGTGCTTGACATGTAAGGCCATTACCTTCTTGTTGTACTCATGTGAGTATACGCTTGACATGCAGGCCATTACCTTCTTGTTGTACACGTAGGAGTATGTGCTTGACATGCAGGCCATTACCTTCTTGTTGTACACATGGGAGTATGTGCTGGCCATTACCTTCTTGTTGTACACATGTGAGTATGGGCTTGACATGCAGGCCATTACCTTCTTGTTGTACACATGTGAGTATGGGCTTGACATGCAGGCCATTACCATATTGTTGTACTCATGTGAGAATGGGCTTGACATGCAGGCCATTACCTTCTTGTTGTACACTTGTGAGTATATGCTTGACATGCAGGCCATTACCTTCTTGTTGTACACATGTATGTGCTTGACATGTAAGGCCATTACCTTCTTGTTGTACTCATGTGAGTATACGCTTGACATGCAGGCCATTACCTTCTTGTTGTACACATAGGAGTATGTGCTTGACATGCAGGCCATTACCTTCTTGTTGTACACATGGGAGTATGCGCTGGCCATTACCTTCTTGTTGTACACATGTGAGTATGGGCTTGACATGCAGGCCATTACCTTCTTGTTGTACACATGTGAGTATGGGCTTGACATGCAGGCCATTACCATATTGTTGTACTCATGTGAGAATGGGCTTGACATGCAGGCCATTACCTTATTGTTGTACTCATGTGAGAATGGGCTTGACATGCAGGCCATTACCTTCTTGTTGTACTCATGTGAGAATGGGCTTGACATGCAGGCCATTACCTTTTTGTTGCTCTCATGTGAGCATGCACTTGACCTGCAGGCCATTACCTTCTTGTTGCACACATGTGAGTATGCGCTTGACCTGCAGGCCATTACCTTCTTGTTGTACACATGTGAGTATGCGCTTGACCTGCAGGCCATTACCTTATTGTTGTACTCATGTGAGAATGGGCTTGACATGCAGACCATTACATTCTTGTTGTACTCATGTGAGAATGGGCTTGACCTGCAGGTCATTACCTTTTTGTTGTACACATGTGAGTATGCACTTGACCTGCAGGCCATTACCTTATTGTTGTACTCATGTGAGTATGTGCTTGACATGCAGGCCATTACCTTATTGTTGTACACATGTGAGAATGGGCTTGACATGCAGGCCATTACATTCTTGTTGTACTCATGTGAAAATGGCTTGACATGCAGGCCATTACATTCTTGTTGTACTCATGTGAGAATGTGCTTGACCTGCAGGCCAATACTTTCTTGTTGTACACATGTGAGTATGTGCTTGACCTGCAGGCCATTACCTTCTTGTTGTACACATAGGAGTATGTGCTTGACATGCAGGCCATTACCTTCTTGTTGTACACATAGGAGTATGTGCTTGACATCCAGGCCATTACCTTCTTGTTGTACACATGGGAGTATGCGCTGGCCATTACCTTCTTGTTGTACACATGTGAGTATGGGCTTGACATGCAGGCCATTACCTTCTTGTTGTACACATGTGAGTATGGGCTTGACATGCAGGCCATTACCATATTGTTGTACTCATGTGAGAATGGGCTTGACATGCAGGCCATTACCTTATTGTTGTACTCATGTGAGAATGGGCTTGACATGCAGGCCATTACCTTTTTGTTGTACTCATGTGAGAATGGGCTTGACGTGCAGGCCATTACCTTTTTGTTGCTTTCATGTGAGCATGCGCTTGACCTGCAGGCCATTACCTTCTTGTTGTACACATGTGAGTATGCGCTTGACCTGCAGGCCATTACCTTCTTGTTGTACACATGTGAGTATGCACTTGACCTGCAGGCCATTACCTTATTGTTGTACTCATGTGAGAATGGGCTTGACATGCAGACCATTACATTCTTGTTTCACTCATGTGAGAATGGGCTTGACCTGCAGGTCATTACCTTTTTGTTGTACACATGTGAGTATGCACTTGACCTGCAGGCCATTACCTTATTGTTGTACTCATGTGAGTATGTGCTTGACATGCAGGCCATTACCTTATTGTTGTACTAATGTGAGAATGGGCTTGACATGCAGGCCATTAGATTCTTGTTGTACTCATGTGAAAATGGCTTGACATGCAGGCCATTACATTCTTGTTGTACTCATGTGAGAATGTGCTTGACCTGCAGGCCAATACTTTCTTGTTGTACACATGTGAGAATGGGCTTGACATGCAGGCCATTACCTTCTTGTTGTACTCATGTGAGAATGGGCTTGACATGCAGGCCATTACATTCTTGTTGTACTCATGTGAGAATGGGCTTGACATGCAGGCCATTACATTCTTGTTGTACTTAATGTGAGAATGGGCTTGACATGCAGATCATTACATTCTTATTGTACTCATGTGAGAATGGCTTGACATGCAGGCCATTACATTCTTGTTCTACTCATGTGAAAATGGTTTGACATGCAGGTCATTACATTCTTGTTGTACTCCTTTGAGAATGGGCTTGACATGCAGGTCATTACATTCTTATTGTACTCATGTGAGAATGGGCTTGACATGCAGGCCATTACATTCTTTCTTGTTGTACTCATGTGAGAATGGGCTTGACATGCAGGCCATTACATTCTTGTTGTACTTATGTGAGAATGGGCTTGACATGCAGATCATTACATTCTTATTGTACTCATGCGAGAGTGGGCTTGACATGCAGGTCATTACATTCTTGTTGTACTCATGTGAGAATGGGAATGACTTGCAGGCCATTGCATTCTTGTTGTACTCCTTTGAGAATGGGCTTGACATGCAGGTCATTACATTCTAATTGTACTAATGTGAGAATGGGCTTGACATGCAGGTCATTACCTTCTTGTTGTACTCATGTGAGAATGGGCTTGACATGCAGGCCATAACAGTTCTGTGTATATGTACATGTACAAAGCACATGTTTATCTGTAGAGGGTATTTCTAACATGAGTACAACAAGAAGGCAATGGCCTTGTTGTACTCATGTGAGAATGGGCTTGACATGCAGGCCATAGCCTTCTTGTTGTACTCATATTAGAAATACCCTCTACAGATAAACATGTGCTTTGTACGTGTACATATACACAGAACTGTTAAGGATGCACATCTCTAATTGCTCGAGATTCTTTATATATATTACCACATAACACTAAATTGTAGTACTTTTACAAATGGAAGTCTGTTATGAATGCAAAATATAGCCCTGTCAGATACTATAATCTTATTCGTTGTCTTTTTATCTTTGGCACTTCATCTGTCCATTACTCTTCTTCTAGCCAGGAAAGTTTCATAATTACTGTGTAACATTTTGATGCCATGTGGTATATTGTTTTAAAAGAATAGATGTGATTTCTGGTGGTAACCTTTTTATGGCCTGTTTTTTTCGTCACAGAATTGTAACAAATTACACCAGAATTGTATTTTAATACAAGGTATGGCATAACTGTAACTGTTAAAGAGACTGTTGAGTGTTGTGATTCAAAACATCTCTTTGCCAACTTGTTTGGGTGGGTGATGATAATGAATCACCTGATGATTTATGTCTTGGATTTCCACTTGGTAGATCAAAGGAATGGGACCTATATTAGTGGTGAGCACTATGTGGTATGTGTGATGGACAGATTAAACAATGTTTTGGTCAATGTACATTTGTCTCTTACCTGCCCGCATAGGGAAGGATAAAATCAGGTATGGCATTTAAAACTACTGTCACACCTTTTGACTCGAGGACACAAATGGACTACTGTGAGCAGGGACAGTCTCAAAAATTATTTTTATAAGGAACAAAAAACAAGACGGGATGTTTGTATTAGTTTGACTTGCATATTCTGGTTGAACAACAATTTAACAGCAAATTTGACAAAAGTATATTCCTCATAATAAAGCTTGTTTAAATTATCAGGACTTTTTAGGGAGCCAGTACATACACAGAGAATTGTTAGTTCTTAATGTTTGTTTACACATGGCCTACTTTATAGGGAGCCAGTACATACAGAGAGAATTGTTAGACCTTCATGTTTATTTACACATGGCCAACTTTATATAAATATTAATTTGCCATTCCTTAAATTGCCCTTTTTCATTAGCAATTTGCCAGAACAGATTTCTGCTTCTTTTAATTTCCATTTTACACATACACCCTTGCTTGCCACAATCCGGCAGTCTTTTGTTTTAACAAAGGCACCATATTACCGTCTATACTCACTTATAAGCCAATACCAACTGTAAACTGCATAGACCCAGATCTGCCATCACATAATGCACTGGCAGATCTGGGTCTATGCAGTTTGTAAGGACTAATCAGTAGAACAAACAACATAGACCCTGATCTGTAGGCGCATTATGCGATGGCAGATCAGGGTATATGTTGTTTGCATTTGGACCTGAAATATACACAAGTATAAACGGTAACATTATGATTGACCCTTTTCATCCTGAAAAATAGAGCCTTCATACAATTGATACATTTTTTTAAAAATAGAGCCTTCATACAATTGATACATTTTTTAAAAAATAGAGCCTTCATACAATTGATACATTTTTTTAAAAATAGAGCCTTCATACAATTGATACATTTTTTTAAAAATAGAGCCTTCATACAATTGATACATTTTTTTTAAAAATTGTATGTATAACACTTTTAACATATTATTGGCTATATCATGTCAAGAAAATGGGACCTTCGTACATTTAACATCCATAATTTTCCTCGTTAAAATCCTGTCACTTATAATTCACATGTAATCAAGTTTGAAGAAAAATGTAGAAAATTTGAAAAATGAAAGATTGAATCTTGACGTCATAATGAGAGTAGGATGTTGATAACATTAAAAATTTATCCTTTTTTTAATTAACTTTTAACTTGCCTCCATAAAATGTCTTTATAAAAGCTCAGACAGCAAATACATAGATATCCATTTCAAGCTTATGCTTCATTGATTTCAACTCCTAATGTGACTAGTGGGGACCTAACCAACACTGAATTCAGCTACCATTTTGACTAGTGTGGTCCTAACTAATATATTGAAATACCGTGTGCATTCATTTGTGTATAAATTATCCTTGAGATGAAATGTGAAGTACATAACCAATTATAAAACTACTTTGCATAAAATATAACTATGTAAAAGAATTCAAACTTTTTAGACTCTGCACATACCTACATCTCCAAAAATGACCTACATAGACCATATTGATATGACCTTTGACATGTTTTTAATGTCAAATAACAGACTAACTGTTGATTTCTAATCATATCAGTCCCAGAGTAATTAAACTGTATATGTACCAGTAAATCACTAATAGAATTAGGTTTTACTTATTTTATGTAATTAATTACATAGGTCTAGATTTAACATCATTCTTGTGGACTGGCTGGTCAAGGTCTGTGTTCTCTTTTGTTAGGTGCTTTATTCATGACTAAAATTGATCATATAGACTGACATCTACTGTGCAGTTTATGTCAGAAGGTCTTGGTCTAAGGTATTCATAGTTGAAAAGTGAAGCCATGGTGTCTTGGTGGTTAGCATGCCAGATTTGTGACCAGAAGAATGTGGGTTTGAATCCAATCCAGGCCAGGCTGGGTTGGCTCCCATGGTGTGACCCTTGGAAAGGCACTGATTATTCCAATTGCATTAGCAAAATGTAATTTTTAACGTGTTGATGTGCCATTAGGCATAAAACCAATCAACTGCAGTTTAACATTATAAATTTAAATGTGAATAATGCAGGAACCAGCAATCTCTCTCTCTCTCTCTGTCTTTTTATAAGGATCATGGTACAGTAGTCGGGAAACTGTAATTATATATACGATGGCTGTATGGTATGGGGATCTCCATACTTTCCAAATTATGACACAAGAACTCAGTCCCTGGCAGAAAGGGTAGACCCAGGGCTGTCGTAAGGGATGGGCGATACGGGTGACTGCCCACGATGCCAAGTCGGGGGGGGGGGGGGCGCCATTTCATGGAGTGTGCGGTATTTTTTTCTGAATGGGGGGTTGGGGGCGCAAAAAGATGCCGCTCGCCCAGGGCACTGTTTCGTTCAAAGGAAAACGTGTGACCGCCCTTGGTGGACCCATGGGTCAATGTTGATTGCATATATGAATGTTTCTGTAATTTAATTGCAAGTACATTGACATTGTTAGGACAATGCTTTAATCTTCATCAGTCAATATTACTGTTTATCACTATTATTTGAAGTATTTCCAAGTCAGTACAGAAGCAGAATTGAGTGAAATACAGTCAGTTTGAAGACTTGCAGCATGTGTACAAGTAAATGAAGTATGAGTAGTAGAAATGGTTCTCCTTACAGTCTGCCCATCATGTGTTATTGCTGCTGCTGTTATTGATAATGAGGCTCCTGTAGTATAGGGTAAAGATAGACAGGAGAGGACAGATGTAGCAGCATGTTGGAGGTGAAGTTGGCACATTGTACTCACTGCCACAGCATTGTGCCACCTGAATAAAGTGGAGAACATCTCAAAACCTATACTGGTCTCATTTGAAGCTTTAATCTGTCCTGTTAAAAATGAAAATAGCATTTACTAAGATTTTGTGCTATTTATTTTACTGGCAGATCTGGGTCTTATTAGGCAATGAATACAGTGCACATAATAGAACATGACCAGACCAGACATGGGGCAGGGTGCTGTTTAAAGTACTAAAGTATGAGTACAAGTACTTTTATTAAGTTAGAGTACAAGTACTTCTGGTTCTCCTAATAAGACGTACAAGTTCTTTTATGAGTACTTTTCAAAATATACTTGTGAGTAAAAATATAAAACTTTTGACCTTGCATCTGCATATTATTCAGAAGCCTGACACTATACGTGTACTGTTTGGATTTTTAATAAACCAAGAAATAAATCGTGTCATGTTGCAGTGCATGCATGATCCCTTTATTTTAAGCACAAGTTATTTTTAAAAACAAGATATTTCAGTTACTTACTAAAATGTAGCAAACATTCATTAAAAATAAGGTTCATATAACAACCATTAAGTTCATATAACAACCATTAAGTTTAAGGAATATCTGTCTCCAATAACCAAGAATAATGTTAAAAGTACTAAGTATGGTTTACTCCAATCTTAATTTTAGATTGAAACTGCTAATGTTATAATTTTATATTTTCGACCATACTTGATGAAAAGACTTTGAAACGCAGAAACAGTAAGTGAATGATTATGCAGGGCATCAGCAGCTTTATATATTTTAATGGTGTATTTAGTTAGAGACAGAATAAAATAAAACAGAAGACAAACTTTTGATTTAACATTGAACAGTTTGCTTAACAGTGGGCACAAATGCTCCTGGTCAGGTAAAATGATCCTAGTGGCTTGGACAAGGATGGACAAGGATGGAAGTACCAGTCTGGTCAAGTCAACTGACATACTGTATTTATTGTAATTTAGTTGCTACTCCAAAGTTGGAACCTTTCCATTTGAACTTGTTAAAATTCCTTTAATATAGGCACTCCCAAATATGAACATTTTATAGCAAAATTGAAAAAAAGTGTAAAACAAATGTACCAAATGATATATTTCCAAATCTCACCTTAAGAGGACCATTTAGTAGGCTTATCTCCTGTCAGTTCTTTTCTTGAAGTATGGACGATTTTCATATTAAAATGTGGTATTGGGGAAGTTGATGAGAATTGGGTGTACTGCTCTTTATACAACACCTCAGGTTGATTTACCAGTAACGCTTACAAAACAAAAAACTTCTTGGAACTATTGTATATACTAAACCTTTGGAAAAGGATGTTCAGCAACAGAACATTTGATTAGTAATTTGACATCATATCAAGTTTTTAAGCCACCTCTCGGTCTCTCATCATGTCTTACAAAAAGAATGTACCTGGTTATACACCAGTCATGGAGAAATTAAACCAGGTCAGTGAGAATCATAGTATTTCATTTTTAAAACTTGCAAGACATAAAATACACAATAAGTTAAAGTGATTTGTTAAAAAAGACATAAATAATTATAGACTAATATAAGTTATTCTCTCCGTGCTGTCCAAATTGATAGTAAAATGTGTTCATGACTCTCTGATGATGTATCTAAATGAATATGCCATGCAACATTCAGACCATTCAGGCTTTGGACAGAACCATTCATGTGAGAATAAATGGTTGTATTCCCTTGATCAAAGTAAGTGAGTTGGTGCTGGTCTTGTTGGCATTAAGAAGGCTTTCGACCTGGTTAACCATCCAATCCTTATAAACAATTTAAAGTCTATCAGTGTGATGATAATACAAATTTACCCTATATACTTGTATATAAGCCAGGTCCAAATGCAAACAACATAGACCCTGATCTGCTCTCGCATAATGTGCCTACAGATCAGGGTCTATGTTGTTTGTTCTACTGATTAGTCCTTACAAATTGCATAGACCTAGATCTGCCGGCGCATTATGTGACGGCAGATCTGGGTCTATGCAGTTTGCAGTGGTATCGGATTATGAGAGTATATGCAGTATATCACATTTGTCTGAAAGAATTCAACATATATGTCAATGGAGTTCTTTAGGAAGCCAAACAAACAAGGTATGGAGTTCCTTAGGGCTCAGTTCTTTCCCTCTTCTTCTTATTTTTTGACACAACATTATTATATGACCAAAACTCTAAACATGAATTAGAAATTTCTTTGCAAGCTGGCTTAAACAAACTAGATAAATGTTGTAAAAACTATCGGCATGATTATGAACACAACTAAAAAAATGTAATAATTAACACCACTCAGAAGAAACAAATAAATCCAGATAATTAGGAATTATGTTTAACATGGAAAGACTTCATTGTGCAAATGGTCAGGCATGATAAAATCTTGGGGATGCTAGTTGATAATAACCTAACATGGTCAGGCATGATAAAATCTTGGGGATGTTTGTTGATAATAACCTAACATGGTCAGCCATGATAAAATCTTGGGGATGCTATTTGATAATAACCTAACATGGTCAGCCATGATAAAATCTTTGGGGATGCTAGTTGATAATAACCTAACATGGTCTGCCATGATAAAATCTTTGGGATGCTAGTTGATAATAACCTAACATGGTCAGGCATGATCAAATCTTCGGGATGCGAGTTGATAATAACCTAACATGGTCAGCCATGATCAAATCTTGGGGATGCTAGTTGATAATAACCTAACATGGTCAGCCATGATAAAATCTTTGGGGATGCTAGTTGATAATAACTTAACATGGTCATACATGAAAAAATCTTTGGGGATGCTAGTTGATAATAACCTAACATGGTCATACATGATAATATCTTTGGGATGCTTTTTGATAATAACCTAACATGGTCATACATGATAAAATCCATGTGGTGTTAGTTGATAAAAACCTAACATGGTCAGGCATGATAAAATCCTTGGGGTGTTAGTTGATAATAACCTAACAAAGTCAGGCATGATAAAATCCATGTGGTGTTAGTTGATAATAACCTAACATGGTCAGCCATGATAAAATCCATGTGGTGTTAGTTGATAAAAACCTAACAAACATGGTCAGGCATGATAAAATCCTTGGGGTGTTAGTTGATAATAACCTAACACAGTCAACCATTATAAAATCTCTAGAGTGCTGGTTGATAATAGCCTAACGGTCAGCCGCAATAAAATCTTTGGGGTGCTAGTCGATAATAACCTGACAGGGTCAGCCATGATAAAATCCTTGGAGTGCTAGTTGATAATAGTCTAACAGGGTCAGCTGCAATAAAATCTTTGGGATGCTAGTTGATAATAACCTAGCATGGTCAGCCATGATAAAATCCTTGGAGTGCTAGTTGATAATAACCTAACACAGTCAGCCATGATAAAATTCTTGGGGTGCTAGTTGATAATAACCTAACACGGTCAGGCATGATAAAATCCTTGGGGTGTTAGTTGATAAAAACCTAACACAGTCAACCATGATAGAATCTTTGGAGTGCTAGTTGATGATAGCCTAACAGGGTCATCCACAATAAAATCTTTGGGGTGCTAGTTGATAATAACCTAACATAGTCAGCCATGATAAAATCCTTAAAGTGCTAGTTGATAATAACCTAATGTGGTCAGCCATGATAAAATTCTTGCAATGGTAGTTGATAATAACCTAACATGGTCAGCCATGATAAAATTCTTGCAATGGTAGTTGATAATAACCTAACATGGTCAGCCATGATAAAATTCTTGCAATGGTAGTTGATAACCTAATATGGTCAGCCATGATAAAATTCTTGCAATGCTAGTTGATAATAACCTAACATGGTCAGCCATGATAAAATTCTTGGGGTGCTAGTTGATAATAACCTAACATGGTCAGATCACAGAAGATACTTGATTTGAGCCCATGCCTCCTGATTAAAAAAAAAAGATTTTTTTTGGTCAGGATGGCGTAGATGTTGGTTGGCTGGTATTTTAATAGCACTTTCAACCCAGTATTGACTATATCATGAAGAGGAAATGGAACTAAGTGCCTTTCCCAAGGACACACAGAGGCAGGCAACCTAAGATGGCTGGGGCAGGTATTAAACCCATGACCCTATATGCAACCATACTTAGACTTATAATATTTCTTTGGGAAATAGAAATGAAAATTATTTTTCAAATTTAATGCATCATTAAAAAAGAGCATGTAGACTAATAACAGCCTGTGTTGAAAACGTTGATAATGTACAAAATAAGTCAAGATTTTACCAATTAAGACAGATATAAATTAGGAAAGGAAGAATTAATGTACAAGTAACAAGGTATGCCATAATAATATCCCTGTTTATATGCAATTCTTATTTCATCAATGGCAGACTGGACATTTTCCAACCGTAAGATTTGTGTCAAATTATTAGTACATATTTGCAAAACCTAATGAGGAACTTTTCAAAAACTTTTTTGATATTCTGGAGCCGTTCTTTGAAGTAGCATACTGCATGAAATTAGAAATGTCCAATTCATTTCATCATTCCATCAGCTCCTTCATATTCTCTCTGTACAAATAGACAGACTGTTTGTGGTTTATTCTCTCTTTACTAATAGACAGACTGTTTGTGGTGTATTCTAGCTTTACTAATAGATGGACTGTTTGTGGTGTATTCTAGCTTTACTAATAGTTGGACTGTTTGCAGTGTATTCTCTCTTTACTAATAGATGGACTGTTTGTAGTGTATTCTAGCTTTACTAATAGATGGAATGTTTGTGGTGTATTCTAGCTCTACTAATAGATGGACTGTTTGTAGTGTATTCTCTCTTTACTAATAGGTGGCCTGTTTGTAGTGTATTCTCTCTTTACTAATAGATGGCCTGTTTGTAGTGTATTCTAGCTTTACTAATAGATGGAATGTTTGTGGTGTATTCTAGCTTTACTAATAGATGGACTGTTTGTAGTGTATTCTATCTTTACTAATAGATGGACTGTTTGTAGTGTATTCTCTCTTTACTAATAGATGGACTGTTTGTGGTGTATTCTCTCTTTACTAATAGATGGACTGTTTGTGGTGTATTCTGTCTTTACTAATAGATGGACTGTTTGTGATGTATTATCTCTTTACTAATAGATGGACTGTTTGTAGTTTATTCTCTCTTTACTAATAGATGGACTGTTTGTAGTGTATTCTCTCTTTACTAATAGATGGACTGTTTGTAGTGTATTCTCTCTTTAATAATAGATGGACTGTTTGTAGTGTATTCTAGCTTTACTAATAGATGGACTGTTTGTGGTGTATTCTAGCTTTACTAATAGATGGACTGTTTGTGGTGTATTCTTGCTTTACTAATAGATGGACTGTAGTGTATTCTCTCTTTACTAATAGATGGACTGTTTGTAGTGTATTCTAGCTTTACTAATAGATGGACTGTTTGTAGTGTATTCTCTCTTTACTAATAGATGGACTGTTTGTAGTGTATTCTCTATTTACTAATAGATGGACTGTTTGTAGTGTATTCAAGCTTTACAAATATACAGACTGTTTGTAGTGTATTCTGGCAATACTAATAGACAAAGTGTTTGCTGTATATTCCCAGTTTGCCGATGGACAAACTTTTTGCAGTTTTTCCTCATTATCATCATTATGAGATGTCAGATGTTCTGCTTGCCCACACTCCTCACACATACACGCCAGGTACACATCATTAATACGTTAGAAATATTACATTAGAAAGTGGGTAAATTTCTGTCGGACGTTCAGCTTGCCCACTCTCCTCACACACACACCAGGTACACATCATTAACATCTTTAGGTTTGGGCAAATTTGATCCTGTCTTATAATTTCATTAAAGTAATTCCTCACCTCTGGCAAAACTCCCCCTGGTTTAAGATACAGGCAGGTTAAGTGCTATTTGATTCATATTTTCACGCTTGTAAACCACTTTAATACCTTTCACATATGATAGAGATTTAAGGATTGAAAGGTTGCTACCTCTGCCAAGGTACTGTGTTGCACTATTTTGCAAGACACAATGTATTACTGTATTTCATGTAATAGGCCATCTTGTCTTAATAAGCTAGAATGAGCATTTTGAAGGCCCTCTTGCCTTAATAAGCTAGAATGAGCATTTTGAAGGCCCTCTTGTCTTAATAAGCCAGAATTAGCATTTTGAAGGCCCTCTTGTCTTAATAAGCTAGAATGAGTGTTTTGAAGGCCCTCTTGCCTTAATAAGCTAGAATGAGCATTTTGAAGGCCCTTTTGCCTTAATAAGCTAGAATGAGTGTTTTGAAGGCCCTCTTGCCTTAATAAGCTAGAATGAGCATTTTGAAGGCCCTTTTGCCTTAATAAGCTAGAATGAGTGTTTTGAAGGCCCTCTTGCCTTAATAAGCTAGAATGAGCATTTTGAAGGCCCTTTTGCCTTAATAAGCTAGAATGAGTGTTTTGAAGGCCCTCTTGCCTTAACTCATTAACCCCTATCGCCACGTTTACACGTCATGAGGTTGTACTCTACTTCCAAGCTCTGTAACATCAACATCATTTAAGATAAACTAAAGTGGATGGATTTGCAGGAAAGTAGACAGATTTAGCTCTACAGTGATACCAAATAATGTCGACTTTCTACTGGCATTAAAAAGTACAGCGAAATAAATGCATTTTATAGACCCGATTTTTTTAAAGTCGAAAATTGCCAGTTTTGTAACCAGACTTTGTGTCCGGATTTTATACTTTTTGGCCTTAGATCTAAAGCAAACTGGTCTGAACTGCACACAGACAGATGAACCATTGCAAAAAGTAGGATAAGTTTGAGATTTGGAGTAAAAAGGGGCCAGGACACAAAAATCAGGGGTCCAATACGAAAACAAAAAAGAAGTCCAACTTTTACCCTTCTGCACATGCACGAGCATAATGGCTGATCAAAAACAATGTTTCTGATACACCTAAGCATCCGGCTAAACGAGAAACTTTCAAAATCAGATGTGTTTTGCTACATTCAGAAGTAACCCCAAAAATGCGTTGCCTACCCCGATTTCATGCGAAAATGAACAAAATCTCCCGGGGTTAATGAGTTAATAAGCTAGAATGAGCATTTTGAAGGCCATCTTGCCTTAATAAGCTTGAATGAGCATTTTGAAGGCCCTCTTACGTTAATAAGCTAAAATGAGTGTTTTGAAGGTCCCCTTGGCTTAATAAGCTAAAATGAGTGTTTTGAAGGTCCCCTTGGCTTAATAAGCTAGAATGAGTGTTTTGAAAGCAGATAAAGTAATTTATAAACAAAAAGAAAAAAATCATATTTTAAATGACTTAAACAGGATCTTATCAGTGATAATCATGATAAAATTCTTTATATACTGAGGGTAGCTCAGTTAGAACACAAATGTATCTAGCCTCCCTTGAGACCCTAAACTACTTTCTAACAATCGGCATGGATATATCTTAATAACAATATGTGTAGGAAAAAAGAGACAGACTATTTAACAAAGTAACAATTAAGTGGTATGTCTTTACATTACTCTTAACATATAGATCATGTTTAAACAAAAACACATTATCATGCACAAAGACAAAACAGTTGGAAAAGAAACAGGAATTTTACAAAAATATAATTACAATTAGAAATCATTCAAAATCAGGCTTTAAATGTTTGAAATGTTTTTCTTTTTTAGATTAATACAAAATTCATTGAATTTCATGGAAGCGTTTGGTCTTACCCAATTAATGGGTAATATGACCCAACTGCAAGAAATTAACCACTCAAAAAAACTAATTTTTAATTCATTGAATTTCATGGAAGTGTTTGGTCTTACCCAATTAATGGCACAATTACAAGAAATTGACCACTCAAAAAACCTCATACAGTAAATCTAACTTATATAAATAAGTAAGATGTGATAAAATATAGGTCTTAGTGATCACTTCCCAATCCTCCTAACCAGAAAATATTTTACAATACATCGGTAAAATCTTATACACATAAAACCACAACATATTGATCATGTAAGCATTATGATGAGAACAAAGTCCTGGAAGATTTCAGTAATGTTCTGTGGAATATAGTATTTATGTTTAATGATGTGGATGATGGTATTGATATATGGACACATACTTTTATACAAGCGCTAGATAAGTAGACATATATGGTACCTTTGAAAACACAGAGTGATAAAGATATCCAACCTGATTAGTTAACTTTTTACATTATGGACATGATGAAAACTCTTAATTATTTCAAATCTGTAGGTCAACATGCACATTACAAAACATGAAAAATTACTATCAATCAATTCTAGAAAATAAGAATTATATGTGCAAAGTTTTTAACTAACTACCGGTAGGTGCAAGTCAATCAGATCCAACAACTTCATCAGGAAGGTCAGATTATTGGTGAGGAAAGGAAAATAGCAAACACATTTAATTATTTTTGGCAGTAGAGCTTCATAAATTAAAGAACCCATTGTAAACTCTAATCATGAGAAACTTAGAAATTTTTGTTCAGAAAAAGTTCATGCTGATACAGTTCGAAAAAACATTCCTAGATAATATTAAACCATGTCTCTATAGAGCTGCTGTAATCATAATATCTGAAGGCATAGCTTACATATGTAATCAAATAATGTCTGCCTCAAGACCTGGAAATTGACAAAAGTCACCCCTGTGTAGAAGTCATTAAGCAAAGAATATGTCGGTGTAACCAGACCAATATCTATCTCACCAACTCGATCTAAACTTCTTAAAAATATGTTCATGACAATCTTAGGATGTACTGTATATACCCGCACATAATTCGGGTCCAAATGCAAACAACATAGACCCTGATCTGCCATCGCATAATGCACCGGCAGATCAGGGTATATGTTGTTTGTTCTACTCATTAGTCCTTACAAACTGCATAGACCCACATCTGCCGGAGCATTATGCGATGGCAGATCTGGGTCTATGCAGTTTGCAGTTGGTATTGGATTATACGTGAGTATATACAGTACTTATAAACCTATAATTTAATTAGACAAAACCAATCAGGGTTCAGAGGAAACCACTTGCTGTGAGATAGTCTTGGTCTCCTTAATTTGATAGATAAATGGGAAAATTAGTTGGATCACTTCTAGTTGATGTTAGAAAAGCTTTTGATCATGATATTCTTATAAAAAAATTGAATATACCAGGTACATGTATATCAATGAGATGATTCCACAATTGAATGGTTTACAACTTGTCTAACAAGGAGACCACAATGTGTCAAAATTAGTGTAGATTTTTCTAAAGAAGAACAAATTACATTTGGACTACCACAGGGTTTGATCCTTGATCCACTGCAGTTTTTCCTTTAATAAATGTTCTGCCTTCAAAAATAAGCAACCATATTTCATCATCTGACCTATATGCAGATGACATCACTTTATTAGATTTCAAGAAGTTAAAATCAGACAGAAAGGTGTCCCTTCAGATAACGTTACTTAGATTAGATTCCTGGTGGTAGGAAAATGGCTTGAAAGTAAACACAGACAAAACTAAAGTATTGATGATTACTACCCAACAAAAGAAAGATAAATTGGAAGCTATATACAACCTGGATTACTGTAATGTTATTTGGGGAAACACACATGACAAGAATATTTAAACTTATTCTGCTTGCAAAAAAGAGTCTGCAAAATGAGTTTGCTAGATAATGTTGAAAACATCCAGAATGCAAAATGAGTTTGCTATATATATGTAATGTTGAAAACATCCAGAATGCAAAATGAGTTTGCTAGATATATGTAATGTTGAAAACATCCAGAATGCAAAATGAGTTTGCTATATATATGTAATGTTGAAAACATCCAGAATACAAAATGAGTTTGCTATATATATGTAATGTTGAAAACATCCAGAATGCAAAATGAATTTGCTATATATATGTAATGTTGAAAACATCCAGAATGCAAAATGAGTTTGCTATATATATGTAATGTTGAAAACATCCAGAATGCAAAATGAGTTTGCTAGATATATGTAATGTTGAAAACATCCAGAATGCAAAATGAGTTTGCTATATATATGTAATGTTGAAAACATCCAGAATGCAAAATGAGTTTGCTAGATATATGTAATGTTGAAAACATCCAGAATGCAAAATGAGTTTGCTATATATATGTAATGTTGAAAACATCCAGAATGCAAAATGAGTTTGCTATATATATGAATTGTTGAAAACATCCAGAATGCAAAATGAGTTTGCTATATATATGTAATGTTGAAAACATCCAGAATGCAAAATGAGTTTGCTATATATATGTAATGTTGAAAACATCCAGAATGCAAAATGAGTTTGCTATATAATGTTGAAAACATTCAGAATGCAAATGAATAATATAAGAATTTTAACAGTAAGTGAACAGATACTTTTGAAAAAGGTCAAACTTACGGTATATACAAAGCTTCAAACAATATGGCCCCGTTGCAGTATATCTCAAGGAACAATATCATGCACAAAATCAAGGCAACACTTCCAATTTAAGATAATTTTGGTTAACCATGTTTCCATTACAAAATCACTAAGCTGGAACTGAATCCCAAAGGAAATTAGACAAAGTACAAATATACATATTGATTTCATTTTAATGTAATTCACATGATTTGACAAATTAAATAAAGCCTAAAAAGTATCAATTTTCAAACCTTCCACTTGGCTGCATCACCCTTGTTATACTGTATATATCTTGTTTTGGCATTTTGTTATTACATGTTCATATAAAATGAACATTATTATTTACTTTTGCATGCCATTTTGGTTAAGTATGAACTTGTGTATTTTTTGCCACTAGAAAGAATTAAAATTTGTATCTGCTTTTCTTTACTGTGTGTGTTACTGTGTAATAGGTGTGTAAATATGTAAATCATAGAGGGCCACATGGAGGATTAGTTCCATGCAACTAATTGTGTCACCCTCTTTAAATAAAGTTATTATTGTTATTATTATTATTATTATTATTATTATTATTATTATTATTAAGACACTATAATATAAACATCCATTATGAGTGAATGTGTCTCAATTCCAGCATGCCATGTTGGGGGGGGGGGGAGGGGGGCTGCTGCTTAAACTTGCCCAGATTATAGCAATTTTCTTGGAACATAATACCAAATATGCCTTGTCAGTCCTTGCACCTTAACTTTGAGGGTAAAATCAGTCTAAAAAATACAGAATTTAAATGGGTTTCATTTAGCATGACCATGTTGGGAGAGAGAATGCACTTCCAAAGCTCACAACATGGCCAATCCCATTTCCTCATCATGATATAGCCAGTAAAGTGTTAAACGTGCGATTCTAACTAACACAACATAGCCAAATGGAGCTAACTCTTCTAGTATCTAAATACACATGATAGGGACATATTTTTTTTATATTGTCAGCGTGCACTTATTATGATGGGCTTTAACCTTAGTGAGATTTACTAAAATAATAGTTTTTAAGCACGCATTGTGGGAATATGTCAAATATGGTACATTGGTGTAGTTATACTTCTAAGGCTGAATTGTGACTAGGCACCAATTTATTCAGAGGTGGAGGTAAATATATAGTTGTTATAATTTGTAACCTTGTTATTGTTGTTGTTGCTGCCTGTATTTGTATTTGTTTACTGTAATTCATAGCAGTTGAGAGCTCCCCAGAACTCAGGTAATTTGAAAACCACAAATGATAAATATAAGTCATGGGTACCTAAACAAGTTATCAAATGTACTCATAGATTTGTACAGTACATGTAGTTTTTGATTAGATAAATTTCTCCAGACTTTTTATCAGGATTCTCTCTTCTCCCTCCCACCCCCACACCCACCCCTTGGTTTTTGTTGTTGGTGGTTGTTGTTGTTGCAAGCTTTAGCATAGGTGAGACCTAGATATCACTCATTTCAATGGCAGCATCAGTGGTGGTGGCATCAACATTGGTTAAAGTTTTTCTGTATTGTTATAAGTCCCAAATCAAGGTCAAGTTCATTTTGAAAACTTTGGTAAAGTTTTTGTTGAATGTTTATCTGGATGGTAATAAGTCCCAAACCCTGGAGGCATAACTGTCATACTTGGACTGTAGACTTAAGGAGCTCTGCTCTGTCATATCCACACACCAAACTGCCACCCTGACAAGGTCAAGGTCATTTGAAGTTGTTGGTTAAAGTGTTTGGTCAATGTTGTCCGTATGGCTGTAAGTTCTGAACCCTGGGAATCATAGCTAACATACTTGGACTGCAGAATCAGTCAGTACTGATCTTTCATTTTTATGCTTTCCTGCAAGCCAACTGACCCTTAGGTAAGGTCATGGTCAAGGTCATTTGAAAGTGAAAACATATATCTGTATCAGACAGGAACTGGCGAGACATACAGTTCTTTGGAATTTGTTGTGCATGTGTCTTGCTGTTTCAATTCAGAATGTTTTTTCAAGAGTGCTTCCTTATTACCTCAACCCCTCTATACATATGGATGCAGGACATTCATTGTTCACCATCTGCTTATTTTATTAACCATTCATCAGTGCCTTCCCCTCCAATTCCTAAATGTATGTATACATTAAGTGCTGTGAAATCTGTATCAGATTTTGCAAGAACTATAAGAATATAATAAGATTTTGTTTTAATCAGTCAGTTTATATATTCATGTAAGTCAGATGTATGAGATTGTTTTGAATCTCCCCCGCTCCATTTTTTCTCCCATTCAAAGCATAACTGAAGACCAATTTCTGCAAATCACTAAATTTTATGACTGCTAACAATTACTTACAGGAATGCAATTGCAGTTCATTGGGAAATTTCTACATTGTTGAATTTTTGCTAAATTCCTAATGTTCAGTTTTTTCAATTTTGTAATTTTGGTGGCATAAATTGTTTAACTCGAGGTTAAATTTGTGTGATTATTTACTTTAATACAACAGTCAAAAGAATAAAACCATGAAAATAAAACTATGTGGAAATTTCCCCATGTATGGAATCAGAAGAGTAATAGAAAACACTATACTTAATATTACATTCAAATTTTCTTCAGGTTAACGGGGCAACCTCTTCAACAAGAAAAAGACATTTTTGTGGCTGTGGCAGCAACATAAGGCCATCTGCTTAAACTACATAATATTGAAACTGGGCTTCTTTGGTACAAGAGTACCTAACAAACATGGCTATGGCACAGGTAAACCTATTGTTACTCTTATCCGCCTCAAAATTATGTTGTGAACCATACCTATTGTTGGGAGTTTCTGTCTTACATTATATCTGGTTGAATTGTAACAGTACATCCATTTAGAGCTCTCTTTAGAAATGTTACAATGAAAATCCAGGGCCACATCTCTCTAAAAACAAAAAGTTCATTATGCTGTAGAAAACTGTAGACCTAATTTGGAAAGCAAAGAGTTCAGTTCCCTCCATCATTAAACTTAAGTAGACTTCAAATCTTTCTCAAAAATATAAAAAGGCAGCATTTGTTGATTTGATACAGAGGTGGTTCGATATCATTGATGCATTGACGAATCATAATATTTACTCTGGCGATAGTGTATCATTGATACAGGCTCAAGCTGTCAATACATGGCAGTAGTAGAATGAAACATAAACTAAATGACACAAACAGTCCAGAAATAAACATTTACCTGCAGTCTTTCTATCCCTTTGAATGAAGTAAACAACATGCTGTGTTTAGTTCCCAGAGTCTGAGTGCTGTTTCTATATTTGTCTAGAGTGGACCACATTGCCAACAGAGAAATATAAAGGACATGCACCTAAAAGTGCACTCAGAGACAAAATACTTTAGCTGTTGGGGTCTTCAGTAGAGACACCCTCCTCAATTATTGTTGTTAAAACATTTTAGTTTATAAAATTAGTGTTTTGTGATCATTTAAAAGACAGAAGAAAAAGGAAGATACTTCATTTCATTCATTCTGAGAATTTAGCATATCTGACACTGGATTTATGCAAACCTTGTTTTGTAAAATATGGACTTGCTTATAAATTTGTCAGTTTATGTATGTATGCGATGCTATCATAATACATATAGTATCAAAGACAATGATTATGATATGTATCATGATACAACATGGCTGGTGATACCCAGCTCTGATTGGAGCAAGATTTCCATGTTTGGAGTAACATTTATTACTCTAAATATTTAGTAAAGTTTTATGTGGAAGAGGCCAGTACTAGATGCTGGAGGTCCTAGTACTCAGATGTTGAGTAGTTTTATGATGGATAGGTCTGGACTAGATGTTGGAGGTCCTAGTGTTCAAATGTTGAGCAAAGTTTTATGATGGAGAGGCCAGGACTAGATGCTGGAGGTCCTAGTGCTCAAATGTTCAGTAAAGTTTTATGAGGGAGATACCAGGACTAAATGCTGGAGGCCCTAGAAGCAGAAACTCTCTCTATTCGGAATTCTGGTCATTTGCATATTGCCAGTGAGAGAGGAATAATTATACTAAAATCAAAAGTAAGCAATAACATGGATTTCAAATGCAGTTGCTATTATCATTTGTATGCCCCATCCATTTATATGGCAGAGATACATAGTGTTAGGCTTGTTGGTCCATCTCATACGTACATAGTGTTAGGCTTGTTGGTCCATCTCATACGTACATAGTGTTAGGCTTGTTTGTCCATCTCATACGTACATAGTGTTAGGCTTGTTGGTCCATCTCATACGTACATAGTGTTAGGCTTGTTGGTCCATCTCATACGTACATAGTGTTAGGCTTGTTGGTCCATCTCATACGTACATAGTGTTAGGCTTGTTGGTCCATCTCATACGTACATAGTGTTAGGCTTGTTGGTCCATCTCATATGTACATAGTGTTAGGCTTGTTGGTCCATCTCATACGTACATAGTGTTAGGCTTGTTGGTCCATCTCATACGTACATCTCTAACTTGTGTGTGCAACTGCTCCTGCATCATTCCATTGACTGCTGAAACATGGCAGACATTATTGACATCATGTGAACATGTATGTGTGGTTCTGCCATCATGCTAAGATCATTTTTCTTGGGTTACACCCCATTTTGGTATTAAATATATATACTATATATGGTAACCCTTGTGTGTGTAACTAGTCCCACAGCTTTCGATAAATTTTCCTGAAACTTAGCTGACATTACTGACATCAGGTGAACATGTGCATGTGGTTCTATTGTTACACTCTGTTGACATTTTCCAGAGTCATGCCCCATTTTTATGCTAGATGTATATAGTATACTTAATTCTTGTGTGTTCAATTAGGCCCACAGCTTCTGATAAATTGACCTGAAACTTAGCACACATTATTGACATCAGGTGAATATGTGCATATCATTCTATCATGCTCTGATGAGTTTTTCCTGAGTTATGCCCCTTTTTGATGTTTAATGTATATGTTATATGATAGTTGTGTGCAAAACTAGTCCAACAGCTTTGGATGAATTGCCCTGAAACTTGTTGAACACTTTGGATGAATTGCTCTGAAACTAGTCCAATGACTTCGGATGAATTGCCCTGAAATTAGTCTAACAGCTTTTGATGAATTGCCCTGAAACTAGTCCAACGACTTTTGATGAATTGCCCTGAAACTAGTCCAACAGCTTTTGATGAATTGCCCTGACACTAGTCCAACAGCTTTGGATGAATTGCCCTGAAACTAATCCAACAGCTTTGGATGAATTGTCCTGAAACTAATCCAACAGCTTTTAATGAATTGCCATGAAACTTCACATAATAATAATAATAATAGTAGTAATAATAATGTATATTTTCTTTAAAATATAATGTATTTGATGTTTAATGTATTAGTTATATGATAGTTACACTTTTTGATGAATTGCCCTGACACTAGTCCAACACTTTTTGATGAATTGCCCTGACACTAGTCCAACAGCTTTGGATGAATTGCCCTGACACTAGTCCAACACTTTTTGATGAATTGCCCTGACACTAGTCCAACAGCTTTGGATGAATTGCCCTGAAGCTAGTCCAACAGCTTTGGATGAATTGCCCTGACACTAGTCCAACAGCTTTGGATGAATTGCCCTGTCACTAGTCCAACACTTTTTGATGAATTGCCCTGACACTTGTCCAATAGCTTTGGATAAATTGCCCTGACACTAGTCCAACAGCTTTGGATGAATTGCCATAACACTAATCCAACAGCTTTGGATGAATTGCCCTGAAGCTAGTCCAACAGCTTTGGATGAATTGCCTTGAAACTAGTCGAACAACTTTTGATGAATTGCGCTGAAACTAGACCAACAAGTTTTGATGAATTGCATTGAAACTAGTCCAACAGCTTTTGATGAATTTCCTTGAAATGGGTCCAACTACAGAAATAATAATAATAATAATAATAATAATAATAATAATAATAATAATAATAGTAACAAATGTCTCAGTTTTCAGAGGCTAATAATAAAGAATATGTTCATAGCCACACATACACACGCACACACATACACAATACATTAACAACAACTTACACAAATGCTATATTGCAGCACAAGTGAAAAATAGGAAGTGTGTATGTGGTATATCTTACATTTTAATAAGTACCCCATATTATTAAAGCTTTCATCCATCGAATATACCTTATTGTGGAAGGAAGAGATACTGGGAGCTTTCATCTATCTAATATACCGTATCATGGAAGGAAAAGATATTTGGAGCTTTCATCCATCTAATATACCGTATTGGAAGATATACTTGGAGCTTTTATCCATCTAATATACCCTATTGGAAGATATACTTGGAACTTTCATCCATCTAATATACCTTATCGTGAAAGGAAGAGATACTGGGAGCTTTCATCCATCTAATATACCGTATTGTGGAAGGAAAAGATATTTGGAACTTTCATCCATCTAATATACCGTATTGTGGAAGGAAAGATATTTGGAGCTTTCATCCATCTAATATCCCGTATTGTGGAAGGAAAGATATTTGGAGCTTTCATCCATCTAATATCCCGTATTGTGGAAGGAAAAGATATTTGGAGCTTTCATCCATCTAATATACCATATTGTGGAAGGAAAAGATACTTGGAGCTTTCATCCATCTAATATACCGTATTGTGGAAGGAAAAGATGTTTGGAACTTTCATCCATCTAATATACCTTTTTGTGGAAGGAAGATATACTTGGAACTTTCATCCATCTAATATACCGTATTGGAAGATATACTTGGAACTTTCATCCATCTAATATGCCATATTGGAAGATTTACTTGGAACTTTCATCCATCTGATATACCTTATTGTAGAAGGAAGAGATACTTGGAACTTTCATCCATCTAATATACCTTATTGTGGAAGGAAGAGATATTTGGAGCTGATGTAATACTTTGAGGAATGTTATTTTAAACAAGAACACTTGAATATTGAAAACTGTATATGAATAGCTCCTTGTTTGGCTTGGGTACATTGAGATTTTTACCTGTTAATGATCTTAAATTTGGAGCACCAGTAGAATGTTATTGCCGGAAAATGTTCAGGTAAATTTGGGGCAGATTTGGTAGACACTTTATACATCAATTTGGCTTTTCTTAAGAATATTCTTTCATGTACTTGTAATATGTTGATTGTAAGCAATTCATCCTGAACATTATCTATTTACTGATTACCTTCATTGCTGTTACCTAGCTATATTTTATGAATAATGTTGTAAATAACCCAATTTAAGCATGTTCTTAAATAGACTTAACATATTGTGGTCACTAACAAATGTAATGAGTATGAGTATGATTTTATTTTGCTGATTACCATGTAAAAAAATGACAATGCATTGTATTTTACTATGAAATTTGTTTTCACTTTAGCAGGAGAAAATGTAGGAGATAGATGGAGAGAGAGAGGAGAGGTGTTTAATGAATTTATGAGAATTCTTGTAAAAATGTAAATACTTGAGTGCCATAAGGTAGAGTGGTTCCACAAAACTAATTGTGCCACCCGCTATAAATAAAGCCATTATTAATATTATTATTGTAAATTTTGTAAAAAGTAAATTTTTACTGTAATAAAATAAAGGCCTTGATTTAGAAACCAGAGATAGGACTATATTAAAAAAAATATATATAATTTATGTGATGAGACCATTGCAAGTTATTTTATAAAAATATTCCAAGAATTTTATCACAGCAAGTGTTATGATAGAAAACATGCAGTTTGTCAGTTTGAAGTCTTGCTCTTTTCTGTCATTTAATTATCAGCAGGACTTTTGTTTTATCTCTATATAGATCATGCCATTTTCTGTACACCATATTTGGAGTCTGTTGTGAGCAACTTGAAGGTTTTTCTCGAGTACAGCTTGATTACTTTGAGCATCAGATAAGGTAGTGTTATCAGCATACATATTATTTGATGAGTTGCATCTCGTATTATAAAGTGTAGGTCAATTATGAACAGAACAATTAACAAGGGCCCTAACATAGAACCTTGTGTTAATCCACAAGTCATAGTTTTATTAGTTCATATGGTCATAAGGCCAGATGAGCCTACGGTATGGTCCTGTGTCTATTCGTCATTCGTAATGCATCTGTCCATCAACAATTGCTTGCTACCAATCTGGAGTACATATTTCTGACCTGATTTCAATCAAATTTGGAATATGGGTTTATATGATCAAAATCTGAGATGAGTTCAGTTATGATTGAGATCCATGCATATTAAGGAGGTGATCTTGTATCTGATTGGTTAACCTTCCTTCCACTCTGGAGGCCATATTTCTGATCCTGTTTTAATCAGACATGGAATATATGCTTATATCATTAAAATCTCTGACATTTTAGATAATGAGTAAGATCCACACATACTATTTATGTGATCTTGCATCTGGAAGGCATATTTATGATCTGATTTTGATCAAGCTTGAAGCATGGGCTTATATCATCAAGATTTTGGATGGGTTTGATAATGAGCAAGACACATGCATATTAATGTGGTACTCTTGCATCTGATTAGCTGACCTTGCTACCACCGTGGAATCCAAAATAGCAGTTTAATAGCAGCAATACAATACCCTATCACTATTATATAGCTTATTACTTTTTCGTGTTGAAAAATCTCGTCCGTTCGATGTGAAAACATCCTCCCACTTAGAGTGGAGATTTTGTCAACAAGACACGTCACACCCGTGCACCTCTCCGCGCCTGCGCGAACATTCATCTTTTTCATGGACGCCATGGCTAATGGTTGTGTCGTGCGAACGTGACCAGAGAAAAATTGTCTGCTGCGGGTTCAACCACGTTTGGGTTTTCCTTTCAGCCTAAATTCATCTGGTGTTACATTTGTCCATCTCGTCTTATGTGTCTTATGCTGCCCTATGTCAGTATTTGTTCTAGAAAGAGTCTTTCTAGATTACCACGTGTATTCCGCCCTTAGGGGTTAGGGTACACCATATATTTTTTCTTTTCAAATACAATTTGGCTCACGGTAAGTCTCGGGTGTTCGTTAAAACGTAACATAGACAACCGGATAGCGCCGCAATTAGCAGGTGCATAATTCTACAAATTAAATATTTGATTAAATATTCTTTTTCTAAGTCAATTTTATTTTTAATACCACGCATGACGCGTCACATTGTTTTTCTGTACTTTCTTAAGAACAATAAAGTTTGTCAGGAAAACTAGACTTCTAATCCTTGTGCATGTATATGTATATTGTTTACCTTTAGACAAAATCCACTGGTGCATATAGACCGCTAAAAGTGTATGCAAACAGAGCGAGGTGAACTGGTGTGCATATAGCACGCGATATATACAAAAAGGGTGAGTTTTTCAAGTGTGGAAAAAAAAGGTGAGCTTTACACATTTTATTATTGTATTATTTTATATAACAATTGTTTACCTTTGAACATTCACTGGGGTGCAGTTAGCACGCAGTGGATTCAAAGAGGTCAGATGAACTGGTGTGTGTATAGTACGCGGTATATACAAACGAGGCGAGTTTTCACGTGTGGAAATAATACAATATTGTTATTTTTATTATTATTATTATTGTTCTCCTTCAGATAAATTCTTAAGTCAGGGAACAATTGGTTACCTTGTGCAAATATACTGGGGGTATATAGCACCCGGTACATACAGACAGGTGAGTTTTACGTATGAAGAATAATACAATATTATTTTTATTATTATTGTTCTCTTTCAGATAACATTTGTTTTTCAGAGAACAATGTCGGGTCAGTCTGTAGGAAGTATGTCCACAAGAAGGGCCCTTGGGACACTCACCCAGACTGCCTCACGTGTTCAAGTTTACACGTAAGAAAAACGTGTACCTCTCACACAAATGGGAGAACACTAGTTCTACAAGCTCAGAACACTCCGGGGTCCCAGGAGTCTATGGGACCAATCTCAAGAGTCCGGAGACAGGTTAGGCCTCTCCTGTAAGGGAGTAAGTGAACGTTCCAGGAGTAGATCGCCTCTCCCGGAAGGGAGGAGACGAACACCCCTCACATTAACAGTAGCGTGTAGCTGCCTTCCACCAGGAAGGAAGTGCACCGCTTATATCAGAGTAGCGTGTAGCTGCCTTCCGCGAGGAAGGAGGTGCACCGCTCGTCTCAGGGTAGCGTGTCGCACCCTCCCGAGAGGGAGGAGCTGCACTGCGCCCAACACTTCAAGGGTAGCGTGTCGCACCCTCTCGAATGGGAGGAGCTTCACCGCACCTTGTTTAGTGATGAAGACGAACTAGGTTCTGACATATCTATGTCGCCTAACTGGCCATTGACCGGTGACTGGTCTGGTCACCGGGTATTGACCGGTCACTGGGCATTGACCGGTGACCGGTCCGGTCACTGGGGATTGACCGGTGACCAGTCTGGTCACTGGGCATTGACCGGTAGAAATGACCGGTCAATGTATGATGACCAGTCACCAGTGAATTCGTCCCGGTGGCTGGTTACATCGTCACAGGCCGTCGGTCATCTCGAACCTGTCACCAACCTTATACCAGTCATCACCCAGAGGCCTCATGGTGCGGGGATAGGGGATCGGACCGAGACCCCATCTCCCAACTCTACCATCATACCCTGTACAGGATTGGGAGTCTGCCCAGAGAGTTCAGACTAGGGAAGGGGATCGGATCGGGATCCCCCCCTTTCCTATTATCCCAATGAATCTGTACGAGAGGTGGGGCCCAGAGTAGAGGCGATGTCACGGCTCGTTTCCCGCCATCGCCTCCTCGTCTGGTGGCATTCACCAGTAAGGCGGAAGCATAGCATCATCCATGAAAGACAAGCGGTCTCGTCTTTATCCTGCAACATCTAGAACACATAGACGAACAAGTACGGGAAATGGCGCAGAGTGCACCTATGTCACTGTCTCAGAAGGGCATATTGATGCCCAGCCACTCTCCTGCTCGGAGTGTTCTAGATGATGATGCGTTTATCTACCCTCGTTGACTCCAGTGAGATCGAGGTAGAAACAGCTCTTTCGTTGCCTCCTATCAGTCCCACCAGTTCCTTTCAGTCCCACCAGTTCCTTTCACTTAGATGAATCGGAAGAGATCTGGTCTTTTGATAATGCTGTAACTTGTGCCCAAAGTCATCTTGCGCACAGCCCAAGAAGATCCTTTCCAGTTTAAAAGATCTCGGGGACCCAGCCACAACCAGATCTCCTGCTCCTTCTACATTCCTCAACGATTGAGGAAATGTCACAGAGGTTTTTCCACAGGCCAGCCTGTGCTAGACGGCGTAGAGGATGGTCTGTTCCTCCCTCTACTTGAGACCTTGGTCTCTGCCTCTATTTACTGGGTACATTCCCGAAATGAAAACCCATTAAGAACCTCTCCCGTTGGATGCCGATGTGTCTCAAGTGGGTATTATAATTGAAGCCTTGGCATGCCTTCCTATTAAAATAATCAAGCCTTTGAGCAGAAAGGCCAGCTTCTGGTCACCATAGCTTCCCATGCAGACCTCTTCTCGGTTACTTTGTTTAGTATGCTGAAGGAGGCTGCTCTGAACCCAGTCACATTACAATGCGTGCTGGAAGCTGTGATCAAGACATCCCGGAATTCACTCTCTGTCGCAATGGTTTTATCAGTGGAACTTCTAACATCCACCATCACATTGTGCTGGACTCCTCAAAGGTCTTACTTAACCATAGTAAAGACCTTCTAAGGGCTGCTCCATTGGAAGCTGAGAGCCTCTTTGGAGGACTCATCCCCACTGTGGCTTCACAAGATTTGAATGATCATGAACATAGATCCTTCACAACTGCACCTGGCCCATCGTAATCGGCCAGGAAGAACACTAAGGTGAATTGCCCCCAGGGGCCACCCACTAAATTTTTAAAACAGATGCAGCCCCAGTCCAATGCACAAGCTCAAATGAGACCTCCTCCTCCTGGGTAAAGTCCTCAGGAGGAACTTCCCCAACCCACCTTCCTTTCCCAAGGAAGGCAGTGTGGGAGGGGATGGCCCTAGGGACTCGTACCCTCTCCTGCCGTGCATTCCTCTCCTAATGTCCCTGTAGGTGCTTGTCTAGGCCTCTTTTCAGAGGCTTGGTCAAGTAACTTAGATGATGGGTGTGTCCTTTCTATGGTAAGTGAGGGTTACCGGCTTCAGTTTCGGGGAACAACCTCCTCTATCAAGGACCCCGATGTTCTTCACAAGTCCAATTTGGTGAATTTAAAGGAAGAGGTGCACACCCTTTTACAGAAAGGTGCAGTCAAGAGGTTCCTGAACGATCAGTCTCCTGCATTCTACTTCCAATTCTTCCTGGTCATCAAGAAAAGTGGGAAATTGTGTATCTTTTTCGATCTCCCCTTGTTAAACTGGTGGAAATACCTCCGGGTTTGCTTTGACCAGGAAGTGTTTCAATTCTGGGTTCTGCCATTCGGAATTGCTTCTGCACCCGGAGTCTTCACCCATGTTATGGGAGTTGTAGTGCCCTATCTCTGATTACTGGGAACCCTGATTCTCCAGTATTTTCACGAATAGCTGATCCATAATGTTCAGGTTCAGTCTCTCCATCAGGACCTGTTCTGTTGTTGGTTCACAGTAACTCGGTTGGGTTAGTTTTACCCAACCTTGAGAAGTCAGAACTTGTTCCATCTAAGTTTATGTAGGGATGAATTTCTTCGTGAACCAGAATTTATTCCGGGTTCCACCGGATCACATAGATCGAATCCTGGCACTTCTAGAAGCGCTACAAGCAAGAACATTGTTGTCTACTTGCCTTTAACTATCCCTTTTGGTAACCTTGAATGCCGCTGCGGATCTGGTTCCCTTAGGATGGCTCCATATGCGCCCTCTACAGTTTCTCCTTCTCGCAAGGTGGAAACCACACAAGGATTTTCTATCAGCTCTGATTCATCGACAGAGTAAGCGGTTGATGTGTCATGGTCTCCTCCGACAACACACCCGTCATAGTGTATCTCCGACATCAAGGAGGCACACATGCCCCTTCTCTTGGCATGGAGGTCTGGAACCTCCTCCGCTGGGCTACCTCGTAGAACATTTCCCTCCGAGTTCACCACATCCCAGGGAAGAAGAACGTTTTAGCGGACAGTCTGTCCAGGTCAGGCAAATCAGTTCTCATGGAATGGACTCTTGACCGCGAAGTGACAGAATCCCTTTTTCTCACTATGGGGAAGGCCCCTCGTAGACTTGTTTGTGTCCAGGCTCAACAACAGACTTCCCTTTTACGTCTCTCCAATCCTGGACCAGAGAGCTTGAGCAGTGGACGCATTCAGCTTCCAGTGGGATCGTCTGTTCGCATACACCTTCCCACCATTGCAACTACTACCGCAAGTTCTGCAAAAAGTAAGAACTTCCACTGCCCGTATCATTCTCATAGCTCCATTATGGCCCCAACGATCTTGGTCAACGATCTTCTAGACCTATTGATAGATCAACCCAGGTCTCTTTCTCACAGGAGGGATCTTCTGTCACAACACAGGGGCTCCCTCCTACACAACAGCCCACACATTCTCCACCTTCACGCTTGGTTCATCTCAAGCGATCTATCCGCCAGAACAAGTTTTCGGGCTGGGTTGCCAGTTGCATCATTCAGGCCAGGAGAGCTTCTACATCCAAGGTCTATGATGCCAGGTGGAGAATCTTCTGTGATTGGTACAGTAGGAAACGTGTTGATCCCAGCTGTCCCTCTGTAACTGCCATTGCTGATTTCCTTTTGTTCTTTTCGAGAACAAAAAATGTTCAGTATCAACTATCAAGGGCTATAGAGCCACCATCTCTAACACACTTAAATTTTTTCAGGGCTCGGAAATCGGTTCAGATCCGCACCTTGATGATCTCATTCAGTATTTTGAGCTACAGAGACCTGTCTCCCGCTCTCTTACGCCCAGATGGAATCTATCATGTGTTTTATGGTCCTTAACCAAAATCCCATATGAACCATTGAGTGAGGCTTCCTTTCAGGACCTCACACTCAAGACTGTGTTTGTACTCGCTTGACGTCTGCGAGAAGATGTAGCGAGATTCATACATTGTCTGTTGACACTGGCTAACTCCGGTTTAATGGCAATTACGAATCTGTTTCCCTCCTTTGTCAGCCAGGATTTTTAGCAAAAAAAAAAAAAAAATCAGTTACCTGCGTTAGCTCCATCACCTATAGAAATCCCCAGTCTCAGTCAAATCTGTGCTGGAGATGATCAAGATAGGCTTTTATGCCCAGTTAGGGCATTGCGTTTCTATCTAAATGCTTCAAAAGTGAAAAGAAAGGGCAAGAAATGTCTTTTCCTTCCTCTTAAGGGTTCCGTTGATATTTTGGCCTCCACTATTGCACGGTGGATTGTCACCACAATTAAAAGAGCTTATCAGTCCCTTACTGATAGAGACCTCTCTTTTACGAAACTAAAAGCCCATGAGGTTCAAGCCGTCGCTGCCTCATGGGCCTATCTAATCACTCTTCCTTAGAGGACATCATGAAGGCAGCATTTTGGCGATCCCATACTACCTTCTCTACCTCCGCTAATTGCGTAGGTATTCTCTCTTGGGACCCATAGTTGCAACACAACATGTGGCCCAGAGGGACTCCAACAATTTGTAAAGTGGATCTCTCCCTCAAATGGTGAGTACTTTCCATTTTTCTCTGTTTTTGATCAGTTTAACATCAGCCTACCCACCTAACTGACCAATTCAGCTATATAATAGTGATAGGGTAATGTATTGCAGCTATTAAAATGTAGTTTTTTGGGGGGTAAAACTAATTTTAATTATGCAATACTTACCCATCACTATTATCAAATGCCCTCCTCCCACCTCGCTCTGATGTCCTGGCGTAATTTCGTCTATGAAAAAGATGAATGTTCGCGCAGGCGCGGAGAAGTGCACGGGTGTGACGTGTCTTGTTGACAAAATCTCCACTCTAAGTGGGAGGATGTTTTCACATCGAACGGATGAGATTTTTCTACACGAAAAAGGAATAAGCTATATAATATGCTTATTTAGATGTTTACTATTTTGTTCCTAGGTAACAGTATTAGATATCATGCTTATTTAGATGTTTACTATTTCTGAATATTTTTTAGTGCCTCCTCAACATAGGCTAGAAAGCATGATTCAATAATGGCTACCATTGCATGCTGTTTGATAACCAAGGTCGGTTCAGATTTACAGCAAGTTATATCAGATGCAAATTATTTAGTTAATTATATAGAGAATGTATATCTAACTATTGCAAAACATAGTATTGTTGAGTAATACTGATGAGGTCTTTTGTCAAAGGAGTAAATTTGGTCATGCAACTGGAGTTCACTTTCAGTAAATGGAGTGGGAAATATGAGTATTAAAAAATCTTATTCTGACCAACCAATCCAATTTTTTTTTTATCATGAAACCAGAAACATTCATAATTTGGACACCTTAATAGACAATGTGGCAACTAAGTGCTCCAAACATTTTTCTTTCCACTCCACAGTTTCACTACATGTATGAATTTGCATTCACAAGCTTACATTTGTCAGTTACAAATAAGTGATATCAGGCCTACTTGGACCTCTTGTTTTCCAATAGGTGTCCATTTATTATTACCTGTTGAGATATATTGCTCAAGTAGGATATGAACCACTTAAGAGTATCTTCATTACATTGATCAATTTTAACTTTTCAAGAACAATTTCATGATCTATTTGATCGAAAGCCTTTCAAAAATTAATCATTATCATGCCTACTAACTTTCCTTCATCTAAGGCTTTCTTTATCGGTAACTTTATATATTTGAAATTAAAAATGTTTTTTCCAGTTAACATTGAAGATAGATGCCAATATGTGAAACCCACTAAACAGGGTTTGGATCAGGTTGACATGTTCATATTGTTCTGTCATCACACACAGATGTTTTTTTCCAGAGTTGTTTTGGGGTCCCAGGTGGCTGAGTGGTCTAAGGTTCTCACCTTTACAGGTCACTCACATCTCACCTCAGTCTGCGTGGGTTCAAGTCTCGACTTTGCCAACATGGGTATGTGAGAAAGCTTGCCAGTAGCTTCCCGTGGTCTTCCCGGTTTCTTCCTCCACCAAATTTACTGGCCGTCATGTATAGCCTATCATGTGCTGAAAAATGGTGTTAATAGCCCACAAAACAAATAGAGTTGTGTTTCTTTTCTTTGTTATTGGATCTGATAGTAGACATTATTGATATCAGGTGAACATAAGCATATAATTTGGTCATTTTTTTTATCCATTGTGCATGTTCTTTTACATTTTCCTACATGCATGCATACATTCTCCTACATGCATGCATACATTTTCCTAGATACATGCATACATTTCATAATTATTGCTCTTTTCTGCTTGCACAATTAATCATAACTGGGGAGGGGATGGGTTGGGGTGGAATCCATGTCCTAGGGGAACATTTCTATTTTTAAGAATTTAGCATAAAGAAAAGCCTTTTTATTAGCAGTAATACAATATCTGTCACTATTGCCTTGCTTGCCTCTTCCAGGATGAGAGTCCCCTTGTCTGAGATCATAATTCCAACCTCCCATTAGATGGAACATTCTAGAATCTAGAACAGAGAGAACCCAGAACCAGTCTGAATACCAGATCATTGGCTTATGTGGGATACTCTTCCTTTTTTCCTTGGACACTTGTAACAATAAGACATGTCAATTTGCTCATTGAAAATTGCCTACATTCATGTTTAGAGACATTTTTTGGCAAATTATTCTAATCTTCCATTTTAATTAAGTGATTATCCTCTCAGTCCTTGCAAAGTTTGTGATATTAGCTCTCTTGCTAGTTTAGGAGACTTTATTGCACGATGTTAAATTAGCAGTGCTCTTCTCTGTTCTTTCCCTTTCCCTTCCCCAGTTTTAGGGTAAGTAATTTCTCCTGTGTTGTAGTTTTGGAATTTTAATTCAGTTCCTGCTTCAGCGGTAATCTATTAAATTTTTTGCCTTGGGTAAGTATCACTACCCAACTGTGGTTCAAGAATCTTAATTCCCTTTGTTCATCAATTGTGGAATTGAATAATTCATAAGTACTTGCTTAGACAGTATGCTAAATTGTTGCATTGAAATGATTTTATTGCACTGCTATGTATGTATATTTTGAACAAGTATTCACTTAGGCAGTATGATTTTAAATTGTTGCATTAAGTAATTTTATTCCACTGCTTTGAGTAAGTACTTGCTTTGGCTGTACGAGTTTAATTGTTGCATTAAATAACTTTATTGCACCAATTCAGCAGTATATTTTGCAATCAAATATTTGCATAACAGTTTCTCTTTCAGAGGGTACTAGCTTCAGCAGTACATTTCTTTTCAGGAATGTTGCAAAATAGGGTGGTGGTGGATCTTTATCTCCTCAGCCCCAGGAGAGTATATTATCCTTTTCTGAGTCATTAGGGATACAGAAGAAGAAGACTCCTCAATCCCTGGAGGGTATGGGATCTTCCTCTTTGTTAGAGAAAATAATTACAAGGCCCAAGAATCCCTGATGGTCATATCAATGCAGTCAGTGCTGGAAGGGTTTGATCCAGGGTCCCTCCCAAGGGAGGAAAAACCAAGGTTGAGAACGAGTTGCACCCCCCAGTTAGGGAGAAGCAGCATTCTCTCAAGGCCCGTGAGATCAAGTGTTACAATTCTGTGGTCTGATAAGAAAAATATAACAGAAAGAAAGTGAAACCAACAATGTATGTAAAATCAACAAACTATTTATTTCTAGATATTCAAATGAAAATCAAAAGACACTTACGGTAACATGAATTAAAATCCAAATAATCCAATAATCATAAGAGTCCAAATCACAAGTCCTAAATATAGAATGTTCTGAATGAATGAATGTTCCTAGTGAATGAATGTTCCAAATGAATGAATGTTTCACGTGAATGAATGTTCTGAAATGAATCTTCCTGATGAACGAATGCTCCGAATGAATTAATGTTCTGAAATGAATCTTCCTGATGAATGAATGTTCCAAATGAATGAATCGGTAGTCTGGAATGTCCTGATATACCAACAATAATGTAATCCAGATCATCTTTGAGAATGTCCACAGGTATCCAAAAGTCATAAATATAAATCCAAAGGTTGAATGTTCCAGAAAAATCCTTTCAAATTATGTATACAGCATTATGGCATTACGGTACTACAAGATCAAAGGATTACAGCACAACTATGATTCTAAACAATCTGATGATTTCAAAAGACCGATCATAAAAAAACAAGAATCTTTTTAACACAAGATTTAAAATTGGAATGATTATAATGCGTATATCAATTTCTTATATACTCTTTGCAAATGGCCTATTTCACAACAGGAAATGTGTATTTTTATGACCCAGAATGCAATACTAAATGCGTCTTTCGAATGGAAAATCTCCAAGAAATGGTAAACAACTCTGACCTTGAACTCAAATGTAGTCAACATCTTGTTTACATCTTTAGCCAAACTTAAAGTGTGACTTACTATTTGACCGTATTTAAAGTACAGTCATAGACCAAAAGTCTAGGAACATAATAGATTCCATGTACATAACAGCAAGACAGTCCCCCCAATCATTTGGGAGGAGCAGCACCCTCTTGAGAGCGAGTTGCACCCCCTGTATAGGGAGGAGCAACACCCTCTCAAGGCCAGTGAGAGCTCGTCTTGTCCCCCCCCCCCCCCCCCGATAGGAAGAAGCAGCACCATCCATTCCAAGGAAGCAAATCAACCTTCCCATTCATGGCACCATGGATGCCTGTGCCTTGGCCTCAAAGCAGTTCAAATGTGGCAAGTCATGGACCTACATCTTCTGCTCATGTGGATCCAAATTAAAAGGAGGGGGGCCCCCAGATGATCGAGTAGGGACAAGAAGCGTTCCTGTTCTCTTAAAAGTCTGCAGGTAAGGGCAGTTTGTTGAGGGATGAGGATATGCCTTTAGGATGGACAAGAAGCATTTCCCATCCTTCCAAAAAACTTTGTAGGGATAGTCCCACCACTTCCCATGAGGAGTTGTGGAAAGAAGATACCCCTACTCCTAAGTCTTCCCTCATCGGAGGAACACTGGGTCAGGAAGTTCTGTATAGCAGGATGACGAAATCTTTTTGGTTTTGGTGGATTTGAGCAAGTTCGCCAAGGATCAAGCTGAGATCGTTCCTCCTCCTCTTCAGGTCCCCTTCTTCCTCCCACCAATTGGTTCATGCGGCAGAGGAGGAAGAGATCTGGTCTTTTGATAAGGCAGTAAACAAAGTTTACCCCCTTCTTCCATTGGATCTGTGTCCCAAGCCTTTCGGACAATGAGGACAAGAAAATTCTCTCCAGTTTGGAGAGACTCGATGGCTGCATCATGTCCAGATCTCCTTTTACTCCCTCATTCAGCTATGGTAAGGGAGCTTTCCCAAAGGCTTTTGAAGGTCCAGGAATTTGCCAGGCAACATAATGGGTGGTCTGTTTCCCCCTCTGCATTGCAACCACTGTCCATAGCCCAATCAGCAGAGCTGCTTCACCTCCACAGGGACCAAGAATACCAGTCCCACGCAGCTGCTCCTGGCCTGTTGAAACTGACCAGGAACTATGCTCATCCTGACTGCCCCCCAGGACCTTCCTCAAAGTTCTTTAAAGGGATGTAGCTTCAACAGTCCAGGAAACAATGGCAATTCAAGCCTTTTTCTCGCCTGTCTCAAGTTAGACGAGGCATCCTAAAGGGTCCAGGGAGGAGGTCAGTGGGCTTGTTCCCGTTTCATAAGGAAGATGGGGAGAGGCCCTAGGGACTCAAACCCTCTCTTGTCATGCATCCCTCTTTCCGGGATCCCAGTAGGTACTCAGCTAGCACTCTTTTCAGAGGTTTGGTCAGGCATAACAGAAGATATGTGGGTCCTTTCTGTACTAAAGAAAGGATACCAGCTTCATTTCTGGAAACATCCTCCTCTTGCAAGGACCCCCAGTCTTTTTCACCAGTCAAAACTGGTTTAATTAAGGGAAGAGGTGTACACCCTTCTGCAGAAGGGCAAAGTAGAGAGGGTGGAAAATGACCAGTCTCAAGCTTTTTACTCCTGGATTTTCCTGGTCTTCAAAAAAGGCGGAAAGTTTCGGGTTATCATTGATCTTTCTGCCTTAAACATGTTTCTTCAGGAGAAACCATTAAGGTGGAGACTACTGTCTCAGTTGGGAGTGCCATAAAGACTGGTGACTGGGCAAATCTCCATTTACCTTCAGGATGTATACCTTCACATTCCCAATTTTTCGTCCTCACAGGAAATACCTCTGGTTTTGCCTGGACCGGGAGGTTTTCCAGTTTTGATCTCTGCCGTTTGGCCTAGCCATTGCTGCCTGAGCTTTTGCCAGGGTGATTTGAGTAGTTGCTCCCCATCTGAGGACTCTGGGGATCTCCATCCTCCATTATTTGGACAACTGGTTGATGTATAATGGCCTCAAAGAGTTCCTATTGCAAGATCTGACCCACTGCTGGTCCACAGGGACCTGGCTAGGACTCGTTCCAAATCTTAAGAAATTGGAGCTAATCCCTTCTCAGGATTTCATTTATGTGGGGATGAATTTCTTCACCAACCTTGGGTGAGCTCATGTTCCACTGGACAAGATATACAGAATCCTGGCTCTTTGGTGTCACTTAAAGCCAAGACCTTGTCAGCTTGCCTATATCTATCCCTCTTGAGCACCTTGAACTCCGTGGCAGACCTGGTTCCCCTAGGAAGACTGTACTTGCGCCCTCTCCAGTTTCACCTTCTGGTACACTGGAAACTGCACAAAGATCATATTTCTATGGGGTCAGAATTTTATCACCACTTGAGTTTGTGGGTCAGTCAGGAGTAGTTTCTGGCCTGAGTCCCAATACACACCCCCAAACCACACTCCTATCTGTCCTCGTATGCATCAGATTTGGTTTGGGATGCTCACATGGAGCCAGAAGGGGTGGAAATGAGAGTGATGTTTTTACCCCAACAGGGGTGCATCAACCAAATGAGTCATTTTGTCATGTTATCCGATGACAACACGTTGTTAGTAGCCTACCTCAGGAGACAAGGAAGTACACATGCTCCTTCTCATTGCATGGAGGTTTGGAACCTCTGACATTGTGCAGCCTCAGTGAGGATCAGCCTCAATATTTGACATATTTTGGGCAAGAAAAATATTCTTGCAGACAGTCAGTTCAGGTGAGGCAAAGTATTCCTCATGGAGTGATCTCTTCATCAGTCCATAGCAGAGTCCCAGTTCAAACTGGGGGATAGTCCCTTGGTGGACTTGTTCATGATGAGACTGAACAATATGCTCCCATTTTATGTTTCTCCAGTCCCTGATCAGAGGGCTTGGGCACTGGACACCTTCAGTCTAAGGTGAGATCGTCTTCGTTTATGCCTTCCCACCTTTCAGAGTGATTCTGCAAGTGCTCCACAAAGTCAGGACCTCCACTGCTCAGCTTATTCTGATAGCCCCTCTGTGGCCCCAACAATTTCGGTTCAGCGATCTACTCAACCTGTTGGTAAACCAGACAAGGACATTAACTCAGAGGAGGGACCTGCTGTCACACCATAAGTGGTCTCTACTACACATCAATCCACAGATTCTGCACCTTCATGCTTGGCTCATCTCAAGCAATCTATCCACCAGGACAAGTTTTCAAGCAAGGTTGCCAACAGCATTGTCCAGGCCAGGAGATGGTCTGTGTCTAAGGTTTATGATGCAAAATGGAGAATCTTTTGCAGTTGGTGCAGTAGGAAACTTGTTAATTATAACTGTACAGTGGCAGACTTTCTTATCTTCCTGTACAGTTTCTACTATTAAGGGCTATAGGGCAGCCCTGTCCAACATGCTCAAGTTCTCTAAGGGTCTGGTCAGTGGTTCAGACCCTTATCTTTCCAGTCTTTTCAAGTATTTTGAGCTGCAGAAACCGGTATCTTGCTTGCTAATGGCTTGATAGAATCTGTTGTGCATGTTTTGGGCTTTCTCAAAACCCCTTTATGAACTGTTGTGTGAGGCTTCTTTCAAGAACTTTACCCATGAAACTGTTTTTCTACTGTCCATAGATAAAGGTTGTTAACGGTTCAATGGCAATTATGACTCAGTTTTTCTCCTTTGTCAACCAGGTTTTTTTGCAAAAATAAGTTTCTTTTGGTAGCCACACTCCCTATAGAGATCCTGTCTCAGTCATATCTGTACTGGGGATGATCAAGAGATACTTCTTTGCCCAGTTAGGGCATTACGGTTCTATTTGGCTGCATCAAAAGGGAGAAGAAAGGGTAGGAAGTGTCTCTTCCTACTTATTAAGGGCTCCACTGATATCTCAGTATCAACCATTTCCAGGTGGATTGTCCTCACTATCAAGATAGCTTATTAGTCTATGACTGGGAGGGACCGTTTCTTCATGAGATTTAAAGCCCATGAAGTCAGGGCTATTGCTACTTCATTGACCCGTTTTAATCATTCATCATTGGAGGATGTTATGAGAGTCACGTTTTGGTGGTTGTGCACTACCTTCTTCTCCTTTGTTTTTTGGCGCACCAGAATGAAGGCATTTTTTACCTTGTGCCCATTAGTTATAGCACAAAAAGTGTCCCAATCCACTGCCAACGTTCAGTAGTGGACAGTCCTACTGTAAGGGTGTAAGGGTGAGTATATTATTTGTATATACCAGTTTTTTTAGGCCTTCAGGCTCCCTCTGCACTGGCAAATTCAGCAAGGCAATAATGATAGGTATTGTATTACTGCTATTAAAATGTAGGTGGGTTTTTTTTTTTTGGGGGGGGGGTAAAACCAATTTTAATGGTGTAATACTTACCTGTCATTATTGAAAGATTCCCCCCCCCCACCCCCCACCCCCACTTTGATGACCCAAGCATAGTCTGGGTCCAAGTCAAAGAGGAAGAGTATCCTGCCTGAGCCAATGATTTGGTAGTCAGACTGGTTCTGGATTCTCTCTGTTCTAGATTTCTAGAATTTTCCATCTAATGGGAGGTTGGGGGCCATGTAGAAGCTTTGATGGGCCGAGCAACTCTTAATTTTGCCCACTGAGCAAAACAATTGCTATATTTTAATTTTCTGTATAGGGGGTCATTCAAACATGAAATCAGTTTAAATGTATCATACCAGATTTAGCACAATATCTGCACTCTGTACTGTAAACATTACTATTTGGGTAAATTTTGTGAGGTCAAAGCTGATCATATTAAGTGAGTTGCATTGTTTAGAACTCCCAATATGGTTTCACTGAATAAGGCATATGTTAGATTAGTTTTTGAAACTGATTTAACAAATAAAGTTAGGTGGTATAGAGACACAAGATGTGGATAGTAAGTTCAAAGTTAGGTGGTATTGAGACATGAGACATGCATAGTAAGTTCAAAGTTAGGTTGTATTGAGACATGAGACATGCATAGTAAATTCAACGTTAGGTTGTATTGAGACATGAGACATGCATAGTAAGTTCAAAGTTAGGTTGTATTGAGACATGAGACATGCATAGTAAGTTCAAAGTTAGGTTGTATTGAGACATGTAACATGCCTAGTAAGTTCAAAGTTAGGTTGTATTGAGACATGAGACATGCATAGTAAGTTCAACGTTAGGTTGTATTGAGACATGAGACATGCATAGTAAGTTCAAAGTTAGGTTGTATTGAGACATGAGACATGCATAGTAAGTTCAAAGTTAGGTTGTATTGAGACATGTGACATGCATAGTAAGTTCAACGTTAGGTTGTATTGAGACATGAGACATGCATAGTCATTTCAACGTTAGGTTGTATTGAGACATGAGACATGCATAGTAAGTTCAAAGTTAGGTTGTATTGAGACATGAGACATGCATAGTAAGTTCAAAGTTAGGTTGTATTGAGACATGAGACTTACATAGTAAGTTCAAAGTTAGGTTGTATTGAGACATGAGACATGCATAGTAAGTTCAACGTTAGGTTGTATTGAGACATGAGACATGCATAGTAAGTTCAAAGTTAGGTTGTATTGAGACATGAGACATGCATAGTAAGTTCAACGTTAGGTTGTATTGAGACATGAGACATGCATAGTAAGTTCAAAGTTAGGTTGTATTGAGACATGAGACATGCATAGTAAGTTCAAAGTTAGGTTGTATTGAGACATGAGACATGCATAGTAAGTTCAAAGTTAGGTGGTATTGAAACATGAGACATGCATAGTAAGTTCAACGTTGCATGGTATTGAGACGTGAGACGTGCATAATAAGTTCAAAGTTATGAGGTATTGAGACATGAGACATGTATAGTAAGTTCAAAGAAAATCAGACTGTTCTGGGCAGTTTTTTGCAGCTGCTTCCCATCTATGAGGCATGCTGAGATAGCGAAACTTTTGCTCCATAAGAGAGATTTTTTGCAAGTTTTGACCAAAAAAAGAGAGTTGTGTAATTATTAAGGCATGTGCTGGTATTATGATAAATATGGTATTACAGTTTTCTTGCAAATTAAGAATGGCCCATCTCAAAAATATCCATGTCTGACAATATAATAATAATAATAATAATAAGATACTTCATTTTTTGTGGGTAATGTAGTTAGTTTACATGAATCTTTCCTGAGACTCTCATCAATAATAATTATACAGACAGAAAAGAAAACTATCGGTACACATACAAAATTTATCAATATAGAATCAATCTGATGCCGAACTCAGCTCTTGTATAACATGGTGTCCTACATAAAAAGCATTCATTATGAGATTTGTCAGCATTTTTTAAGAGCATTCATTATGAGATTTGGCAGCATTTTTTCAAGAGCATTCATTATGAGATTTGGCAGCATTTTTTCAAGAGCATTCATTATGAGATTTGGCAGCATTTTTTCAAGAGCAGATGATTAAATCATGCAATATTTCTTGGTAGGGGCATGTACATTATAGTGTTACCCATGACTGCATTTGTACATCTGTCTGCCCATCAGTCTGTCTGTCACACCTTGGTTAAGGTTTGCATTTAGGTCATTGCAGGTACTGGTAGGGGGAGGGGAGAGGGACATGTATCCATGCTACATGAACATATTTCTAGTGTTTTATCTATACTGGTCATATACCAGAAGAGTTAATGTGATGGCCTTTTGTTCATCATCGATCGTTCATCCATTAGTACAAGTTTGTTATTGCTAATTCTCCTAAACTACTTGGAAATTTCCATGTAAATGTATACATAAATTTATTGTAAGATAGTTGGCCCTAAATGAAAAATGGTGTCAATGGGACATCCAGAATGGCCACCATAGTGGCCATCTTGAAAATCTTATCACTACTTCTCCAGCATGGATGGACATATTGACATTGTGTTTTCACTCAAAGACTTCTTATGATGCCTAGTTGTTCCTGAACAAAAATGGTGCTGATATGACATCCAATATCCAATATGGCCACCATGGTGGCCATCTTGAAAATCTGGTTATCGCTACACTGCTTAAATGGATAGGCATATTGACATGTTTTTTTTTAACCAAAATACTTCTTATGATGTCTAGCTGGTCCTAAATAAAAATGGTGCTGATTTGACATCCATTATGACCATGGTACCCATTTTGAAAATCCTGTTATGGCCACTTCTTCAGAACAGATGGTCCTCTATTGGTTTTCACCAAAATACTTATGATATCTTGTTTGTCCTAAATAAAAATGGTACTTATCAATGGTGGCCATCTTGTTTTCACTACTCCTTTTGAAGGGATACTTGTGTTGACATGGAGTTTTGACTAAAATGCTTCTCACTATATGTAGCTGGTCCAAAATGAAAATGATGCTAATGCAACCTCCCAAAATGTGAAAACTCACATAACAGCTACTTCTCCTAAACTGATGGCCATTGCGACATTTTAAACAAAAATTCTTATTTGCAATATATTGTTATTTCTGTATTAAAATGATGCTGATCTAACCTCCAAAATGGCTGCCTTGATGGCCATCCTAAAAATCTTTTTATGGCTACTTCTGAATGGCTAGTCTTATCGACATGGGGTTGCCCCAAAATACTATTATAGCAATATGTACTGTAGCTGTTTTTGAATGAAAATGGTGTTCATCTGACCTCCAACATGGCACCATAGTGACCATTTCGAAAAGTTTGTTATGAATGTGCCTCTTGCATTAACGATAGCGTTGACTACAACATATTTTGCAGTATTTAATTGGTTCTGAATGAAAATGGTACAGATCAAGGTCAAAGGCCATGACAAGGAGTTTTGAATTTTGTACTGTACTGATAGGTATTTTGTAACATTGTAACTCCAACATGGCAGAAAATGTTTTTGTTACCAAATTTGATATGTTGGAGTTTCTTAAGAATATCTTGAATGGTTTCAGTACTCAGCAGTTATAATGAATAAACGGACAGAAGAAACAGATTTATCTTGAATTCCTGGAGGTTCTTTTTGGCTAGTAGAGCATCAGTCCCTTTAAAGGCACTCTTGTTTCTGTTTCAGATGGATGGTGGCAAGGAATTGTTCCTTGACATCCTGACCAAGGAAGAGAGAGAAGCACTCCTCACCAAGAAGATGGAGGCGATTCGCAAGAAGAACCAGATGCTCCAGCAGAGGCATGAGGTATCATATTATTTTGTGCATAATGCATGCCCATCAGCAAGCAGCATAGACCCAGACCTGCTGTCGCATGATCCACCAACAAATCTGAGTCATCAATCTTTGTTCTGTCAGCTAAATATTTCAAACAAACAGCATAGACCCAGACTTTCTGTCAAATAATCCACCACCAAATCTGAGTCTTCTGCTGTAATTTCAAACAAACAAAATTGACCCAGATCTGCTGTCACATACTCCACCAATAGATCTGAGTCTTCTACTGTAATTTCAAACAAACAGCATAGACCCAGACCTGTCACATAATCCACCACCAGATCTGAGTCTTCTGCTGTAATTTCAAACAAGAAGTATAGACCCAGACCTGCCATCAAATTATGCCATACCAGATCTGGGTCTGTGCTGTTTTTAGTTAGGTGTAATGCTGTGACGTTTATCAAAAAATCTTAACTTGTACATGGTATACAATGACCGGAACAATGCTGTTTAATTGGACCAATTAAAAACTCAACTTTTCCCTGATCTGCACGTTAGTTTTCAGCTGACAGCTATTTATATGTAAGCCATTTACAATGTGCATGCTGTACCTTGCTCAGCTTGTGTTTGTTTCATTGCTATATGTCTGTTACCTCTTTTTATAAATGGATTCAGTTTGTAAGACATGTCTTTGTTGAATATATCTGACAGTTTGTAAGACCTGTCTTTGTCGAATATATCTGACAATTTAGGTAAAACTTCTTTAGGATTGTTACAATATTGTTTTTGTACTGCTGTATATGTTTACATGCTGAAAAAGAAGATAATGCAACTGAACATACTGCCTGCACATTTGCATATGATACTTTTGTAGGATGTTCAGTGACTATGAAACTCCAGTGGCTTACAAACTTGAAACAGTGTTTCTTTAAAATAGAATGTTACTTATCAAAGGTTCTATAAATTAACATGTTTTTCAATGGTACTGTATATACTCGCGTATAAGTGGGTCCAAATGCAAACAATGTAGACCCTGATCTGCCGTAGCATAATGTGCCAGCAGATCAGGGTCTTTGTTGTTTGTTCTACTGATTATTCCTTACAAACTGCACAGACCCAGATCTGCTGGTGCATTATGCGATGGCAGATCTGGGTCTATCCAGTTTGTATCGGCTTATACACGAGTATATACGGTAAATAATGTAGTTTAAAGTCATTTTTGCTAGCATTATCAGTAAATCAACCTGATGTGTAATGTGAAGCATAACCAATTCTCATCAACTTCTGCTTTTTTCAAGCGATGCCAAATTTGAAGTGAAAATCATTCATAATGTAAGAAAAAAATAGCAGAAAAATACTGCCCAACATTCCTCTTAATGAGAGATGTGGAAATAGATATTTAATTGGAAGGGGTAGTCCCTGTGTCACAGACAGCCACATACATGTTTACACAGCTACCAATTTTGTAAATGTTTACAGGCAGTAAACTAAATTAAGCCATTTACACATGTAAACTTTGTAACCTTAGTTAGGTACATTCTGTAAATTTGTAAATATAGTACATGTTGACATGTACAACAATGTCATTGTTCATCTTCTGTAGGGAAGATTCTTGTGCAACAGATCATGTTTTAGGTGTCATCACAGTTTATAATTTGGATGAAGGTTGTGTAGACGTCAACAAATATATTAATTTTTCCTGGTGGCAGTATAAAGTAAATCTGCAAAATAGTTCACATTTTTAGTTCTTGATGACAGTATAAAGTAAATCTGCAAAAGAGTTCACATTCTTAGTTCTTGATGGCAGTATAAAGTAAATCTGCAAAAAAGTTCACATTCTTACTTCTTGATGACAGTATAAAGTAAATCTGCAAAAGAGTTCACATTCTTAGTTCTTGATGACAATATAAAGTAAATCTGCAAAAGAGTTCACATTCTTAGTTCCTGATGGCAGTATAAAGTAAATCTGCAAAAGAGTTCACATTCTTAGTTCTTGATGACAGTATAAAGTAAATCTGCAAAAGAGTTTACATTCTTAGTTCTTGATGGCAGTATAAAGTAAATCTGCAAAAATGTTCACATTACTTCTTGATGACAGTATAAAGTAAATCTGCAAAAGAGTTCACATTCTTAGTTCTTGATGGCATTATAAAGTAAATCTGCAAAAGAGTTCACATTTTGAGTTCTTGATGACAGTATAAAGTAAATCTGCAAAAGAGTTTACATTCTTAGTTCTTGATGACAGTATAAAGTAAATCTGCAAAAGAGTTTACATTCTTAGTTCTTGATGGCAGTATAAAGTAAATCTACAAAAGAGTTTACATTCTTAGTTCTTGATGGCAGTATAAAGTAAATCTGCAAAAGAGTTCACATTCTTAGTTCTTTATCTCTTATATAAAGTAAATCTGCAAAAGAGTTCACATTCTTAGTTCTTTATCTCGTATATAAAGTAAATCTGCAAAAGAGTTCACATTCTTAGTTCTTTATCTCTTTGGCGCTAATAATATATTGATGATCAGAGTTTTTGCGATTTTCTCAGGTTGGATAATTTTGTGCAAGTTTTAATATCAGATTCACCAAAGTTATGAAAGATTGTTGTGATTATGTTTTTTTCTTTCAATCACAATTTGATAATTCGATTGTTTTACAAAATTGTAAAATTATTAGTAATTGCGTTTTTACGAGTGTTTTGATGGTAACCATGTCTTCTTTTTGTTTCATATTTGACCACACTAGACACTCCTGTAAAGTGCTATTATCTGTTTTAGGAGATTCAAGCTGACAAAAGAAAAGCTGAGAAACCGAATAAATCTGTAGCCTCTCCACAAAAAGAAGTGAAGGTAAAGGGAACAAAAGAACACCCAAATATTCATGTCATTAGTTCAGTTATTAAAAACACAATGACTAACTATTTAGTTCAGCTGTTAAAAACACAATGAGCAGCAAGTTAGGTCAGCTGTTAAAAACACAATGAACAGCAAGTTAGTTCAGCTGTTAAAAACACAATGAACAGCAAGTTCAGTTATTTCATCAACAATACAAATGTGAAATAAGACTGTAGCAATTAAACTACTTGAAAAAGATGTGAATTGAGAGTGAAGAAATTAAACTACCGTATATACTCGCTTATAAGTCAACCTTTTTCACTTAAAATTCAATTCATGCAGAGCAGGGGTCGTCTTATAAGCGCGACATTAAAAAAAATTATAAATCTTGGGGTAATCTTAGAAAGTCTAAATGTTTGCAGTACATAAAAATACTGTCAGTTCATATATTTTTTTGTTTTCATGCCACTATTCCTATGCAGTAATGAATATATGGTATGCACTGTGTTTATCCGTTTCATGATGGTATTCATTACACAATACATGTATCTACAGTTATTTGGATTTTAATAATTTGAAAATATTATTGGTAAATTTAATACTACCTACCGCAAATGAAGCGTCCATCAATATTTACTGTGGGCGTTTACTAGTAAGTATATTGCTTCCATTTTCGTGCCAGTCCAAACAACCTGTATTTGTATTAATATTTGTGTTTTGCTGTATAAAGACTGTGCTTGATGCATTAAAAGTTTTGATTTAATTTGTTTTTTTCCTTTTCCACAAGTCAGATTTAATTCCCAAGTGATATTTCCCAAGTTATCTGCCAGTGCACGTGGGCTGATAAGCCTTTGGCTTGTAAAGGGACTCACTTTGTTTTCAAGTTGACAATCGTTTTGATCGAGCCGCGAATCTACTACTTTGTTTAGTGCCAAGTAGAGTTCTACAACTTCATGTGCATATACTTTGACCTTAATCCCTTAGCTTGTAAAGGCACCACACTCTTTGTTTTCACATGTGACAACCCTTTGATCAAGCTGCGAGTTTGATACTTGTTCAGTGCCAAGTAACAGAGGGTGGTTATTTGAACTCCCTGTGATCTTGCCGTACAAATGACATGTGTTCAGTTGCATCCTTTAATAGATTTCTGACTTGATGATCAAAGTGTTACTTACAGAGCCCAAGCTCAGTCTCTGCATAAGTACCTGCATATGACAGTAAAGCAGAGGAATCAGAGTCAGACGAGATTTACGATGACTAGATGATGATGATTTACAATGACTCGATGACAATGTAGGATTTCAGAACTTTATCAGACAATGAGGATTAATTCTTGGACTTTGTACCAGATGGCATTAGATAGTGACATTTATAGGATACAGTGAATATAAAAAAAAGTCAACTTGACTTTCAGTTTATTTGTACAATGTGTGGAATTAACATATTACGGGATATTGTGAATTGGATCATTCTGATCTTCTATTTTTATAGCAGTATGTGACCTATAATTGAATTTGTGGATTTACCATATAAATGGATTTAAAATGTCAAGCATTATGGATTTCAATAGACTTAATTTCACAAAGATGGACAAATTGTAAGTTGTCAATTTATTTGTGACATATTTCACTCAATAATATAATTGTATTTTACACTGGTTTTGTCTTTATTTTTCTTATCTATCTATCCAGTTTGGTTTGTTTATATTTCCAAAGTGCATTTCTGACTCGCTTAGAAGTCACCCCTTCAGACGGATCTGATTTGCAAAATACACCCCGACTTATAGGAGGGTCAAAGAGAAATTAACTTTTTGCAGCCCTAAAAAGGGGGCGGGGGGGGGGGGGGGGGGGGGGGGGTCGGCTTAATGTCAAGTCAACTTATAACTGAGTATATACGGTACTTGGAAATTATGTGAATTAAGAGTGAAGTAATTAAACTACTTGAAAATGATGTGAATTAAGAGTGAAGTAATTAAACTACTTGAAAATGATGTGAATTAAGAGTGAAGTAATTAAACTACTTGGAAATGATGTGAATTAAGAGTGAAGTAATTAAACTACTTGAAAATGATGTGAATTAAGAGCGAAGTAATTAAACTACTTGGAAATGATGTGAATTAAGAGTGAAGTAATTAAACTGCTTGAAAATGATGAAAGTGCTTATATAGCCATACCATTGATATCTTAGTGTGAGAAAAAAATCTCACAGAAGTTTAGACTATCTCATATTCTTACTCCTTGAGGTAATTCTCCCAGAATAATAAATTTTTTGTGCTAAGGTTTTTTCCTGGTGGTATTTTGAGCCAAGAGACCATACCATGCAAGGGTTTTCATAATAATGTGCATGTTTGAGTAAAGCTGTTGATATGATGTGACGAAGATCAGTTCAGTCATGATTATTTGTATATTATTCCACATGATTTGCAACTTATTAATGTATGGTCACTTTTGTCTCCAGGATGCACAATTGCATGTATTTCTGCTAAATTTAATAAATTCCCATGTTTAAAATGAGTGTATGAAAATTGCGCACAGTTGATTTGCAGTAATCGTAATGAGATCAATTTTTGAGATCACTCGCCCAATCTTGCAGGTTCTCACATAACCTGCTTGCACGACAAATGCATTACTTGCCCAGACTTATTTTGGGTCAAAATGAAAGGAAGAAATAGTAGCAAGACTTACTGATACATGATTGAATTAGTAATAGTCACATTTTAATGTAAAGATAATAAAACTAAAATACAGCACCGTGTTGCATCTAGGATGCATGTTTGTGCGATTCCCACAAAATTTGAAAACATACCACAGAATTGTAGTCTCCTTGAAATGGTGCAAAAAAATAAGCACTGTTTCCAAATCTATATAAATCCTATTATACACGGAAGTCTATGCTGGTTTTGTCTCAAAAAATCAATACACCAGTCAAGATGTAATTGTTGAATGCAAGTTCTGATTGGCTGTCTTACCTATGCATGCCTCATGCCACAGACCTGATATGTGACAGAATAAAGAAACAGAGCAAACTTTTTTCTTTTTTTGAGAGAGATAATTGCAAATAAAGGATTGAAAGTGTTTAGATGAACAACAGGAAAGTGAAGATGCTTTTCAACATTTTTATACCAGCCCATATCAAGTTTGCTGGGTCCATTTCCTGGCGATTGATGGGCTTAATGGATTCACTTTCCCATTTGTATAGGTAAGTGTTAAGATGATGTATTTCATTTTTATGAGCCGTAAATGCCAAAAAACCTATTTGAAATCATATAGTCATTTTTGATTGACTGTTTGAGTTGTTTTGCTGTTCTGTTAAACTGTAAGCCTTTCAGTGACCCAGATGATGCTTATGATAACTGAAAACAGCACAGATAGTGATGAATTTGACGTTTATCAATGTGTGAATTTTGTTTTGACTTACTTGATCTATGCCTACAACAATGTTTCATTGAGACTGAAGATTGAAACTGTTCCTATAAATACAGATCTGTGCATGTGATGTGGACATTCACTGCAAGTATTCATGTGATGTGGACATTCACTGCAAGTATTCATGTGATGTGGACATTCACTGCAAGTATTCATGTGATGTGGACATTCACTGCAAGTATTCATGTGATGTGGACATTCACTGCAAGTATTCATGTGATGTGGACATTCACTGCAAGTATTCATGTGATGTGGACATTCACTTTAAGTATTCATGTGATGTGGACATTCACTGCAAGTATTCATGTGATGTGGACATTCACTGCAAGTATTCATGTGATGTGGACATTCACTGCAAGTATTTATGTGATGTGGACATTCACTGCAAGTATTCAGGTGATGTGGACAATCGCTGCAAGTATTCATGTGATGTGGACTTTCACTGCAAATATTCATGTGATGTGGACTTTCACTGCAATTATTCATGTTATGTGGACCTTCACCACAAGTATTCATGTGATGTGGACATTCACTGCAATTATTCATGTGATGTGGACATTCACTGCAATTATTCATGTGATGTGGACTTTCACTACAAGTATTCATGTGATGTGGACATTCACTGCAAGTATTCATGTTTGTGCTTGAAAAATACTGTTGATCCAAATTTGCTTCAAAGATTTTTTTCTTTTGTTACGACTCTATGGTCTAAGAAAAATGTAACAGAAAGAAAGTGAAACCAACAAATCAAGTAAAAATCAACAAGCAATTTATTACTAGATAATTAAAATGAAAAATTCAAAAAGTCACTTACAGTAATGTGTTTTGAAATCCGAATAATCCAATTAGAATGATTGTTCTAATCACAAGTCCTAAATATAGAATGTTCCGAATTCACGGCTGTGTCCTTGAATGTTATGATGTGCTAATGGTCTCCAAAGTCCTGATGTACTAGAAATCTTGATGTGCTGAAGTCAAAATGAAGTATTCCAAAATATCTGAATAAGTTCACTTAAATTCCAAAATCATCAATTAAAAATCCAAAATCCAAAAGTTTATGAGCACTGTTATAATCCAATGAATATTTAAAATAATTCCTCTCTTAGAATTTGGAATGAATTTTCACAACTGTAATAGCTCTTTACAAGACTGATGGTAATGTCAAAACTGAATAAATGTCCACCAAACATGGTATATATAAAGATTGGTCACATGACAGAATGTTCTAGAACATGAGTCATCTTAATGGAATTCTAACTGTAAACAAAATTCAACCTTGACCTTCAAATTGAGAAAACATATTGATCAAAACAACCTAATTCAAGGACACTAGTTATACATGTTTTTCCTAATAAACATAAAGATTTAAGCAAATATTACAGTGAAGAAACATTTATAATTTCCTAAAATATTTATAATATTTATAAACATCATACATAACACCTCCCCTCATAAAGAAAAAGAAAGATTTATATAATAAAGCTTTCTTTTGAATATACATCTAATACTATAATAACCAAAATTACATAAGAACATGTTTTATGATACTGGACTTAATTACATCAAGCAATATTACATTCTAGGCACGTGAGAGTGCATCTGCAATCACATTGTCTTTTCCCCTGATGTGTTTGATGTCAATGTTATATTCCTGCAATATCAAACTCCATCTCAACAATCTCCGATTTTTATCTTTCATTTTGTTGATGAAAGTAAGGGGATTGTGATCACTGTACACAATAATTGGAGAAAGAGCTGAGGTAACATACACTTCAAAATGCTGTAAAGCCAATATCAAAGCCAAACATTCCTTCTCAATTGTGGAATAATTTTTCTGCTGCTTGTTTAGTTTTTTAGAAAAATAACACACAGGGTGATCCACACCACTTTTGTCTTCCTGAATCAATACTCCACCAACCCCTACATCACTTGCATCAACAGATAATTTAAATGATTGGCTAAAATTTGGTGCAGAAAGAACTGGTGCATTCTTAAGCATGGCCTTTAACTTGTCAAAAGATTCCTGACACTTGTCAGACCAATGAAATTTGGTTTTCTTACTCAATAAACTTGTCAAAGGTTCAGCAATTTTGGAAAAATTGGAACAAAATTTCCGATAATATCCAGCCATACCTAGAAATCGCATCAGTTGCTTTTTACAAATTGGAACTTGAAATTCAGAGATAGCTTTGACCTTAGCGTCTATAGGTTTAACTTGACCTTGTCCCACAATATGTCCTAAAAATGTGACACAAGCATGGCAAAACTCACTTTTGCTCAAATTAATTGTCAGATTCACATCGCTGAGTCGATCAAAGAATTTTCGAATGGTTTCCAAATGATCTTCCCAGGTGTTGTTGTAGATAATGACGTCATCGATATAAGCGTCACAATTATCAAGACCAAATGTTATCATGTTCATCAGACGTTGAAACGTTGCAGGCGAATTTTTCATTCCAAACGGCATGACTTTATATTGATAAAGTCCATCTGGAGTTACAAATGCTGAAATTTCTTTTGCCCTTTCCGTCAATGGAATTTGCCAGAATCCTTTTAAAAGGTCAAACTTGGTGACATATTCCGCATTTCCAATTTTATCAATGCAATCGTCCATTCTTGGGATTGGAAATGAATCAGTTTTGGTGACACTGTTGACTTTTCTATAGTCAGTACACATACGGAATGTATTATCTGGCTTGGGAACAAGAATACATGGTGAACTCCAGTTACTTTTACTTGGTTCTATGAAATCATTCTCCAGTAGATACTGAACTTCTTTCTTCAGATAGTTCTGTTTGAGAGGATTCATCCTATAAGGATGCTGTTTCACAGGCGCAGAATCTACAATGTCAACGTCATGATAAATTTTACTTGTTCGTGTTGGAACATCAGGAAACAAGTGCTCATAGTCATGTAATAGCTGTTTTAGTTCATTTCTTTCCTGTTGTTGTAGATGTGAAAGTTTCTGGTCTAGGTTGTTCAATATTTCTGAATTCCGAAGATTGGTTATACCAGAGTCACTATAGTCTGATTGTATTCCATCGTTGATATCTTCACTGTGTGGGACAGGTACAACTAAATTAACAGAATAATTAGCTGAGCTATCTCTGTCAAAATATTCCTTTAACATATTTATATGACAAAGTTGTTTCTGTTTCCGTCTCCAGGAGTGTTAATGATATAATTTAAGTCATTTACTTTCTTTTCAACGGTATAAGGACCATAAAATTTAGCCTGAAGAGGATTTTGAGTTATGGGCAAGAGAGCCAGAACTTTGTCACCAGGTTTAAAACTCCTTTCCTGTGAATTTCTGTCATACCTTAATTTCATTTTTGACTGGGTAGTGTGAAGATTAGTTCTTGCTACTTCACAGGCCTTTGACAACTTGTATTTGAAATCAGAAACATAATCAAGAAGATTAATCTTTGAATCTTCATTTGAAAGAAGTTTCTCTTTCAATAATTTCAGTGGTCCACGGACAGTATGACCAAAAACTAGTTCAAAGGGACTAAAACCCAACGACTCTTGAACTGATTCCCTAACAGCAAACAACAACAAATGAACACCCTCATCCCAATCCTTTTCTGTATCAAAGCAATATGATCGAATCATATTCTTCAAAGTTTGATGAAATCTTTCCAAAGCACCTTGACTTTCAGGGTGATAGGCAGAAGATTTAAACTGTTGGATGCCTAATTCATGCATAACTTGTTGGAAAATTCCAGACATAAAATTTGACCCTTGATCTGACTGGACAGATTTGGGAAGGCCAACAAGTGTAAAAAACTTCACCAAAGCTTTCACAATAGTTTTAGTTTTTTTATTTCTCAGAGGAATTGCTTCTGGAAATCTTGTAGATGTACACATGATGGTCAACAAGTATTGGTTGCCTGACTTGGTTTTAGGTAAAGGACCAACACAGTCTACCATTATTCTACTAAATGGTTCATCAAATGCAGGAATAGGTTGCAGATGAGCCTTAGGTATCTTCTGATTGGGTTTTCCTACCATTTGACAAGTGTGACAAGATCTGCAGTATTTAGAAACATCACTTTTGAGTTTCGGCCAATAAAAATGATTCAAGATCTTGTGATAAGTCTTACGGACTCCTAAATGACCAGCCAAAGGAGTTTCATGGGCTAAATTAAGAATTTCCTGTCGATATGACTTAGGAACAACAATTTGATAGCTCACTGACCACTCGTCACCAGCGGGTACATCAGGTGGTCTCCATTTCCTCATAAGGACCCCATTTTTCACAAAGTAACACACTGGAACTTGTGTGGCTTCAGTTTCACTAATAGCCCTCTGAAACAAACAAGATATCTCGGGATCTTGCTCCTGTTCAACGACAAGGGATTGTCGTTTGTCATCCTGATTAGAACAAAGAGAATGAGTTGCCAAAAGAGGATCACTGTGATCAATACCATTTGATTGATCAATACCTGAGGAAAAAGTGACCTCATCAAAAGACTGACCAATACATGTGTCAGCCAAAGGAATAATATCCTGATCAACATCACTCTCAAGAGCTCTTTTTGCCATAGCTCTAGTAACTGCACAAGCAGGGTACAAATCAGGGATTTCAGTTTCGACAGGATCAACTTTCTGATCCAAACAAGGCTTGTCAGTTACAAGTGGATTAACCACAACCTTATCTCCAGCTAGGTCATTGCCTAGTAATAAATGAACACCCTCTATGGGTAAAGAAGTCACTGCCCCAACAGTCACAGGTCCAGAAACTAAGTCTGATGCCAAATTTACACAATGAAGAGGAACATTTACAAAGCCGCACTCTACTCCCTGAACAAGAACACTTTCACTTGAAGAAGACTCCTCAGACAAAGGCAAAGTACCTGATAATAAAAGACTCTGAGAAGCTCCAGTGTCCCTTAATATTTTAATTGGGATAGGTTTGGCAGAATCACCAATAAGTGATATAGAACCTTCTGACATGAATGGTTCATAAGCCTCCAAAATAGAATCAGACTGGGGTTTGTTTGACCCAACAAATGTATTGCTTTCAATACAAGACCGTGACCTTGACCTCGTAGAAATAAGAGCATTTGGAAAAGCTCTGTCTTTTCTCTGTTGCTTATTTTTCAACTTGAAGCAATCAGAAATAATGTGCCCTTTCGTTTTACAATAAGTGCACGTAGGAAGAGATAAGGATTTCTGATCAGTCTTATCAGATGTTTGATTCCTAACAGTTATGCTGTTGTGAAATTTGGAAGTACTCGAATGAGATTGAAATGGTTTTTTACCAGAAAACTGCTGAGAGGACGATTTATTACCAAATGAAATTTTGTGAGTCAAGGAATAATCATCAGCCATACGAGCAGCATTTTCCAAAGTTTCCACATTCTGCTCGTCAAGATAGGTTTTAACATCACTATGGATGCACCTCTTGAACTCTTCAATTAATACGAGCTGTCTGAGGTTATCATAAGCTTGATCAACTTTCTTGGCTGAGCACCACCTATCAAATAGTTGTTCTTTATCCCTTGCAAATTCGACATGAGTTTGTCCAGTTTCTTTTCTACAATTCCTAAACCTTTGTCGATATGCCTCTGGTACCAACTCATAAGCTTTCAAGATGTACTCCTTAACCACATCATAATCAGTGCTTTGTTGTACTGACAGTGAAGTGTAGACTTCACGAGCTTTGCCAATAAGTACACTTTGTAATAACAAAGTCCAATGCTCTCTGGGCCATTTCAAGTTTTCAGCTATTTTCTCGAAATGAAGAAAGCATTTATCTACTTCTTTTTCCTGAAAAGGGGGTACTAACCTAATATATCTAGTAACATCAAAACCTGAACTTGTATTTAAAGGAGTGGAGTGTGCTCTGTTTGCCAGTTCTAATTCTCTTAATTTAAATTGCATTTCCCTTTCTTCTCTTTGCATCTGCATCTGCATTTGTATTTGTCTATCTTCTTTCTCTCTCTCTCTCTCTCTCCATCTGCATTTGCCTCTCTTCTTTCTCTCTCTCCATCTGTCTATCTTCTTTTTCTCTCTCCATCTGTATCCGCCTATCTTCTTTCTCTCTCTCCATCTGTATCTGCCTCTCTTCTTTCTGCATTTGTATCTGCCTCTCTTCCTTCTCTCTCTCCATCTGTATCTGAAGCTTTGCCAATTCTAAATCAATCTGGTTCTTTAATTCTAATTCCCTTAATTTCCTGTCAGAACCAGATACAGGCTTTCTCTTCAAACTTAAAGCACTGCTATCAAAAATTCCCTTTCCTACTAAATACTGAATCAAAATAATCTTTATCTTCTGTTTTGTCAATGATACTTTTGCCTCAGATAGACTGTATTTTCTGGCAAGCTCGAGCAACTCATCCTTTCTCATGCACTCTAACCCCTCCTGGGTAGGTTTTGAAATGAAATTCTGAACATTAGATGCCATTGTAAATGCTTGTTGGTTTCACACAAAACAAATTTCTCTATTTAAAATCTTTGCCAAAGACAAACAAAATTCAGAGACAAAATCAATATGAATTTCAAAGATAAATTTAATATCTCTGATATGCTTTAATGAAATTCAGATCCCAGAAGACGAGCCCCCAATTTCTGTTACGACTCTATGGTCTAAGAAAAATGTAACAGAAAGAAAGTGAAACCAACTAATCAAGTAAAAATCAACAAGCAATTTATTACTAGATAATTAAAATGAAAAATTCAAAAAGTCACTTACAGTAATGTGTTTTGAAATCCGAATAATCCAATAAGAATGATTGTTCTAATCACAAGTCCTAAATATAGAATGTTCCGAATTCATGGCTGTGTCCTTGAATGTTATGATGTGCTAATGGTCTCCAAAGTCCTGATGTACTAGAAATCTTGATGTGCTGAAGTCAAAATGAAGTATTCCAAAATATCTGAATAAGTTCACTTAAATTCCAAAATCATCAATTAAAAATCCAAAATCCAAAAGTTTATGAGCACTGTTATAATCCAATGAATATTTAAAATAATTCCTCTCTTAGAATATGGAATGAATTTTCACAACTGTAATAGCTCTTTACAAGACTGATGGTAATGTCAAAACTGAATAAATGTCCACCAAACATGGTATATATAAAGATTGGTCACATGACAGAATGTTCTAGAACATGAGTCATGAGTCATCTTAATGGAATTCTAACTGTAAACAAAATTCAACCTTGACCTTCAAATTGAGAAAACATATTGATCAAAACAACCTAATTCAAGGACACTAGTTATACATGTTTTTCCTAATAAACATAAAGATTTAAGCAAATATTAAAGTGAAGAAACATTTATAATTTCCTAAAATATTTATAATATTATATAAACATCATACATAACACTTTATTTCAAAATTTTGGGGCAGTTTACAAATTAATGCAGTTAAGTTGATGTTATGAGCATGATGAAAACTAAAGTCACATTAAGGCTATCAGTTGCTGTCCTTTAACATTAAGGCTATCAGTTGCTGTTCTTTAACATTAAGGCTATGAGTTGCTGTTCTTTAACATTAGGGCGTTCAGTTGCTGTTCTTTAACATTAAGGCTATCAGTTGCTGTTCTTTAACATTAAGGTTATCAGTTGCTGTTCTTTAACATTAGGGCTATCAATTGCTGTTCTTTAACATTAAAGCTGTCAGTTGTTGTTCTTTAACATTAAGGCTATCAGTTGCTGTTCTTTAACATAGCTTAGAAGTAGTTAGGATGAGAAATACAGTGCACAAGGAATGTCATTGGAGTTACATATATATGTGACATCCTAATGATTTGTTTTTCTCGATACAATCTTCATTTCCAGTACATTTTTCATAATGAACACTACCGGTAGTCCCAACTACCTCAATTGGTTGACCCCCCTTTTTCTAGAGGTAAGGGGGCACATGGCCCAAAAGTTGTTGAAAACTTAGGTGCAACCCTGCAGCAAGCTCATAGATCTTTCAGGAAACATTGTATCTAAATAAACATTAGCTTCATATTGGAGACATAATTGTAACTGATTACATATTATTGCTATAATAACAAGAAAATAAATAATTGTATGACAAAAACATAAAAATATAACAAAATATGCATAAAGAAATAAAGAATTAAACCATAACATTATTATAATCTTTTTGTATATATTCCTGAAACAGAAACAGTATACCTCATCAAAATCAAGCCACCTGTAGTCCTGTTCCATTTTCACATTCTCTGTTTGTAAAACCTCTACCTTCTCCTTTTTTTCCCACCATCCATCTTGTCTTTCTACAATGAAAACAAATGTAAACAGTCATACATTGGTCTTACTTAATGTTGTAAAATAAGGTTACTTGAGGTTTGACAGAGAATAATTAAGCTCTTTCCAAACAAACATGGCAAAATCTGCTAGTTTTGGATTACAGATCTGAATTGAATTATGTAGTTTAAATAGGCTAATGTCATAAATACATTTCATACATGTATAATCATGAGTCTGTTATGCAAACATCAGACAGATTTATTTGGCATTTTACGGCCCAACACAAATGGGTTTTATAGTGGAGTAAAGTGCCATACCCAAGGACACCATGCTAGCTCACTCGGACTGGTCCAGTGGTAGGTTTCGAACCCACACTCTTTCAATTGCAAGGCCAGTATTCTAGCCACAGAGCCACCATGGCTTCTAAATCAAATTGGAGTGGATCAGGAGAGACTTACAGCAAAAAAGTTGATTGTGTTTGTGTATAGGACATGCATACATTCTGAAGGATGAACCTCAGCCAGAGTGCATACCTTCTGAAGGGGGAACTTCAGCCAGAGTGCATACCTTCTGAAGGAGAACCTCAGAGTGCACACCTTGCAAGTGTCCACTGACAGTAGCACACAACCAGAGTGCATACCTTGCCAGTGTCCATTGACATTAAAACACATTCTTGTTGAATTTATTCATCTCCACCCTGTCAGACAGAAGTTTTTTTTGTAGGAACTCGTGCAAGCTTTTTGATGTACCACCAGTGAAAATCTTTGAAAAGAATGCAGTTTAGGTAACAGATATTGGCCCTATATAAACAGGATTATACTGACATACTGTTAAACCCTTTGAATACATATATACATGTTCATTTTAATAAAGAATGGAATATTTCAGCAAAAGTCTTATAATTGTCATGAAAAGTACAAGGACAAATTGGTTTGGAATAAAATTTTACTTTATCTCATCATTTGAGGGATAGGTGAGCGCAGATTTTGAACCACTTCACCTTGTGTTAATTTGTAGAAGGCGAGTGGGTGTTGTCAATAGTTGTTTCTTTTTTACTGACAAAAATGAGTGCCTGTGCCAGAGACAGCTGTTTCAGATGAATTCTCAGTTTAAAGAAAAAAAAATCAAACGACTAATAATTATTCATGACTGCTGACAATTAAAGTTACTTGTATATGGTAAGTATCATTTTGTATCAATTCTTCACCTCTTGTATCAATATGTGTATCGATATGGCAAAAGTATTGATGCATCAATATCGATGAATCGTTTCGCCCCTAGTGTCCACCGCAGAAGCTAATTTGAAAATCTTGTTATTGCTGAGGAATATCAGAGATGGTATAAACATTCCGCAGTTTAAAGGAAGAAATGGTCTTATCTTGAATTCCTGAAATTCTTTTCAACCAGTAGAGCATCAGTTCCTTCAAGGGACTCTTGTTTGTGAAGTGCAGTGATAAATCAGGGCCTTTCATTTTGTACACATACTGCAAACACCATATCGACATTAGTCATTCTGGAGTGTACGACATCCATCAACACAATAACACCACCCAGCATTAGGACGATAAACAAATTCAGAGCTCAATCACAAAAGTAATTAACTTGCTTAAACATTCTAATTACAGTAGTGTGGAATTGCATGTTTGACATTCTCTCTCAGCAGTGCAGATGCTGAAAGATTGCTTTCTATGCTGAATAAAATTCAACAAGATCTTTACGGAAGTTTGAACAACGGTACTATCCAGTCTCTGATGAGTGCAAAGATGAACTCTAATGACTTGCATACACCTTCAACCCTCCAGCTGGGTTATTGACAGCAGTAAAGACTGCATCAAGTTAAGACTGAATTCCACTGTCCAGTGGTAATTTGTAAAGATAGAAACTTGGTGTATTTGTTTAAATTTGTATTTCCTTGTGGGTATGATTATGTGAGTGTATACACATATGTGTGTTGGGGTGGGGGGGGGTTGGCGGGGTGATGACATTGGACTACCAAGTATCTTTTGGTTGAAAGTGTACTACATGCTTTAAAGACAAAATTAATTTTCTTTTATTCAAATGTGAATTTTCAGTCATTTTCTATAGGTTTATGTGAGGAGATAACTTATTTTCAATTGTATGACATTAGTTTTTTGGGGTTGCATGCACTACCCTCCTCCCCATCTTGTAACTGCAAAACACACATTTTTCAGTTTCAAAAAAGCCCAAAACACTGCCTGGGTGGTTGGGAGGTCCCCACAACACTGCCTGTGATGTTGGAAGGTATGCCTTTATCAGTATCCAAATCAGCTACTGTATATTACTCACGTATAATCTGATACCAACAGCAAACTGCATAGAACCAGATTTGCCATCGCATAATGTCCATTGCATAATGTGCCAGCAGATCTGGGTCTATGCAGTTTGTAAGGACTAATCAGTAGAACAAACAACATGGACCCTAATCTGCTGGCGCATTATATGACAGCAGATCAGGGTCTATGTTGTTTGCATTTGGACCTGGATTATACGCGAATATATACAGTACCTAATGGAGTCAGTGTCAGTTTTCAAATGAGCACTAATGCTATGAACATGGAGGAAGTCTCACCTAAGACAATATTTCCTGTACATTGTGAATATGAAAGCCTCACCTAAGACAGCTTTTCCTGTACATTGTGAATATGAATATTTCCTCCTTTTTCCAGCCTCTGCCAGGAGAAGAAAAATATGCAGGTAATATGAAGAGGGAGTCGACTCACCAAGAGGTGATAATCACGACAGCCCCTTCTTCCCCAGAGAAGAAAAAGCCCAAGTCTGCCGCAGGTAGAGGAAAACAGCTCGCCAACATGTGCAAAGAAAGCCTGAAAGCACAGGTAATACTGTGTGTCAAGGTGGGCATGCAGTTGCGAGTGAGCATGTATAAAGTAGATTTTATGAATTCAGTAGCCACAAAGAGAAGGATGCTTCATGCATGGGGGCATGTTGCTGTGTTAGCTGAAGGTGGTGGTGCATATGATTGGTTGGCATGGTTACAGATGTATGTATATCACCTTGGTTAGATGATATTTCCCTCTGGAAGCAGTGGAAATTGAATATCATAGACTTGGCGAGAAAAGTGATCTAAAGCAGCTTGCTGTGAAAAATAGAAGTAGGAGTTTTAGTAGACATCTAATGTAAATTATGTTGTAAAATGTCGGTAGGAGTTTTAGTGGACATCTAATGTAAATTTTGTTGTAAAATGTCAGTAGGAGTTTTAGTGGACATTAAATGTAAATTATGTTGTAAAATTTTTGTCGGTAGGAGTTTTAGTGGACATCTAAAGTAAATTATAGTTGTATAACGTCCATAGGAGTTTTAGTAGACATATTATGTAAATTATGTTGTAAAATGTCTGTAGGATTTTTAGTAAGCATCTAATGTAAATTATGTTGTAAAACGTCCGTAGGAGTTTTAGTAGACATATTATGTAAATTATGTTGTAAAATGTCTGTAGGAGTTTTAGTAAGCATCTAATGCAAATTATGTTGTAAAACGTCCGTAGGAGTTTTAGTAGACATATTATGTAAATTATGTTGTAAAATGTCTTTAGGAGTTTTAGTAAGCATCTAATGTAAATTATGTTGTAAAATGTCTGTAGGAGTTTTAGTAAGCATCTAATGTAAATTATGTTGTAAAACGTCCATAGGAGTTTTAGTAGACATATTATGTAAATTATGTTGTAAAATGTCTGTAGGAGTTTTAGTAAGCATCTAATGTAAATTATGTTGTAAAATGTCTGATTTGGTGCAACAGTACTAGAATAATATAGAAACTTTGACAAGAAGATAGTGAATTATACATTTTTCCAATGCATTACATTTTTAGAATAGCAAAAGATGAAACTTTGATTCACAATAGAGTATCCACATTATTAACATGGAGTGTCATTGCAGTTCTGTACTGAAACCACACACAAATTTATGAAACAAGCATGACCAAACTTTTTAAAAGCTCCACTCCTTTATAATCAGTAGATATTTAAAACCTACTGTCATAGCTACATATTTTTTTGTCAGGAAATGTGTGAAGGACTTATTTACATTTATCGTGTGTATCAATGAAGAAACTTTATTGCATGAAGTCACAACACTTGTGCTTTGACCTTTCATCCATTATGACATGGTTCCTTCATACTTTTTATTACTATTATGGTTGACATGGTGTATTCTTTTGCTCACTGCCTAAACAGTCTACATAACTAATGTTACTAAAGATATATTGTAAATAGAATAAATACATGTTATCATAGCAATTATGTTGAATAATTTTCTTTTTTGTGAGGTCATATAACTCGTTTATTCACTGTGCTCACTTGTGAGTCCAGTGATTGTAAGCATTCATGAATTATTCAACATAATCGCTATGCAAACATGTATTATTCTCTATATATAACATACTGATTGGTCATTCTTGTTTATGAGAGTCATAATGATTGGTCATGCTTGTTTATCAGATTCATAATGGTTGGTCATACTTGTTTATCAGATTCATAATGGTTGGTCATGCTTGTTTATCAGATTCATAATGGTTGGTCATACTTGTTTATCAGATTCATAATGGTTGGTCACACTTGTTTATTAGATTCATAATGATTGGTCATGCTTGTTTATCAGATTCATAATGATTGGTCATACTTGTTTATCAGATTCTGGTCATGCTTGTTTATCAGATTCATAATGGTTGGTCATACTTGTTTATCAGATTCATAATGGTTGGTCATACTTGTTTATCAGAATCTGGTCATGCTTGTTTATCAGATTCATAATGGTTGGATCGTGCCTGTTTATCAGATTCATAATAATTGGTCATACTTGTTTATCAGATTCATAATGGTTGGTCATGCATGTGTTTCAGATTCATAATGGTTGGTCATGCTTGTTTATCAGATTCATAATGATTGGTCATGCTTGTTTATCAGATTCATAATGGTTGGTCATGCATGTGTTTCAGATTCATAATGGTTGGTCATGCTTGTTTATCAGATTCATAATGATTGGTCATGCTTGTTTATCAGATTCATAATGGTTGGTCATGCATGTGTTTCAGATTCATAATGGTTGGTCATGCTTGTTTATCACATTCATAATGGTTGGTCATACTTATGTATCAGATTCATAATGGTTGGTCATACTTGTTTATCAGATTCATAATGGTTCGTCATACTTGTTTATCAGATTCATAATGATTGGTCATGTTTGTTTATTAGAGTCATAATGATTGGTCATGTTTGTTTATCAGATTCATAATGGTTGGTCATGCTTGTTTATCAGATTCATAATGGTTGGTCATACTTGTTTATCAGATTCATAATGGTTGGTCATGCTTGTTGATCAGATTCATAATGATTGGTCATGTTTGTTTATTAGATTCATAATGATTGGTCATACTTGTTTATCAGATTCATAATGGTTGGTCATACTTGTTTATCAGATTCATAATGGTTGGATTGTGCTTGTTTATCAGATTCATAATGATTGGTCATACTTGTTTATCAGATTCATAATGGTTGAATTGTGCTTGTTTATCAGATTCATAATGGTTGGTCATACTTGTTTATCAGATTCATAATGATTGGTCATACTTGTTTATCAGATTCATAATGATTGGTCATACTTGTTTATCAGATTCATAATGATTGGTCATACTTGTTTATCAGATTCATAATGGTTGGATTGTGCTTGTTTATCAGATTCATAATGATTGGTCATGCTTGTTTATCAGATTCATAATAATTGGTCATACTTGTTTATCAGATTCATAATAATTGGTCATACTTGTTTATCAGATTCATAATGATTGGTCATACTTGTTTCTCAGATTCATAATGATTGGTCATACTTGTTTATCAGATTCATAATGGTTGGATTGTGCTTGTGTATCAGGTTCATAATGATTGGTCATACTTGTTTATCAGATTCATAATGGTTGGTCATACTTGTTTATCAGATTCATAATGATTGGTCATACTTGTTTATCAGATTCATAATGGTTGGTCATACTTGTTTATCAGATTCATAATGGTTGGGCATGCTTGTTTATCAGATTCATAACGATTGGTCATATTTGTTTATCAGATTCATAATGATTGGTCATACTTGTTTATCAGATTCATAATGGTTGGTCATACTTGTTTATCAGATTCATAATGGTTGGATTGTGTTTGTTTATCAGATTCATAATGATTGGTCATACTTGTTTATCAGATTCATAATGGTTGGATTGTGTTTGTTTATCAGATTCATAATGGTTGGTCATACTTGTTTATCAGATTCATAATGGTTGGTCATACTTGTTTATCAGATTCATAATGGTTGGTCATGCTTGTTTATCAGATTCATAATGGTTTGTCATACTTGTTGATCAGATTCATAATGATTGGTCATGTTTGTTTATTAGATTCATAATGATTGGTCATGCTTGTTTATCAGATTCATAATGGTTGGTCATACTTGTTTATTAGATTCATAATGGTTGGTCATGCTTGTTTATCAGATTCATAATGATTGGTCATACTTGTTTATCAGATTCATAATGGTTGGTCATGCTTGTTTATCAGATTCATAATGGTTGGTCATGCTTGTTTATCAGATTCATAATGGTTGGTCATGCTTGTTTATCAGATTCATGTTGATCAAACTTGTTTATCAGATTCATAATGATTGGTTATGCTTGTTTATCAAATTTATAGCGATTGGTCATTCTTTTTATAAGATTCATAATGATTGGTCATGCTTGTTTATCAAATTTATAATGATTGGTTATGGTTGTTTATCAAATTTAATGTGATCGGTCATACTTGTTTATCAAATTTATAGTGATTGGTCATTCTTGTTTATCAGATTCATACTGATTGAGTTGTGCTTGTTATCAGATTAATACTGAGTGGTCATGCTTGCTTATCCAATTAATAATGAGTAGTCATGCTTGTTTATCAGATTTATAATGATTGGGTCATACTTGTTAATCAGATTCATAGTGGTTCGTCATAGTTGTTTATCAGATTCATAGTGGTTCGTCATACTTGTTTATCAGATTCATAATGGTTGGTCATACTTGTTTATCAGATTTATAATGATTGGTCATTCGTGTTTATCAGATTTATAATGATTGGTCATACTTCTTTATTAGATTCATAATGATTGGTTTGTGCTTGTTGATCAGATTCATAATGATTGGTCATGTTTGTTTATTAGATTCATAATGATTGGTCATACTTGTTTATTAGATTCATAAAGATTGCTCATGCTTGTTTATCATATTCATAGTGATTGGGTCATGCTTCTTTATTAGATTCATAATGATTGGTCATACTTGTTTATCAGATTCATAATGTTTGGGTTGTGCTTGTTGATCAGATTCATAATGATTGGTCATGTTTGTTTTTTAGATTCATAATGATTGGTCATGTTTGTTTATTAGATTCATATTGATTGGTCATACTGCTTTATTAGATTCATAATGATTGGTCATGCTTGTTTATCAGATTTATAATGATTGGTCATACTTCTTTATTAGATTCATAATGATTGGGTTGTGCTTGTTGATCAGATTCATAATGATTGGTCATACTTGTTTATCAGATTCATAATAATTGGTCATGCTTGTTGATTAGATTCATAATGATTGGTCATGTTTGTTTATTAGATTCATAATGATTGGTCATACTTGTTTTTCAGATTCATAATGGTTGGTCATGCTTGTTTATCAGATCTATAATGATTGGTCATACTCAAGTTCGGTTTATGCTGACTTAAATAAAGTGTGATTTACCCACAAATACTGCATAATACTAACGTCACATATGCTTTATTACCTGGAAAAGAAAGTCCTTTACAGAGGTCATCCCATTAATGGTATTCTTAGTTTCCATTCAGAAATACTCTGTTTTTTGAGGACATGTTCTATTTTAGCATGAAATATGATACACTGAATAAAACTATGATTCTTCACATAATAAAGCAATAATGCATCACATAATAAAACTATAATGTATCACATAATAAAGCAATAGGATACATTACATAATAAAGCAATAGGATACATTACATAATAAAACTAATGTATCACATAATACAACAATTAGAAGGGTACATCACTTAATACAACAATTCATACGATTCATCACATAATACAATAATATGATTCATCACATAATAAAATAATATGATTCATCACATAATAAAGCAATATGATACATCATAAAATAAAACTATGATGCATCACATAATACAACAATTATTATGATACATCACTTAATACAACAATTGATATGATTCTGCACATAATAAAATAATATGATTCATCACATAATAAAAGTGATGCAAAGCATAATAAAACAACATGATTCATCACATAATACAATAATATGATTCATCACATAATACAACAATATGATTAATAACATATCACCCAATCTGTGAAGATGAAAACTGAAGAAAAAAAAGGCTGTAATTTCTTGTACTCTTATTATCCATTATTTTTGTCTCGCCTACATAAGCATGGCAATATATAGTACTCACTTTTCGGTCAGTGACAGCATCATCAACTGGTTAAAAGTTTTGTGTTACAGTTTTTGGAAGAAGATACATCTTCTACATCATTTGCTGTATTCAGTTGAAACTTTGGGATGATATCATTATAGGTCTAAAGTTGGGATGATATCATTATAGGTCTAAAGTTGGGATGATATGATAGATCTAAAGTTGGGATGATATCATGATAGGTCTAAAGTTGGGATGATATCGTTATAGGTCTAAAGTTGGGATGATATCATTATAGGTCTAAAGTTGGGATGATATCATGATAGATCTAAAGTTGGGATGATATCATTATAGGTCTAAAGTTGGGATGATATCATTATAGGTCTAAAGTTGGGATGATATCATTATAGGTCTAAAGTTTATATGCTTATTTGCAAGGAGTTCCTGTCTTGCCAGTCTCGTGTACTTAAGCATAAAAAGTTCTTGCATCATAGTCAACAATGTTTAAGTTTTTTATCAGACATGGGGTTTATAATGACAAGCATATGGATGATGCTGTGACACCGGGTTTCATGGAACACTTGTTACTTTTATTTGGGGATATACAAATAGGTAAAAAATATTAATCATAAGTTTCAGACAGCATTGTACTTGATTTTACGGTTTAGTCAGTATTAATCTTATATGTCAAATTTTTGTGCCCATATATGAGTTGTATAGAGTTAGGTGTTGACTAGGTTTGTGTAGATTACTTACTTAAGGTTACAAGGTTAATTACAGGCTGTTTGTTATTAGCTTATTTTAAGGTTCCAAGGTTAATTACAGGCTGTTTGTTATTAGCTTATTTTAAGGTTCCAAGGTTAATTACAGGCTGTTTGTTGTTAGCTTATTTTAAGGTTCCAAGGTTAATTACAGGCTGTTTGTTATTAGCTTATTTTAAGGTTCCAAGGTTAATTACAGGCTGTTTGTTATTAGCTTATTTTAAGGTTCCAAGGTTAATTACAGGCTGTTTGTTATTAGCTTATTTTAAGGTTCCAAGGTTAATTACAGGTTGTTTGTTATTAGCTTATTTTAAGGTTCCAAGGTTAATTACAGGCTGTTTGTTATTAGCTTATTTTAAGGTTCCAAGGTTAATTACAGGCTGTTTGTTATTAGCTTATTTTAAGGTTCCAAGGTTAATTACAGGTTGTTTGTTATTAGCTTATTTTATATGAAACGTGTTTATATTTTGCCTAAATTTCCAGTTTTTTCGCTAATCTAAATTGTTTTCAATAAAGACTTTTGAACAAGATGCAACCGACACATTGGGGGTTTTCAGCATTGAAATAACTAATAAATCAACAGTGGCAAATCAGAGCACTAAATTAGATATGGGGTGTCATCCACTAATTCAGTTCCTTTATTAGAGACGTTCTTCTGAATAGACATGCAGAAATGCAGACCTAGTCATCATACAAGAAAAAGAACTGTAAATAAGCAGTAAAGATGTTAATAATTAGTTCACTGTTAAGCATTTCTTAGTATTTCTGAATATTCCTGCATGTAACTGTTACATACATGTGAGTGTTTACTTGTCCTACCAGTTCTTGTCATTAATATCAAGATTATTTCACTTTTCAAAATTAGCTTAAATTAGTTTACTTCTTTATGTAGAATTTACTGCTGCCTAAATAGTTTGTTCTTTTGTTCCATTTCTAAAACTATAGCCTGATTGGAACAGATCTTTACCAAACTAAGTAGTTCTCATTATCCACCTTTACGGCAATGAAGTATATTTATTTGAGTGATTCGTTTTATTTCAGTAAATGCATATCCTGTTACATTTTTATATGTAATAACTTGGTTGTGATAATCATTTCAGCATGCCCCACATTGATCTAGAGATAACATCACAATTTGCATCAGTGACTGTCCATATTTTCCCATACAGGCGGAACTCAAAATAACATTCATTTGACATTATCCATGGAATAAATGCAACTTCTTACAGTATTTAATTGGTACAGAATTGAAATGGTGCAGATTTGACAACTAACATATCCACACTTTTGTAAAGAGTTTTGAAAACCCGACCTAATTGACCTTGGGGTCAAGTCAAAGGTCATTGCTTGCATTTTTGTACTTCAAAGAGCTTATGAACACAGTGACTTGTATGTATATACAAGTGAATTTAGACCAGACTTTGCATTGAATTACATTCCAATTAGCAAGTTGATAGTCAGCACTCTGACATTGATTTTAAGGTCAAAGGTCTTAACTCAGGTTTTTAACTGTACTGGCTTATTAGCATGATAACATAAACAAGTATGAATGGATTTTTATCCAATCCAGTTTATATATCTGTGAATACCTTGAATCATGGCACTTAAATAACTGTTCTTTTTCTTCAAAATAATACTAATGATAGATTGAACTGGACTTGGCCTTGTCTGAGACAGATTGAATGATTTTCTATCCATGATATCAGGTTCAAGGTCAGTGGCCATGACAAAGATTTTTGTCCTGCATTTACAGGTAACATGTAAACTCAGACATGTAAGAAATAGTTTTGTTACCAAATTTGGTATGTTGGAGTTTCTCCTTTGAATACATTTTCCAATCACATTAACACTAGGAAAGTAAACTCAGCAACCTCCTGAAAAGGTGAAAACAATTGTCTTTTCTGTCTATTTGGCGCCCCGGGTGGACGAGTGGTCTAAGTCGCTCGCCTTTACAGATCACTCACACATCTCACCTCTGTCCATGTGAGTTGTGGCTCGACCAATGTGGGTATGTGAGAAAGCTTGCCAGTAGCTTCCCATGGGTCGTTGATTCTTCCCGAGTTCTTCCTCCACCAAATATACTGGCCGCCATGTATAGCCTATCGTGTGCTGAAAAATGGCGTTAAACCCCACAAAACCAAACCAAAGTCTGTGTATTTACCATATAGACAAAGGGAAGAAACTCCTACCCATTACCTCCCCTTACCACTGCTAGGTGGCTACCCATCAACCTGATGTTTACAAGTTTTAAGTTTGCCATCCATTCAGAAAGTTGGTATTGTGTTGTGTATTAATTTATTTGCTACATGTTGCAGTCATTATTTTTTATTTTTGGTCAATAATTATGTAAATTTTTTCTCAGTTGTGGTCTTTGTTTTTTTATGACCTAGTTCCAACTCTTTATCGTTCAAGCTCGTTGTTGGTTGTTTATTCGTGCACATTGCATGTATTTTTGCTTCTTTAAGTAACAAATATGGCTGTTGTTATATCTGAACACATTCCAGCTGTTATTTTCTGATATTTTCATCGTTCTTGTCATTTCAGATAAACAATAATGACAAAATGTGCCTTGTGCAAGATTTTAAGTCAACAAGGACATGCATGATATGGGTCTCTCTTGCACAGGGTGTTCTTCCACTGTTGTTATTGTTATATGTGAACACTTTTGGGTTGTTATTTCAAATATTTTGTCATTCTTGTCATTTCAGATTTAAAAATGATGGTATGTACCAAAAGTCAATGAGGACACACATGATATGTTTCACTCTTGCACAAAGTGTTCTTCTAGTGTTGTTTTTTGTTATATGTGAACACTTTTGGGTTGCTACTTATGATTTTTTGGTCATTGTCATTTCAGATTAAACAACGACAATGTTATGTGCCAAAGTTAACTGGACATGCATGATACTTGTCTCGCTTGCATGAAGTGTTCATTGATTTTGAACTGCAGTGTATGTGCAAAGTGGTCAGAAGGAATTTGGTCCATGGTTTTGCGAAAAAGCTTGAAGAAACTGGTCAAGTCTCGGTCAACAGACAGTGATGTGACGTCCAATAGTGGCCTCCAATATTTCTGCAGCCCAATGGATGTAAGTCATCCTGCACGCTTGACCATGACCATCAGGCCTGTAAATCTGGGCGCATGGGGTACTTGTCTGATTTTGGTTATCCATATTTACATCCTACCATGCTGTACACCGCTGATTGAGCTGCAGACCAGTCAGTTCAGCTGTTCAGATGACCTTACCTGTTGACAGGTGAACAAGGTCTGTCACACTGCCAGGCCATGCTGCTTACTGGCTGGCCATTCTATGGTATGTAGAATTATATGGGGATCCGTGGAGTTGGTCTGTCCATTTTGCTGCACATTCTGTCCTGGCACTTTTTGAGCAGATGGACCAGCCAGTCGCAGAGCTGACCATCCATTTGGCAGCTGAACTGACTGTCCAGCCGACCATCCAACCATCCAGCACACTTTCCATCCACCCTTCCAGTCATCCATACCAACAAGACAAGCTGTGACATTTCCCCAGCTGCCAATTTAACCAGCAGGCCAGTTATTCACAGCATATCTGTTGGCTAGATAACCTGTCGCACGTGGAAATAGTGCCTGTTGAGGACAGCCCACCCCCCCTACCTTCCAGCTAGTTTGGGGTTAACCTCAGTTAGTTATCACCCCACCATGGAGCATATATAGTTTCAGCTTTAGAGTGGCTGTGGAAGAAAGTTTGGCCAATCTCCAAGTGCCCATCTCTGCCTCTGTGAGTTAAGCCTATTAGAAGAAGGCTTTAGTAGACTTGGAAGATGAGGATAGTCATCTTTCCTCCTGTCTACTACAGCAGTTGCAGGGTTCGCATGGTCATTAAAGGTCATTGAAAGTCATTGAGAAATGAACACCTCATTTCAATGACTTGAAAGTCATTGATTTTTTACCTAGGTCATTGAAAGTCCTTGAATTTGAGAGATTTTGCTTAAAATTAAACTATGATGGAACGTTTTGCATTCAAGACATTTATTAACGTTGTGCGAGGATTGGAAGTACAGATTGATTTTTCCGTCATCTGCTAGCCATTCTGCCATTATCAGAAACCATGGGAAGTAATCAGACATTGTGCATAGTGTCCCTTTAACATGATGTAATTAACGCATGCACACTCTTTCATGTCACAACCTGTTTCCGCTAAGCAAGGATGGTTCATTAGCAATAGAGTAATTTTAATCAGCAATCATTCCAGAATGCCTGGAAAGTGCAAATTCACCAATAGTTGGCTGCAAGACAAAGACTTCATTAAGTGGCTGAGAAAAGATGCAGCCTTGAAATATAGTGCTTTGCATAGTGTGTGGAAGAAAAACATTGACATTGCATATATGGGCATTGCTGCCAGAAGTTGGAACAAATGAAAACACACGAGCCTGCTGTTTTAATATCAGCATTCATAGGGTCAGCACAAGCGTCATTTTATTCTT